>CM067891.1:1012812-2212812 GCA_034621355.1 Mycalesis mineus
CCCATCTGAGACATCGGGCATCCTGGAATTTACTTTCCATCCTTCTTTACGAATATGATTATTTTAAATCCATAATGAATCTGAATCATAAATGAAAAAATAAATATTTGTTGATTTTATTGAATAAAATTATTATAAAACCTTAGTGTTTCTAACATTATGCACAATTTCGCAAGTGCCTAAAGTGCTTAAGATAATAATGTGGAACTAGTGATAAAATATTCAACATTAGTTCCATTATCTTCGTATTTCTCTTAAAATGGAACTAGTGATTAAAAAAATCATCACTAGTTCCATCATGGAACTGTTAATGGTACTAGTGGCAACGAACCCTTCCTTATGCATACTCTTTGGTCTGATTGTTGTGTACCCTTACGGAGAGACTCCCAGTAGAATCCTATAGGAAACTGACATAAATAGCTATTTTAGGAACAGTAGCTATTTTTAAACTTACGTATGTAATTTATTGTCATGATTTCGTCATTAACAAGTTAATTAAAAAAATTAGGTGCAAAATGACTATACTAAAGCCAAACTCGATTGAGAATGCTCGTCAACAAACAAATTAAAAATGAAGGTAGAAATCACTAGTCATTTTAGACCTATTTTTTTTATTTAATTAACTAGTTAATGTCGAATTCTTGTCAATAAATTAGATTACTAAGCTTATAAGTAATTCATATATTCAATATCTTTTAAATAAGATTTTTTAAAATAACAAATAAACAAATAAATGTATTAGGCATAAAATGTGTTGAATTTTCTACCTTCATTTTAAATTTGTTTGTTGAGAATTTTAGATATAGACATCATAGCTATAATGAGAACAAAACTCAATATATTAATCTGATTTTTAGTAATTCGTTAGGTACCTATGCCACCTAACCTAACCAGTAAGCCAGTAACCATCAAATTATGGAGAGTAGAGGTACCTCTACTCTGCATACATCAAATGGACCATACGTCAATAATCACTGACAGCCAATGTCAAAACAACATCAATCCGCCACCTGGAGAATGTCTACCATAGATAATATAACTTATATACGTATAGTGTTGCATTGTTTCGGAGATAATAAATAATATTTCGCCCAAACAAAAGTGAATTCAGAGAATTGGCTAATCAAAACTAGATAACTAATACATGTAGTTTTTTTCAACTTATGTAAAGAAAGTGAGTCTGTGATCCATACAATTTTGGAGCATCTCATTTAATTAAAGATTGGTTAATTGATGATTGATTTGTAAAATTAAATAAATCACTGTTATTCGTATCAATTTCAATTTCAAAGACAAAACGATATTGACATGACATTGACAATTTCATTTCATTGACTCATTGTATGTTGTTCATCTGTCATTGTTGCTGTGAGTGGGTGAACTTTTGTAATTTTGTGGAGTTTAGTTTAAAATAATTTGATTATTGCGATATCAAAAGTGAACAGAAAAGTTAAATATTCAACTTGTATGTTCGCGTACTAAACCGCAAATATTATTCACATAAAATGTCTGACACGATCGACGAATATTTCGATGCCGCATTGGAACTCGTAAAAAGTGCCGGAAGCCTTATAACTGAATTCACAACTGGCTGCAAGGAGTACAAACTAAAGTCTTCCGATATTGATTTAGTTACTGAAATAGATAAAAAGGTGGAGGACACACTAATAAGCGGGCTATCGAAGAGGTTTCCTTCACACAAGTTCATCGGCGAGGAATCAGTAGCTGACGGTGCAAAATGTGTTCTAACCGACGACCCAACATGGATTATCGACCCTATAGACGGCACATTAAACTTCATTCACGGATACCCAAGCAGTTGCATATCTCTCGGCTTAACCATCAATAAGGAGGCAGTAGCAGGTATAATATACAATCCTATTGTTAACCAATTGTTTACGGCTAAACAAGGTCAAGGAGCGTACCTAAATGGACAGCCTATACATGTCTCACAAGTTAAAAACATGCGTAATGCCATTATATCATTTGAAGCTGGGACAAGTAGGGATGAGGACAAGCAAAATGCTGTTTTGGAAAATTTCAAGTTAATTGTAACGAAAGCTCAGGGAGTCAGAACTGTTGGTTCTGCTGCCTTGAACATGGCAATGGTGGCATTAGGTGGAGCTGATGCATATTTTGAATTTGGTATCCATGCTTGGGATATTGCAGCTGGGGATATAATTGTTAGAGAAGCTGGTGGAGTTTGCATTGATCCAGCGGGTGGGGCATTTGATATACTGTCTCGGCGGGTTCTTTGCGCTAGCAGCATGGAACTGGCTCAGGAGATGTCTGCAGTGCTACATCAATATTATCCTGAGAGAGATTAATTTAATATAAAATTACATATCTCAGTCTGGAGTTACATTTTTACAACAAAGTCTGCATAAGCTATTTGAAGTTGATTGCACATTTGATAATTTTGCTTTTATGTGCTGTATGGATCTTTAATAAGTGTTTATTCATAGTTCATATTTGTGTATTCAATTTATTAAATTTCAAAATAAAGATCTATATTATACAGTTAGTGATGAGTGTGCAATCAGTTTGAATTTCACTATGACAGGCAAATAATTGACATCAACTACATTTTTATGATAGTCAATCTACTGTCTATTTTTTTTTAAGTTTTATATTGTGATCTTTATTACCAGTGATGTGTTTATTATGAAATAAAGATTTCTTTTGTAGTTAATTCATTGTTATTGTACTTAATTTATAACTTGTAATTTAAAAATCTTATATGTTAATTGTTTAATTTTTTCTGTATTTAGATACAATTTGTATATTCAAGGTATATTTGAAATATTATGATGCCAAAACAAATTTGAAATGAAGTATTTTATTTATAAAATATAATTTAATCTAAAATTAAAGTGAAACATATTATAAGGATTGTAGAATCTCTTTAGTCCTTGAAACTAGTCAAAACAAGTTTTATAACAGGTAGAACAAACTACTATACAAAATAAGTGGTCTGTGACAATTAGATAATTAAAAACAAGTGATGTTTCATAAAAATTTATTGACTTATTTATCTAGTTTAATTTTAACATAAGTTGTCATGTTATTGTAAACCAACCTCATAAGGATAATAACGAAACTTGTAGGTACTTAAATATACCTAAATAAATGTTGTGTACAGCGTTAAAGGTGTTTTATTAAATAGTGATTACTGCAACTTAAAATATGTCGGTGGTTTTACTTAACTTTATGGAGAAATAAGATGAACATTGATAAAACAATTTTAAGTTCCATACAATTGTGCTACTATCTGTCGAGCAACTATTTGTAAAGATAAACCACCTGCTTATGAAAATTTGTTGGCTGAAGAGGATGGGGCAGGGGAAGATGCTGTTGGTATTTCAAAGACTATATATACTAAAGAGATGCCATTCTTTTATTCTTTGGCTATTCATGCTGTCTTACTTTTTAGATCAGTTTTTCAGCCAGTAGTTTGTATTTTTAGTAGATGGTAATTTATTAAGTCAGTACCAGTAGAGTCAATTATTATTCCTTATTAGTCATTAAGTATACAGTACCTAAATCAGTCAGTAATATTAATTCTTATTACTCATTAATTATACAGTAAATCAGTAGCATTTAACAGCCATTGCAGTTGTTTCCATGGACTGTTGGTTGATAAACTATCAGTAGGTTACTTACAGTCAACCAGTAGGTAAATGTAACAAGTTATGTAACAGTAATACTTGTATGTTGATCCGTAATCAGTCATGGCATTTAAAAATTACTTGACAAGATTAGTAATATGTAGGTTTGTCTGTCACAAATCAAGTTGATAGAGTTATCGTTTGGTAATTTACGTTCGAGTCAGAGTCAGAGAGTTGGTCATCATCAGTCACTTTTATGTCATTAGATATGTATGTAGATATGCATTTAAAAATAGTTGACAAGATTAATAATGTGTATAATTGTCTGGCATGAGTCAAGTCAAGTTAAGTAAGTAATCAATGTCAGTTATCAAGCAGTAATATGTCACAAGTCCAATGTCATAGTAAGTAGTAGTGTCATGTCAAGTAAGTGCTTGTCCTTTTGAAGTAGCAACAGATGCATGATTAGATAAGATTTCAGAAAAATTTCGTTTGACGAAATTATAATATTTAAGGGATGGTCAATTTTGGCCATAATAATTCTAAATAAATTACCATGTCATGTCACCTAAAGTCACGTCCGTCATATTTTTGAGCGAATAAGTAGTCAGGTACCTAACTTATCAGAGCTGGCATAATCAATTAAGTAATCATTGTATTAAGCGATCATGTTTTCAATTATGTCAAGCAAATCAGCTGAGTATTTGTCATGAAAGTATTAAAATCAATGATTGCTGATTTGTCCAACTGTTAACTAGGTCTAGTCTCAGTAAGCGGTCAAAGTAGTAATTAGTCTAGGTCTGTCAGTTGTCAGATCGTAAATCAACCATTTCGATAAAAGCGAGGCAACAGCTAGTCGGTAATTTATCGCACCTGAAAAATCTGACCAAATTTTGACATTTAATCAGTTTTTATTGCATAGTCTTTTTACTTAGAATCGTCATATTGTCAAGCGGTAATTTAACAGAGATAAGCGGTAATCGCTGGATTACCTAAATCTTTAGATGTCAATCAGTATTGTCATAGTCAAGTAATTTATAAAACATCTAAAGGTAATTTTCTTATATGTTAGCAGTCGAAAGTCAGTTGGAGATGGTTAGGTAGGTGAAAGTCAATCATAGTCAAAAGAGGTGTCAAATTACTAAACGTCAGCTGGGCTGGCAGCGTAGCATCCTATTGTCTGTACGATTTCAGTCGTGTCTTGTAATTTATATCCTAAAGGTCCGTCAGATTTAGCTATTATTAAATCAATATTTTTACAAAATGTTGTTATACTTCATAAAAATATCGTACGAATTTTAAATACATGACATAATTGTATTTGTTATCATTAAGTAATAAAAGTGTAATTACAATTTAATCAGTCGAATTACTTGACATAACTAACAAAATAATTTAATATTTTAGGATTGACTTGGAAAATATTTAATTGCAAGAATGGTAAGTAGTTTTTTATAATAACAATTAATGTTATTAGTGGCATCGTCTTAGCAGGAAAAATCGCAAAACGGGTACTATGAAGTTCACGATTGGTTACTATTTTTAATTTTGTCAATTTTGCAAGATTGGTGGTTGATACTAAAATATGTAACTGAACATCGCTATTTAACTACATGCAGTTCAATATCTTCCAATTGTTTATCTATTGAGAGTTTTCTATTATTATTAATTAAACTATTAAATTTATTAAGAAATTAATTTTGTGTACGACGTCGTCCAGGTCGTCGTCGTAACGAATTGAAGTCTATGGGTCGGGGGATTTCCCTCAACGCGTACGGGTCATGCTTGATTGGAGGCATGCGTTGTGGTAGGCTTTCAGGGAGGTCTTCTTTCTCCTCGTATACTGCCCATTGAGAAGGACTGGAAGAAAAACAGACGTATTACCTTCATATTTTTGCCTGGTCACGGCATCAATCAAGAGTAATTTACACTAAAAATATTTATCGTGGACATAAAAATAGAAACTTACAGTTTTGAAAATAATTTTAAATTTATTTATATGTATGGGAGTTCGCCTTTTGACTTCAGAGACAATTTGTTTATGAGAAAGGAAATATCTAATTTAATAGCACTTTCATTTAAACCAATTAGAATAATAAACACTTACTTGTTTTCACTCGGTATAATTTGGAATGCCACAGAGGGTGTCTTTGCAGAGCTTGATGGTTTCTTTACGTTTAATTTGGGCTTGTCACTACGCGATGGTTTTATCACTTCAGTGTTTTCGATTTGATCATTTCCAGATCTTTCTTGGATCTCCTCCAAATTTTTGAAGGTACTTGTGAAGGGTTCGTTAGGATTTTTATGTTTATTAGTATTTTGGCCGTTATTGTCAAGTTTTTTGTTTGTCAAGTCAGGATACTTACGTAGTTCGTTATGTATATAGTAATATTTATCTTTAGTATCAGAAGTCAAGGTCTCATCTTCGTCATTTCGTCTTGTCGGTCGCTGTAAGTTATATGGTTTAGTAGCTGTGTCGTATACCATGAAAGTCGATAGTTTTCCGTGATTCGAGTCATTAATACTAGTGGTTATGTCGGATTTGTCAGTTTCAACAGTCGAGAAGTCTTTGCTTATAGGTCTAGTTTTATCAGTATTAGTCTTTTCATTAGTCATGCTACCTTTGTAAGTACCTACGTATCCAAAAGTCAGTAGTTTGTAAATATTTTCAGTAGTCGGGTCAACTTTATCTGTAGTCTTGTCAGGAACAGGTCTAGGTCGACTTGTCATTATAAACATCTCAGTTGAAAGTTTATCGTTCGATGTTGATACGTTGTCGTCATTCGATCTGGCAGATGATCGAGAATTCTCAGTAACTGGTATGTTTATTCTTGATTCAAAGTTATTGTCCGTGTCGTGTCTATTAAAGTAAGGTCTGTTCGGTCTTCTGTATGTATCGTCATAGCTTTGGTATGTTACTTTAACTACATCTCTGTCATTTTTGTCTCTGTCATAGTTGTATCGTCTTGTAGTTTGTCGCCATGTTTGGGTCGGTCTTGGTACGTAATTTATCAGGTAAGTGTATTTGTCAATGTTTTCAGTCACGGATATGTATGGTCGACTGTTAGGTCTTTTATGTGGTAGATTGTTTACTACCACAGATTGTACGCTTTGTACATCGTCATAATAGTCATTGTTATTATACTGTCTAATGTCAGGGTCAGAGTCGCTGTAACGTCGTGTTTTGATTTTAAAGTCTAGTTTATCATCTATAACTTGTACAATAGGAAGTGGTTTTGTTTTTTCAGTTGTAGTCTTGTTAGTGTCAGTTACAGTCGTGTCTGTCTTGTTATGTCTGTTATTTTGCTTTTGAGGTTTCTTTAAGCCAAGTGCTGCATTTGGTTTATTTTGATCCGGCGATTTAGTACCCTTTTGGGGTTTTCTAGTGGTTTTAGGTCTGGTCGTAGTTGGTCGAGATTTTCCTGGTTTTGTTGTAGTAGAATCTTCTACTTCTGATTTCTTAATGTCATTGCTAGAATCTGAATTTAATTCAACCCAAGGAGACAAATCAAAGTTATTTAGATGTCCGTTGCGGCAAGATATTCTTTCGTTGTCAGGATCATTTGGAGATAGAAATACAAATGGTTGAATGCTGTCGATGCTATCCAAGGTACGGCAGAGAACTTGAGCGAGAGATATTCGGCGTATTTGTTGGAGTTGTGCTGGTGTAAGAGATGATTCAAAACCTCCATTTTCGTACCTGTGAATGATAAGAGCAAATAAACATTACGGCCACACGTTTTTAGTTAGTACTTTTTTTAGTTATGTCAAAGTAAAGTAACGTTAAACTAGCTTACCAAAATCGATCGCCTTTTCTTAAGTTAGTAAACTGTTGTGCAATGATGCAGGCGAATGTTGGTCCCACTAAACCTCCCACAACGGGACGTTCTGCCATTCCTCCGGTGAACAGATCAATATCGTCTACGTGTCTGAAAAAAATGTGTGTGTATTGGACAAAAAACATTTCGAATATTTAGTTTCTAGAACTGTCTCAAATAAAACAGAAGAATTTTACTAGTTATCACATAAATTAACGGAATTAGTGTCCAACGTACTTGTACAACACCTTCAGTTTCCTCACTGCCCGTGCCGGCATAACCCTGAACAGATCATCGAAGCTAGTAATCGCTGTCAAACCACAAGGCTCTCTCCAAGACGTATAAGGAGGAACTCCATGGTCTCTTCCCCTTTGTATATTGATCGCTGCTAAATCCATACCGAAGTTAAAGTGTGGCGTTTGGAAGAGATGATTGGTTAGTTCTTCAGTGATAAATTCGTCACGTTTCTGTATGGGCTGGTTGACCATGCCCAATAGCAAGCGGTCCACGGCGCCCATGCTCCAGATGTTGGATGGGTTCGTCAGCTCGTCATGGAGAGAAACGTCTGTTACAAAAAAATAATATACCTATACTAAAAACAAATTTCAAGGTAAGACTAAAAGTAGTATTGGAACTGGAGAATAAAGAAATTACTTGTTTTAGTATGAACTAATTGTATTTGTATCGGCTGTTTGTTTATTGTTTAAGTTATGAATGGACAATGTTATTGTTTTGTTTTGAATTTCTAGATAAGTGTATGTTCTTAACGTCACATTAATAATTATTTATATTTCTTATTACGCAATATTAGAACATAGTAACCAATATAAATGAAGAAAACAATAAGTCCAAAAATCCTCCTTGTGGAACACCTGCAGAGTGTGAAATAGTTACTTTTGTTAGAGTTGAGAAAAGACAGGCACGTACTGTTAGCGATAGGGCGATGGAACCTATCGAAGCGAACCATAGAGGGTTGCACCAGGCTATGGCCGAAGCGGAAGGCGGCTGAACCGAACGAGCTTGCCGGACTTGCGTTGATCTTCGGGCTGTAACCCCGGTAGAAACCTTTTTGTTGGAGCTCCAGCTCAAATAGTCGCATCACTTCTGTACCTGAAATACATCAATAACGATTGTGATAGATGATGCAGAAAGGTAATATACTACTTAGCTAATATCAATAATTTGAAGAAGTCAATCTTTTTTATTCAACATTTTCGACTTTGTTATCTCGCTTGGCAACGATTTCGTCAATACAATAAAATGATCACAAATTAGTAATAGTTTGACTGCTTCTAAGCAGTATACTCGATAGATACCTATGTCTTTACTGATAGTCTTGCAAAGACCGAATTATAATAGCAAATTAGACCAGCCGATGAAAAACAAATTTAAAAACAAAACGAACCTGAATCTGGAAACCACAAATACTGATCCGGAAATTTTTGATGAAAAAGCCACCTATGATGAATTTACCTAGTAATTTTTTGCACGATATTCGAAACGTTATGCACATTCAATGATACCTACATCATTGTACGAATCGCAAACTTTAAAATTATATTAGCACTATATTTTTTACTAGCAGTCGCCCGCGACTTCGTCCGCGTGAAAACCTCTTAGGTACCCTTCTAATTTTAAAGACAGACTTTCATACAAAATGTGTAAAGGCACATATAGTGTGCTCATTCCCCGCTCCCCCTCTCAATTTAATTTTTTTATAGTTTCCCGTGAAGCAATATTCTCCGTCCCGTCCCGTGTACTAAAGGTCTACATTTTTGTTAAACATTGTATGACATTTTAGTACATTAACATTAAAAATATATATTTATGGCAAGCTGATGGGTATAAATTGATATTAAATAGTATATTTCACTCTTGAGTCTAGCCTTCAGAATAAACAAAAATAATTTTACAATCCGACACGCAGATAGAGATTAGCCCGTTTAAACAAACGAACAAACTCTTCCGTGTATTAAATAGATATTTGAACAAAGATCGAATTGTTAATTCATCATCGTATATATAACATAGATCTAAACTCCCCTCCCGCACGCGCACCCCCGCCTTGGTGACGCTCACTTCGCAACGCAGAAATAGTAATATTTTAATTTCGCCATAACTTCAAAACCAAAAGTCCAATTTTAATCTTTTAAATACCAAATATTATCTACATAAACTGTACTTCGTGATGAAATAATTTATTTTGATAAGGATTAATAGCATTAGTAAAATAAATGCGTTTAAATGTAGTCCAAAGAAACATTAAGATTTTTAAATAAAAAAATGGTTGTTGTGCCTCACTCGACATAGATAGGTATAGTGTGTCGCGGACTTTTTTGTAGATATTTATAAGATCTCCAATTAATTAGAACATTTTATGGTTCTATCTTTTATAGTTTACGCAGCGTACGCAAAATAAGTAACTTTTCTGGTTGATTTTTTACACCTTGTGTCCGAAAAACCCAAATATTTTACGGAACCCTAATTTTTTCCAAAATAAAATTTAGCCTATGTTACTGAATAATGTAGCTTTCGAATGGTGAAAGAATTTTTAAAAACGGTCCAGTAGTTTTTGAGCCTATTCATTACAACCAAACAAACAAACAAACAAACAAACAAACAAACGAAGTTTTCCTCTTTATAATATTAGTATAGATTAAGAATTGAGGTTGTTTTGTAAATTACCTAAAACAATGGGCAGAAATTCCCTATAGGTGATGTGTTGTATCATAGCGCCGACAATTTTCCGTGTCTCTTGGTAGATCTTTTCGTCGCTCCAGTGTGGGTTGAGATGGGCCAGCTCTTGAGCCATTCTAGGGAAGAAATTTATTCAGTTAAGAGAGATTTTATTAAGAAAATCCTTCAGCGTAGGCATTTGCAAGATGATCCCTGTGTCCATCAACTTAAACTGTGTCTTGTCACAAAAAAGCTCTACCTACTACAATTTACCTGTTGTGCTGTCTGAGCCATACGATATGTGCTGCGACCAGACCGGGGTGCTCGTTGACCCGCGCGTCGCCAGATTTGAAGCAGTCCGTTGAGACTGCGCCGCCGCGGCATAGCTCGTCGCGGTCGGTGGGCAGAAGAGGGCGACGCTGTTGTACTCGACCGTATTGAAGCATACCTGGATAGCAGTTACACATTTCGTATCATGAAGACACATTTTTCTAAATCCGTAGCCTAATTTCTAACAAACGGGGCCCTCTGGTAAAGCTAATCTTTCATTACACCAAAATTATAATGAAGAAATTTTGGCTTAAATACGATAAGGATAAAAAGGATTCACATACCATTTCTAAACAGCCGAAGTTTATCCGACTGTCTGGCTGAACTGGCGTAAAGTGGAGAGCCATCGATGTAAGCAGACACTTGGTTGAACTGTTCCCGCCAGCCCAGAGCGCAGTCGTCACGAGGGGCGGGCGAAGATCTTACAAAGTCCAGACAACGCACGCCGCGTGGCCCGTAGAACGGGTCTGATGGTGGTACTGCTATTGGCATGCATTCTGGGTGCTGTAATTGAGAAAAACTAGTAATAGCCTTGGATAGCCTAGTTACAGGATGATATTTTATGCACTGTTGGTTTTGGCAAATCTCGCAAAATGTCCTCATTACTGCAAAAAACTTGTATCCACAAAAAGCTATCAATTACGGAATTCAAATAGCATAAAACACGTTACAGTCTCTTGATTAATCGAGAGTTCAAACTACGCGGGTTAGAATATCTAGATACACAGGCGTAAAGCAATACTCACCATGAATTCTTTGGGGATGAAATCCCGTCCCCCGTCTTTGCAGCATCTTGGTACAGAACCGTTGAAACCTCTGGATTGCGAAGAGGCCGTTATATCGTGGTCTAAAAACTGTCCCCACTGCATCAACAGGTGTGTTATGCCAGGATTTTCTGCGTTTTTATCTTCATGGACAAGTGCGCTTATTTCTCTAGCTGAGGGTAGTTTTGGTCCGAATATTGATCGTCTGGGAGCTTGTATGCCATCGGAGTAAACGGGTTGAATGAAGCGCTGGACAGGGGTCATTGTGGCACCCCATCGGGGACGGTTTAAGTTGTTGCAGGTGCCATCGTGGGTACGGTATCTGAGTGATTCATGTAAAAGTTAATGGCTATTCTTTAAGCATATTTTAAGGGACTTTTAGAATGTGAGTACTGTGGTCAGCGGCCTCAGCATATTTTAAATGTCTTTCGAAGGCGAGTAATGAGCTTTTTCTAAGGGCGTATCACAGGAGACGCCCTTAGAAAAAAGTTTTGGTACCTCTACATATCATTTAATTGCCTGGCTGGTCTAATGATTATGAGGCCCTGGGGTCGAATCTTTGGTCGGGTTGTAGTAATTATTCGGATATTTTATTTCTTTAAAAAAAATTTCAATAAATTCTAAGCCTGGAGTCGGGAAGCACGTTTAGCCGTCGGATCCAATCACTATCGTCAACATTATTATCACCAGTTTGGTGGGTCTACTTACTGCAAGGAGGGAGGCCTGGTTCTGTAGTGGCCGGTTAATAGGCTCATCATTTAACATTAAAAGGTACGCACCGTTTAGAAGCTGGTGGGCATTTAGGTGGTCCTTTGAGTGGACACTGCACCAATAGTGGTGATTGGCGCAACGCGCTCGCTGCTGGAAGCTGGCTGTCGTCCGTTCTGCCTTCCAGACTGTCTCCATTCTCGATGCTGGAAATAAAACATTTATGAGACTAGTTGTCAAATTTATATGATATTCATAAAGCTTTTTGTAACAGAACTTGTCCGGGAAAATATCACCATGCTTATGCCAAACAGAACTATTGTGTGTCTCTCGTTTTTTACAGTTAGGTACAGGTAGGTACTGACACTATCACATTGAAGGGTTGAAGATGAAGGGATGGAGTTTAATTTTACGATATGCTTCTACGATGTCTTGAAGTGTTGCCCTGTTCATGGGCGATGGTTTACCATTGAATACGTGGAACATTTCGCACGCTTAGAAATATAGTGACCTAGTTCAAAACTTTGTGTTTTTGACCTTCATTATTAAAACGATCTAAATTCAATATTTGCATTAATAACATTGAAAGTGAAAGAAATGGCATGAAATGGTTCTCGACTGGTAGGTAGAGATTCATTCGTATAGGTCGATTTATAAATTTTTATTGACCCGTCTAAACGACCAACTATTGAAAAAAAATTAAAAACAATTTATGGTTGGGAATATCCGTCATCCTACGCTATTGCATTGTGAAAAGTGTCGTAGGAGTGCGAATGTAGATGAAGAGATTGGTGAACGGTGAATGAATGCATATTTATGAGATGACAGCTCAACTTTCGATCTGTGAGATATTTAAATCGAATAGAATCAGAAATAAAACTTTCATGCATATAAAACAAGCGGATGTTACATAATATAATTGTAGCAAATCAGATTAGCTTTTAAAAAGTATATCGTGATTTTGAATAAAATTAGTACCTAGTTCCTATCAAAACTACTTCCGAATTAGAAATTTAGACTGATGATAGATGACTGAACATAGTTTGTATATGTTGCTTATTACTAAAGCCAAACACGATGTGGAATGCATATTAATAAATTAAAAATGAGGGTAGGAATCATTATTTATTTTAGACGTACCTAATAATTTTAATTAACTTGTTATTAACAAATTAGGCATGAATTTAAATGCAAAAAGTTAGACAAAACAAGGTTCGAATAAAATGTCGCGATAGCCAAAGAGACGTAGGTTCGTATTACCGCCGGCTCCGTAACTTTGTCATTACGTTTATTGTTAAAAACTCAGTGAAAATCTGTTCAGTACTTTTCTATTTTATCGCGAACAGGCTTTTTGCCGGCTTTTCTATACAGAATCTGCTTTCCGAACACATGGTAGAGTCACTACAAACTGACAGCTTTGACTTTTCAAAACTGCGTGTGTAAAATCCCAAGTACTTAACTAGTTACTTGAAATAAATGAATTTCAATTTTAAAGTTCTATCTCTCATTAATCTACCAAACCATAAGTTTAACTTTAAACCGTAAAGGAATTACGGTATATTGCGCAAGAGTGATTTAATATAATATTCGTTTGAGCAATAACAGCATGGCTTCATTAGCATGCGAGCAGTGTTAATGCTCAATAAAATATTACGTGCAGCGCCTTGAGATTAGGCGGTAATATTATGATATGAATATTATGTAAATGAAAGTTACCCGAAACCTTATTTAGATATAAAAGTTATTAAGTATATTATTATGTAACGCGTAGATCACTTTCTAATAAGATAGCACTTACCTACTGTTTAATTCAGATCAAGGAGGTGCTTTTTTTTTATCGACTACAAGTTGGCCCTTGACTGCTATCACACCTGATGTTAAGTGATGATGCAGTCTAAGATGCAAGCGGGCTAAATTGTTAGGAGTGGGATAAAATCCACACCCCTTTCGGTGTCTACACGACATCGTACCAGAACGCTAAATCGCTTGGCGGTACGTCTTTGTCGGTAGAGTGGTAACTAGCCACGGCGAAAGCCTCCCACCAGCCAGACCAAGACAAATTAAGAAAAATCTCAATCTGTCCCGCCGGGAATCGAACCCAGGACCTCCGTCTTATAAATCCACCGCGCATACCACTGCGCCACGGAGGTCGACAACCATCCTAAAGTATTTTTTTTATCTTATTTTACGTTTTGTTCTTTTGATAAACAGCCTTTTTGACGGCCGCCGTGGCGCAGTGGCATGTGCAGTGCAGTTTATAATCGATTCCTGGCTGTGCCGTTGGCTAGTTCATCCTACACCTAAGAAGATAGCTCGCTTCTATTAGTGTAAAAATTGTGCCAAGTTTTTATAGCTCTTTCTATTCATGTTGTTCATAAAGCACGTTAATATATTACAGATAGGTACCTAGGTGTTTTTTAGGTAGTTCCCACTCCCCTGGGAATTCCAGAATACAAAATAGCCTATGTCACTTTTGACGAGTCCCCAGGGAGTAGTGTATAGTAGTAGTTAGGATATATAAAAATATATTAAACCCAGGGAGTATATTATAAATATTTTTTTGTTACAATCTGACTGGTAGTTTCAAAGATTAGCCGAAACAAACCGGTGACAGACAGTCAAACAAACATTTTCTAAATTGATTTTTTGGTGTAAATACCACACAGGTATATCTTTATATGAATTTAGTGAAAAACTAATGATTACAAATTTATGTTTAAATTTAATTTACCAATGGAATATGGCTAATATTCTGCTTTCTCCACCAACTAAGCCAAAAAGTTTTATGTGTGATAATAGTCCAAAGTAGCCAAGATATTTTGAATTCATTTTCGGCTCCAGCTATTATGCATTGTTTAAAGAGTAAATGTCATTAAAACATCCCTAATATTCCCGATTAGTCCCACGAGCCGGGATCGAACCTCTGTTTGAAGCTCCTTGACGAATATTGATTCTTAATGTGTATTTACATGTTATTTTCGTCAATGTATTTACTATTATGTACAGTCGTGTTTTATATGTTAATTATTAAAATGATTGCAAACAGCAAATCAATAAATCGCTAGTGAATATTTAGCATATGTCCGTGAAAATTTTCTCTTAAATGGATATTTGTTTAATATGTAGTAGTGGTGATAGGGTTGTCACAACAAGGCTTTTATTGCGAAAGTTACTAAATGACCCCTTGGAGATTAAAAAAGTTGTATCCATATAAAAAGCCCGCAAAGCCCTATAGCTTTTTAAAAGCGCGTTATAGTGCTAATTACAAAATAACTTCTAGATAAACTTTTGAGAAATACTGTACTGTCTTCAATACCGTTAATTTAGTAACCTCCTCCCTTTTGAAGTCGGTTAAAAATGACTATAAAAACATTTAGTATTATGTAAAACAATATTTGTTGAAGAATCATTGATTTACAACTAGAAGACGCCCGCGGCTTCACCCGCGTAGTTCTCGTTCTTATGGGAAAATCAAGATAAAATTTTGCCTATGTGTTATTCTAATATATCGGTAAGCTATAATATTGTAAGCTCAATAAGAGTATCATAAAATTCATTCAGTAGGTTTTGCGGGAAAGACTAACAAAACATCCATCATCACATAAAAATCTTTTGCCTTTATAATGTGTACAAAAGGATAGTAAAAATCACGTAGAAAATTATTTTAATGACGAATCTAAATAAATTTTTAAGGCGCACAACTTATTATTGAGTTTTTTGATATATTTTTTTCATTTATAAACAACAACAAGGGCTATAGAACGACTGTCGTCTTATGTTTTACGCGCTAGGTGACAGCCCTATCCGCGTCGATGACCTCCAGTGAAAGCGAAACCACTTTCGCTCGACGGAAGCGATTGCGTATACGAGCGATGTATTATGACCAATGGCCATAGACTTTGTTTAATGAACCTTTTTTTTTAACTGATTGCCATGGTTGGATGCTTCCCTTTTCGGTCTGTTTGTATATACACGATTTTCTCAAAAACTATAGGATTGCGATTGGGATTTCGGTATTAATGGATATTATTCTGAGAGTATAATCAATGTGTACAGAAAAATTTCATTAGGTGACGATTGCAAAGAAGAAGGCTCTGTTTTGGTCATTTTCTATATATATACGTCTTTAAGCGATTTTCTCAAGTAATACTTATCTGATTTCGATGTGATTACTCTATATTAAGTGATGACTGATGATGCATTTTATCATAATTATCATCAACATTATCAGACCATTTTGTAGAAAACTACTTAAATCCGAAGAACTTACAAAAATAAATTAGTAGGTAGATATTTTATTTAGTAGTTAGTGTAGATACTTTGAAATAATTTTGTTTGTTATAATATGTTTACAGTGTATTTATCTATATGTATCTCTGTAACTTTTGGAACTAAATTATACCTTTTCGAGGCGGCCGCAAAAGCCCATCTGAAGATATAAGCATTTTTCCATTATAAGGAAACAATTGATACAGACGTCTTTATCCTAGCTTAATTATAGACAATTGGATTCTTTAGATTAATTTTAAAATAATTATCTAATTTAAAAAATAAACCTAAACATCAAAAATAACATACCTTTGCGTTGAATTTGATGGCCTCCTGTAAGTCCAGTCAGTCAATCCACAGTCAAGTTGCGTCCCATAAAATAGTCACAGTCACATTCACTGTCACTGTCAACAGTAAGTACAGTCATGTTAATTCAGTCACATATCTTAATATTAATCTTATCGTCTAGTATTATTAACCTATATTTGTATTTCATAAGCTGTATAGTCTGCAGTCATGGTCTATCAGTCTTCAAAGCAGGCTCAAAAGGGCTAGAACCCAGAGCCGTAGAGTTGAAAAATCTTCAATTAAAAATAAATTGACTAGAACGCGTTCGAAATTTGAATTTGACGCGTGATCGCGCGTGCACCGCCATCGCGGGCGCGCGGTACTGCGCGAGGGAGAGGGTTGCGCGCGCTCAAATACTTCCACTTCTACCCACCGTTTCGTAAATACTTGTCCGATGTGTTTGTCAACAAGCCTTTGGAGGCTTTAGCCTGGGATCACAGTAGAGACATGTCTCTAGACGTTGCGACGACGACAATTGATGCCATGGCTATTAAGATATTGAGATGTAATTTCTATGAGTAGAACTCACTCACATCTCTCTACTCACTACATTATCATTATTAAGACATGATTTATGTCATGCACACAAAGAGCAAATAGATAAAAAATATTTATGTAAGAAAAACCATCATTCAGCTGGGAACTGAAATAATATTGTTCGGAAAAATTCCACTTATTTATTTCATACGACGAAATCGCATACATGATACATATTATGTATAAGTATAGCTAGATGGAAATATATTCCCTAAATTATTTTCATGTGATTTAAAAATGCGCGTAAAGTTTATTTTTACGTATACTAAAAGTCTTCAGTGTGTATTTTCCTGATAGTTTTTAACAACGATTGCCCATGGAAATCCGATGCACTTCTTATGCTGAGTTAAAGAGGTTTTTCTCTATTTTGTGGATGTTTTTTGGAAAACGGTGTCGCTCTTTTTCGCAGCTTGCGAAAAATGGTGAAGTAAACAGATTTTTTACGTCATACTTTTTTGGGATCATTTTTGAAATACTAAATTGATGCAATATACTTAACTGCATTTTTACTTCAGTTAAAGGCTACGTTAAAACTGATAGGATATTAGACAGATGAGTCATATCCAAAGAATCAAGCAAATTTCAAAATATGTTCTTATTGTTATAGTTATTTATAAGTAAGCTAATTCCATTAAATATATTTCAAAATAACAATGACTTTCGACAAATTCATTTTATTTAAATAGTGATGAATTCTCATGAACGATGATTGAATTTACAAAAGATCAGTTTTTACACAGTTTTGTCAAAACAAATTGGACATTAGGCAAAGAGTCGGAATGTTCTGCAATAAGACATTTATCTTGGACAATCTTTTCACACCTGAATGGATTGATTCAACAATTTGCGAAATTATTTAGGTCAATTGGTTTTGAGGTTTTTTCACTCAATTTCATGGAGATTTGACCAAATGGTGGTGAAAGCCTAGGGAGAAGTTTTTAATTCTTTATTTTTAATTACTAAGCTCCGAGGTTTCACCTGCTTAGATCAGGTTCCTTTGACAATATCGGGATCAATAGTTGCTTGTGTAGTGCGCTATTCCAGAACTCTATCTGTCTCTGTGCCTTCCATCCAAATTCAGGCATTCTGGAGCTATATAAATGCTGTAACTAACCCGACTTTATTACACGGTAAATAATTTATACTAATATTATAAAGCTGAATATTTTGTTTGTTTAAACGCGCTATTCTTAGGAACTACTGGTTCTAATTTTTAAAAAATTTAACAAAAAATAGAACTGACTCAAAACGCACTAAAAAGTAAAAAATAACTGTGTCATTTAGTTGCTTTAATTTACTTAAGCATATCTATGAAGTCGGTGCCAGCTAAGTTTAAGGAACATTTATTTAACGTAGTTATTTTTTACTTTTGTAATAAAAAAAGAATTATCAAAATCGGACAGCTCTGTAAAAAAAAATATATACGTGTCGAATTGAGAACCCCTCCGTTTTTTTTCGTCGGTTAAAAATTCGTTGCAACAAATCGGAGCGTCGAGCAGCGGAAAATGTGGAAAAACGGAGAATTATTCACCTGTGTAGGCTGATATAATATTATCTATAATAAGTTGTAAGGAGTGACTTAGGCTTTTATATTTTCGTACACTTATTCATTTCATTTTCACGTGGACGAAGTCGCTGTTAGTAGGTACTAAGATATAGTTGACGGAATACACACTAACAATAATAATTAAAAATAACTAACTAGATATTGCAAAAATATCTGCAATGACAATATATTAAATGTGTGTAGAAATGAGATTTAATAATTTCATAAGAAAATAAAGAAATAAAAAGAATGTGGGAAAGAATTCATTTGTTAGCAGTATTAAGTTGCTTGACAGTGTCGACCTCGCTCTAGTACAGTGTAAGAGATCTGTTGCGAGTGTCATCGGTGTCGAAGTCCCGTGGGGTTGGCACGTAACAGTAACACAAAAACAATGCGTTACTTCAGGCCTAAGTCTCAATGTTTGCGACACTGCTCGGAATTACATCTGTTACGGCGGTCAATATTGTACAATGCTCCATTGCCCGTGAATTACGTAAATGTTATAAAAATATACGACTGTTACTGCATTGCAACCGATACGAGATGGTGTTATGTTTATAATCCAACTAACAATAACAGTTAACTAGAAAAGTTAGAAGAGTAGTACGTAGTTACTGTACCACCGGGAGAATGTGCTTATTGTACCTGTTAACCGAACGTTTTCAAGAAATTCTATGTGCTCGGAATGAGGGAATATGATATGAGGGAACGACGTTGCGTTATTCTTCCTAGCCTCGAAGACTAAGAATCATAATCGAAGTCATAACAATATTATAAGATATTATAGATATCATTAGGTAACATAATTAGCCTATTGGACTTCGATCACGGGGTCCTGGGATTGGGTAGTAGAATAATTCTGAGATTAGTACGTATTTAATAAATTTTCAATAAAATCTTGGGATTTGGTGGTGATACATCCTCGTGTATTGGAAAGCCGGTTAAGCCGTCGGTCCCGGACACTATCAACAACATTTTATACTTAGTTATCTTTTATTAATGAAACTTTATTACCCTAAGCCTGCCCGCATTGGATCAGTGTGTTGGGTCTGAGTTTCATATCCTCTCTCCTACAAGCAGTGAGCCCGGTCGCTGTAGTGGGCCGTTAATAGGCTCGTTTGGCTGATGGAAGGCTTCAGCCCACCCTACCGGCAAACATGTACCGCCAAACGATTTAGCGTTCCGGTACGATGTCGTGTATAAACTGAGTTGTGTGTGTGTGTGTGTTGTGGATATTATTCTAGTCCTACCAAGGTAGCTCGCTTCTACCTTAGATTGCACCAACACTTGCCATTGGCGTGATTGCAGTCAAGGGCTAACTTGAAATGAATAATAAAAAAAAACCATAATAAAATATATTTAGCTAATTTTGGATTTGAAGTAAGTAATTTATTAGTATCTATAAGTCCCTTCTTTGTTCTATCTATTAAGTACTTCTATTTATTAAGCTTATAAGTAAGCTACGAGTGGGTACAACAAAGCACTGGGACTAACTTAACATGCTATCCGGCACGGCGCAATTAACAAATATAGGTAGATACATTTTGCAACAGTGGTTTCACTTTCAGTGAAGGAGGAAGCCGAGCCAGCACGCGAGGTTGTGTGACCGACCACCACGCTACATCATGTGTTACTAATGAGACGATGATAAAGTGCAATGGTTTTACCTAATCACTTCCGCCAACACACTCTACACGCTATCTCCACGCCTATCTTAGTGAAGATGAAGATCTGCAGATATAAATGAAGCTGAACTAAGTTTCGTGTTTATTGGATATATTTATAAATATCCAATAAACACGATAGTAGATATAATTATCATAAAATATTAGTGGCTTCATAAGTCACTCAGCGATAAGTATAGCGAGTTATGCCTGGAGCTCAAAATATAGCACATTTAATAATCTGAGGCTTGGAGTATCTTTGTGTGATCGAATCAAATAACGTTTTGGTCCTCTTGAGATGTCCACATTTATGTTTAGCTCAACAAGCTACATTGGTGATGCTGAAGTGGCTATGGGTGGGAAAATAATTTCAAGTGCTGGTCTCAAGGTGATAAAATTGAGACTTTACAGGAAAATGCAGCATTGATCGATCCCACACAAGGTGAAAAAAATCCATAGTGCCTGCTGGTCCTTAAAAAATAAAAAAGTGTGCGTCTCGGGACATCTGACTGAAATTGAATACGATATTAAATACGGCTAACGCTTTGGGGTACAGTGAGAGATGAGGAGCCTGTCAACCGCTGCCTTAAGGAAAACTTGAGTGCATTTACTTAAACTACACTACAGTAATATCAATATATTACTGTAGTTACACTTAACTACAATGTAGTTACACTCAAATAAAATTGTTCTCAGTTCTAAGTAGAATCAAAACAAACTCCTCTTAGTTTTCTCTAATTTCCAAATAGAGTTCGTCAAAGGCGTTCGTATCTTTTGATCAAATTAGAAAGATTCTGTTTTCGGAATCCGTAGACAAATGTCCATTTTATATTTGTGAAACTAGCAAATCATAAACTATAGACCGGTTGTGTTTTTTACGCTTCTTCGTTTGTTTAGGAGAAAGTCGACGCCGTATCGCCTCGTAAATGTTATGATTGTTGATAGATTGCTAATAAACACTGCTTCTGTGTTTCGAACAATGTATCTACAATAGAGCACCGAATCGTTTCAAATAACTTCCTATATAATATATGTTATACTATATTTATATACTATAGTTTAGTGACTTAGCTTCACAAATTCTTACTGTGGTTTTTGTTCAAATGTAGGCATTCATTTTAATTCAAAAGCATAATCATACGTACGTCTATCTTAATTTATTCAAATTGATAATATTTAACTAATATTGCACTCGTACGAAAGTTAAAACTTAATCTGATTTAGGTAAAAATTGTTTGAGTGGTATATTAATCTTGTATAGAGTCATTCGGGTCAAGTGCGCGCACTTTACTGTTTTCAGCCTCACAGAGCAGAAGTAAAGCAGAAATTGGAAAATAAAAAAAAAGTTTCGAAAATAATGTTTATTAGCCTACAAATTGAAACAGAAAATAAAACATTCTTCTCCATAGTTAACAAAAAAAATCAAAATTTTGATAGTAAGTCGGAATGCGGACACTTGACGCAGCCCTGTGGGGTAAGTAGACGCAATAGGGTAAGTGAGCGCATTCGATAAATAATCAATATATAACAAAGAAATTGAAATGAAACTTAGATCATCAAACAAAAAATAAAAAAGCCATCTTGACGAAATATTTTGTTTTCATTTAAACACAGTCAAAAGTATCTTAAAATCTAACATTGTCTTGCAATGGAGATCTATCTGTTATTAAATCTTCATGAATATTCTTATCTCTAGTACACAAATAAAACAATCAACACTACAGACATAAAGTAGTTTAACATTAAACCTGTTGATATGAATGACAATATCATGTTCAAAAATTTTAAGAATTTTAAATCAAATTGGAAGAATAATCACAAACAAATATACTATTATCACCTTCCTGAGAAACACACAATTCATGCCATCAATCCTTATTCCTTACGCATTGAATCCATTCTTCTGTTGGTCAACATATTTATCTTGACATAGGTAACGGGGAATAATATAGGTCTAACTTTAAAATGTTTTTTCTTAGTTTAAGTGCGCGGGTAAGTGAGCGCATGCGCACACTTATAGGTAGGTACGCGCACACTTTACCCGGAATGCCTAATATCAAACAAATGGCCGCCGACTTGCAAACACTCAACTTAACCTTAAATAATGCTTTAAAAAAGACAGAAGAATATGCACTTCATAAATTTAAACGTAGCTTAACGTCTTCACATAACAATTTTAGAAGTATCCGTGTTTTCCAACACGCTAAAAAGTTGAAATTAAATCAACAAAAATACTTTTTTGACAATTACTAATAGAGTGCACGTAGTAAAGCGTTTGGGCATGTCGCAACTTATTCACCTTAGCGGTGCCCCTGATCGACCATAACAAACTCCTCACCTTCAGTGCCCCTTCCTGGAGATAGAAGCAGTGCGCTCACTTACCCACTGTGCTCGGTTACCCCGAATGACAGCTATGCTACTTTGTAAAATTATTCCCCCTATAATATAATAATGTTCATAATAAATTAGGAACACTTTGTATATATATACGTAATATGGAATGTTGAGTCGAAGTTTATATTGTTCCTATAGTTGTTGTATCACTCATATACTTATAGCGAAAAGCTTCAACCTTGGATCAAGGGTTGGATACAAAAGGATGGCGCGTATTATGACGAGGTGCCTCTGCCCTCTGGAACCCTCCTATCAGTTGCTTGGGCCATCAAGCAGAAGGAATGGATTTTTTAAATAAATTTTTAATAGTGTTAAAAATTAAAAAATGAGGAAATAAATAGGCGGGAGAGTATATATCATTATAATATAATATATATACTCTCACTATCATAATTAGAATTATTTGTTTTTCAAACTATATAAGTATATATAATTCTTACCCTTCATACCTACAAAAACTACACGTGTAACAATATTACAGTGAAATCGTAATTTATCCAAACAGGTTGCAAGCAAAAGCGTTGCAACCTGTTTTTAAGCCTCACTATCACATTAGCATCGCGGTGAAAACTTGCAGCTTGTGGAGAGAGCAGTAAAAGGTTGGAGTATTTACAAATAACAACCACTGAGCTAGTGCACTGTAATGATAGCTTCTGGCGTCGTGATGACATTGTAAGAAGGCGATAATAAATTGTTTATCTACTTTAATAGATATTGAATATTTGGCAAAGCGCGAGAAAATAATTTCTTTAGACGATTCTTGACTTTATAGCTTTGCAAGTTCTGTATTTTAGCAGTAGTAAAGTGTTTTTCTCAGCCCGTCAACCCGCATTGAAGCAGCGAGGTAGGTCTAAGCTCTATATCTCCTTTCTTACGTGGAGGGAAACCTGGACCTGTGGTTAGTAGGATGTTATATGTGAATAGGCCAATTATAAAGATGCAGAAAGTGACAGAGCTCGTCTGGAGAAGTATGTACCTACTGAAGTTATGCTTATTGTTGCCGGCAAGATACATTGCAGTGTTCGGGCCAGAAAAAGTTAGCTACTCCTTTCAGATCAAACCAACCAACCAACCTTATGCGTATGTGTTAAGCCTGGTGTATTGACGTAGAGCAGAACTTTGTGGGACATGTTCTTGGCTGCGATTTTATTTGAAAAAAAAAACCAATTTCAAAGCAAAAATGCCATCTAGTTGGCAAAATAATGTCTAAAAATAAGATTGTTTTGTAATTACTTCTTTCTCAGTATTCGATACTTAATTACGGCTGAAACTTAATAGATCCGAGTTGGAAATCGAACCCAAGACCTCTAAGCTATAGAACAAATAAGCGATGCAACGGTGGTCAAAAAATCGTAATTGTACTGATTAATTTTTCGTGCTCCGCGATAGCGTGAGCAACTTTACATTTAAAATGTTTTTGTGGTCATTCGTAAGTAATAAAACTACTAATAGTTTCGTAACACTCACATAAACTCTGCCCCCACAGGCCGTTGGATTTCTAATAAAAATGCGGCAAATAATTTAGAGAAAGTTTCGGTCATGATTGTATAAGTTTATAACTTGTCTTGATGGCAGGTCAGTGAACTATGCATAATTTCAATTTATACTTTCGTACCGTCAGTAGGTACCTAACCATTGATCTTTCGAAAGGTCTTTTGGCCAAAAAATCTGGCGAAAGTGGAAAGAATGAATGTGTGGCTGCAGCTGCAATCAATTAAAGAACTACTGCCTTACATTTAAACAATGTTTTAAGGCTTATAAGTACTAGGGATTGTTATGTTTAGGATTGCCTTTTTTACAACTTTGTCTTTTGGATATAAAGTAGTTTGAAAAAAAAATAAAACAATGTATAAAGGTTTTACTCGTAAGGTTCGCGAACTGTAAGCCTATTTGCCAGCCTTAAGATATTCCTATTGCTTCAATCACAATCACAATGGTTAAAAACCCATTGGTAGAAAGACTATGGGTCTTGAAGGTGCTATTACATTGACGGCTGAATGGCGCAGTGGGTAGTGACCCTGCTTCTGCGTCCTAGGCTGTGGGTTCGATTCCCACATCTGGAAAAATGTTTGTGTGATGAGCATGGATGTTTTTCAGTGTCTATTATAGCTAAATATTTATCTAAAATATATATAAAAATATTTATCAGTTATTATAGCACCCATAACATAAGCTACTTTAGAGTACGCTTACTTTGGGGCTATATAATTGTCTTATAATATTTATTTATTATATATTCTTTGCTTTAGGTTAGCCTACAGCAATGTATGCGAGTTATAGTTTAACAAAATTTTAAGAACGTGTAATGAACTTTCACTGGCGGTGTGAGAAAATAAAGTCAGTGGTACACCAAGCACGCTCCTATTAACTTTACGAGTTTACACGTATTTATTAAATAGATGAAGTCCGTAAAGTTATAATTTATAGTATCCCGCGGGAAATCTTAAACGTAAATTTGTTAATCCAGAGTATAATTACACAGCCAAATGAATTTAATAGGTACCTACGTGAAGTATTTCTTAATCCTTAACGTAACGTACGCACTAAAAAACAAGCTTTCATATTTATAATATTAGCGTGTTTTTCAATGCTTGATATAAGTCCAATGATTATACGAATTTCAATGTAAAAAGTAATTTAGGTGTAAGAGCCACAAATTCAGTAAAAATTACTTCAAATACTTATTACATAATTATCTACCCTGCCCGCATAAACTTAATCATCTCGTTCTCACTTATAACTGAAGAGAAGGGTAAAATAACGTTTAGTGATCAATCAACTTTCAAATATAATATTTTCTGACTGTATTTTATATTTTCTTTATTTTTTTCTGCTTTTCGAACTAATCAACTAAAGCAAAAATCAATGACGAATGCTTATCAACTATGCTTATATTTGCTTTAGTTGGTTGAGGTAAGTTTTTATTACGTTACAATCAGTTGGGTGTAAAAATTTTTATTTATATTTATTTAAATTGAATACAGAAGATCATCATTCTTGGAAGTAACCGGCAGTATTAAAGATGTACAACGGTTGCGAAGCGGATGTAACAGAAATCGGTATTCTCCAATACCATTTTGTCGTATTGGACTTATCGAACTGAAGGTGGGTATCGACGAGATGTGTGTACGACTACGATGTATGTTTTTTCAAGAATTGACTTACTGACATCGCTATTAGCACCGAATGTGCCACTAGCCGATATTCCTAGTAAGAAAGCGCAAACGTAAAATATTTTATACATAACATAACATAATATAGCGTCATATTGTTATATAATGCCATAAGTTTCATAATATATTTATACAAACTTACGTCAGAGGTTTTTTTTTAGAGAAAAACGCTCCAATGCATATGAAACGGTAAGGTGATAATTTCTATCTCTCAGCCATCAAGCACGGATTAAGTACTTGGTAATTATAATTAGCTATTTAGTACTAGTTAGAGAAATTGAGGTAAGTATGTGTTTGTGTTATATCTTAGAGCTACGGAAATGTCGACTTCCAAAATCTTGCTGTTACTGATCATGCATAAAATCATTATAACGATATATAAAATACAGAACTTTTACTTTTGGAAAAACTTCTAAATAATATAATTCGCAGGCGCTTGTATTAGGTAATTATTTAATTAACCGACGAAAAAAACGGAGGAGGTTTTCAATTCGACACGTATATTTTTTTTTATGTATGACCACGCATAACTTTTTACAGAGATGTCCGATTTTGATAATTCTTTTTTATTAGAAAGGGTACACTTCCAAGGTGGTTCCACTGTCATCATGTTAGGATGATATCCTGAAAAAATTGAAGGAAGTCTTCAAATTTTATAGGCACGCGTTTTAACATTTAACATTTGCAGCGATTTGGCACCGACTTTATAGATATGCTTAAGTAAATTAAAGCAATTAAATGACACAGTTATTTTTTACTTTTTAGTGCGTTTTGAGTCGGTTCTATTTTTTGTTAAAAATTTTTATTACTATTGTAGTAAAACAATGCAATTTCCAAATGGTAAGTTTGTGCCTAAGTAGTTAGTTTGAAAAATATTCTATACATCTGGCTCTACCTTCACTAAAAACTATTATTTCCTTTTACCATGGGATAGATCTCTAGAAAAACTCGCTTTTAAAAGTAGGTATAAGTAATAACGATTACGAACCGCGTATGTCTCAATAGAATATAAGCAAAATCGTGGTAAAATAAGTCAGCGCCTAAGACTGGATTTATAACACATAACAATAGAGATTTGAATCGACAAAAACACATTTTCTGATATCGTTCCAATTTCCTACAGACGAAGCAAAAAGCTGAGCCTAGTTATTGTTTTTAGCCGTCGACCGAACAATGCTGGGAGCTAGAAACGTAATAAATTCCCGCCGAAGCGAAAGCGTTGGTTTGCGGGTAGGCGCAAACAATAAATTATTGTCAGTTCTTGTTACAATTTGTTATTAATGTATTCATTATTTTAACACTCTTTAGTAGGCTTCATTTGTACATTGTATGTGTGTATCAAAAACTTTAACATGATTTTCCCCCACAACGGGTTCAATTGAAATTTAGAAAGGACCGGTGACAGGTACCACGGCGCTTGCTAGAGCTGTTTTTTTCCGTGGTAGGTACAATAATTTTGACTTTTTGTCGCGAATTCCGTAAATAATTAAACATTAAATTAATTATTAAAACATCAAAAGACGCCAGTATATAAAAAGTAATTTGTAAAATCGGGGAATAATATCCCGGACACTTAAGATATATAATATATTTCCAAACGGATGTAATATAAAATTCACCCATCATCATTTCATTTAATCATTTAGGCTGTAGATTCATGGCAAAAGCGTGTTATAGACGTGGATTTCGAGTTCCAGAGGCATGAAAACGAATTACAGTGCACGAACCCCATCAGCCCGAGAGGCGAATCTTTGAAGTTGCGTCTTTAGAGAGAGGGTTCATCCCACTTCGTTCTAGTCCACAGGTTCGACTTCAGCAAAGCAGTCGAGTAAAAAGGTCTATTTCGGCGCAAAATGTAGAAAACTGACATAAAATAATGAACAGATAATAGTTGTTTTGAGATAGAAAGCGCGAGATAAGAGCTGCACATTGTAATGAATGATATCTTCAAATGATTTTCCACGAACAGACTACGATCGGCTGTAGGAGGTAGTTGCATTGTTGGAACACAATAGAGAGAGTTTTGCTTTTTGTCATTATGCTGATCATCGTAATTGGTTCGCGGTGTATGACTTGGGTAATGGTTTGTTATATTTAAAATATCAAAATTAAATTTAGTTAATTTTAAGTAGTGTTAGTTTACTAGCACTTTTGAAACGACAAATTCATTTGTTTGTAGTAACTTTACCATCGGCTCGGAAGACGTCATTTAAAACAAGTTATTATCTTATATGGTATATCTCATTCATTCAGACAGTATTATACGAGTATCATAGAAGAATTAATTATTTATTAAATCTTTCTAGTAGATAAGTCATCAATGAATTTCCTGTTTTTTTTTTTAATATTAATTGACTAATCAAGCATGATTATGATGATAGTAAGTACCGTGTGTAAGTAACAGCTTTTCACTAAATCCATATGAAAGTATGTACGGTACTTTATCAATTCAAGATCAATTAAAATAAAAATTGTCTGTCTTTTTGTCAAAGCTATTATTTGAAACTACTAGTCGTATTGTTAACATTTTTTTATATGATAGCCCGACACAATGTAATTCTTCTTGATATTCCCAATCGGGGACGGCAACTGTGCGAGTGAAAACGGTATGCTATTGGACAAATAAAATAGGGAGAATATTTCTAACAATAATGCTTTATGATCTGCCCTTACAATATGAGCACGAAAGGGAATATTTCCGCAACACTACACCGCAGGTAGCCGCGGCGCTGCCACTCGTATATATAAAATCGAAAGTGCAGTGAAAGTCGAACCTTGCACTTGAAAGCGAAAGCTAAAGGCCATTCGCCGACCCCACCACCAGAGCTATGCAACTATTACGTTGTTCTATAAGGTAATCCTTTTTTAGAATGCTGAAGAAGTGCTTTGTATAATTGTATATGACACTAGCTGTGTCCTGCGGTTTCAACCTCACACATCCCTTTCCTATCGGATTATCAGGATATAATACCACCAGACTATAATCTATCTGTGTGCTTACATTTTAATTCACATCCATTCAGTGACACATATGGATAAAATAGATTTTCTAATTTTCCGCACAACTTTCCAAAACTCTGCTTTTATAAGATCCTTCTACTGACAATAACAAATCCAACAAAAAATAATTTGCGAAATCAGTCCAGACGTTCGGACAGATGGACGTTTGATTAGAAAATATTAACTTGATTTTAACAATTCCAAGTTGTAATAAATCAGGCAAGACAGGCCTCTAAAGGACATTTCAAAGCCTAGCTATGGTTAATAAATAGGTAACGCAAAATATTGATCCAGACTTAGTTTGCAATACTCTATAGTGTCTTAGGAATTTAGGGGAATGCTCTTTATGGTTTAGGTTTATTTCGTCGCTTATTTCGTCTTGGAAATTTTAGAGAAACTTGTTTGGGTTTGTAAAGTAAGTGTACCCTGTGACAGTGGAGAAAGATGCGGAAGTTTTTGATAATTTCAAACTCTAATCAAAGTTCCTAATCATATCTAGTTTCCAAGCTTTGCATTCTGTTTTGAATGCAACAATATAAATAATTATATTCAGTCTGGACAGGCGGATTTCATTAGTACTTACCCACAGTCCTACACCTAGCTACGAGTAAGTACACAGGAAAACATCTTTTTCGTACCGGATGTTGGGTGTGTTCAGAAACATTTCGAGACAGGTTCGATGCAGGATTTGAAAGCGGAACAAGAATAAATACTTTACGATTATTTGCTAAAACAACAAGTTTTTTTCCTGAGGATGTTGCAATGATTATGATTATGTAAAATAAGTATTACTATTTATTTTGCTACCAAAATAGGTATTAGCCAAGGTTACTTTACTTACTTAAAATTCTCCTTAATTTTTGTCTATCAAGATCACCATAAATTATTTTTTGTATTTGAATTACCTACTTAGTATGCATCAATGACGTTAGCTATCAGCCTATCAACGGCCAGGACTAGGCCTCCCTCCTTATAGGAGAGGGGATATGGAGCGTAGACCCACCACGCTGCTACCATCCAATGCGGGTTGGCGGGCTTAGGGTGGTAATGTTTCATTTATTATCGACCACTTTCAGATGTTGATGACAGTGACCGGGAGCGACTTAACGTGCTCTCCGAGGCACGGGGGTCTAACACCACCAACTTTCCGACTTTGGGCTTGGAATGTACCTACTGAGAATTTCACAGAAAAATGAAAAACTCAGAATTATACCGTGACCCGACCCAGGATTCGAACTCAGGACCTCGTGATCGAAGCGAGATAGGCTAACCACTAGACCAACGAGGCAGTCAAGTCGTTAGGTATTCATCATCATTATTATTAGCCTATTAACGACCTACTATGAGGCCAGGCCTCTCTTCTTGAAGGAGGGTGGATATGGAGAAGAGATAGAAAGATTCAAAAGGACGGTCGATACGTATAGTATAATATCAAAATTCACATCCAAAATTCGGTTATTAGGTTCAAGTTTTTTTTTTATTGAGAAAGAATACAATAAGGAACTTAAGCTAACTTATCCTAATAACTATATAAATCATGCCCACGTGGAAAGGGTCTCCACGGCAAAAGGAACAAATATGTAACTCTCTGTCGGAGAGGCATACTTGTGCCACTTACCGCCTTTCAGCCTTTTATGCTGCGGCTCCCGGTCTCCCTGATATGACTCCGTCCGTTGGCTCCGTCAATGTGTCAACGCAAGTAGCGTCCCACATTAGGGCCCGTTCCACTTCCCAAGGAACCAGCGTCAATCCATCAGGTCTCTTGCCAAGTTAGGTTATTAGTAAATAAGCTTACTTTACAAGCACTTATGCAACGTCATTTTAGAATATTTGTAGTGTCGTGTTGTGATGCAGAGTTTGGATTTCCACACAAACGAAGTCTGTGCGCTTCACTAGATACGTTCCTCTACGAGTGTAAAAAAACTTGCTTAAATATAGTTACATAGGCACGTATTAGTTCCATTTAATTATTTACTAAGAAAAGTGGTTAGACAGCGTAAGGTACTAGTTTATAATGACACGTTTGCCTTAGTGGTGGATATTCAATTATATACTCCCGAGGAAAGTTCCTTAATAGTGGAGTGGTATCGAAAGCAGTAGAAAGCTCTGTTGAGACCGGTTCGTTTACCGCCTTCTTGATTTCTAGAATGGTTGGTTTTGACTTTTACGTTGAAAGAAAAAAATATGTCCCCGCAATGAATGTTGCAAAAATTTACTTTTATGTTTATTTTACAAACAGGAGATTCTTTATTCTAGGTTTGTTTGTATTTACGAGCATACTTATATATCCACGATTTTCTCATTTCATCTTATATGGATGGTAATATTTAAATGTTTTTTTGCAGCTTATTATAAAATTACATTAGATTTTTCTTGAAAACAAATACAAACAATCGATTTAAAAAAGTCATTGACAGGTCTCGAATAAGTCTCTTAATAAGCCCAAAGTTTAAATGTACGTATCTGATGCGCTGTTAATAGGAAACGTCACTAGTCTTAAGAGGAGGTTTTATCTCAGCGGCAGCCTCTTGAGGTACCATGGTTGTATGTCAGAGCATTCCAAGGTCCCAATCAGGCAACCAGAATGTTTGAGCCGGTAAAAATTTATCCACGAAGAGGAAAAACTTTCTCCATCTCTCACCTCGCAGATGGACTACCTCAGTAGCAGGGTCTCGGTTGTAAGCGAGAGCGTTTCTAAAGTCTCTTTACCAGGCGACGAGTTAGATTTGTAGTCCGAACCATACAGATTGTCAAGAAAGCGCATTGAACCCTCGAAAGATGCTAACTGTCTCTCTCTTATCTATATATGTATTTGCAATCCACTGTGTGAGTCTCTATCCCAATTACATAAGTAAGAGAGTAATAGATAGCAGTTTGTTTACTCCTTTGCTCTTAGCAACTTTTGAGGGTTCAATGCCCTTTACTGCCAATTTATATGGTTCGGACTATAGTAGGTTCAAGTCCTTATCTCCTCTGCTCCTCGTGGTGAGAAGGTCATTTTATTTTATAGTCATGAGGACTTCCGGAAAAATACGGTATAAGTTTTGGGCTGAGGTTAGTTTAGTATGTGCAAACTACAAAATCGTTCCAAGCAATTTATCGTTTCGGTATATTGCTAGCTTACGAGTACTGAAGATACAAATTTGGGTAACGTGTTAGTATTAATTGTAATCTTTAAAGTCTACATTTCGAATCGGCGGCAGAGTCACTTACTTACTGGTACGAGGAACTTTGGTTGTAATAGGTACAGAAATGTTTTCAATTTTATTTCATATAAACGCACTACACATTTATAATGATCAAATGTTGACATAAAGCTAACTTGTTGTACATAACAGTTAAATGGATTACCGTGAGATATCGTTAACGAATCTGACCTAAAATACGCCAAATGAATGGTTTGATGTGATTCGCCATTGTCGGAGTTGAACTAAATTAATTATTGTTCTTATACAATTCATTACAATTAGTTAGGGAATTGTAGCACGGCCTTGCTTATTCTCTTAAATATTTTCGACCATGTCAGTAAATAAAACTACAAATAAAACTATTCGTTGCTTATCGCTTATTGGCAAGGATTAGGGTGCTGCAATTGCGATTTGTAGTATCGTAGCTTTTAAATAAATGAACCAAATGCTATTTTATTGTTCGATAGGAGAAGTGATCGAGATGGTTCTCAACTATATATGGTGAAGATACGATAAGCTTATTCATATGTACCAGATTTATATTTTTCACGAGTGGAGGACACTTTATTTCCTACGCCCCAAGTTTTTTTTTTAAATTAAAGTGTATGTATGTATGTATGTATGTATGTATGTATGTATGTATGTATGTATGTATTTATGTCTGTGGAGGCATATCTCCGGATCTACAAGTCCGATTTAATTCTTTTTTTGTTGTACTAGGTATTGTTCAACTTAGGGTACACTGCAAGTTTTATCAAAATCGGTTTTGTAGTTTTTGAGATAGGGTTGTTTTTATGCATAACCACGCATAAGTTTTCACAGAATAGTCCGATTTTGAAAATTCTTTTTGCTTAGAAAGGGTACACCTCCAAAATGGTCCCTTAGTCATCATGTTAGGATCTGATGATGAAATCTAGCTTAAATCGAAGGAAATTTCATAGGCACATTTGCAGCGATGTCGGTAGTTTATAAGTGGCTGGCGAATTTTGGTACTCATAGTTTAGAACGAGTAGGTTTTACGTGTGTTCGTTGTCGATAAACCACTAAAAAGTATGAAAAAAAATTTTTAATAAAAAATTAAATCGACTTCAAAACGCACTAAAAAGTAAAAAATGAATGCGTCATTTAGTTACATTAATTAACTTAACCATACCTATGAAGTCGGTGCCATCGGTAAGCTTTCTACTTTAAAGACGACACCTAATTTACACAAAGCTTTGTACTTTGTTAAATAAACTTTCTTTAAACTTGGATGGCACCATGGGGAGTTTATAGATATGGTTAAGTAAATTAAAGTAACTATATGACGCATTTGTTTTTTACTTTTCAGTGTGTTTTGAAGTCGGTTTAATTTTTTATTTATTTTTTTTTCATTTATTACAAACTTAATTCAGATTTAATGACTGTGTCATTTGGTTACATGATAAAAATGTTCGTTTGTTTCCTGTTCAATGCATAATCAAGCGCGCCCCTCCCGCTTTCCCCGGAGAAAGTGAAAACTCGATCAACGCTATATTTGAACAAAATGTAGCCTTCCTTATAAGTACACTTATCTACATCCTACTCGGTAATGGGTTTGCTCAAATTTGGAAATACCTGTTATGTGGAATTTACGTTAAGTCATTATCTTTTTTTTTTTGGAATTGTAATATTATAATGTGGAACTTAAGCTAACTTATCCTAATAACTATACAAATCATGCCCACGTGGAATGGTGGCAAGAATACTGGCTGCATTTCCGCGTTGGATAGCCAGGCTAATCCTTTGCGCAAAAAATGAGCCAGCCCTTCTGAAAGTAGGTGGCAAGTGGCACATGTATGCCTCTCTGACAGAGAGTTACATATTTGTACCTTTTGCCGTGGAGACCCTTGGGCCATGGAGTCGCAGCGCCAAAAAATTCACCGCGTCTAATTGCCTCAACTGGTGACAGAAGGGCTGGCTCATTTTTTGCGCAAAGGATTAGCCTGGCTATCCAACGCGGAAATGCAGCCAGTATTCTTGCCACCATTCCACGTGGGCATGATTTGTATAGTTATTAGGATAAGTTAGCTTAAGTTCCACAGTTATTATCTTGGAATTGTGCATAATATTTTCGACAGTCTTATTGCATTTTAAAAATTTAAATGACATGGTTCTAGTTTTGAAGGTACCTTGCTAGATGACAGGTATGCTGTTTTATTAAAATTATAATAATCTCCTTGAATTAACTAACTTAACTTGGTAAGATAAGTGAAAACTTTCGAAAAATCTTTTTATGTAGCTGGAGAGCTTTAAGACATTTTTGAGTAAAGCTGAACCTTTTTTAGGCAGGTTTGTGTTGATGATGTTGCGGAAGATTCACAATGCTCCCGGTTCAGTCATCTTGCGACGCCATGGAACATCCCTGGGTTTTAGCGGGTATTTTAGCTGCTTCTCAGCCGGAGAGTCCCACATAGCCTCCCCCAGCTATGCGGGCCGAATCGTGGGAGGGCAAACCCGGTACTTGCGTATTTCCCAGGCTGCCTTTTTGACTCCCTATAAGTCATTTACATTATCCTTGTCCACTAGATAATTTTCTCTCTCTGTGTAACACCACAAAATGACAAGTTCCTACCGCCTCCATCCATCCCTCCAATCCATCACTGGTTCCAATATGCTACTCTTCTTATGGTATTGTCATAGCCGGTGAATGTTTGCCTCCGATGAAACAAGTTTGTGTCGCATCCACGCTAACTATCCCGCCCATCAACCAAAGCCGTAGGACATAAAAAATAGAAGTCAGAAAATATAAAAAAAGTTTAAAGGCTGTTGACACTATGGGATAGGAGGCATATAGGCTAGAAATATTATGATCCATTTGATGTTGCAACTAACGACAATGGCTTATGAGAATAAACATTATAATGCAAGTGGCACTACGCTGGTGTTCGCACATCTCAATGTCAACTTGCGCAAACTGACAATGAAATTCTGCGTTATATACTTGGGTCACAATGAAACGGCACCCCATCAGCATTCTGTAAGGCGACCAGTCAGTGTCATTGCAATAAAAATACGAGTGTCAATATATTCACGCCATACTATGTACCATAGCATTCTTGAGTGTAGAGTTTACGGGTGTAGAGTGATGTAAGTGTTTCGAGAGATAGAGATTTTGTAACACACTATTTTCTATTGTAAAGGTAAAAGTTTGTTAGATACACCTTCATACTGTAACTTCTGAATTGATCGGAAGTGGAGATAGGTCGATATCATAAAGATTTAGGTTTCAGACAATTATTTTCTGTGGTTCAATCAGAAACTACTTAAATTAATACGGCACTCTTGGCACCGCCTTCAGACTAAACAGTAAATAGATAATATTTTTTTTACGTATCGCTGACTTGGTACATTCTATGACTTTGAAATTGGCCGAATTTTGTAGTTTTTTATTTTTTTAATACAGGACATACGACAACAGCATAAACTCACCTCGCTTCTCTAATCTCTATACACCAAGAGTGTAACGTTAATGACAGGACCGACGGCTTAACATGCTTTAGGAGGCAAGGTCCCACGGTTTCGGGCGAAGAATTTCTCAGAAGATAGAATCTTTCCTAAATATTTAGAGGATAATTAATTATAGACTTTAATTTTTGTTGTGTATGTCTAGGGGAAGGATTACCGTCATGCTTATATTTGCTTCCACTGCTGTCTGAAGAATATGATGGATCATCATCATCATCATCATCATCATTATCAGCCTATTAACGCCCCACTACAGGGCCAGGCCTCCCTCCTTATTGGAGAGGGGATATGGAGCGTACACCCACCACGCTGCTCCAATGCGGGTTGGCGGGCTTATGTTGATAATGTTTCATTTACGATCACTATCAGATGTTGATGATAGTGACCGGGACCGACGGCTTAACGTGCTCTCCGAGGCACGGGGGTGTAACACCACCAACTTCCTGACTCCGGGCTTGGAAAATACTGATCATTTCATAGAAGAATGAAAAAGCTCAGAATTATTCCGTGATCCAACCCACGAATCGAACCCAGGACCTCGTGATCGAAGCCACATAGGCTAACCACTAGACCAACGAGGCAGTCAGTCAGGCAGAGGCAGTATGATGGATGCTGGTAGTTAATATACCCACTCTTATGTCAAATAATCTCTATCGTGGATTAAAAAAAACTTACATTAATAAAATCGTAGTTTCTTTTGTCAACATTACAAACACGATAACTACTATGACCTATCTTCCTATTCATACTTACATTTTTTAATGTACGATCAACAGAATGACATTTACAATAACGTTACATTATTTGGATGATTTGAAATCATGAAATGTAATGAAACATGTATTTGTGCTCGTTAATGACAGTTTTTACACCGACCGGCGGCGGGTGGCGCAAATAATGAAGCGGTGTGAAATTGAAACATTCATTTATAATGATTTCATCATTTATTATGATCTCGCTTTTTGTGAAATTCAATTTAAATGACACTATGACTTCATATCACTGTCGAATTGCTTTTAGGATTCCATCACATTAAATGGATTATAAGAAATTTCGTCATTGAACTGAGCTTTATATTCTAGAGTTCGTACAGAGAGGTGCTACCGCTGTACTTATTTATGAGGTTTATCACTTTATAGGGCAGCGCTTTGTAGAACGAGCCGCTTTCAACGCCCGCAAAGTGTTGCTTTGGTACAGGCGACGGATTTCCGCTGGCATCAGCTTAGTCTAAAATAATTCGAACATCAATTATTTGAACTATGGCATCGACATCTAATAAGAAATGGTGTTTTAGTTACAGATCCATCATGCTGACGGGCGTCAACTATTAGACGCGCATAGGGTATTATTATTATTAGTCTTTTTTTTTTTTATCGACTACAAGTCGACCCTTGACTGCTATCACATCTGATGTTAAGTGATGATGTAGTCTAAGATGGAAACGGGCCAACTTGTTAGGAGTGGAACGGAAATCCACACCCCTTTCTGTTTCTATACGACATCGTACCAGAACGCTAAATCGCTTGGCGATACGTCTTTGTCGGTAGGGTGGTAACTAGCAACGGCGAAAGCCTCCCACCAGCCAGACCAAGACAAATTAAGAAAAATCTCAATCTGCCCCGCCGGGAATCGAACCCAGGACCTCCGTCTTATAAATCCATCGCACATACCACTGCGCCACGGAGGTCGTCAAATATTTATAACGATCACACATGCACTGACATATTATACTTTGAAGATCAGGTAATATTTTAGCAGGATTTGGCGGCGTAATGTTCCTTACTTGTGACCAACAACTTTCCAACTCAAGTTTGCAACTGTGTATTACTTAGAAAGCATAAGAATAACCAGTATACATGGGCTACGTCTAGATCAATGAGGCACGAACTTAACTTATAAATTCAAACCTTTATATTAAAAACTATTTTAATGGTTTGAAATCTGGCAGTTGAGATATATTTGTGATATTTTATTGTAATAATATTTTAATTAGTCCATTAATTTTGGAAAATTAAGGCTAAAATAGATGCCAAGAGTTCACTTATATCCGTTTGCCCATTCGTCCCATAAATAGATGAAACCTGAGTCATTGTCCTTGTAGAAACAATTTACGTTTAAAGTTTCATCATATGACATTTGATGGGTACTTAGAGACGTTCAGCTTGGCCCAGATGCCTAGGGCATTTGGGATTGTGTAACGTTTTCCTGTCCCGAGAGTAATTTGACTTTATAATTACTTAATACGAGGTTGCACTGAGGATGGCACTTATAAATATGTTAATGTTTGTTAAGGTTAAGTGCCTAGTTACCAAGGATGTCGTCTATAAATGCCTATAAATGATGATCCGGTCTTAGTACCTACAAGTATTAATGGCTTAACTTAGGGACTAAACAGGCTTATCATTAAAGGGTTAGAGTGCCTAGTACTACTAGACTTTTACCGAGTCTCTTACTTAAAAAGTTAAATACGTAACCACTCACATCTCAAATGTGAAATAAGTAGCGCCATCTAGTTATAACATGAGAAAATCTTTTTTATGAATTGACGTTACGGATGGTTACGTTTATATGCAGTCGCTCGGTAAAACTCAAACCTTGCACGACGCAGTTGAATGCAAATGTATGTTAGAACTAAAATAGTTTCCTATTTAATGTGTTAACAAATGAATAGTGAAAAATCTCCAAAAAACAGTCAACAAGAGCCTAACGAGTACCTTAACTATACTAAAGCCAAACTCGATTGAGAATGCTTGACAACAAACAAATTTAAAATGAAGGTAGAAAATGCAACACATTTTATGCCTAATAAATTTCAAATTATGTTTTGTTTTTATATAAAATCTTATTTAAAAGATATTGAATATATTAATTAGTTTTAAGCTTATCTAATGTATTGTCATGAATTCGTCATTAACTAGTTAATTAAAAAGAATAGGTGTAAAATTACTACCTTCATTTTTAATTTGTTTGTTGACAAGCATTCTCAATCGAGTTTGGCTTTAGTATAGGTACTATAATTAATTAATTAATTAATTATCTTGTCAAGAAAACTTATGTCAAAACATTCTCAGAAGATGTCTCTTACGATGTTTGATAGCGAATTTTATTACATAAATGCACGCAAATATAATATAAATAAATAGGAATGTAATTAGATATAAGAAAGTGAAAAGAAATTAATGGTTATTTATTATCCTAACTGCTGCTTTGATAGTATAATTGCGTGATGGACATAATATTGTCAACTTTCATGAACTTTTGGTTTTATAATAATTTTTAAGAACATTTTATAATAATTTATATTTTTTCAAAATGATGTTGAATAAATACTTTGAATAAAATATTTACTTTTCTCAAACTTAGTTTTGAATTTTGTAACTTTCATGATTTTTTAAGGTAAAACATTGTAGGTAAGTACCAAATTATGTTTATTAAGTCAATAATCGTATGTTTCAGGTTTTATGGAAGTAAAACGTGAATCGATTGATTGATAGATAAACTACTAGGTTGATAACATCTTTAATAAGTCACTAGCCAGTTACGAGTACAAAAACCGTTAGAACTATCAAGTTATCCAAAGGGTTCTAAGAAATACCTGATTTTATTGCCAGTGCAAGGTATACAGTAAGCAATTTGTGCAGCCCGATTGCTGCCTCACCTTATAAGCTTAGATAAGTTATATGATAAGATAACTTACCTTATAAGCTGTTTGAGCTTGGCAGCGGCTTGGAGTGACGCGTACCCATACTTGGCATATCGGGATATGTCTTCGGAGGGGGCGTTGAATGCTGCCACGTAGCGCGCTGGGTCCCTGTCGTCTAGCACTAGACCTGGAAGTGAAGGATGACGTCATATTATACCTATATCATTTGTAGTTTTAATAATTGACGGCCTCCGTGGCGCAGTGGTATGCGCGGTGGATTTATAAGAAGGAGGTCCTAAGTTCGAATCCCGTCGGGGCAGATTGATATTTTTCTTAATTTGTCTTGGTCTGGCTGGTGGGAGGCTTTCGCCGTGGCTAGTTACCACCCTGCCGACAAAGACGTACCGCCAAGGGATTTAGCGTTCCGGTGCGATGTCGTATAGAAACCGAAAGGGGTGTGGATTTCATCCTACTCCTAACAAGTTAGCCCGTTTCCATCTTAGATTGCATCATCACTTAACATCAGGTGTGAGAGCAGTCAAGAGTTAATCGCCGATCCGTAGCTTGGTGGGTCTAAGCTATGCTATAAACCATTGTCCTATAAAGAAGGAAGTATGTAACACTAGTGGTAGTGATGATATATAGTCGTAATTCCATGCCTAGGTTAATCCTTAGGCTCGTTTGAAGTGCAATGAGATTTTTTCATCAAGATTCTATTTTTATGGCTGAACGGAAGACCCGAATTTTGTTGAAAAATAGGTCTTAAGTTCGATTTCAGTTCGTTCGCTCACAGTTCGTAGTCAATAAGGACCTTTTAAAACCTTGTAAGTTAACTTTATTACCTAATTAACTTTGTTGAAAAGTTGTACTTAGTCTATTTTTATTAGTTGTAAGTTTTACGTCAAACGGCCATTTTAAAGTTAAATATCAAGACTTGATAAAACATCCTTATTCTTTCAAATATATTTAATTTACAGAAATATAACTCTGCTTTCAACTAAACTATAGTTTATATGGTACTCGTTTAAATATTGGGATTTAAGGTTAATCTTAATACACAATATTTTAATCGCTACTTACTACAGATTAGGTATTCATGTTTAACAAACTATTTAAACTGGCTCTAGCTCATAGTCGGCGACCATACTCTAAGTGTATCTCTTAAACTAAATAGAGTAACTGGATTTGTAACTTAGGATACTGTGAACTAATTATTGAGGAACTTACCCATTGAATATAATTTTGGCTCCAAAACACCATACAACTCATGCATCATTCTCATTCCATATTCAGCTGCTTCTAACACTTCTTTCCGGCTCTCGATTGTAATGTTTGTCATTTTATCTTGATTGCTATCTTCGTAATCATCACTATCATCATCGATATTGTAATCATCGTAGTCTTCGTTTAGAAAAATACCCTTAACATCTTCCTCGGGTACTTTTATGTCTGTGACATTAACCGTAGTTAAGTTTTCCTTATCGCAATATTTAACTATGATGGTAGATATGTTTTTAGTTTCCGAAAACGAGTGATTCTTATTTTGATTCCTTTCTATTATTGTTATACTGTGCAGATCTTTAGTTACAGATGTGTTTAACATGGGCATTATATTTTTCAATACTTCCAAAAGGCTATTAGAAGATTTATTTATGTTTGTATTATTAGGTTCCACAGTTAGTATTTCGACGTAGTTGGGTCTATCTTCATCTGTTTTTGTTGGATTTTCAAAGTCTGGACGGCTAAAAAGTTTTATTGGCTTTTCAAACTGATTCTTATCATCCATTTTATACTTCTCATTATTTTTAAATGTAGTTGTTGAATGTATGTCTACTTTATCTTCAATGCCACTTTTTATTGTTGTAGCTTTTTTATCTGTAGTTACTTTCCTTGTTTGTTGGTTTACATCTTTAGGTACATTAAGTATTATTGCTTCATTTAGTTTATTGTTGCTCTGTGTTAAATTTGCTTTAATTCTTTGTATGGATGCAATAATATCGTTCACTAATTCATCTTGTATAGTTTTGCTTATGTTTGTATTAGTATTTAGTGCATTATTATTCGTGGAATTAAATAAGAATTCGCCTTTATCACTTTTCCAGTTAGCTTGACTGGTTTTGTTATCTATTTTAAAGATATCTTCAATTATTCTAGTAAACGGACAATTATGAGTTGTATTTTCTATTTTAGGTTCAATCGATGCTGATGATCGTTCATCGATGAAGTAAATAACTATTGTAATGAAAATATAAAGTCGTTTGTCTCTGTAAATAAAAGAAAAATATTCAATTATTTAAGTAATATTTGAAAATTAATGTTTTGTTAGATCTCTGTAATTTAGACAATTAAATGTACTTCAGATTTATCAAGATCTGAAGTACATTTAATGTTTTTCCATAGAAGATAATTATTCTACAATTCTTTTTCATTTAGTGAAATTGCAACATAAATCGTAATACGTACCAGCAGAACATCAGACATCATAAGTTTACCGTAAAACATTAATCTATAAATCTCTACAAATAAATAAAATATAAGTGTCTGTTTGTAATGTCAAATTAGCAACTCGCCCGTGGTTTCGCCCGCGTATTTCGTGTTTTTGTGATAAGCCTCTGTCACACCTCATGAGACTGGCCTATGTAAATTTTATTTTATTTTAGTATTGAAGTATTTACTTGAACTTTAGATGATTGTGAATCATTTCTCATAACAAATAACTGCTTAAATGAAATTAAATAGGTTTTCATCTCATAGTGCCTTATTAGTTATTTTATGTAGCTTACTTCGATACTTAAATTAATATGATTACCTATAACTTGGACTGTAATAATGTTGACGTATTTAAATAAAACATTATGCTGTAAATTGATATCGTTAAAATCGGACATTTAACTGATTTACACTTATGCATCGTCACTTACTGTCAGGTGGTATTTTAATTGAGCCCTAATTTATTTCGCACTTGGGAACACGAAGTTGCTATACGAGAAGGATTTTAAAAGCTCAAGGTCTGAGCAAAACAATTTTCCATAAAACGTAAACAAAAAAGTCACTGACCTTAACACATCCATAGTGGTAATCCAACAGCTATGATTAAGGCATCATAACAATCATAATTAATTTATTTACTGAACAAATATTACTCCGATTAAATATACGTTTTCTCCTTCGCAAAAGATGTACACTGTTTGACCAAAGTCACTGATCTCGTGTAAAAAAAAGAGGAACTGGTTTTGAATTTCGGACGTAACTGTTCCTTGGTGTTTTGTTGTGTTAGTTATAGGTGTTTTATGGGGTCGCGTTGTGTTTTTTTCGTCTGTTGCGTGTCCCGTTCCCTGAGGTGCGTGTTGTGGACGAGGCTGGCGGTCTGGGACTAGTTACGTAACATCGGGAGGCTGGTGTACAGTTATGAGCGAGGTGCGAGCGATGATCTCGACTGCTTGCTTGTTTTGTAGCGAAATGAGCTTTCTTGACCGCTGTTCACACCGTTGCGAACGAGCTTTTTAAAGTTATGTTCGCGAACATATAAAATATAATAATAATAGTATTATATTTACTTAAATGTCGATCACAACGCAAATATTCTTCCGAGTCTCCTCGGTACACCGGCAGTTAACGCGCACCAATTGGACACGTTGTCATTAACCCTCACACGTTGTCGGCGACCAAACAAGTAACTGTGAAACCAATCAATCACTTCAGGAGATTGATGTTGAGAGTTGGTTATTGCATCTCTATTTAATTTATTCATCTACTATTATAGACTTACTAGGGTTGTTTACATTCGTCTTAAACCAAACCTGCTGCTTTCCTTGCGGTATACGATTTAATCGTCATACGCGCGGAAATTATAATTTCCTTAATTGATAGAGAGAGTTTATGTTTGCGCTGCGAATCTTATTTATTTAACTATAAAATTGCGGTGGTTTTTGCGTTTTATTTTCAACTGTGCGCGAGCGTTCGTTTTTAAATTGACTATAGATCAAGTTGTCAAAATGTCATTTAATTTTTGGTAACTTTAAATGAATCTATATCGAATATAAAAGAACGCGTCGCAAAACATATTCCGATGTAGCCGCCATTTCTGCTTCACCTGTAATTTCACCAGCTGCAGCTTTGATCTACAACTTGGCAACGGTGGTACTTCTCTAAATGGGTTCAGTTTTAAGCGCTCCACTATTGTAGTAGTAACACCCCTTTTTCACCCACCTAGGGGATGTAACTGCGTCTATGTAATCGATCAGGACTTAAAATTGTTGTATGTGGGTACTTTGGTAATAAATCAGTTATGTCACCGACGCGGTCTTTGATTGTAGCTCCCGTTATATTATGTGCAATATGTGGTAATATCTAACTGGCGACGAGGAAAATTATAGTTACTGTGTGTTTTTAAAGTGCCTCTTCAAAATGCCGATCGGAAAAATCGAGTGTTTTGATTTAAACAGCAAAAAATGGTCGGCTTATATACGACGCGTGGAACAGTTCATTGAACTCAATCAAATCGACGATCGTTTAAAAGTCGCAACGCTAATTACGGTGGTGGGCCAACCTACTTATGATCTGATGTGTGATTTGTGTGCCCCCAATAACCCTGAAACAAAAACGTTCGCGGATTTGGTAAAGATAGTCGGTGAACATATTGAACCGAAGCGATCCGACATTGCCGAGCGACATGTTTTTCGTTTGCGCCGGCAGAGGGCTGGCGAACCACTCGGCCAGTACCTACAAGCACTGAAACATCTAGCGAGTACATGTAATTTTGGATCGAATCTCGAAGAAAATTTAAGAGACCAATTCGTATCCGGGTTGGCTAGTGATGATATGAGGTCGCGCCTGTTTGCTGAGCCCGAGTTAACCTACAAGAGAGCTGTGGAATTAGCTTTCGCGTTGGAGGCTGCGGACAGGCACGCGCAAGCCAGTGTGTCGTCGGGTGAAACTACAGGCGGGGAGCCGGTGCTCGCGGCGGAGCCGCTGCTTCGGGTGGCGGCGGAAGGTCGCGCGCCGCGGGCCCGCGCCAGCACCGGGCACGCCGCGTGGCCGGCGGCGGTGACCTGCTGGCGATGCGGGCGGAGAGGGCACGTTCGTTCGTCCTGCGCGGCGAAGAGCGCGAGACGTGGCGGAACAGGTGACAGTGAAGTTCAAGGTCGCGCGCGGGGTAAAATTCATAATTATCTCGATAGTGATAGTGCTTCGGATAGTGAGATGTTTAGTTTAAAAGTGTGCGGCCTGGGTGATCGCCCGTATAGTGTGCGTGTACAGGTAAACGAAATGTTTTTGGATTTCGAGCTGGACACTGGCAGTAAGTTATCTACTATTAACTATGATTGCTATTTGCGGTATTTTAAAAATTGTACTTTAAACGAAAACAGTGTCCGTTTGCGTTCCTATACGGGAACTTTAATTGAACCGGTAGGTTATGTATTAGTAGGTAGACGTTATACTGGAAAAATACAAAGCTAGTCAAATAAAATTATTTGTCATCAAAGACGGGGGCCCGCCGCTGATTGGTCTTTCATGGTTACGTCATTTAAAAATTGATGCGTTACAAATTAACGATTTTCTTTGTAATTTAAAAGATGACACAATAGTGGAGAGCCTACGTCGAGATTTTCCTACCGTGTTCGCGCCTGGGTTGGGTACATGTTCGGTACGAATGTCATTAAAATTAAAAGATAAAACCCCGGTTTTTATCAAAGCACGGCAGTTGCCTTTAGCGTTACGTGAACCAGTCGAGAAAGAGTTGGATCGGCTCGTGGCAGAAGGTACCATATTTAAGGTGGACTATTCCGATTTTGGAACCCCAATCGTGCCGGTGATCAAAAAGTCTGGCGAACTTCGTATCTGTGGTGATTACAAAGTAACCATTAACCCGAAGTTGTTACGGGAGCCCTACCCCCTGCCACGAATCGAAGAGTTATTTGCCGCGCTGAGTGGCGGTCAACAATTTTCTAATATCGACCTCACTAATGCGTATCAACAATTATTATTAGATGAAGATTCTCAGGCGTATTCAGCTATATCTACGCACGTTGGCACATTCGTGTACAGACGCACTCCTTACGGACTGAATTGCATTCCCGAGAAGTTTCAAAAGTTTATGGAAGAAACCCTCCGGGGGTTGAGTGGCGTAGTAGTTTATCTGGACGACATTGCCGTGACCGGCCGGGACAGGGCCGAACATATTTCTAATTTAAAACGTGTTTTTAGACGTTTACGTGACGTTGGTCTTAGAATTAAGTATGAGAAATGTTCATTTCTACAAGATAGTATAACTTACGTAGGTTTTGTTATCGATAAAAATGGGTTGCATCCCGATCCTAATAAAGTGAAAGCAATCGTCGAGGCCGCCACTCCAGCCGATGTGTCGCAACTGCGTTCGTTTTTAGGGTTGGTAAATTATTATTCCAAGTTCCTGGTAAATACCAGTACGGTACTGGCACCTTTGCATGAGTTGTTAAAGAAAAATGTGGCCTGGAACTGGTCGAACAAATGTGAACAGGCTTTTAAATCCGTGAAGAGCATGATATTAAGTAAAAATGTTCTTGTTCATTATGATCCAAAGCTTCCACTGGTGCTATCAGTGGATAGTAGTTCGTACGGCATCGGGAGTATACTAGCCCATCGCTACCCTAATGGCGAGGAGCGCCCTATATGTTTCGCGTCGCGAACGCTGAATAAGGCCGAGCGCGCGTACAGTCAGTTAGATAAAGAGGCCTTAGCCATTGTCAGTGGTGTTAGTAAGAATCATCATTATCTGTACGGTCGTCATTTTATTATTAAAATCGATCATAAGCCCCTCTTGTTTATATTTGGCTCAAAATCAGGGTTGCCACAGACAGTTGCCAGCAGATTGTTGAGATACGCAGTTCGATTAGCAGCGTATGATTTCGAAATTGAATTTGTAAAATCTAAAGACAACTGTAGTGACGCTCTGTCGCGTCTCCCTTTGCCGCATGAACGTAAAGAGCCGGAACGGGTTCCGATTGCGTATATTAATTACGTGGAAGATTCTTTTCCAATCTCCGCCAATGAAGTCGCTCGAAATACTGTGAAGGATCATATTTTAAAAAATATTTATAGATATGTGGAGACCGGTTGGCCTTCCAAGGTCACGGAGGCAGAAAGACCTTACTTCAACAGAAAGGACTGCCTGAGTATCGAGATGGGTTGCATATTGTACAATCATCGGGTGGTAATACCCGAGGTGCTGCGACGTCGAGTGTTAAGGGAACTTCATGAAGGTCACCTTGGCGTCGTTAAAATGAAATCCCTTGCTAGAGGTTATGTTTATTGGCCTCTGTTAGACACTGAAATAGAAAGTTTGACTCGTGAATGCTCCGCATCCAGCAGCGTGATGCGCCGCCGCGTGGACAGCTGCACCCGTGGGCTTTCCCGGCGCGCCCCTGGTGCCGTTTGCATATTGATTTCGCGGAGTTCCGAGGTAAGCGTTATTTAATCACTGTGGATGCTCACAGCAAGTGGATCGAGGTACAGAAGATGAGCGAAGGTACCACGGCCACCGCTACCATAGGTAAGCTGCGTGAATTGTTCGCTCGGTTTGGATTACCATCAGTCTTGGTCAGCGATGGGGGTCCTCCGTTTAGTTCGTTTGAATTCGCCGAGTACCTAAAAAAGAATCTAATAACACATACGATAACCAGCCCTTACAGGCCGGCAGGAAACGGTGCCGCCGAGAACGCAGTAAAATCTGTGAAGCGGGCCATGAAGAAGGCGTTGCACGAAGGTATGGATGTTGATACAGCGATCCACCAGTTCCTGTTTCAGTATCGTAACGCGGAGCACGCGAGTACGGGAATCGCGCCGGCTGTTGCCCTCCTGGGCCGACGTCTGCGCGGGCGGCTAGACGCACTGAAACCGTCGGCAAAGGATCGCATGGAAACTTCCCAAGAGAAATCGGGACAGTTAAAACCCGGGTTTGACAGAAGCGTAGAGGTCGGTAGTACAGTCTTAGCCCGAAATTTTAATCCGAGACAGGAAAAATGGGTACCAGCTGATGTTACGGCTCGGGAGACGCCCTGCACATACAGAGTACGTACGTCTGACGGTCGAGAATTTCCACGTCATATAGATCAATTATTGTAAGTTAGAAAGCCAGCTCGATACTCTTCGGTTCCTACCATTGAAGACTCTGTCTCTAACGAGTCCAGTGGGCCCGAAGAAGGTCAACCCAATTCCAATATTGATCCGTCGCCATCAGGTGCAAATGTAATTAATACATCTGGTATAAATGTTGACGATAAATCGGAACCAATTCCGCCCCCGACTGAGGATCAAGTCATAGCGGGCGCACGCCCCAAGCGTGCTTGTAGGTTTACTGGAAAATATGGACTACGTTAAGTTAGATTATAATTATGTATCTCTGGCTAAAAATTTACGAATAGTTGCATGTCGATTAAGTAGTAAGTAGTAATTCATTTGTGTGTCCTTATAATTTTGAGATAAATTGTATTGGAGGCTTCATTTACGGTTGTGATTTTTTCTTGTTGTTTTGTTTATACATAAGTATTTTTTTTAAGGGGGGGCGTGTTGTATGTGGGTACTTTGGTAATAAATCAGTTATGTCACCGACGCGGTCTTTGATTGTAGCTCCCGTTATATTATGTGCAATATGTGGTAATATCTAACTAAAATAAGTCAGGACAAAGTTTTTTAAACTTTTGGATAGATTAATTGATTGAATTTTCATTTATTAAATATGAAAATGAGCGCGCTCGGCCGCACGGTGTCACCGGCGGCCGGGCGTCCACCGAAGGCTCAATCATTAGATATCCATTCTCGGAGCGGACGCGAGCGATTTGGAGCCCCGGTTAAAGACCCTCGGCGGACACGGCAAAAAACACACAATCACAAACATTCACAATTACTGTCATTGTGTCAGCTTTTTGTGTGACTTCGCATTTCGATCATCACTTAGGACTCGTTCACATGCGCCTCGGAAAGATAAGCAAGAAGAAGATGCATTCATCCTACTGTTTACTGCTAAATTGAAGCCGTCAATCATCATCATTGTCACCTTATTAACGGTCTATTACAGGACTATGACTCCCTTCTTGCAGATGCCGGGATATAGAGCGTAAATCTACCAGGCTGCATCAGTGTGGGTTGGCGAGTTTAGGAGGACAATTTTTAATACATTAACGATCACTATCAGTTGACTAGGACTGGCGGTTTTTTATGTACTTCGAGGCAAGGAGTGTGACACCGGCAAGTTTCTGACTCCAGGCTTATAAAAATTTCTAATAAAATAAAAATTTCTAGAATATTCCAGAACCTGACCTAGGATTCCAACCCAGGACATCGTGATCGAAGCCACATATTATGGTAAGCACTAGATGACTAGATCAATGAGGCAGTTTTTAGAGCAGCATAGTTGTTCTCCTTGTATGAGACCAACATTTAGATCATTTAGATGCTCTGACTGATTCTCATTGCCAAATATTCTTGGATCATGTTTTGCTTCTTTTGTACACAAGGCAGGATAACATAGATTATAAGTTATAATATACAAATTGTAATATTTATTTATTAAATGAATATTACAATGAGCTGCTGTCTTTAACTCGCTCCGCTCGGCGTTTGGTTTCCACACCCGTGATAGAGTCGATACTTTTCAAAGGTAAGTAATTGTACCAATTTCACCTACACAAATAAATGAATTTGAACTATGAATTGTTTTTAAATGTTAAAGCTGAAGATTATGCCGTACATCTGCTTACATAACTTACCGCACTCTTATCCATCAAAACACCGCAAATCACGCAGCACGTAGCTCGCTAAAACGCCCGCCGAGTGACTTTGAACATTTTCATTATTATACTACTAGAGGACGTACCATTTCTCGTAAAAGTTTCGTGATAAAAATAGCCTGTGTTATTCCGATATACAAGCTGTATTTTTATTAAGTATCATCCAAATCTATTCAGTAGTTTTTGCGTAAAAGCGCAACAAACATACACCCCAGAAACTTTCGCGTTTATAATATAAGTAGAATAAGGACTAAATGGGCCTCATAGTTAGTGAGTTGTTATTTAATCAAATTAATTAGTTTTTTTCATAATTATAGATGATTCAGTTTTAAATAACATTGTTTGTTAAAACTGAATATTCTATATATATATTATATATATATATAATATATGTATATATTGTAATACCAGTATTTTTATATCAGTCATCGTTCCTATTGCCGTTATAAACTTGCCCTACTGTGCGCGTGACCAGCACGTCTTGAGAAACATCTCATAGATGTGATCGTTCAACATTTAATACATTTTTAAATTATTTGATTCAATAAATAAGTAGATAATATCATGCGATTGTTGATAAGAGCTATTTAAGCTTGCTCCTGCTCAACCAAATCGTTACAGGTCTTCCACATAGAGATCTGCACTGCTATATTTACCTACGAAGGTACAAAGTACGTTTATTGAAAAACTTTGGTTCCCGATTCGCTTATATTTGATTGCGTTTGTGTGCGTGCGCGCGCGCGCGTGTGTGTGTGTGTGTGTGTGTGTGTGTGTATTGTCTGTCTGTCTGTCTGTGGCACCGGATGTACCTACGGTTGGTTTGAAAGGTGAAATGAACATAAAACTCACGAGTGAAACGAGATGAAATAAGTACTCATAAGAGTTCCACTAGTATTCCTATTCCTATATTATTTTTATCAAAACGAATATTTCACAATGTAGCACTTACGTAAGCTATCACTATATTTTGTGTGTGGATGCGAGCGTAAGTAATTTGTACATAAATAAATCTTCGACGAAATAAGTAGCAAATTAAATTGGTATTAGTCACTAAGCCCCCTGTAGTGGTATTGTGGGGTAAAGTTGAGCAATACTGTGGTTAACTGTACATTTAATTGCTGTTACAGAATGTAGGTAGATAGGTACGTGACTGTGTTACTCACTTGCCTTTAGTGACAGGTCTTGGGTTCGATTCTCGGCATGAAATTAAACAGAATGTTTTTTGTTAAAAGATATTATATATCATCATTGTATTATAGGCCAGTCGAATATATAAAGTATAATATAAATATATATATGTCACCGGAAAATAACAAGAACCGCAAATTTATAAATTTTCTAGGAAATTTATAAACTTTCATAGGATTTCAAATAAGAGATAAATTGTATAATTTTACGCGCACATTTTCGTCATTTGATAAACTTACCGAACATACGCGTAAAATAATAAGTAAGCAATAACTAAACACCATGTGCACTCTGATTGGTTCAATAAGTCACGTGATCCTTTCTGTGTTTTCTTGTAATGTTTTAATTTTGTAACTATTTTGGAACTGTGAAAAAAGCTTTATTTTGCTATGGTTACTAAATTAGACCCATAATGAGCGAGGTTTTTATTTTTATGATTTATGATTGTTTTTTTATTTTTTAATATACCTTTTGAATATTATGAACACGATTTCCGTTGACTAGCGTTTTATTTTGGTAGAGTAGTAGATTGGTAGCGGTCATTAGCATAATTTATATTAAGTAGGTAATTCAAACCTTCATAATAAATACTACATGATAAATTTATAGTTGGCAAGTCTGATTGTATTTAAGTCTACGGACACAAGTTTTGCCACTGTCAACATCGACCAATCAGAGAACAGTGTGTTATTTGCCGTATTTTAAAAAAGCGTAAAATTAAAAGCTCTTCTGTGATTGGTCGTACCGTTTAGAATATTACGAATCGATATCCGTTAATTTATAAACTTACCACGAGACGTCGCAAATTGATAAATTTGCGCGTAAAATTATACAATTTAGCTCTCGTTTAAAATCCTATGAAAGTTTATAAATTTCCTAGGAAATTTAAAAACTTGCGGATCTCATTAACTTCCGGTGACATATATAAAGATCTCATAAAGTCGAGGCTCATTTTTCTGTAGAAGGAAATTACCACCACTACACGGTACATTATTCTACTATCCATGGTAATTATCCCAATTGTTTCTTTTCTCTTCTCTTCTTTTATAAAGGAATGAAAAACCGAGTGACCTAATAGTGTCTCCGGCCTAACATAATGGCACTACTAAGGACTGCTGCGATTTGCACACAACATGACGAGTGACCACTCTCGGCGTGCGACGTGACGACTGATCGGCTAGTGTGTTGCCTACCTGATGTCAATTGTTAATGATGCACAGGTGTAGTTTTTTGAAAATTCTAAAAACTCGTATAAACATGGCTTTCGTGTTAATGCCAATGTATCAAGTATAGAGTTAACAAACTGGACGTGTTACACTCCGTGCCTCACAGAGCACGTTAAGCCATGGGTACCGGTCATTAGAATTAACATCTTATCTTCAGTCCCCCCATCTGCTTTGTAGCAGCGCGGTGATTATAAGCTCTAAGTGCCGTTTTATGGTAAGTAAGCCTCTTTAGTTCTTTTTTTTCATTATTTTTGTAGGAAAACTCAAGGAAAATTTTTGACGGTCCCCGTGGCGCAGTGACATGCGTGGTGGTTTCATGAGACGGCGGCCCTGGGTTCGATTCCCGGCAGGACCGATTTAGATTTACTAAATTGGCCGAAGGTGGTGGGAGGCTACTTACCATCCGACAAAGACGTACCGCCAAATGATTTAGCGTTCCGGAACGATGTTGGTAGGATAGCCTAATTAGTTAGCGCGCTTTCATCTTTATAGCATTTTTACTCATCATCAGGTGTGATTGCAGTCAAGTGCTAACTAACTTAACTCAGACTGGCGCAGTGGCGAAGCGAAGCGTTACTTCTGGAGTTTTGCTTATAGTAAATTAATCTAATTTTTCCTATCACTAAAGTATACATTTGTATTATACTATAATGGAAATAAGCGCCGCCACGTGCCGCTGCTCGTCTCTACGTTTTTCAATTTTCCATATTTAAATAATACAACTTTGTACCTTAATGCTTTCAAAATAGAGATTAATATTATAATTTTTATTTCAAGAACTTGACGCGTCGCTTCGCTTCCAATTTGGGTTAAGTATTAAGGTTGTCCTGGAAAAAATCACAATATACCTACTTAGGTATTCGAGAAACCAATTAAAACATTTTAGTCCGTAAAAATTTAACTTATAATATTATTTATTAAATTTTATCTCATAAAATATTCGAGTATTTCAACTAAATCTAAACAATTATACAAAATAATATATATTTTTTATGAATAATAAAACTCTGTCTTCCGAGATCACACCTTAGCTTCCATCATTTTTCTTTTTATCACATTCAGTACCTGTAAAAACACAATATAAAACATTAAATTAATATGGGTAAGTACTTAATTCATTTTTATTTAAACAAATCTCTCAAAAATGAGCTTTATGAAATGAAAGCTTATTTTATTGTAAGCTTTTGTTTTAGAAAAGTCCTGTCAACGCCATCTAGTAAAATAGTTTGTTACTTTCAGGCAACCTTTTGTATACTCTGCATTTCTGAATATCGCCATCTAAGAATAAGGCTTAGAACTCCAAACAGCGCCATCTATGTTTCTATTAAGACATCACATAGTGAGGTTGCAAGGTTTTGTCACCTGTCACAAGATGTCGCTAGTGCGTCCGCCGGTCGTCTCGTCCGGTCTTCTGCTGCTTAAGGTCATTGATCGCGGTGACGCTGCCGAATAACACTTTCGCTGTCACTTGCTGGAAAAACATGCGTGGTTAGATCGACATTAATTTGATAAGATTTATAGCTACATACATAATTATGGTACATAAGTATTGCCACTGCAAACTACCCTATTTAGCTAATCAACTAAGTATTTCTTAACTCTTCTAACCAATGTATTAGGTCGCGCTTTTCGTATCACATGTAACTTAGGGTCTGGGAAACAACAACTTTCGATATACTTATTTTTGTAGCAAGAAGGTAGGTTTTTAGTTAAATTACAGGCACAGGAGGCTTAATGACTGCCTCGTTGGTCTAGTGGCTAGTCTATGTGGCTTCGAGTACGAGGTCCTGGGTTCGAATCCTGTTGTGGAATGATTCTGAGATTTTTCATCTTCTAAGAAATTGTAACTAAAATGAGTTCTTAGAGTTGAGAAGTTGGTGCTGTTACATCGCCGTGCCTCGGAAGCATTATCACTCTTAGTCCGCCAACCCGCATGGAGCAGCGTGGTGGGTCAACACTTCATATTCACTATCCTACGAGAAAAACGATTGGCTCTGTAATCATACTTCTGTGTGGCAAGTGTGAGTTTTTCACCGAGCGACTGCTTAAAAACGTATTCACTCATAACGTCAAATTATTTAGCAAAAAAAAGTATTTAAGTTTACTCTCGTTATAACTAGATGGCGCTACTAAAATTCCATACAAATTTGCGTTACGTTTTTACGCAGTCGCTCGGTAACAAACTCACACTCGGCACTCTGACTGTTTTCTACTAACTAGATTTAGTTTACCTACAAGCACTTTTGGAACGTTAAGTTTGTCTGTTTGTATTGACTAGTGGCTCTACTGGTTTGGGAGGCAGTTTTTAATAATAAGAGCCAACAAGGAAGTTAGTAGCAGTTGCTCTTCAAAAATATACATAATTCTGAAACAGAAATAATTCACACTTTACACACAAAAATTGTACAATGCTCTCCGTATCCAGTACAACAACGCTTTCAGGGTGATGTTGGGGCTGCCTCGATTTTGTAGCGCATCAGGGATGTTCGCAGAGGCAAGAGTTGATTGCTTCTATGCAACAATGCGTAAAAGGTGTGGGTCCCTGGTGTGTAGGCTGAGGAGTAGTTCCAACAACAGTTTGAATTTAATTGCCAGTCGACTAGACTGCTCTTACGTGAAACACTGCTGTGCCGTTTGTAGTGGGCTGACGTAGCAGTGTTTCTCGTAACATCGTAGGTTTAAGTTTCTGACATAGATGACCAATTGTTACTAACAAAATATTAGATTTTAAGGGTAAAGGGACTAACATAGAATTAAGTAAATGTTACTAACTATATTATGAGTCTATGTAACTTGAAATAAAGGTTATTATTATTATTATTTCTCTCATCATCGGCTCATCTTTGTCGAACTTGAGACAGTTTGGAAATTATCAAATCCAAAGCTGTATGTCGATTCTTGAAAAAATACATCGCACGAACATCTCATCGATCATCCCATCTTCAGTTTAATAAGACAAACATCCAATTTTTCCAAATTCCGATTTCTGTTACATCCTCTTTGTAGCCGTTGTACATTGGCTTCCATAGATTAAAGACTACTAGATGGAGTCATAACGCGGCTGCAGGTTCAAGAGCGTGACAGACTTATTTCATTCGGCCTTTATTAGAAAGTGACACAAGATTATTTTTTGTCCCTTTCAGCGTGTTCGTTTTTATTGTTTGTCAAGAGTGGAGTTTGTGACAAACAAAGGACACCTCTGAGCAATTATTAGCTTTTTATTAAATTTGCTGATAAATAATATAACTTTGCGGTTACGATATTAATTTAAACGTTATCGTGATATGGTGGGTTGTAGTATTTTCGACTGCAAAAGTCGCAGCGAACGGAAAATCGAAGGAATTACGTTTCATACTTAAGTAGGCATAAACTTCATTGTTTGATGATTTAAAGCTTAGATATGTTATTTTTTTAGCAAATTTCATGTATTATGCGTTTACTAAACTATCTTATATAAAGCAATATTTCGTATTTTACCATATTTTAAAACGTAACGTTTCATGATGTACTTTAAATGTTGACATGTCTTGTCAATAAGGCTGACTTGCTGTCTCACGAGTGGACACGCTATGGGCTCCATCTAGTTGTCTTTAATCAATGTTGGCTTCAATAATGACGTTTTTTCAAGAATAGACTTGACTGATCCGAAATGACAATCGAATTCAGGACCTCTATATTGTGAAGTAATTGTCATCAATTGCACTAGACAGATTTTATCTAAACTCATAAGATTTGCGGATGAAACCGTTAAGAATAACTAGTGAAAAATAGAAAGAAAACATTCATTTACAAAAGACTTTTCACAAGACTTGTTCACTTCCAATCTGGCAGCAAACTGTGACTTGCTGGGATTCGTATTTAGCTAGAGACCGCTTGTTGTTATTCTATATCTTGGATGGTCATTAATATCATAATCATAATATTTGTACAGGCTAGCACTTGCACTCTGCATTTGCAGCTCTGCTTCAAACTGTATTGGCGGGAGCAACTTGCATAGGCTTGTTTAAAAATTAAATTAACACTAAATATGCAACTGGCTGCTTCGTTGGTCTAGTGGTTAGCCTATCTGGCTTCGATAAGGAGGTCCCGGGTTCGAATCCTGGGTCGGGTCACGGAATAATTCTGAGTTTTTCATTATTCTATGAAATTCTCAGTTCATTCCAAGCTCGGAGGCAGGAAGTTGGTTTTGTTACACCCCCGTGCCTCGGAGAGCACGTTAAGCCGTCGATCCCAGTCACTGTCATCAACATCATCGTTAATAAATGACACATTATCACCCTAAGCCCGCCAACCCGCATTGGAGCAACGTGGTGGGTGTACGCTCCATATCCCCTCTCCTATAAGGAGGGAGGCCTGGCCCCTGTAGTGGGCCTTTAATAGGCTGATAATGATGATGTACGTGGCATCACCACCAAGACATAAAACACTCAATAATCAAGTCTCAATAGCGTTGCCTAAATTCAATAATTCACTGTGCATTATGATCAAATTAACCCGGCTTCATTCAAAACATTTCAAAATATGTTCGAAAATCAGAAATTATCATAGATAAAAATCGTGTGGTGTCTAGTTAAACACAACTCATAGTGGCAAGATATTTGAATTCTGAACCACCTGTCCCGTTTACAATCCGCCGACACACGAGTATCTAACGAGAGGCAATTAGAAAATAGAATAAAAAAGTTCTGAAAGCCAGTTTTCTCGGCGACCGACGTGACAATTTTATATCTTTGAAAAGAAAACTCGAATTACCCGCATTTTTCAGCGAGCCAGTTGGAAAATAGGTCAGAGAACGGCAATTTAGTTGAGAAAGCAAAAAACTTTTTGGCGGTGCTCTTTTTAAAAACGCTTGCATGTGTGTCAGGTGACCATGATCGTTTTACAGGTGATACTTATATTGGCCTCATTTTTACCAACATCTAAAAGGGAGCAATAGCGCTATTTTTAACCGACGAAAAAAAACGGAGGAGGTTCTCAATTCGACACGTATATTTTTTTTTTTATATGTATGACCACGCATAACTTTTTACAGAGTTGTCCGATTTTGATAATTCTTTTTTTATTAGAAAGGGCATACTTCCAAGGTGGTCCCCTGGTCATGTTAGGATCTGATGATGATATCCTGGGGAAATTGAAGGAACTCTTCAAATTTTGGAGGCACGCTTACAGCGATTTCGGTTTTTGCCTCGGTATCGGTAGCTTTTTGGCCACTAGTGCTGTATAATATACTATGACAGTATAGTACGAGTACGTTACGTGGCGATAAATCACTAAAAAATAACTCTGTCCAGTATATATAATATATATAGTAATACCACGTATTTATAACTCTGTCCAGTTCTTCTCTCTATCTCTTTCTGTGTAACAAGATTATTTGAGATAGAAATAAAGCTGAAATCAACCGAGCAATTAAATAATATATTAGTCAAAGAGAAATAGAGTAGAAAACGAAACTCATTCAGTCACCGTCCATATACGAGTATATATCATAATTATCAACCGATGGACGTTAAATCCTGGGCATGGGCCTTATCAAAGATCTTTTAACTGCATCTTCTGGTGTGAGTTGTGTGTTGCCATTTTTGACGACCTCCGTGGCGCAGTGGTATGCGCGGTGGATTTATAAGGCGGAGGTCCTGGGTTCGATTCCCGGCGGGGCAGATTGAAAATTTTCTTAATTTGTCTTGGTCTGGCTGGTGGGAGGCTTTCGCCGTGGTTAGTTACCACCCTACCGACAAAGACGTAACGCCAAGCGATTTAGCGTTCCGGTACGATGTCGTGTAGAAACCGATAGGAGTGTGGATTTTCATCCTACTCCTAACAAGTTAGCCCGCTTCCATCTTAGATTGCATCATCACTTAACATCAGGTGTGATAGCAGTCAAGGGCCAATTTGCAGTCATTAAAAAAATATTATATCATTTACAGACCCCAATGTCCACCTCTTCGATCTACGTGTCCAACTTTGCGGCTTGCTGAGGCTATTTTATGAGGCTTGTTGTGAGCGTCTAAGTGTCAAATGTCTTGATTGGCAACAGGCGTTCTAAGATTTTAGTCTTCAGGAATTTTCTTTTTTAAAGTTCTTTCTCAAAAATGGACGGACCTACTTAATCACTTAGATCAAGGATCCTAGGTACATCGTATATAATAACTCTAGAATTTCGAATGCTGATATCCCAATCCCAAAATAAATTATAATGGTTTATTAATTTATTTTGTTATACAAAGCTAGAGGACGCCCGCGGTTTCGCCCGCGTACTTCTCGTAGCCGTAACAATTTGGGGATAAAATGTTATTCACATATTATGTAAGCTATATTATTGTAAAGTTTCATCATAATCAATTCAATTGTTTTTGCGGATAACAAACATTCATCTATACATACATAGTTTTGCATTTATAATATTAGTAAGGATAAATACTAGAAAGTTATACATGCAAAAATAAGAAAATAATTAAAAAAAATAAAATAAAAAAACATTTTTATTCGATTAAAAAAATCTGTTCGAACAGGCTTTTGTAATCTCTAAAGGCCTGCGCTTTGTTATCCAATAGAACCTTTGTGGGTTTTGAGCCGTTTCAACGAATGTGTTTACAGTGAAATCTCATGAATGAAAATAAATAAAAAAGCCGACGAGTTCTTTGTGGCTCGTTTGTGCGATACTAAAGATATATCTAGCTTTATACATCATCTGTCGTCTGTGGGGATAAGCTTTATATTTTTTTTATCTTTATCAAGCTATGCGACAGACAAAGCTAAATTAAATCTTAACATATAAAAAAACACCCGCCGTTGGTGCTATTACTGCAAGAATGTGAGTTTAAATTACTACGTGACGAGTAGCAATGTGTGCACACTCACACAAAGTATCGAGTTAGTTAAGTCAAGAAGAATGTCATGTTTAACTTCCAGTATGCTCTACTTCATTTTAACCATTTTTTTTATTTATGAGGGTAAGACCATGGTTTTTAATCCGGTTTTCTTTAATAAATAGATTCAATAGGAAAGTTTCTATTATGTATATTGTACAGTTTTTATGACGGCGTTATCTAGATTTTTTTAAAATTAGCTTTTATATATAATACTATAATTGCAGCATTACAGAGTTTGCAAAGAAAGTAGTGTCCACTATCAGTTTATCCGGTTTAAATATTAGTTGCATTTATATAGTATAAGCCACCTTTTCATTTAACTCCTTGGTACGATTATTATTGCACTTTTAGAGAAACTACGAAACTAATTTTACTGTACATCTGAAAGTAGGAATACTAACATGCTAACATGACATGTTAAATAAAACGAGCAAATTTTTAATTTCATCAATTATTAATTTGGGCTTTTCATTGCTAAAGGATCGTACTCATACTCAAGACCTAAATTCCATTCCCGTCCGCTGTGTTCTTGTATCTATTGTTAACATAGATTATAGAAAATAATAATCATCTTAGAAAAAATGTCTGATTATTTTTATTGAGATATTCAATGTAATATAATATTAAAATGGGACTGTCTTGCAATGCCGTCGAAAGATGGCCAACCAGCAAGTTACGGAATAAAAAAAATTTATTGGTCTCTTTCCACCTTGGCCCGCGTTCAAAGCATTGAGAGGCTCTGTGGTCATTAGGGCACTGAGAGCCACCTCCGCACTGCTCGTAGACTCGCTAATAACGGACTGCCTAATTCGGTTACCTACGTTTTTCTTTCGGTATTTTCTCTGCGCCAAATGATGATTGTAGGCGCGTACTTCGAATTTACGTCGCTTTTACGGGGAGAGAGTTATGACGCGAAACTTGTATGACATCATACAGGTACTAGTGTTAACTCCGACGGTTTTGTAGAGCTAACACAAGAAAACATTACCAACCCAGGTAATTTTATTGCCCTGCTCATGCTAGATTTATAGGAAAAAAGAAAACCATATCTATAAGGGTGTACCTATGATGTATAAAAAATAATGAAAAATAAAACTGACTTCTAAACGTACTAAAAAGTAACAACAATTGTATCATTTAATTTTTTTAATTACTTAACCATATCAATAAAGTCGGTGCCATCCAAGTTTAAGAAAAGTTTATTTAACGAAGTAGCATAGCACTTTGTGAGTTTTCGGTAATGTCCTTAAAGTAGAAAGCATGGAGGGCACCGACTTCATAGATATGGTTAAGCAATTTAAAGTAACTAGGTGAGGCAATTATTTTTAACTTTTTAGTGCGTTTTGAAATCAGTTTTATTCTTAAATTATTTATTTTGTCATACTATTTAGTGATTTATCGAAAACAGACATACGTAAAAACTATGAGTACCATTATATGTCAACCACTTAAAATTCCGAAATCACTGCAAGTGTGCCTGTTATGTCTGACGAGTTCCTTCGATGGTCCCAGGATCCCATCATCAGATCCCAACATTTATTTATTTTATTTATTTATAATTAATAAATGTTACTTAACATAGTTGCATGATATGAGACAACTTTGGATATGACCTTTCTAACAAAAAAAGAATTATTAAAATCCGACTACTGTGTAAAAGGTTATGCGTGATCCAAAAAAAAAATACACATCGAATTGTGAACCTCCTCCGTTTTTTCTTCGGTTAAAAGTTAAAAGTGATAAACGTCGTCCAATGAGGTCGAAATCGGAAGTGTAGCTCTTTCATCCCAACCTGACGGAAGACAGGTCGCTATTTTTGATTGCCGACGTTTTCCGTATTTTCTACACGAGATATTTTTCGGGCGTTTATTATTCCTACAGGCCTGAAAGGATGGCTAGGGAGTCATGGTAAGGACTGTTGTCGTCTCGCGTCGTGGGGTCGAGTTTTCAAGTGTGGGCTGGTAGAGGAGTACCTGATAGTTGCCGGTGCTCTTGACGCTGGGCGGCGTGTACCCGCGCCCGCCGTACGCCGGCGACGCAGCGCCGTGGTACAGCGTGTTGTTGTTGGCATCGCGCGTCGTCGCCGCCGTGTATGTGGTCTTGCAGTTCTGCGACATGGTGATCTGGAATTTATAACAAACCAATTTATTTATTTTATCTTATGTTCTTAATTGATCCAATCTTCTTCTTCTTGAAATAAAATGAAAATATACTTTATTGCACACACCAAGACAGGAAAGATACGAAACAAGATACAATTAACACAAGAATTTACAGTAGCACAATAGGCGGCCTTATCGCCAACAGGCGATCTCTTCCAGGCAACCTAGTTAAGAAGCTACAATAAATTAAAGAGAGGGTGAGGGTGTACAGAACAAGGAACTTAAAAAGAAAATAAAAACTTAATTCACAAATAAATCGAGAAAAAATAAAAACTAAAACCTTTATACATAACTTAAATATATAATTACTTATAAATAATAAACACTGATATATTTAAAAAAAAAAGATAAAAAAATAAATATAAATACATATGCAAAATGTAAAATAAATAAATATATATAAAACATACAATATATATAATACATATATGCTTATCTATATGTTCAACATTAAAATTGACTGGTAGTAATCTGAAACATTTTAAGGTGGATAGTAATGTTTAGCTAAGAGTCCCTTGAATATAGGTAAAGGCTTCTTCTCTTATCTATATATTTTAAAATGTATTGTTGTCTATGTGGTCGCGCCAACACTTTAACTGCGTACCCCATTCAAACTCTAATATTTTTTTAAGTTATGCCTATAAAACAGTAAAGTAAAAAAAATAAAAGCCAATAGACATCCACTGATGGATAAAGACCTTTTGAAAGAACTTGAATAATAAAATAAAATAGGGATTTCAAACAACACCTGAAGAACATCGTATAATATTGGTATTTCTTATACGTACTAAGGCTACAGACACTGGAAATGACAAATAGCAAATAGAGACGCAAAATTATTTCGATTTCAAAAATTAACAAGAGAATGAACAAAACAAAAACATCAAACATCCTTTGTTAATTTGAATGTTTTTTTTTAATAAAACAGTCTCGTTGTAAATGATCATTCGTGACGGAACCGCCGGTTCGGAGCGTAAAGGCCTTTAATCAAAGGCTTTTAATGAAAAGTCTGTTTTGCATTTTCGGAATCAAGTTGCGCCAAATTCGAGCGTAGGCGTAGGGTTGCCAAGCTTTGAGGATATGAGCTTGCTGTTCGTGGATTTGTTTGGTAAATTTAACCCTCCACGGTCCGAGCCCTTAGGTTGGCCCTCATACCTAATTAATGATTCAATCACCACCTCATCATACCTTTGTCCACATATCACTTGAGTGGGGTTGGTAAAAGTTCGATGCAATGAAGTAGTAACTGTAACATTGAGGTATATTGATTAACAAAACCAAATTGATCTTTAAAATATGTTGTTTTTTTACATAAAATAAAGACATAAAATCAAAAGTGATCTAAGGCCATTTCGGTTCTGTTAGTATTAAATATTCCATTTCAGTACCCAGATACATATATTTTCCAATTGTGACAATTCAATCCATTGGTATTGGGCTTAGAAAGCACCGTACTACTTAGAAACCACTGTACTAATCGGCAACATTACATTTGAGGCAGTTCTGGTTTTATGTAGAAAATAACTTCACTAATTTATTATAATTATTATTTATTAATTAAGTATTTGTTCGTCACCCTGAGGCTCAGATGTGCCTGACTGCCTGTAATTGCTCCGACAATCATGTGTTTCCAAGCGGATTGCTAGCTTAGCAATGATCTTGGCTTCTGAAATAAGCATGGTGGTAAAACTTTCACTTTTTTGCAAGCATATTTTTGTAATTTTTTTGAGGGGACTTGCACTTTGATCGACATACCTAAGAGATTCCTAAGGCTATGTGGGACTTTTATTGATCCATTAAAACCTTCTCGGTGGTACACACACGTGATTGATTAGGTGGCTCCGAGCTCTCCTGAAAACTCTAGCTAAAACCCAACAGTTTTCCAACCCATCGTCTGAAAACTGGGCCACAATAGCATTATCATACACAATCGCATACTCGTGGCAGCCCTAAGCCGAGTGTAGGTAGACGAACTACAAAAGCATCATCGAATTGCAAATCGCGATAGTTGGGCCGAGTCTAGACGTACGAGTGTTCCGCCCCCGTGCGAATTAAACTTTCAGTGATTTCAGATCTAATTGTTTTACTAATTAGTTTCACGAAATTGCTTTATTTCTAAAGGAATATGTGTTACTAGGTGCTGCCTACAACTTTGCCTGATTAGAATTCAAATTGCAAATTCAAGTTCATTTATCTTTACTACCGGTTCTTGATTTTGTCGAGAAGAGCCGGTAAGAAAGATACCGAAAGCTCTCTTGAAAATGCTGGTACATGAACTGAGAATAAAGGGACTGTACTATCTCAGAGAAGTTCACAACTTTAGTATAATAAAAATCTCCGTTACAAAAAGTTAGTTAGCAAATAAAAAAAACCTCAGCTACCGGTAATCCGTCAGTTGACGCGGCAGACGGCAATTAACAACTGTCCGAAACTGTAGCATGTGGTTGTTGTTGGCAGGTACAGTTATTAACAGTAACGAAACACGAGATGTGCAATTAACTGGTCGGCTCAAACCATACGAGATCGCGGGGCGGAACGATGGGATCTCATGAGTTTAAAGTGCGTATCGAACGCAAGTTTATTAAAAAATCTATTAAGTACTATGCTATTATCAGTACAGCTTAGCAATGAATGATAAGTACAGTTATTAATATTAATGAAACACTAGATGTGCAATTAACTGGTTGGCTCAAAACGCAAGAGTTAGGTAGAAGCACGATGACCTCCGTGACGCAGTAGTATGCGCAGTGGAATTATAAGACGGAGGTCCTGGGTTTGATTCCCGGCAAGGCAAATTGAGATTTTTCTTAATTTGTCTTGGTCTGGCTGGTGGGAGGCTTTCGCCGTGGCTAGTTACCACCCTACCGACAAAGTCGTACCGCCAAGCGATTTAGCGTTCCGGTACGATGTCGTGTAGAAACCGAAAGGGGTGTGGATTTCATCCTACTCCTAACAAATTAGCCCGCTTCCATCTTAGATTGCATCATCAGTTAACATCAGGTGTGATAGAAGTCAAGGGCAACTTGTAGTCGATAAAAAAAAAGGCAGAAAGTTAGTTAATCATAAGTTTAAGAAATTTATCCAACGCAAAGCTGTAGAAAATATCCTGTTACGTTTAATGATAGGACAATCTTATTCTAATTCTCCCCCCCCCCTCTCCTATAAGGATGATGATGATGATGATGATTTCAATTTTTAGAGTTATTACAGCATAAACAAGCTTGGTAATAGCCGAGAGTAGTTTTTAACACAAGCTTGCAATTAAATGGTCGATGCGAAACATACGTAGTAACGTGGCGTAAACAAGGAATCTATCAAATCAAATTGTACCTATTGTTGTGACAACAAATTAGTTTTTTCCCGCACTTTTCGCGGTTCTATTCATTTGAGAATCGTTCGCCTGGAGTCGGGACCGGTGCACTACACGGATCTCGTTTCGTCGGAGCTGAACTTCCATCGGCTGCGGAAATCAGAGGCGGAGTAGTTCGGAACGCAATGGAGCCAGTGACGGAGCCACTAAAGAGGCTGGGATCTCCATGCTACGTGTAGTCCTTGCCTTAGAAGGGGGAGCGTGCGGCATAGAGGGACAAGGATACGCGGTGATGAAACGTGAAGAGAAGTGCCGATTCCAGGTCGTTTTCCTGATGATTCGGCTTGCATGACCACGAGGTCGGTAAAGCCATGGAAATGTGGTGAGTTATTCATTTGGGATTATCAAGATATTAAAAAAGAACATGCAATTAAAATTGACAATTGTCAATTTTAAGTGGCTCAATATCCACTCGGGTCAAATAATAAATAGGTAATTTCTTAAATAATAATAGATGTTATCATTGAGAACATTGGCACGCGTGACAGTGTTCCCTTGAGCTGTCACAGCCACGGCCATCACTGCAGCTCGAGATGTCCTTACGTCTGTCACAAAAGCTTTACCTACTTAAAAAGTAATTTAACACTATTTTAAAGAAACGTTTCTGTTTAACTACTTCAAGAATAGGATTTTGTTGCACTGAACACTTAAGTAAGAAAACGATTAATAGGAATAGGTATAGTTAATTAAGGTTCGCACTTTAAAAGCTAAAAGCAGGCCACTCGTGTTCCCATCTATCCGTCCGTCACAGTAAATTTTATCCAAAACTACTAAACCATAGTTCTGGCTCATTATATGGCCCATATTATACTGTAAAAAAAGTGTAAGGCACAGAAAGAAAATTCATGTATCATTTTTTTTATTCGTTACAAGTTAGCTCTTGACTGCAACCATACTTAATGGTAAGTGATGACGCAAACTAAGATGGAAGCGGGCTAATTTGTTAGGAGTACGATGGAATCCACACCCCTTTCGGTTTCTACACGACATCGTGCCGGAACTCTAAATCGCACGGGGATACAACTTTGTTGCTAGGGTGGAAACTGGCCAAAACAGAAGCCTCCAACCAGCCAGCCCTGAACCAAATTAGAAAATCTAAATCGACCTAGCCGGGACTCGAACCCAGGACCGTCGTCTTATAAATCCACTGCGCCATGGTGGCCGTTAAAATAATCATGTTCTAATGGTATAGCTTCATTCGTAGTATAATGTCTTCGTCCAGGAAACTACAAGGTATACATTAATGTATGCAGGCAAAGATTATGTAAAACTAACCTAGATAATCTCAATAATGTCTAGACTAGATGTATTGGCGTTGTATATTTTAATATCTATTATCATATCGAATGACTGATAAGGCTGTATGGGGACTCGGCAATCTGCATAATATATGAGAACAAACAATATAAGGCCTGATCGCATGGAAATATACTCAGTGACATTATTTAATATTTTAGTATTATTAATAAAACTCACTAGTCGGAAGTCGGTCTGAGGTATGTCTGTGTGAGAGAATGAGACAAGAAGAGATCTATATACAGCAAGAGCTAAAGTTTTCTATATAGTTCAACGAGCTAAGATAAGCATTGATGGGGCCATGATTATAATTCAAGTAAATTATGAATGTTGAAATTCTAAGGTGTTGAAATGACAACCCCTCCATTGGATGAAATTATGACATCCAACAGAATTAAGGAAGAAGCCCATATCCAGCTATGAGGACTATCGACTGATGAAGATCAGGGCAATCTGTGCAAGGAAGTAAATTAATGCCATTCAAAAAAAACGTGTAATCCGAAACAAGAGCAAAGTGTTAAGTGCTTATTGCATAAGGTTTAGGAAATTGATTTTTAGTTTTCTCCGCAGAATATAGCACATTCATTCAATTGATTATAAAAAACGTCTGCTAGGCTCCATTGCATTATAACTTCTATTCAAAAATCTTTATCATATATTTACTAAACTACTACCTATACTAAAGCCAAACTCGACTGAGAATGCTTGTCAACAAACAAATTAAAAATGAAATTAGAAGTCACTAGTCATTTAACACCTTATTTTTTTAACTTAAAACTAAATAATATATTCAATATTTTTTAATTTTGATTTTATTAAAAACAAAACATGATTTTAAATTTATTAGGCATAAAATTTGTTGCATATTCTACCTTCATTTAAAAATTTGTTTGTTGACAAGCATTCTCAATCGAGTTTGGATTTAGTATAGATACCCTTTATAGGTTACCCTTTTCAATCTACTACATTTCTTCTTGTGTCTTAATTATTTATTTTTCTCTTTTTCTAATTACTGTAAAACCTAGTGTAAGTAAGTAATATAATTATCCTGTACCTATAAGGAAGGAAGTGAGTCCCACGACACAGGGAATCCTAGTGTGGGAGACATTGCTACTGTAATAGTATTTTACATGTAAGATACTTGCCAATAAAGATATTATTATTATTTACAGTACAATAGGCAATTTTCCGTAAATATAATTGGCAACATTCGTTTGCCATAAGTAAAAATAAGTATCATGCAGATTAAAATAATCGGCAAACTTCAACAAGAATCAGCTGCTGTTGATCGTAATTTTATAACATGCGGAATAAACATGTTATTTACACGTAATTGTCTGTAACGCGGCTACAGCGACGATAATTATAGTTTTCGATAAACGATGTTAAAATATTAATATTAGTCGCTCTTGTAAAGGTGCGTCTACACTAGACTCCGACGATCAAGCCAATCAGAAACAATAAGTGCGGTGTGAATTCCTTAAATTGATGAAGCACTATAGTAGAGCGCGCACCAAACGGCGTGCTCATTCTCGGCTCGTAGAAAAAAACTCAGAATTATTTCATAACTTGAACTCAGGACTCCTTGATATACTACGTAGCCACATAAACTGGCCATTAGATCAACGCAGTCAAAAATGCTAATATCGCGTACATCCTATCACTTGTTCCGTTATTCCAAATATTCAATGTTCAGTTAAATTTGATTTTCTTCTCATGTCCATCCGTTCCTTGCTCCAATCCTTGATGATTTTTGCAGCCATTCACCATTGCATCGCCAAAATCTCAAAGAATGCTTTAGTTACGAAATGAAACGTACGTGGAGAATTTTATGTCGACTTCGTGGGGTGCTTGAATTTGTTGGTTTTAACGGATTATAGCAAAATAATTAATCATAATAATGTTCTATTCATAATGATCTTCTACAAAGTAATGCGTGCTTCTATTTAATAAATAAATTAATAATTCAATTTTCAGTACTTATTACATATGTATTATGATTATAGAGGGTAGATGCACAAAATCAAGGTATTAAATTCTACCAAAATGGCGCTAGTGTCACACGCGGTATGATATTATATGAACTTTTATATTGAAGAGAGAGTGAATTATTTTAATTTACAATATCAATTCTGTTATTAATTTTAATTTGTGTAAAGAATTTCTATCATATCATTGAATTTTAGAAGTAGTTAAGCTGAACGTAGAGTTCAAATTTTACCTTCCATTGAACGAATATTATGTATAGTAAAATTATGTATAGTAAAATTGTGATATAAAATTTCTAAATAGGTATACTTAATACTAAAACTTTATCATAAGTAGCTTTTCTACGCATTAAACCTAATTCATTATTCTACTCGGTTCACGAACAAACATTGAACTGACATCAATAAAAAACATCAACAAAAAGTTGAAAATCACTTAGGTTTCCACTGTGATTGTTGCGAAAAGGTCGTTTTAATCAAAAAAAACCTAAGGAAATGGTGTCTTCATTTTTTTTACGTCATTGATTTGTTTTGAATTTTGTTGAGACTAGCAAAAAATTAGCTTACAGTATTTAAATTGTTCATTGTGGAAGAATCTAATATATCTAGAATCTAATATATTCCTTATAAACAATTCTTGTATCAAATACTTTGTAACATAATTTATTTCGTGTCAACTGTGTTTTGCTCATTCGATTAGTGGTTAGCCGGTTAGCTTTGGATCAAAATGTCTCAGGTTTGAGTCTTGGTCAAGCTATGGACTATTGGAGTTTCTTCGTAGCAGCGTTGTAGTCAGTCCAGGTCTCTATCATTAAAAACTTATAGCATTTTTGTTTGTAATCAGAGGGAAAAACGCTCCGGGGGTACCAGTGTAGTTTTGTTAATTTTTCCGGTAAGTATTTAAAAGCACTACAATTTGATGAAGTTCTGGAGTCGATCTGATGATGGAGCCGATCTATATATAAGAGAACTCCTTGACGATTTACTGCAGTTACATTGTGTTTGGGCTCGATTAATTTGTCTTGATAAGAACTTTACATTTAGATGGGCTGTGACTGTCATTGAGGGTCTGGCGATGAAGAAAAAGGACAGCTGGGGGGAAAACGCTCCGGGGGTACCAGCTTTTTAGGCGGGTTTTGTGGAATTCTACCACTAAAACCCCTTCGATGGCAACCAATAAATATCAAACTTAGAATCCCTGTATTATAAATCGATCATTATAGAGTCCGATATTATCACCTAAATCTTTCAAGCCACATGGAACAGCGAGGTGGGTCTGAGCTAATAAGGCCTGCACTGGGTTATTAAAAAGAGACCACGGATATAAGACAAATAAGTAACTTGTGGAAATATTTTGACGGATGGCATATAACTCGTTGTAGTTAATATAATACGGAGGTCTTAAATCGAAGTCTCAAATTAACCAGTTTTTAATAACCCGAGCACTTAGCAACTGTACGAGTATATTGCCTTGAAAGGGCTAACTGGTTCGCTCTTAATATGTAGCAATTATAAATGCATTCTTTTGGCACATTTGTCAATTGAATTTGAACTCTAGTCCGTTGTGTTTACGGTTGCGTTTCGTGCGGATGATGAAACTGTGATTTTTTAATAATATGTTAGCAAGTTTCGGAGTATTTAGGTAAGTGCACCTTTTGAGATGCGATGCTACAAATATGGGAAGATATTTAGTAAAATCTGGCTTGTTGTACTTAATAGTAGTATAGAGCTTTTAGTGACAGACCAAATCCAGTATCGGTCTGAACCCTGACTCATAGCTGCCGGGGTCATTACAGGCATTCTGCATTTGTGGACATAGAGTTGCATTTTGTAGAGCATGCTCTTTGCATTAACTACGATGTATTGATCTATTTAAAGTTTACAAGTACGTGAATTATTTCAATCAATATAAAAATGTTCAAATCTAAATACATTAATTTGCTGATTCCTGTATTTTTAAGCTATTGCATAGCTTCTATCGCGGGCCTTGAGCGTGGAGTCTGAATCCAGAAATTCCGTAACGAAAAAACCTAACACCCCCTTAATATCAAAAACATAATATCAAAAGCACAATTTCGGCAACGACGTCATCGGGGAACATGGCCTAGCGGTAGGGCGCTCTAAGTGCCCGATGATGTCGGTAGGTCAACATAAGTTGATAAAAAATGCTATGCAATAGCTTTACCGCGGCAGTCTCCGAGTGCCACACGTCTTTTTAAACGACTTAAAAAAAGGAGTTTCTCAATTCGACCGTATATATATATATTTTTTTTTTATGTGTGTTCGCGCATAACTTCGTCGTTTATGAACCGATTTTGATAATTCTTTTTTTGATGAAAAGTACATAGTTCGGTGGTGGTGCCATGACCAGGATCTGATGGTGGGATCCTAGAGAAACTGAGGAAAACTTTCAAAAATTGTAGGTTTGTTAATTTTTCCGGTAAGTATTTAAAAGCACTACAATTTGATGAATTGACGATTTACTGCAGTTACCTTGTGTTTGGGCTCGATAAATTTGTCTGAAAGCACTACAATTTGATGAAGGTCTGGACGTTACGATCTGATGATGAAGACGAAGGACAGCTGAGGAAGCTCTTTAACGGTTTACAGTAGCTACCTTGTGTTTGGGATCGATTAATATGTCTCAATGAGAAGTTTGAAAGGTTATAGTTTCCAGTTGGTTTAATGTTTACTAAGTCATGATCCGATGATGAGATCTACGAAAACTCGAGGAAACTCTTCAAACTTTATAGGCACATTTGCAGGGATGCCGGAATGTTATAAGTAGGTAGCTAGTGAATATTGGTACTTATGGTCTATGTATAATAGTACACTATAATAAACACATATACACTAAAAAGTAAAAAATAACTACGTCATTTACTTGCTTTAATTTACTTCTAGCTTTCTACTTTAAAGACTTTACCTAAACTTGGATGACACCGACTTCATAGATATGGTTAAGTAAATTAAAGTAAGTAAATGACGTAGTTATTTTTTTACTTTTTAGTGTGTTTTGAAGGCTTTAATTTACTTAAGTAAATTAAAGTAAGTAAATGACGTAGTTATTTTTTTACTTTTTAGTGTGTTTTGAAGGCGTTTTTATTTTTGTTATTTTTTTTATTTTATCTATGAGTTAACTTAATGTTGTTTACATTGAGTTACTTAGTTGTCGTAGTACAGAAAGTTGTCGCATCTTCTATCTTATAAACATCAGTATATGAATGTGTTGACATAAAAAGTCACAAGTAAAATTAAATCTAAACACAAATAAATAAATATTATAGGACACAAATATTACACACATCGCTATATAGCCCTAAAGTAAGCTTAGGTAGCTTGTGTTATGAAAATTGATCAATATTTTTATATATATTATACATAGATACTTATAATATATAGATAAACACCCAGACACTGGAAAACATCCATGCTCATCACACGAACCTTTTCCAGATGTGGGAATCGAACCCACAGCCTAGGTCGCAGAAGCAGAGTCACTACCCACTGCGCCACTCGGCCGTCAAGCAATTTTATAAAACATTGTATTTTTCTCAAGATATTGTGTCGAAGTATACGTCATACTACCATTCTACCTGCGTTTCGGACGTATCGCGCATGTGTCGCATCGAGCTGGCATACAATCCTTATCGATCTACATACATAAGAACTCTTTCATTAAAATTAAAGTATCCGAACAATTTGGGAGTTCTTGCATTTTTAAATCGATACCACAAATGGCCATATTTGGTGGTAACGACCACTTCGCGGAACGACAATTTTGGCCAATGATGGCCGCTCGTAATGTGCAATCATTACTTTAGGGCCATTTTTGGACCATGTTTGGGACAATAAAAATTTCTGCTCCATTTCTTTAAATTGTTCTTTTTAGTGACAAAATAGTAGCACGCTGCGCAAGAGAAGACGTTCTGTAACATTCAAGTCCAAATTCGATTATTTCGAATGAGCTTACATGTACTCTTGAAAAGTTTAAGGTTGTTGTTGTGTTGTTCAAAGTTGATCCTTTTTTTTTAAATTACTACAAGATAAAAGAAGATGCAATCGCAAATGGGAGTGGGTAAACTGTTAGGAGTAGGTTGAAAATCCATACCCCTTTAGATTTTACACTTCGTACCGGAACGCTAAATCGCTTAGCGGTAACTAACCACGTCAGAAGCCCGCCACCATCCAAATTTGGACCAATTAAGAAAATCTCAATTAGCTCAGCCAGGAATCGAACCCAAGATCTCCGTATTATAAGTCCATCGCTCGCACTTCTATTATAATATTTTTTTCTCAGAAATTTCGAAAGAAAATCCAGTTATATTAATTTTAATTTCAAACATTTGTTTCGTGGTATTTCAACCCAGTGTCTCGGAAAATGCTTAATTAGTATTTCTTCTTAATATTTTCTTTATTCTTTAAAACAAATGACCAAGAATGCTTCATCAACGGCAACCCATCTGAAATCTCCAGGAGGGGTGTTTGTCGGGGATGTAAGTTAAAATACAACCAACATTCCAACTTTAGGCTAAGTATTTTTACTTACAATTAAAAAAAAAGATAACTTACAGCTTAACCCAAGACATGAACAGGATCTTATGACCTGAAGACAGGCTAAATAACTGACCAACGAGGCAGTTTTGACGACCTCCGTGGCGCAGTGGTATGCGCGGTGGATTTATTAGACGAAAGTCCTGGGTTCAAATCCCGGCGGGGCAGATTGAGATTTTTCTTAATTTGTCTTGGTCTGGCTGGTGGGAGGCTTTCGCCGTGGCTAGTTACCACCCTACCGACAAAGACGTATCGCCAAGCGATTTAGCGTTCCGGTACGATGTCGTGTAGAAACCGAAAGGGGTGTGGATTTTCGTCCCACTCCTAACCAGTCAGCCCGCTTCCATCTTAGACTGCATCATCACTTAACATCAGGTGTAATAGCAGTCAAGGGCCAACTTGTAGTCGATAAAAAAAAAGTCACCCGATATTTAAATTGCTCGCTTGTCTAAGAATTTATTAACGAGATAATTAAAAAATCACTCACAGTATTTTATTTGGTCCGAGGACGAAAACCTAGAACCTCATCATCTAGCAGACTATGAGACTGTCGAGAGACACATAAATCTCTTGTAATATATTCAGTGGGCAAGGAAAACCCCACCCGGACATCCTCCTGTGATCCGGGTGTCGGCTGTAATTGTTAGCGCCCTGATTATCTAATTAGATACGGCTGCAGTCGAATTACGAAGTCGAATGTCGATTAGCGACGCACGGTCGTAATCAATGAATTAGTACAATCACGATCCCTATCTATACGTATGGCGAAATACCATTGACTGACTGACTCATTACGAGATTTCTACAACATTGTACTGTTCATCATAAGTCAGGCCTTGACTGCACACCTGTAAGTGATGATGCTAGATGGAAACGGACTTGTTAGAAGTAGCATGAAATCTACGTTCTTTTCGGATTCTACATGACATCGTACCGGAACGCTAAATCACTTGGAGGTTATGTCTTGGTCTGGCTGGTGGGAGGCTTCGCCGTGGCTAGTTACCACCCTACCGACAAAGACGTATCGCCAAGCGATTTTAGCGTTCCGGTACGATGTCGTGTAGAAACCGAAAGGAGTGTGGATTTTCGTCCACTCATAACAAGTTCTACAACATGCCCGCTTCCATCTTAGACTGCATCATCACTTAACATCAGGTGTGATAGTAGTCAAGGGCCAACTTGTAGTCGATAAAAAAAAAAGGTCCATCTTTCTCGGTAGGGTAATAAACCACGGCCGAAGCTTGCCACTAGCACTGGCTAGCCTATCTGGACCAATTTAGAAAATCTTCCCCAGTCGGTAATCGAACCTAGGAACTCCGTCTTACAAATACATTGCGTATACCACTGTGCCACGCAGGCTGTCAAAACTGTTCACTCGATTGTCTTGTTTAGCATAGTTTGTCCACACTAACGAAAAGAAAAGTTTATCTATAAATGCATGCATCATTTTCAAAAAATGTATGCTACGTTTTTTTGTATCCTACTATTGAAACGGCGTCACTTAACATCAAATAAGATTACAGTATAACAATTTTTATTTGAATAAATAAAAATTAATAACATGCAGTGAATTACATAAAACTGTACAGTTCTCCATTGTAACTTAACTTGTTAAGTATTGAGAAACGTAAAGAAGTAATTATACTTCTTTACGTTTCTCAATACTTAACCTTTCTCACCTTATTTCAAAAGTCACATCGTCCTATGACATCCCATTTTATATACTTAAGGGCTTTTTCTAATTCTATTAAACAAGTGTTTGATAGAAGAGTAGTAACCTTTAATTTTTCCAAGTAAAACTTATTTTTAGCACGACTTTTTTAAAGAGTCATTGGTAGAGAGAGATATTGCTTATAAATAAACCCCTTTCTTATTATATTTTGGACACTATGGCGATACGATAAATATATGTGGATCCTTTATGGCATCTAATTGTGCAGAATTAAAAATTATGGAGGGGTTTGTGAGAGGCCTTTGCCTGTAAATGGTAAAGGTATAGTACATAGCGATATGACCAGGCTAATAATAAGTAATATAGTTCTCAAAACTCAACTCGCCTGTAATCTCATTACCTAGATGCCTTGATAATTTTTGTCATCTGACGTTTTGCCTTTCACTTTCATGCCTTGGATATTTATAAATTAAAGTGAATACCAGTTTTTTTCTACCCAGTATGTTTCAGCTTCTTGTATTTTAAGGTTCCGTGTATTTTACAACGATCTACTATATAGAAACCACGAGTATTTATTTATGTTTAAGAATACAATGAAATAACGTATTCTTAATACTGAAGAAGCATTAATATAATAGGGCCTTAAACATTATGATGTTATGAAACACAAGGATGTTCTAACTTCTAACCATCTTCTTCCATGGTGACGCAAACTCGGAAACACACAACCACGAATTCTGATGATGATGAGAACAGATCTCGTGAATTACCACCAGTCTGGTGACACCCGAAGAGACTTGCGCAAACTATAGTCGATTCTTGGTGGCTGTAGTGGATCGGCTATAGTTTCCGAGGACTCAAAGTTGGATGTTAAGTAGATGTCTCAGTTAACATTATTTTGACGACCTCCATGCCGCAGTGGCATGCGCTGTGGATTTACAAGACGGAGGTCCTGGGTTCGATTCCCGGCGGGGCAGATTGAGATTTTTCTTAATTTGTCTTGGTCTGGCTGGTGGGAGGCTTTCGCCGTGGCTAGTTACCACCCTACTGACAAAGACGTACAGCCAAGCGATTTAGCGTTCCGGTATGATGTGTAGAAACCGCAGGGGTGTGGATTTCATCCTACTTCTCACAAGTTAGCCCGCTTCCATCTTAGACTGCATCAGGTGTGATAGCAGTCAAGGGCCAACTTGTAGTCGATAAAAATAAAAAAAAAATTAGTCACACGTCCACCGAAAATCAACTCAACATATAGGGGTAAGCGCAACGTACTCGGAATTTGGACAATCGTACTCCAGCGGCAACTATTTGTTTTTTTTTTTCACTTATTGTTGCTTTGTATTCACTCTAGAACTAATAATGTAATATTATGTAAATCTAGGAGTTGCACTTAATTATTTTAATAAAAAGTATATAATTGTCCTATAGACTTGAAACTATTCAATTTGACATGTAAGTTATTGTTAGGTAACAATAAGGAATGTGTAAGCCAACACAAATAATATGAGTTTCAATATCCAACAGTAATTAAAAAAAATATAGTTAGTATAAGTGTAAGAAATTAAGTTTGAACGTGTTTTTGTAAAATTTTATTCCAAATAAATCAAGGAAATATGAATCTCCTACAAAGTTCGCATCATTTCTTGATCAATTTAGGAGGGAAATTTACTAATAAAAAATCGATTCTTATCGTAGAGATCTACGTCGTATAAAGAATCAGTGTACCAAACTTCAAGATTTTACGACCTGCGGTTTAGGCTGTGCGATGTTAGATCAATCAATCAATCAACAAAGGCTTATGTATGTAGATAACATAGTTTAGTAATGCAGTATAATCTGATTAAAGATAATATATCGCATACTGGAGCAAAGTGCCGGATGTCTGCTGACCCAGTGATTCGCGCCGGCGCTTCGAACCGGACCATACTTGTAGTAGTTACAAGTACAATAACTATGATCGAAATGTTAAAGTGAGGTATGGTGCCATGTGCCAGTTTGTTGTATATCATAGACAAACTTATCGTTTGGTTGGCTTTTAACTCGAAATAACCACTTTTTAAACAAAAAGAATATAAGGTACCTACATGACAAATGGTGTCATGTTTCATGTCTGTTTATATGCTGGTGGAGAGTGCAAGTTTTGCTCAGAAAAGGGCGAAGAACGTATCAATAACTCCTCTAATTATTCGTTTCTTTATCTGTATGAATAAAGCTCAATAGTAAGGAGCTTTTCAGTTTTAAATAAAAATTTGCTAGTTTTAATTTGCCCAAAGTGTAAGATACTGAATTGAAAGATATCCAGAGTACATGTATTAGGAAAAATGGAAGCTGGAACGGCCTCTCTTTTGCATATTTATATTGGCCGTGTGAATCAGTTTCAGAAACTTGTCTACTCGCATAGGTTGTGGGTCTCAGTTAAAAGTCCGTTTTCTTGAGAGGCTTGATCTTATAATAGGTCGTTAAAATAGGATGAGGATGGTGATGATATTTTGTTTAACGCCAGATTAAGCAAATGGCATACATGAGGGTAAGTGGAAACATTTGCGTATAAGCAGAGCAACACATTGCAGGACAAGAAACAAACTGCCGTCCTAGGTCTATCAACGCAAGGTGTAACCATGCCCTTCCGACCATAATAGAGCAATGATGTTTGGTGGCAGAAAAATCATAGAGGTAGTATTTGCGATGCTGTCACAAAAACTGTACTACTCTTATATATCATTGGTTTTTAAACAAAGTTACTGAAAGCGACAATTAATAGACAGATGTTTAGAACAACATTTAAATGATTAAAAACAACAATAACTTAATTTGGTTTTAAACAATGTTTTAACTTAACTAACACCTATTATCGGTCGGAGGGGTGGGAACAGGTGTATGCGGTACAAAAGTTATACTCGTACAATTCTACTCACGTGGTGTTTTTGTGGCGAACAGTTGCTGAGTTTCACACCTTCTGTTCGAGCACTTTCCAAATTACAAACAAATAACTCGATCCACAGTTAAATTAGTGTTGCTATTTCACTATTCCTTTGCGAGATTTTCTGTTTTATAAGAAAAACAAAGGGTCCTTGTAAAATATATGTCCTATAAAGGGCAAATATATGCTCTTGGCGATAACTTTTTAATGTGCAATATTTAAGTTTATTCTATATTTTTATGTGATTAATAATGGCTGAAATACACTTTTTAATGTATGCTTTATTATGTAAATAAGAACATTTAATGATTTCTTAAATACGCTTGTAAATTGTTCAAATTTTTTTCAACACTAATAAAACAAACAACACTACATCAAACAAACAATCATTGATTGAACTACTTAATATAATACAATTGACACAGCCAACGAGACGTTATTTATTTTTTGTTATTCCAATTTTTTTTTGTAACACAAAAAATGGCGCCGATCGAATTCCGCGTCTGGGAGCACGAAAGTGATCGAATTAAAATCGATTTAATGAACGTTATCAGCTTCTTTGATTAAATTAAAAAAAAATGGGACACCGGTGGCGCCACCGCGGGCTGCGAGATCAAAATAAGAGCTCGGTTGAGGTACACGTATTTATATATATTTATTGACTAAATGCTCTATGAGAAGTAACGGTAGCGATTCGGAGATATCAAAACTTACATTGGTGATAGTTAGGACAATGTCCGAGCCAGTAAAAGAAGCCAATTGACCGCTTATTTATTGTCAATTGATTACTTATTATTTAATAATGCATAGCGATGTATTTTTAATTAGTAGATATAGATATCTGTAGCTTATCGCTATGATATAACCTCCTCATTTATCACCTCAGACAAAATTTAAAAACTTTCTAAATATTTTGGATATTTAGAAAGTTTCATTTGCGATATTGAATAACCTTATAATTGAATGTTGGCAAGTCAATATCTTCTGAAGATGCTTCGTAAATTTAAGTCGTAGAGTTTTGTCAAATTACTTTTGAATTACAGTTTAAAAAAAAAAACCGATAAAGAAGAAGAATGTGTTATAGAAATGTGCATAATGTCTTTTGCTTTTTTGCAATAAAAAGGTTTCATTAAACAAGTTTAGTTTTAGCATTTTTTTTATGATTAAAAAAATATTCAATTTTCATAACATTAAGATTCGATTAAACAAGAACTCTTCCTGTTCCCAGTTAGAAGATTTTGGAAAACTGTCCTATTCGTCGCTCTAGATTTTAGTTAATAAGTCTAGTATATCTCTATGTAGTAACCACATCCGGGTTCGTGAAAAATATTCGGGACGAGAGTGGGGGAAACCCGGCACAAAATTAATAAACGCCTATAAAATTGCCTATTCGTCCCAAGTCCTGTTTGTTGTTTTTTCTTATGATTACTTTTGTTAGTTTCCATTAACGTTTCTATCATAATGTGACATATATTATGATTGTTATGTTAACAAGCAAAATTTGTATTTTTAACCCGCAAATACGAAATTCAACCCGTACCTATGTTTGTATGTTTGCGATTTTGCTAATCCTGTGATTCAAAGGAACCTTCCTTATATAATTTGATACAGGTATATAATTTGGAGGCAGTTTTTCTTTCTTAATGCGATTCTTAATTATTGGTTAGTCTGCTTAGTTATCGATCATGAGTTCTTAAGTACGTGCGATCAGCTTGGGTATTTTAAGTTTTCCTTTCTACCGAGAAATTCTCCTCGTTTTTTATATCTTAATTTCACGTTAATAAGAATAATAAATATAAAAAAAAACTGAATCGCGGTATAATATCCGGTCAAATAAACTCCTAATATAAAATGTATGAAATATAAGAAATTTTATGCAAGCCTCGGTTCACTTCGCTTTTCGTAAGGCACTTAGCGATCTCTACAATCAAGCAGAACAGTGCAACAGTATCTGAATATCTAGGAGTAAGAACAAAAAAATCTGATCGGGAGATATAAACAGAACTACTTAATAAAAATCGAATAAAAAGAAAATAAAAGATCTTTATATATCTACAAGTTAATAAAGCAACGCAAACTCCCAGTTGACGGAACAGTAAGATAACCTACCGGATGTTAAGTGGAAAACCATCATCGCTTAAAACAAAGCTTTTGCCAGAAACGTTTCCTTCTACATACTAATCCTCATGTGCCTATAATTTTGGCCAGAACAAAGCTACTGCCACAAATTCTGTTTGCGACTTCTGTGTCGCAAAGTGATACTAGTCGTGGTTAGAGACACGTCGTTTCCATACAAATACATAGAAACCAGTAGTGCAGATACTTCGCCTGCTGTTGAAGTCTGCAGTCGGCTACGAACTTACGCATCCTTAAAGTTACTCTAGTCATTCTCAACTTCTATTTAGTTGAGTTCCGGTCCTTTATCTAGGAATTTGAGAACACTCGAAGGTAATTCCAATGTGACAGTTTATAAATCAGGCATCAATATTCAACAGCTATCAATAATTCCAAGAACACAACAGTATGTAGGATACCGGACGCGATGTCACTGTTTGATGTCGGCTGAGATAAAAGGGCTTGTATTGCGGATTAGGACGACGAACTATGTGCGTTAATGCCTTGTTTGTTCAGTAGTTATCGTGTACGGCGTCGGATCGCGAGGTCCTGGAAAGGGGTATTGAGCATTTTTTTCTTTCAAGAAAGTGAAGTGAGAGAGTCGCGGAAACTTGCAGCACACACTTTAGAGAGAGAGAGAGAAAGACCTGATAATGATGATGATATACACAGTTAATTTTTGAACTATACTCCTGATGTGGTTCGGTTACATTGAACTACAGCTGGTATTTCCGAGATGAGATCGCGTTTTGTAAGGTGCCAGGTAGGGAGACTTGTGAGGATGATGATGATGATGATACTCTCCGAACATAGCGTAGATAGAGTGGAGTGTAGCCGGTACGACATTCGAGATGAGAGCGCGTTTCGCAAGGCGTCAGGTAGACAGGCCTGATGATGATGATGATACTCTCCGAACTTGCGTAGGTAGAGTGGAGTGTAGCCGGTACGACATTCGAGATGAGAGCGCGTTTCGCAAGGCGTCAGATAGACAGGCTTGTTGATGATGATGATACTCTCCGAACTTGCGTAGGTAGAGTGGAGTGCAGCCGGTACGACATTCGAGATGAGAGCGCGTTTCGCAAGGCGTCAGATAGACAGGCTTGTTGATGATGATGATACTCTCCGAACTTGCGTAGGTAGAGTGGAGTGCAGCCGGTACGACATTCGAGATGAGAGCGCGTTTCGCAAGGCGTCAGATAGACAGGCGTTGATGATGATGATACTCTCCGAACTTGCGTAGGTAGAGTGGAGTGCAGCCGGTACGACATTCGAGATGAGAGCGCGTTTCGCAAGGCGTCAGATAGACATGCTTTGATGATGATGATACTCTCCGAACTTGCGTAGGTAGAGTGGAGTGCAGCCGGTACGACATTCGAGATGAGAGCGCGTTTCGCAAGGCGTCAGATAGACAGGCCTGATGATGATGATACTCTCCGAACTTGCGTAGGTAGAGTGGAGTGCAGCCGGTACGACATTCGAGATGAGAGCGCGTTTCGCAAGGCGTCAGGTAGACAGGCCTGATGATGATGATACTCTCCGAACTTGCGTAGGTAGAGTGGAGTGCAGCCGGTACGACATTCGAGATGAGAGCGCGTTTCGCAAGGCGTCAGGTAGACATGCCTGATGATGATGATACTCTCCGAACTTGCGTAGGTAGAGTGGAGTGCAGCCGGTACGACATTCGAGATGAGAGCGCGTTTCGCAAGGCGTCAGGTAGACAGGCCGTCTATTTACTATTGCGAGTGCACTAGACGGTCCACTAAACTTGTGTGCCAATTCTTGACGACGCGGCGGGCTAGTAGCGTGGCGGGCCATAGAAATAAATCAAGCTTAACTAAATAAACAAAGAATATATGTTTACTTATATTGATGTGCTATGTTAGGTTCCCGTTTGTTGAGATGATTTATTAAAAATTCAAAATCGCCGTGAAACGCCTGATTTGATCGATATCTTACTGTTACCAAGGCGTTAGGTAGACAGGCCTGATGATGATGATAAACTCTCCGAACTTGCGTAGGTAGAGTGGAGTGCAGCCGGTACGACATTCGAGATGAGAGCGCGTTTCGCAAGGCGTCATACAAATACATTACACTAAACTTGTGTATGAATAAGTGGCAACTAAATATACAAAGAAGAAAGAATCACGTTTTTAAAATGATTGTTAAAAATTCAAAATCAACATGAAAGTTTCTGTTATAGGAAAACAAACTGTTCGAGAGTAGAATATATTTATGTTCTAATACAAATACATGACAAATTCATCAAGTTATAAATAAGTGGTAACGAGAAAAATCCCTTAACCAGAATCTCTTCAGTAACTATGTAATACTATGTAAAAACATAGTTATGTAATTGAATAGTTCAATTAATAATTTTTGTGCTTAAAGTAAAATGAAAGGGTTATGCATGTTTATTCATTTTGAAGCTACAAACAGACACACAAATACACACAAATGACATTTTTTCTGTTGGAGTTAAGAAGTAGTAGTAACTATCATCATAGATAGTTGATTTAACAGTTAAAGTTAGTTACATCTTTAAAAACTACTGTACTAAAATATACAACGGGAAAAAGTTCAAAGATAAAAATAATTAAGATAGAAACACATCACTGTTAATGAAGTTAATCAAAAAAATATTACCCCCGTTTCTGCTGGTAATATTTTTTTGATTTGAGCAGAGAAATGAGTTTACGGTTAGGGCCGCGTTTCTAATGGCCTGGCACTAACTTGAGGGCGTTGAACCGTGCGAGTCGAACATCCGGCGCTCATAGAAAAACTTATATCTACCACTCGCTCGCCATCCGGTTTGGAAATGTATTTCTTGCGTGTGATTTGTTAGCTTTTTCCGAACATTTTTGGAGATGGGTCTCTTCGTGTACGGATAAATTAAAAACATGGAATTTTTCTTTTGATTTTTGGTCGAAATCACGCCTAAGCGATGCAACCAACGATGGCGATTGCCCACAAAACACTTAGTGGCTTTTATATTAAAGATTAAAGTTGGTACGAAAAACTCAAGTTAGAAAAGCATTTATATCTTGAGGAATGAGAAATCAAAGCGTTTAAGGTATCTTCGCGTCCTAGATTATATAGAGGTAGTGGTTTTTGTTTGGCCACGGAGGAAGGATGGTCTGGAATCTTATCCTGTTTGGTACAAACTTCACATACAATTGCACGTAACTGTGGTAGAAGCTTCATAAGAACTGCGGGCTTCATAAAAAGGCTCAGAGTCACTGAGCGAGCGATGAAAAGAGCAATGCTCGGAGTATCTCTGCGTGATCGATTCAGAAATGAGGAGATCCGTAGAAGAACCAAAGTAACCGACATAGCTCAGCGAGTCGCAGAACTGAAGTGGCAATGGGCGGGGCACGTAGTTCGAACAGCTGATGCACGTTGGGGGCCCAAGGTGGTAGATTGGCGACCCGCACCGGAAAGCGCAGCGTTGGTCGACCCACAACCAGGTGGACTGACGACATCAAACGTGTCGCAGGGAGCCGCTGGCAACAGGCGGCTCGGGATCGTTGTGTTTGGAAGTCCCTAAAAAAGACCTATGTCCAACAGTGGACGTCTACAGGCTGGTAATGATGATGATGATGATGTAGAAGCTTTTTAATAAGAGCATCATGCACGATCACGAATCTCTCTAAGAAGCTTTTAGACGAAAAGTGTTGTTAAATATTATTTATCTTACATCTTCTTTATCAGCCTATTAACGGAAGAAGAGATCTTGTATAGGGAAAACGATATATAGCTCTTTCTCTTTTGCCCCAACATAAGCATAGAGCGATATATCTGATTCATCATCATCATTATCAGCCTATTAACGGCTCACTACATGATCAGGCCTTCCTCCTTACAGGAGAGGGACCCACCACGCTGCTCCAATGCGGGTGTGCGGGCTTAGGGTGATAATGTTTCATTATAATAACAGAATTCATTACTTAGAGACACGGTCACACGTTTCTTAATTCTCTTGTTATTACCGATGGTGTGCTAAAACTCAACGCAAAGTGTTAGTTACAAGTATAATCTAAGTTAATCTATATGTTTGTCAACATGTCATACTCGACACCCGAGGCTATCTGTAATAACGTATCATTTGACGAGAAACTAATGCAAAAAGAGAGCTTCTAGAGTTTGAAAAACAACATTATTTCATTATTTTTAATTCTTGGATGGTTACAAATTACTTTGGTGTGTATTTCTAGGATTTGTTATTTTTGTTTCTACATCACATTTTCTTTTATTACTATAAATAATTCTTATAACTTGGGAATCTTTAAAACAAGAGTGCATAGGCATTTTCCACCTTAGACCGCATCTTTAGTTACTATAAGGTGAGATCGTAGTCAAGCGCGATCTTATTGCACATAAAAAAATATTAAAATTATGAAAAAAAGGCCGAATCAGAGGTTTTTAAGCCGTCTACACACTCGCACGCGAATCGCGACGCATGAGCGGCGCGATTTGGTGCAAGAACTGCCAACAGTCCACACTCGCAGAGGTTCGCGCCGAACTCTCAGTATAGTTCCCGCTTTTGACGCGTATGCACGCCAAGCATTTAATATTTAATCTTCCAATTTTTGTCAATCAATCAACATAGTTTATTTGTAGTCCTATAGCTTGACATGAGAGAATCTTTTTTCTTTTTCAATTCATCAATTGGTATTTCCATCACCGTACTTATCCGCATCCAAGCATCGTGGGTTTTCAATTTATTTTTATAGTTTTTCAAATTAATGTCCCATAATACCGGCTCAGCACGAAAACATTCTATAAACGATAGTTCTAATTCATTGCTCCAGTCGTTACTCATTTTGCACACAAAATCGTAGTCTTTACTAAAAAGCACGCCCTCGAGCCCTTTGTTGCGGGACAAAAGACCCACAATTTTCGGGGAACACAACGCGAACGAGCCGCGAAGCCGCGAAGAATATGCGAATCGGATCTACACTCATGTTACGCGGGTACTTCGCGCATTGTGTAGACGGCTTTAAAGTTGAGTAGTTTATAAACCGAATAAAATTTGACAGTTGGGTCGCCGTTACCTTAATAAGCGATGAGTTGTTTTTTCTGACAGGGTGATTGCTGTGTATACCTACTATAGTGATGACTGCCTCGTTGGTCTTGTGATTAGACTACGATCTCGAGATCCCGGGTTCCAATCCTAGGGAGGGTTATGGAATAATTCTGACGTCGGTCCCGTCATTTTCATCAACATCTGACAGTGATTGTTAATGAATTAAACGTTATCATCCTAAGTTCATCAACCCACGTTGGAGCAGCGTGGTGGGACTGAGCTCCAGATTCTCTGTCCTACAAGGAAGGAGCATAATGATGACTTTAGTCGTATCGCTATAATGGTTAGATACCTATTGCGTTTTAACAATTAAATAATAAAATAACCAAACCAATTTAACATTTATTTAATCCTTTTTTTTTATCGACTACAAGTTGATGAAGCAGTCTAAGATGGAAGCGGGCTAACTTGTTAGGAGTAGGATGAAATCCACACCCCTTTCGGTTTCTACACGACATCGTACCGGAACGCTAAATCGCTTGGCGATACGTCTTTGTCGGTAGGGTGGTGACTAGCCACGGCGAAAGCCTCCCACCAGCCAGACCAAGACAAATTAAGAAAAATCTCAATCTGCCCCGCTGGGAATCTGACCCAGAACCTCCGCCTTATAAATCCACCGCGCATACCACTGCGCCACGGAGGTCGTCCTTTGTATGTTATAGTACACATACGAGTATATATTGAAAAACAAGGTTATGATTTCATTTGAAAACCAAACCCAAGCTAAAAGGCTTTGCATAAACAATGCTCTATATGGTTCTCTAAAAGCTTCAACTAGCCAAATGTCAGGAGACTGTCCCATAACAAAGCTATCTCATCCCCCAAGTAACAAGCGGGGATGTATGTCAATCCTAGGGGATTGGTTCATCCCCGTTATTGAGGCGTGTTGTAATTCGTCCCGGAGACGAAAACATGACGTATATGAAGCCCTGAGACGCTACGAACGAAGCAAAAGATCTCTTAAGACCCTCATTAATATAAACTGGAGGCTTTTGGCAGGCAGTATGGTATTATAGGACTATATTGGCTTATGGGTGGGGATTATTGTATTTCCTAATATTATGAAACTGCGGTACCTAGAGCTTATTTGAATATTGTGTTGCTTGAAATTTTATTGGTTTACTTATTGCTAGGTCACTTGGTACGTTTTGAGATTTGATTACTTAAATTTAAGGTTATTTAAAATTATATCTTTCCGAAACTAATTTTGAAATAGTTAACTTTCATATTCTTTTATAATATAAAATTTAGTTACAATCCAATGTAAGAACAGTTACTATTTATTAAAGTACCCAAATAAGTACGTTGAAACCCATATAGGCTTCGTTATATATATAAATCAAAACATTCTTTATTTGCCAGTATGTGGTATAGTAATCATTAATAATAATTATTAATGAGATTGACATTTTTAATAGTTTTATCATAAGTTTGGAAAATTATGAGAAAATTTGTTAATTTCTTTAAACATTAAATTTCTGAACTTTTGAAAGATTGTTCAATTTTTATCTGGTGACTTTGGCTTTTAGTTTATTAAATGTTCAAACAATAGTTAAAGCTATATGAACCTACTGAAAAGACTTACAAAAAAGAAGCTGGAGCAAGCTTAAGAATATAAAGAACAAATTATCTCTTATCGTAGGAACACCAGGTAAGAATAAGCTAATTTTAATCTTAGATTTGAATATTAATGCATACGCTTGAGATTAAATACTAATAAAATGGTAATTTCAATAAATTCCTATACAAGCCATTTTATATTAACAAAAAACATAATAAAAATTATATTGAGATATATCGATTTGGATCAAGATAAAATCTAAATATAGGTTCATTTAAAAATAAATTTTATAAGTACTTTAAATAAACAACAAAATGGTAATTGGCGTATTACGTTAAAAGATTTAGTAGGTATTGACTTGCCTGGTTTATGTTCTTTCTATGGTTGCCTCTTATCTTAGTGATAGAACTCAAACGGTATGCATTAATGATATAAAGTCACGTGGCTCATCTCCTAAAATGGGCGTTCTACAAGGTTAAATTTTGGATCCTTTTCTATTTTTAGTGTATATCAATGATTTACCACACCACGTTAGCGACAATTGTGAAATTATACTATTTGCTGATGACATATCTTTAATTTTTAAAACAGATAGAAATAAAAGTGGCGAAGTGATGAAGTTTACTGCTAATAATTTACTATTAAATGCAAAGAAAACTAAATGTGTTGAGTTTTCTTTACCGAATGTAAAAAAAATAAATAAGTCTTTTACAATAAATGGTGATACGCTAAAAATGGAGAGTTCTACAGTCTTTTTAGGAGTGATCTTGGACTGTAAACTTCAGTGGAGCGCTCATATAGAGTCACTGACAGGTAAACTTAGCTTAGCAGCATTTGCAGTGAGAAAAATAGGACAGTTTACCGATTTAGAAACTGCTAGACTGGTATGTTTTGCTTACTTCCACAGTGTGATGTCTTATGGCATCTTGTTGTGGGGAAAGGCTACTGACATAAATTTTGTCTTTATACTTCAGAAACGAGCAATTCGGTTGATTTATAAACTTAAACCACACGAGATAGGAATTCTTACAGTAACCTGTCAATACAAATTCAATAACCTAGTCTTTGTTAAACAAAATATAAATATGTATAAACAGAAAGGATTTAAACGATCGTCTTCCTAGAAATGGATATAGGTTAGTCATATCAGCTTATCGCCTCCGAAAAGTACAAAAATCTTTCGTAGGATTGGGTGTACTCTTTACAACAAGATGCCCAATTACGTTTTAGATCTGCCATTGCATAAGTAATAAATAAACAATGTATTAAAACTCACTTACTGAGTCAGGGTTATTATACTTTTGATGAATTTTTAAATGACAAAGACGTTCAAAGGCAATTGGATCGGCTTTCAACTTCACACAAGAAGTGAAATAAATAAGTTTATGTAACAACACACTTAATATTGTAAAATTGATGATATTATAAAAAGAGTAACTGTTGGGTTTCTTGCCGGCTCTTCTCAACAGGGCCTGCCTTCCGAGCCGGTGGTAGAGTCACTACAAATAGACCAATTTGACGTATCAAAAGTGCTTGTAATAAGCCTACTTGAAATAAACGATTTTGAATTTGAATGTGATATTCGAGATTAAACACTTATTCAACAGATAAACGCGTATCAATTGCACAAAAATATTAATAAAAATTAATGTTTAATTTTGGAATAGTTATTATCAGGCTTTCCGAGGTTTATTTTATTAACCACAAGTTAGCCTTTGACTGCAATCACACCTGGTGTTAAGTGATGATTTAATCAAAGATGGATCTTTTTAATGATCAAATACTAACTTATAAGAATTAAATTAACACACAAGTGTTAAAATGACATCGTACCGGAATGCTAAATGCTGGACCAATTTAGAAAATCTCAATCAGCCTAACCGGGAATCGAACCGAGGAAGGCCTTCTCCAAGGTGCAGGGGTTAAGTTTACTAATTTTTTGCCTAGGTATGTTATTAAGTATTGGAATTAAAGTGGAAGAAGGTATATTCATAATTATCTAGAATTTCATGATCCGAAACCGCGTATTTCAAACACTGTGCCAACAAGACAGTCACAATACAAACAGCGTTAGGAAACGTTAAATATCGTAATAATCTCATTTATAACAACAGTATCAAGCCACATATACGCCGTTATAAAATTGGTAATCCTCCGTACAACAATAGAGATCTTAATCTCTATGGAACAACGAAATGAATGGAGTCTTAGACGATGTATTATGTATATGTACTAATTTGCGTATTGTAACATATTGTGCTTTACCTACGGCTTTGCTTGTGTGAAACTTGCACAAAGTTTTAAGGATAAAAGAGTTAAATTAGAAAGTAGGGGTAATAAGATACTTTTTATGATAGAACCTCCTCTTATTTCACAACAGTTTAAAAATATGAAACATGAAATTTTTCACACACAGGCCTCAATGTAATAAAAAATGTCATAAATCACCTTTTTTTTTTGAAACGGTGAATATACTTGGTTCATCGGTTGATCGTGGTGTGGTGCGAGCATAGTGCGTGTCTCGCGGGCGGCCCAAGTTTTTTTTATTTATTTATTTTTAAAACCCGGTCTACAAATGGGACCTTCCCCGGACGCTCCCCGGATGCCCTCTTAACTAGGACAAAGCAACCCTAGTTGGAACAGCTCACTATAGAGCAAGAAGGTTGCTTTTTGTATTTTCTGTTTCTTTACACACATGTATGTATAAATAAATAAAGTAAATAAGATAATGTAAAAGAATGACGCATATATACGCTCGAAGCACAGAAACTATATTCAGCAGTCAAGTAAAAAACCACAATAAAAACGGACAAACAAATAGAATTTTATGATTTAATGTAGTTGAATTATGAATGAAGTAGATAACAATAGCACTAAATTAGCCTGTGAGAGAGTAACGGCAACTTTTTGTCTCGCGTTTAATTGTCTGTGTACTGTGTATGTGTAGTAAGATTTAGATATTTTTTATGTGTGCGTGTGTAATCATTTCATAGAGTACTTATTGCACATCATCACTATCGGCCTGGTTTATGGTCCCACTACGGACTGGCGCAAAGGCAAAGTGATGTCTTGAGTTTTGCTTATAGCAAAATTATCTCTATGTTCCCATCACAGATAAAAAGAGATGATTATTATAATTTGTAGTTGACAAACATGACGCTTCGCTTGTAATCTGAGTTAAGCTTACAGGGCACTTACCTCGTTCTTAAATATGACAGAGGTTTTTGATGCTTAGAACAGCTACGCTACTACGCTACGCTAATAAACCTGATAAAATTTAATTTTGTAACGATAATTAAGTATTATTAATGATTATAATGACCGGAACTGAAAGGTTAACCTGGCGAATGAGAATAAAGTCGCTAACTTTACAAATCCAAGTTGCTACTGAGAGCTTTTTCCTTTTACCATTGTTAGCTTATATTAAAGGCCTTATAGGTAAGGAGGATGAGGCTATAGAGTTTAAATAAACATGTTGCTCCAAGGTGGATTGATGGGCTCTTTTTCCCTCACGTCGTAAAGTAGACCATAGCCAATTGTCTCATCGTCCCCTTATAACTGTCACATGTCGTCCTCTTCATAGCATTTGTTCTATATACTCTCTTTATAGAAATATTCTTATTTTCTTTTACACACACCAGTCGTCTTCTTTGGTATTTTGCTTATTTCCCTCTTCCATATTAAACGTGTACAAAGTTTCTATTGTTTACTAACACAATATGTACCTAATATGTAAATTATGCTACATACACCTCTACCAAGATACCGGTTTAATTTCAGGAGAACTTTCCGCTAGGCAACCAAGAGCGTACCTACTTCGAAATTAATACAATATAATATATTCGTAACAAAGAATAGTAACCTGTCACTATATACTAATATTAAAATTGAGTTTGTTTGTTTCTTTCTAGAATTTAGGGGTACAAAATTAGACGATATTAAAATTAAAATTTTGGACATGAACAAAGCTAGGGATGACTAATTAAAAGCAATTACTAAAAATTGAAAGCGGTGAAGAAAGAATACTAAGACACTAAACATCAGATTAAATATAGGCTAGAATAAAACAAATCACTATTTATAAAATGGGATTTCACGTGGTTTCCATTATTAACAGCATTTCACTTAAAGTAATAGAAAAAACTTATTTGTAAAAACTAAAACAGATAAAATTGAAGGCGTACTCTTGTTCTAAAATAAACATAAACTTTAATAAAGGAATGCGTGTTAATTTTTTTGGCTCAATTATTTATTTAAATTAAACGAGTTATACAAATAAGTTATAAGTACAGTAATTACTGTTGTCGGTTGTATTTAGAGATCGGAATTTGGTGAAAAAAATGTGGTGAATTTATGCGCAATGTCGCTCTGAATTGGAAAAAGTTATTAGATTATTATCCCTACGTCATTATATTTATTATTCATTTGTTTATTTAAAATACAAATTAAAACTAAATGAAATTAAATCTAAAACCTCCTCGACTCCACTACAATCAGGCATATTGCCCAGGATACTAGCAGCATTTCTCCTTTGGATGGCCAAACTAATTCGTTGGTCAAAGTAGCTGCCAGCTCTTTGGTCACCCGTAGACTCGATAACTCTTTTTGAGATATCGTCAAAAAGAGCACGAGCCCCAAAATATCTACACCAAAAAGCACAAACACGAAATTTCCTTTTATATTTTCTTATTTGTGCGTCTTAGCCTGTTCAGCGTTTTTCGCCGCAGCACCCGCCATAGAAGAGGTAGCGTCAATATGAGATGCAGCTAGAGTATCAAGGCAAGTCACATCCCATACTAGTGACTTTACTAACTTCCATGGAACGAGGGTCATACCATCCGGTCTCTTACCATCGCTGCGTGCCAAACCGATGGGTTCTAATACAGCTGGCACGTGAGCAGTCGCATGAGACCGGCGGATGATGTCGTTCAGGGTGCTGTGGCGAGAGAAGCGACTTACGCTTCTTGAACAGGAGAGTCCATGGTGGCCAAGGGGATAAACGCTGTCACCACAGTGGCATCGATGGGGCTCAGTTATGTCAGTGTGGTCTAACAAGTTGTTTATTTATTATAAATCAAAGGCTGTTTAAAGGTCTTTCTCTGTGACTGTTTAGGATAAACTCAAGACTATTGAATGGATATTCACTTCCACGTCCACGTTCAGGAGATGCAGGCTCACATGGACTTTAGTTTATTTTGCTATGCATTGGCATCGCCTTCAAAACGATTCGTAGATAACACATAGATTGCTTTTTAGTGTTTGAAGTCGGTTTGTTTTTGTCCGTTTTAGTGTGACCTAGAAAAAACTAAAACAAACCTTTACTACCAAAATCAGTACGAAGTTCCTCTTCTACTTTCCGATGTCATGACCATTTGATAATAAAATTCATTGGGACTATTCTGTGATGATAAGCACCACTTGAAAGTCACAGTAAAACAAAAAATACACAATTTTGTTCGCATTGGTTTCTCAGTTATTTTAAAATAAAAACCAGACAACTGAACCAATTATTTTTGAATTTTAATGGAACCAATCTAGAAGCATACTCTTGCAAACAATAATAATCGTCTAATTGAGAACCTCCTTTTGAAGTTGGTTAAAAAGAACAGGAGGTAACAACAGAAGGTACAACAAACGTTTAAGGGTATCTTATTCGTTGAATCCATGCGACGCCATCTAGATCCGATAATGATACTTTTTTATTTTATTTCCTATTATTCACTTATTGTTATTATTGTTGTATATTATTTAAACTGGGTGTGTATACCTTCAAATAAAAATTATTATTAAGAAGGTACGTTTTATTTTGAAATTGGAGCATCCTTAAACATTGAGCTTTTAAAGCCTATTGAAGATGCCGGGTGGTAAAAGAAAATTGTACACATTAATTTTTATTTGTATACAAACTTTCTTTCCGAATTTCATCCTATAAAAATTCGTTCATAAAAGGATGTAAGGAGACTTACACATTCTAATACAGGAGAAGCCGGCGGCAAAAGCTATGTGAATATAAATTGGAATTACGTATGGAGCCTTTACGGTTAGCCAAAACAAAAAAAGCCCCTTCCTGCTACATTCCCGTTGGCGGGGCTCCAGGAAATGCTTCTGCTATCAATCACTGCAGGCCGATATGCAAAATTGTGTTTAATTCCGAAATATACGGTCGGCTCAGCTTACATAGCTGTATGGCATTATTAATAGTTGTGTCATTTGATTTATTAGGATTACTTGTACTTTATGTTGTTTGTATGGTCTTGGTGATTGGATTGGATCGGATGGCACCGACTTTATAGATATGCGTTAATGACGCAATTATTATGATTACTTGTATTTATTAGGATTACTTGTACTTTATGTTGTTTGATATGGTCTTGGTGATTGGATTGGATCGGATGGCACCGACTTTATAGATATGCGTTAATGACGCAATTATTATGATTACTTGTATTTATTAGGATTACTTGTACTTTATGTTGTTTGATATGGTCTTGGTGATTGGATTGGATCGGATGGCATCGACTTTATAGATATGCGTTAATGACGCAATTATTAGGATTACTTGTATTTATTAGGATTACTTGTACTTTATGTTGTTTGATAAGGTCTTGGTGATTGGATTGGATCGGATGGCACCGACTTTATAGATATGCGTTAATGACGCAATTATTAGGATTACTTGTATTTATTAGGATTACTTGAACTTTTTGTTGTTTGATAGGGTCTTGGTGATTGGATCGGATCGGATGGCACCGACTTTATAGATATGCGTTAATGACGCAATTATTAGGATTACTTGTATTTATTAGGATTACTTGTACTTTATGTTGTTTGATAGGGTCTTGGTGATTGGATCGGATCGGATGGCACCGACTTTATAGATATGCGTTAATGATGCAATTATTTTTAACTTATTAGTGCGTTTTAAAGTTAAACCGAACTTTTTTACTAAAATATTTTTAATGAATGCCGACGACTTCGCCTGCGAGCAAAGTAGAGTTGTGTAGCCACGAACAATGAAAATTTAAAACATTTTCTTAGCGACTGAATGGGTATAGCAAGCTATTCATAAAAGATAGATATATGCCATCGAGGACTTTTTGTAGTCTTTATTAATTATTTATATATTATAATTATCTAAATTGTTTTATACATTGTGTCTTTTTTTTATCGACTACAAGTTGGCTGCTATCACACCTGATGTTAAATGATGATGCAATCTAAGATGGAAGCGAGTTAACTTGTTAGGAGTAGGATGAAATACACTCTCCTTTCGATTTCTACCATCGTACCGGAACACTCAATCGCTTGGCGGTACGTCTTCGTCGCTAGGGTGGTAACTAGCCACGGCGAAAGCCTCCCACCAGCCAGACCAAGACAAATTAAGAAAAATCTCAATCTACCCCGCTGGGAATCGAACCCAGGACCCCCGTCTTATAAATCCACTGCGCATACCACTCCGCCACGGAGGCCGTCAAACGAAGCATTTTAAATGAAAGGTGCGATTCTTCTAACAATTTTATTATGCTCAAATTTGAGCCAAATTACATACTTAAAATTTTTCCAGAGAATCACCATTGAAATAATAAGGTACGTTTCGGAACGTTAATACAATTATATACAGCTCTCATGGATAGTGTCATAACTTATGGTCTAAGTAGTTATGGTCGTACCTTTAAAACCAACTTAAATAAAATATACAACTTACAACTAAGGGCCCTTAAAGCTTTCCTACCACCCAAAATACGATGTGATTATCGCAATAAAAAGGATGAAGAAATATTTAAATACTGTAAAGTTCTACCTATTCACCTAAAAATCAAACTCGCCTTACTTACACAAAACTTTTTTGATCATAATAAAAACTATGTAAATCAAATTATTACAACAAGGAGAACGCATGAACACAAAAATCTGATACCCAACGATGTAAGAAGCACAATAAATATATATAACATCAAAAATAAATTAAAAGACTTTATTACTAGCAACTCAAATATTTTTTAATAGTGGAACAACCTGTATATAAGTGTTACAAAAACGTTTTCTCGGGCGCAACGGCTAGTATGTCTTCGAGCGATGTTTTTTATTACATTACCCACATATTTTATAGATTTAGTTTTTTCTTATTTTTTTTATTTTTTATTGCTAGTATAACTTTTTGTTTAATACTATTACTCCTAATTGTTCATCGTTTTAAATGTGTAATTAGACATAAGTTAGATTACGAGCACCAAGCTGTATATATAAAGATTGTATGTGTATAAATAAATAAATATAGCAGATGGCATGGAAATGCGTTTAATTCTAAGTTTATACAAATAACAGACGCGGCAGGGACTTTATGTAGTGATAATGAAGTACGTGTTCTGTGTTGTTACATTGCTCTGTGACATTATTAATAGTGTTGCAATTTGATTCATTGGGCTCGATACCTTAATTTATTGTGTTAAGTTATTTGTACATTATACTGATACTAGAGGACGCCCGCAGTTTCAACCGCGTAGGTCTATTTCCCGTGGGAATTTTGGGATAAAATGTGGCCTATGTGTTATTCTGATACGTAGGCTATTTATTGTAAAACTTTATCAAAATCCATCTAGTAGTTTTTGCATGAAAGAGTGTGATTGTCCTATAATATTTATTTATTTATTTATTACTAGCTGTTGCCCGCGACTTCGTCCGCGTGGAATTAGTTATTACGGCAGCCTAATTTTTCTAAGCTTCGAATGTCATATTTATTAATATCTAATCAACTGCCTAAGAAATAGGTCTTAAGCTTTCAAAATGACGATACTTTCATACAACATTTCATCTCCCCTTTAACCCCTTACAATCCTTTTTTCGCAATTAAAAGTAGCCTATGTCCTTTTTCAGGCTCTAGACTTACTGTGTACCAAATTTCATTTCAATCGGCTTAGTAGTTGTAGAGTGAAAGCAAGACAGACAGACAGACATAGTTACTTTCGCATTTATAAATATTAGTTAGGATTAGGATGAATGTCATATTTATTAATATCTAATCAACTGCCTAAGAAATAGGTCTTAAGCTTTCAAAATGACGATACTTTCATACAACATTTCATCCCCCCTTTAACCCCTTACAACCCTTTTTTCGCAATTAAAAGTAGCCTATGTCCTTTTTCAGGCTCTAGACTTACTGTGTACCAAATTTCATTTAAATCGGTTCAGTAGTTGTAGAGTGAAAGCAAAGTTACTATAATACTAGTTAGGATTTATCGACCCGCAGTTTCAACCGCGTATGTCTATTTCCCGTGGGAATGTCAGGATAAAATGTTATTCTGATATGCAAGCTATATTATTGTGAGGTTTCATCAAAATCAATCTTGTAGTTTTTGCGTGGAAGAGTAACAAACATCCATACATACACTTTCGCCTACATAATATTGGTAAGGTTTATTACGTAAATCATCATCGTCATTAAAAATTGCATATTATGCAGGTTGAAACCAGATTTTGAAAAATGAAGCCTTGAAACTTGAACAATGAAAATACATATAAGTAGCAAGTGGCAGTAGTAAATAACTTAAAAATTCAATGTTTTTACATTGAAAAAATCGATTTCATTTAATTTAAAATGAAGAGAGAATTGTAAAAATTACATGACAATTTATATTCGCAATATTAGTTAGGGTTCAATTTTTAAAAATATTTTTTAAATTCAGTGTCATTTCCGTAGAACATGAAACAGCGCCTCAGGCCTTTAATTATAATAATTCAAGTTTCGCTATCGGAGGAATGCAGTGCACGTATATATTATTTAAAATTAATATTTTTAATACTAATGTATGTAAAACAAGTTTTGCGACTGTTAACAGTATAATAAAATTTCCTACGTACTAAGTTATGTACGGTTTTACATATGAAAGTAAATTATTTATCTTTTATCCTACACATGAAATGTTGTATGGCGAAGTCACCCCCCTCCCCCGTCTTCGGGGGCGAATAATCGATCTAGCTAGGTTTAATTAAAGAAACACCAAGCAAAGCTCGGTCATCCAGGTACTTGTTATTTATTTGCGCCCATTTAACTGCCCTGATGTTCCAGTGGTTGGATTATACGCTTCCTGGCTGCTGTTTGCTGAAATAGCGTCCCTGGGGGACGCCATAGGTTAGAGGCAAATCATCACTTAGGTATTCATCAACTTTAATTTGCTGAGTACGATTTGTTAAATAATCTTTAAAAATATCCAGCGCTATGCCCCTGATTCCTATTTTATCCAGCTTATCCAGGAGTATGGGGATAGAAACAGTGTCAAAGGCTTTAGACAAGTCTTAGAATACTCCAACACATTTTAGGTTTTGATCAAATGCTCTAGTAATAGTTTCAGTTAATTCTAGAGTAGAATCTTCTGTAGATTTTCCTTTCCTGAAACCATACTGATTTGCACATAAGAGACCTCGGTTCTCAAGGTAGCCGACTAATCTTTTATTTAAGGCCTTTTCAAATATTTTCGAAAGCGCTGTAAGCATCGATATGGGTCTATAATTGCTGACACTGCTTCTATCGCCATTTTTATATATAGGTATAATTATAGCCTTCTTAAAGCAAAAAGGTATTTTTCCAAATTGCTTTAAGAAGGCTTTGGACACAGGTTTATACCTAGCTTAGGGACAGTTGACTTCTGTATACTCATACTTTTCGAATAACTTAAATTAAGTAATTCTTAAAAAGCTGTAATATTATTTGTACCTATGTTTTTAGACAATAAACAATTTATTATTATTATATTATTATTATTATAAACATCGAGATAATATTATCAGCCTGTTAACTTCCTACGACCCGACCTAGGATTCGAACCCAGGACCTCGTGATCGAAGTCACATAGGCTAACCAATAGAATAATGAGGCAGTTATACCTGCATGTTCAGTTAGGCATGGCGATACTAATTAAATAAAAAAAAACAAACGTTCTTGTACTTTAAGCGTACATATAACCTTATGTCTTCTAGTACAGACGTAGTTAATACTACTCTTAATAGAAAGTTCCTAACTTGCATATAATATATTTTTAGAAACATCATCAGTAGGAGTGAAAAGGCACAAACAGGAAAACAACATTGATCAAAATATCAACACATTCTAATTACAAACTTTCTAAAATCAAATCAAAATGAAACAATCTTACGGTAATCAGATAATTTACTAAACAAGCGCTTATTTACATTTTATTAAACTTTAACTTTTAACAAAATTATCTGGCAGCATAACTGCACACAAAGGGAATACACAAAATAATAATCACTTCACCATTAGGGCTTCTTTCATATATAGTCTATGGTTCGCAATGCTGGCAGCAATATAATGTAATGTAAGGAGATTAAATAAACGAATTTTTTATATTATTGAAACGTATTTGTCTGTTTGCAGTGACTACTACTGGTTAGGAAGGCTTTTACTCGGAAGAGTCGTCATAAAACCGAATACCTATCTATTATTTTTCGAGTATTATTACTTCCAATATATAAATACTTCAAGTATAAGGATATTGACATCAAAGTTTTCATTCCTGGGGTAAAGTTCCTATTTAGTGTAACATTTATTGCTTATTAATTATGACCAAGGCAACTTAGTTACATTGCCATGTTACATGTAACTGCGTCATATTCAGATAAGATATTATCAAGTCAGGATTATGACATTTATCATAAAACATCGCCTGCTTTGATTAATTTATTAACCTTGATAAAGATGGAGACACATCCGCTCCATGTGACGCGGTTTTTACGAGCGGGGTAAAATTAAAATCTAATATTTTTTATTTCTAAGAATTATTCTCTTCTAGATCAGTACTACGACTTACGTACAATATGCTGTAAAGCGCCTTGTACCTGCTAAATTATTGCGCCTCTAACAGTATTGAGAAGAAAGAGAAAGAATTACTAACTTAATATTGCTTTTTCCAGGCGGTATTATGTAATTTTTTTCTCTAATTAGTTAGTTTTAATTCCAACTCAAATTCCTTTATTTCAAGTAGATATAGTTTACAAACACTTGAAAAGTCATGTTCGGCTGATGGGAGGCTTTCGCCGTGGCTAGTTACCATCCTACCGACAAAGACGTACCCGCTAAGCGATTTAGCGTTCCGGTGCGATGTCGTGTAGAAATCGATAGGAGTGTGGATTTTCCTACTCCTAACAAGTTAGCTCGCTTCCATCTCAGATGCATGCATCATCACTTAACATCAGGTGTGATAGCAGTCAAGGGTCAACTTGTAGTCATTAAAAATAAAAATAAATAAAAATGTTACGCTCTACCACCGGCTCGGAAGGCAGGTTCTGCTGGCTAGAGCCAACACGAAATTGAAATATACTTGCTCTTTTCAAATAATTATTCATTTCAACACTTTTGACGCTGCGTCTTAGCAGGTTTAGTGTGCGTGTGACAGCACGCGTTTTCTGAGCAACTTTTCATCGGGCGTTGTCTATTTCAAGTATATCACCTCCTTAAATGGTTTGTCGATGTCGGCCGGTAATTTCAATAATTTATTAATATATTAATACAAATAAAATTATAATATAATTTATTTATATTAGATAAGATACGATTATTGGTTCATTCCTATGTAACAAGCATAGTTTGTAATAATAAATATATTACGGGCGATTTGAATAAGAATGCTGTAAGGAAAATATGTAAGGTAATTAGAAAACAAGTACTTTTTTCGGATTATTTATAATAGCTGTTCTAGAATTTAATTGGTCAGCTGGTGATTATGTGAGGTTTGATTCCCGGGTTGTGTCAAAAATAAGTATTGGATGTCTCTGTAGTAAGTATATATAGTATTAGTTATTTGAACGGTATGTCGATTCTTGAAGAAAAATGTATGATACGAATATTACGTCGATCATCCCACCTTCTTCAGTTCGATCATCAGTCCAAGACGACAAAATTTTATTGGTGAATTCTGATTTAAGTTACATTCGCTTTGCAACCTTTGTACATTGGGTTCTAAAGAGCAGTCCATGCAGCGCTTCAAGTGATGGCTTCAATACTGACGTTTTTTCATACATATTTTTGTCATTCAAATTTTAATTCAAATTCGTTTATTTCAAGCAGGCTTAGTTCACAAGGACTATGGTCATGCTATGTTTGTAGTGACATTACCAGCGGCTCGGAAAGCTTACTTTCTGTCACATTTGCTAATACAAATTCCAAAGCTCGTAGCTTCAATTTTCAGTTTCCGACCTTAACTATCACATTCACATTTTAAATACTATAACCAAAAAAAGGCAAAAATAAATAAATAAATAATAGTAATACTTTTAAATTTAGTAAATTTTAAAATACAAAGCAAGTGTGTGATACACAAAATTACTAAATCGATTTCAGGCCATCCATTCAGTTAATTAGAACATTTTCACAATTTTCCCGAAGGTCTTATCCAAAAAATGTCGGAAAATATATGGGGTTGATATAACGCCATTAATTAAAAGGGGTTAGCCCTGCATCGATTTATTGGGAGCGAAATGCGTATCGGAGGATAGATCTCTAGGGATAGGGTTGTGAGATAGGTACATGTTTCAACCTTCAATAAATTGACCAAGCGCTTGCAGGCCTCGCACAGTGCTAGATCTACTTTGTATCAATTATCGATTATACTTTATAACTTGTTTAATTGTGCAATTCAAAAATCAAAATTTAGTTTTTACTTTACTCTTCAGAAGGCTGTAATCTACTGAGAATAGCTTTCAAGAATCTGAACAATTGTTTTTTTTATTAAAAAACTTACACTATCATAGATTACAATGATTATTTTCAACTACAATTTCTTTAATTTCCTGTGTGAAGGTGAAAGCTGATCTAATGGCCCCCAAGCACTTTTATCATTACGGAATGCATAATTCAAATTCAAACTCTTTTATTTTAAGTAAGCTTAATTTATAAGCTCTTTTGAAATGCCATGTTAGACTACTTGTAGTGACCCTACCGTCGGCTAGGAAGATAGATTCTGCTGAGAAGAGGCGACAAGTCAACAGTTACTTAACAATATTAAAGTAAATTAGTGAATGTTTTGGACACATTCCTTGAGCGTACATGCATTGCATTGGATCTCACAATGTTTTGGAATTCTTGTTATAAATGAGCAAATACAATTTTTTTTTAATGACTACAAGTTAGCCCTTGACTGCTATCACACCTGATGTTAAGTGATGATGCAATTTGAGATGGAAGCGGGCTAACTTGTTAGGAGTACGATGAAAATTCACACCCCTATCGGCTTCTACACGACGTCCAAGTTAGCAAAAGCTTTTGCACTTTTTTAAAAGTCGATATCTGATTTGGTCTGATATCACTGTCCTATGTCCATTTGTAGAAAGATAATAAAGCTTATATACCTGTGATAATTTTTCTTTTATGTTCGTTACACTACCAATGGCATTAACTACCATTTAAATTCATTTATCATCTTAAAACAATATGTTTTTTTTGACAACATTGAGTACAAGTTGTTCCTTGACTGCCATCACACCTGATGTTATGTAATGATGCAATCTAAGATGGAAGCGTGCTAACTTGTTAGGAGTAGGATGAAATTCACACGCCTTTCGGTTTTTACACGACATTGTACCGGAATGCTAAATCGCTTGGCGATATGTCTTTACATAATATATGTTGGGTTAACTAAGGCCTGTGTGCACCAAGATTTCGGTTATCATAACCAACGGTTAACATAAGCTAAACGTAAAATTTACTGTTCACGATAACTCGTACACCGGTTAAGAACGTAAGCTCAGTTAAGATAACCGCCCGGTTTACGTCCATAACCGGCGTACGGGTTTATTATAAATAGTAAATTTATAGTAAAGTTATGTTAACCGTTGGTTATGTTAACCGAAATCTTGGTGCACACAGGCCTTAAAACTACAATAAGGTGCAAATAGACAGTTAAGTGTAGTCTTGATATTTTTAACAAAAGGTGAACGTATTTTCCCTTATTTTTAAACTTCTCAACGTCCTTTCTGTGTAGAAATATTTCACTCGTAAAAGAATTTGACTTTCGATATAAATTAACATTATTTTATACTTAGTAGGGACTTAAGGGATTATTTTTACTAAAAAGTAATTAATCATAATATGGATGTACTTCTTTTCACCATACTTTAATTTAATTGCAAATCTGTAGAAGTGATTATTTCAATCCAATGTTATCCTAATGCTAAGTTGTAAAATCCCGAGGTGGCAAATTTCTATATTTTAGAAGAATTTGCTGTTTCTGGTTCTCTCAATCTCAATGAATTAGCCTATACCTTAATTATCTTATGAGTCAAATATGTTAATTTGTGACAACCGTATGAAATACTAAAGCTGTTAATTAAATGGTAATGGTGAAAAGCGAGCTGCTAAAGAATTTGTACCAAAACCTTTTCGTTGACATTCTTCGGATCAGGGTTTTCCAAGTAGACGAAGTAAGTATAAAAAGTGATACGTATGGCGAACCCGTTAAATTGTCCCCAATGTAGTCTCACACACATTACAGTTGAGTGACACTGAACGTCACATAAGTGACGTCATGGATATTTCCTTTAGCCTTTTAAATTTGACCGCGTGACTAAATTCCTCATCATCCAGTCACTTTCTTTGTTGCGGAAGGTCGTGCGACCGCAGTGATTCAGTGATTGACTGATTTGTCACATACATCGCCTGTGTCTGCGGTTTCGCTCGTATAGGGCTAGGTCCTGTGGTTAGCCTACACTACAGTCCTAAATGATGCTATCTTCAGATCACGAGTCTCTGGGTTTGAGCACTAGGTCAGGATATTGAGGTTTTCTTTCTTACGAAAAAAAGCTTACTTGTTGTTTACAAAGTTTATTTTACGCTTGTAAAATAAGCTTTGTAAAAATGCAAATCCTCAAATTAAGAATTTGGTGGTGGTGGCAGAGAAGAGCAGTTATTGGGTCTAGTTAACATTTTTTTATCGATTACCAGTTGGCCCTTGACTGCTATTACATCTGATGTTTAGTGATGATGCAATCTAAGATGGAAGCGGGCTAACTTGTTAGAAACAGGGTGAAATCCACACCCCTATCGGTTTCTACACGACATCGTGTCGCTAAATCGCTTGGCGGTACGTCTTTATCGGTAGGATGGTAACTAGCCACGGCGAAAGCCTTCCACCAGCCAGACCAAGACAAATTAAGAAAAATCTCAATGTGCCCCGCCGGAAATCGAACACAGGACCTCCGTCTTATAAATCCACCGCGCATACCACTGCGCGACGGAGATCATCAAAACATCTTATAGTCGTTAAAATATACGTATCCCTTCTCTTAAAACCGACAGACCTCCTGTCTGGGCATGTTGTAAGCTACTAAAATCGGCTGATGAGGGTATAGCGATAAATCCAACAAATATGTATTTAACTAAAATACAGTCATAGTCAATAGATTCGTCTTTTTATGCGACATAAAAGCAATTATCTCTATCATTATCAGCCTATCTTAACTGCCAACTATAGAGCTAGCCTCCTCTTCTATAAAGATTGATCCTTGTAAGAGAGAGAGAGAGAGCGAAATTGGACTTACATCCACCATGCCTGGGAAAAGAAGCGTAGTGGATAATAAATTCTATTTCACTCGAACTACAAAACTGTACTACGAATACGAATATATTTATTACATAAAATACATTTTACAAACATACAGCCCAGTTTTGTGTGTAAAACGTAATATTCAAAGCAGCTCACGTACGCCAATAAAAATACTTGTGTTAATTCAATAAAAATAACTAACATTTTTCAAACACTTTGTAAGCTATTAACTCGTTGATTGAACCAACTGATATATTTAATGGTTTTATCGATAACCCAGGATTAATTAGGAATTTTCAATGAAGTATTACAAGTTTCCACTATTTTTCCAATATGTGAGAATTTATATTATTAATCGCAAATAAATAAATAAATTAACCCGTCAGTCCAAGTTACAACACCAACTGCCGAGCAGAGCTCAGAGAAATGTAAAATGTACAATGTGTACTTGCAATGACATTTCCGGAGGATACTGCATTCAATTGTAGAGTTCGTAGAGTCAAGGAAAAGGTAAGTAAGATAATTGCACTAATAAATTTTTGACTGGAGCTATGTAAACTTTATTTATTTTAATAATTTCATATTTTTTGATTTATAGGATATATTCCGCTGAGGAATTTGGTTTCTTGGGATTTGTATTATTTATTTTGAAAAAGTTGTATTTTCCAAAAAATACTTTATTAATAAACTTACTCAAGATACAATTATAATACTAGATGAATTTCAATAAATTGTTTTTGGTTATTTACTTATCCATTTCTCTCTAAATATTTTTAGCAAAATACCTCCATTTCAATACAGGGTGCCGGTTTGTAGCCGACTGCAGACAACAACAGCAGGGGAGTGTCGGAGCAACACTATTGATTTCTTCTTATTTGAATGGAAACGATATGTGACTCGTTATAAATTCAAACATACATATATACAAGTCGGCTACGAATTCGTACCCTTTAAAATATCTAACATGCAGTCATGTCAACGGGATGCATATAATTATAAGCCAAGAGTCACGAATTAGAATGTCACTCGTAAATTACACCTACAGGTACAAGCACAGTACGAAATTGTAAGAAACTGATACGGATAGAACTGTTACCTGTTACTTGTCCGTTACTGACCGCAGCTTCCGTCTTTATTATTGGAGTTAATGAGGTGCATTCCGAGGATAATAAAAGGATTAATGAATATGCCAAGTGCGAGTAGCGCCACGCGTTGTGCTAGGTTCCGTGTTTGTCCTTACTAACCATACAATACTCCCCTTTACCCTAATATTCAGCGAAAAGTTGTATAATTAAGCGAAAAATGAAAAAAATAGGTACGACTATAGTCCATCGGGTATAGAATATTTTTTTTCGTAATGGCGTAGGTCTTAGATTCGATTATCAGGTGGGGTGATTGAGATTTTTTTAATTGACCCAGAATTTGATGCTGGGATTGAGGACTTCTTACAACCCTGCCCACAAAGATGTACCACCTAGCGATTTAGTGTTCCGATAAAATGTCGTGTAGAAATCGAAAGGGGTGTGGATTTCATCCTATTCCTACCAAGTTAGTCCGCTTCCATCTTACATCGTCCCCCTGGTGTGATAGTAGTCAAGATTTGTAGCGAATACAAACAAATAATAATGACGACAAGCAATAAATTAGCTTCACAGCTGTGCGACTATAGTTATCTTCTTAAGAAAAAAGAAATTAAAACCCATCAAAATGTATTTCTTCCAGAATTACAAAACTTAAACTGCATTGCCGCTTAACATCAGGTGAAACTGGAGTTGAGCGAACTTCTTAAATATAAAAAACTAATCAACAGTGTTAATCTCACCTGCCCACTTTATCATTTTTTCAAAATCACTTATCATTAGGTGAGATAATGGTCAAGCGTAATAAAAGAGAAAAAAAAACAGTAGTAAATAAGTCAGTAACTAATGAACGCCCACGACTTCATCCTTGAGAAAACAAATTTTAAAGAAGATATATTGGCTAATGAGTATTGAAAGCTATCTTTAAAACATAGATATTATATGCCTTCGTTGGCTTTTTATAGTCCTAAAAGCTGTTAATTTGAAACTTCCAACATACTATTTTAACAGTCTATTTAATTTATTTGTATAGGTAGATATACGCATCGATTTATAATTGAAATCAATAATCAGTTTTGTATCAGTATATTTTGATATTCCAAGGAATTCACGCGAACATAACTCTATTTATCGCTGCAAAAACTTTATTAATGTTCGAAATTTTTAAGATGTTTTCCTTAAAGGCGATTCAGAATCGAAATGATTACTTAAAAGTGCATAAAGATAACCAAATTGGGGCAGCGATTATCGGCATCTCGCCTCGTATCGATACGTCTCAATCGGGGTTTGAACCAGTTACCCACTTTCTAAATGCTCGCAATGCACATAACCACATAGGCCGTGTGCGTGCATGCAGGGCATTGCGTATACGTCGTCTAAAATATAGGTATTATGTCTCACATATATAAATTAGTAGATTGCGACTTTAAGGCTGGTAGTCTGCTCAATGATCTCAAAAGATTCGTCATTTAATTTTTTTAATTTGCTTTTAATAAAAAGCTTTTCAATTTTACAGAAATATGTAACATATTTTATCTTAAGAAATTTTCTTATGTTTAAATAAATATAACAAAAGATATTTATTTGAAAATATGTATAAAAAATCTACTATATGCTTTAAAGTTTAAATTAAAAGATAAATCTTTGGCAATCCTTTTTGTTCGGTCTTCGGTCCAAACTATTTTATTTTCTCGTTTTTCAGTCGGTGTTTTTTATTTTTTGAAAATTTTCAAAAAGTGTTTTGTATATCCTATGAAAATCTCAAAAAGTGTTACAGGTTTTTTTATACGCAGTCACTATTGTACTAGATGAAGAATTCTATCTTTTAAAGATAGCTACTTAGATAGTTACCTACTTAGTTTTAGTAAAAGAGTTTCGTACATTTCTTTTGTTTTCTTGGAAGTGATATTACACTGTTTTTCTCGCGGGAAAAGTCGCGAGCTTTTGCCAGTTATCAATAAAAATACCGAACCGAAAGCAAAAAAGTTGCGGATGTTTACTCGTGCGAATAAAACATAAATTTTGTTAAAAGCGTCGTTGTTCGAATGCGATTTATCCCGTATTGGTTGTTATGATTCATTTTAACGTATCATCGTAATCGATACAGCTTTAATCCATTACGTTACCCGTGTGTCTAATACATAAGCGCGAGCGGTTAAAATAATATACCTTTGTAAGAAAAATACATCTATAGATTAATGATAAGTCTTGCTGTGCTAATTTGATATGTGATACTGTGCATCTTTCAGATAACATACAGTAAACGTCTTTGTCTTTGTTTACCTTATGAATACGGTGTCAGTTAATAGCTGACCGCAGGCGACGTGTCGCAGTAACCTTACTGGTTTCTTTGTATTTAAATGGAAACTATTATACTTTCGTGGCGGTCGACCACCACGAAAGTTATTTCATATAAACACATACTAACCAGTAGTATTGCTGCGACATGTCGCCTGCAGTTTTCATCTGCGATCGACTAGCAACTAAAATAAAAATACATTCCTACTCAACAACCGTCGAGAAAATAAAAAAAAATTTGAAAACATTCTTGAAAATGTTTTTCACAAAATTCTTTTCACAAAATTGCGGATTTACCATTGTAAATCCGCAATTTTGTGAAAAGAATTTAAATAAAATACGTACTTAATTAAATTTTTATATACGAGTAAACACATACATACATTTTGAATAAAAATCCTTAGTAGGTACTACTTTCCAAACTGGTGATACTACTACAAAAAATTTTTAACAAAAAGTAGAACCGACTCAAAACGCATTAAAAAGTATAAAATAACTGTGCCATGTGTGTACTTTTTAGTGCGTTTTGAGTCGGTTTTATTTTTTGTTAAAAAATTGTATTTCTTACTTTTTAGTGATTTATCGCCACGTAACGAACTCGTACTATACTGTCATAGTACGGCATACGGCACTTGTAGCCAAAAATGTAACGATACTTACACAAAAACCGAAATCGCTGCAAGTGTGCCTATACAATTTGAAGAGTTCCTTCAATTTCCCCAGGATATCATCATCAGATCCTAACATGATGGCAATGGGACTACCTTAGAAGTGTGGTCTTTCTAATAAAAAATGAATTATCTAAATCAGACAACTCTGTAAAAAGTTAGGAGTGATCACACATAAAAAAAAATATATACGTGTCGAATTGAGAATCTCCTACGTCTTTTTTCGTCGGTTAAAAAGCGCTTAAAGAGTCAAATGTACTAGCTCTTACTTGAAATATTAAAAGAAAGTGAGGTTCTTTGAATTCTTTTTTATAAAAAATCATTTAATATACGCTCCACACCGCTCCCGCTTCCATCCTCATCGAATGCAATACGGATGACAGCGTATCATTGAAAGATACATTGATGCTCGTAAAAATGCACATTTTGAGAATGTCAAATACTTTCCGGCCGATTGTCTCAAGGCTGGTCTTAATGAAGCAAATACCAAAAATGAGCTACCGTATGTACCCGCTCTATTAGTTACATTAGGAAGGACACACCGACGACATTTTGTTCAATAACTTTTTTAACTTAATCGTTATAAAGAGGAAAGTAGTCTTGTAAAATAGTCTTTTTTTTATCGACTACAACTTGGCCCTTGACTGCTATCAAACCTGATGTTAAGTGATGATGCAGTCTAAGATGGAAGCGGGCTAACTTGTTAGAAATAGGAGGAAATCCACACCCTTTCGGTTTCTACACGACATCGTACCGGAACGCTAAATCGCTTGGCGATACGTCTTTATCGGTAGGGTGGTAGCTAGCCACGGCGAAAGCCTCCCACCAGCCAGACCAAGACAAATTAAGAAAAATCTCAATTTGTCTCGCCGGTAATTGAACCCAGAACCTCCGTCTTATAAATCCACCGCGCATACCACTGCGCCACGGAGGCTGTCCATAATTATAAGGGATAACGTGAGAGAGGTTGTATGACATATTTTTGTTCCCTTTAAAATTAACTGTATTAGAGAAGTTTTACTGTGAAGACTCGCGACTGGTCATAAGCTCATATAACAATCATCGAACATTTCTTTTTTTTACCAACTTCAAAAAAAAGGAGGTTATCAATTCGACCCGTATGTATGTAATATTTCCAGAACTGCCCAGTTTTGGTATATGTTAGTCTATATCAGCGTCTGAACAAATGTGCCAAATTTCAAATGTGTATGTATGTATTTATGTTTGTGGAGGCATATCTCCGGAACTACAAGTCTGATTTAAGTAATTCTTTTTTGTTATACTAGGTATTGTTCGATTTAGGAAATACAGCAAGTTTCATCAAAATCGGTTCAGTAGTTTTTGAGATAGGGATTTCTTTATGCATGACCACGCATAGCTTTTCACACAATAGTCCGATTTTGAAAAGGACTAACTACTACTACTACTTAAATATATCTATGAAGTCAGTGCCACCTGTGAGCTTTCTACTTTAAAGATGATACCTAATTCACACAAAATGCTTTGCTGCTTTGTTGAATAAGCTTTCCTTAAACTTGGATGGCACCGAATTTATAGATATGGTTAAGTGAATTAAAGTAACCAAATGACGCATTTATTTTATACTTTTCAGTGTGTTTTGAAGTCGGTTTAATTTTTTATTGAAAGTTTTAACACTTAAATCGTAATTTTATTTAGTTAATTTTAAAAATATACTAATTACCTTTTTTTTCAAATTATTGTCTTAAATATTTGATGCAGTTTTTCATCCTTCGACATGTCTATACCGTAATTTCGCGTTTTCGTGGGCGTTTTTAATTAAAACCTCAGTGATTCTTGTTAATGTGCTGTGTCATTTGTTATGAACTAGTTGCAGTGCAGAGGAAATTAGCGTTTTTGCTCTACTTTATTTTAAACTACGCCTTGGCTATAAAAAGTGTAATATTCAATTATAACCAAACCTATTTTTTGTAAATCATAAATTCTATTCATTACCCCGTAACTGTCTCATTGTTTATGTAGTCACCCTATGTGCTTTTGGAACATTATATTGTGTTAACAAACTGCCAGAAGGGAATACAACTTAAAACACCAAAAGACAAACTTAATAACAATTTATTTACAAAGACATCAAATATGATCAAAATAAAACATTATTACAGTAATTACTTAATTAAACATTACGCGCACAGATTCTTACGATAGTGTTAAACAGCAAGACTGCACAAGACTCGGACACTAAGCTCGTCAACAAACAAATTAAAAATGAAGGTAGAAATTACTAGTCATTTTAGACCTATTTTTTTTAATTAACTATTTAATGACGAAATTCTTGTCAATAAATTAGATTACTAAGCTTATAACTAATTCATATATTCAATATCTTTTAAATAAGATTTTTTAAAATAACAAATAAACAAATAAATTTATTAGGCATAAAATGTGTTGAATTTTCTACCTTCATTTTAAATTTGTTTGTTTCCAAGCATTCTCAATCAAGTTTGGCTTTAGTATAGTCTATTATCTATAGTTTAAACGCGGTACCACAATACAGCAAATAAGGCCACTATATTGTCTATAGTCTTTTCAAACAGAGTATACAATGCTGCCAACAATTGGGTTTGTTAGGTTCGACTGCTGATTCGGGTTAGAAAAAGTTGAGCTTTTTTCTTCCCAGGAATTCTAATTACCTATTCTCAGCTCGAATTAGTAGTATCAGAGAGTACGTTTAGCCGTCGGATCCGGTCATTATCATTGACATTTTATAGTCTAGATATAGAATAAAATACAATCACCGAAAACCTGCCAGCCCGCACTGGAGCAGTGAGGTAGGTCCAAGCTCAAGCAATATCCTCTCTCATTAAAGCACGGTTCTATAGTGAGCCGAGTAATTTAGAATTATTTACATTAATTTAAAGTAAACGGCATAAAGTAAACGCAAGAGTACCTAAGCACCTTTTTATAATATTAAATAAAATGAGAAAAAATAAATTATTGAACATAATTTCTACGAGCTAAACCTTGGAACGCCTATTTCCTAGTTAATTACTCAGTTTACAGTTAACCTAAGATTAAACTTTGACCTACGCTTTAACTGCTGATTAGTTTTTGAAAGGCTATCATTATAAACCTCACTTACTTCATTGTGAAAATATTTACGAGTTAGTGCATTAGGATTTTGTACTGTACTCGATGTTAATTATAATTAACTTCATAGGTAATTTCAAAAACATTACCAAAAAGTACTAAATTGTTATTCTCCTATAGATTATTGATTAGTATTTCGTAGTTTTTGGCTTTTTGAATTGTATCATCATCGTCATCATCATATTTTTTTTTATGACTACAAGTTGGCCCTTGACTGCTATCACACCTGATGTTAAGTGATGATGCAATCTGAGATTGAAGCGGGCTAACTTGTTAGGAGTAGAACGAAAATCCACACTCCTATCGGTTTCTACACGACATCGTACCGGAACGCTAAACCGCTTGGCGGTAGGGTGGTAACTAGCCACGGCGAAAGCCTCCCACCAGCCAGACCAACACAAATTAAGAAAGATCTCAATCTGCCCCGCCGGGAATCGAACCCAGAACCCCCGCCATATATATCCACTGCACATACCACTGCGCCACGAAGGTTGTCAAAAAATTGTTAGTTGATAGACGTTCCCTGTTGCACATAGGCCTCTTCCATGGACCTCCAAACACGGTATTGTGACAATTGCATTCAGCGACCCTGTCACCCGCGTGAGTTTATCAGTTCTACTTAGCGGGGATCGACTAACACTGCGTTGCATCTCGGTACGCTCGACAGAAGTGATATTTATATACGGCTAGCACTGTGGGTTAGAGTGAGAGACGAAGAGTCTGTTTACCGCTGCCGTTTACGCTGGAGACATCTTTTAGTTTACTGTGGGGCAAGTGTGAGTTTTTCACCGAGCGACTGCGTAAAAACGTAGTCACTCATAACGTCAAATCATATAGCTAAAAAAGCGTTTACTCTCACTATAACTAGATGGCACTACTAAAATTCCATACAAGTTTGGGTTACGTTTTTACGCAGTCGCTCGGTAACAAACTCACACTCGGCACTGAGAGGTCCCCTTTTCGTTCAGTATTTACTGAGGGCGGCCACCGAGGGGATTTCGTTGAAAAGCTCCATATAATCCGTCTTCTTTCTCTAGAAGGTAGGCGTTTCCGATTTCTCCCCCCGGATACTAAAAAAGAGGAAGTGTTTACGCTCCATATCCCCTCTTTATTAGGAGGCAGAGAGTGGACCATTAAAATAATTTGATTGTTGATGTCGATTAGCGAAAACTATATAAAATCCGTGCAGTAATTTAGTTGACATTAAACAAACATAAATTTATCAAAGCGATCCTACAATAACGTACCGATAGTGAATAGATAATAGGCACATTTGGAAATTATAATTTCGCTAATCCCGGCCACAATACTCCCGGGCCGCGTCAGATAGCTCATCAAATTTCCCTCACTCACTAAGCTAGCTAAGAGCATGTGGTGGTCACACCTTCGTCATTTTATAAAAGCTTAAGCTCGAAATTAAGCTAGGAAATTAATTTATGAATTAGACTCAATAGCGGCATGGTTAAGATTTCGTACTCAGTACGGAAAATTCGTGAGTTTAGTTGCGGTCCAGTGGTTTGTCGTACCTATTTATAACATGTTAGAGGGAAATATTGCCCATATTAAAATTGCTTATGAAGATTGGACAACAGTGATTTTTAAGGTAAAACGTAACAACGGTCCAATGTACAAACGTCCAAGTAATGGGCGCGTTTTTATTTATTATTTTTTCTATATCAAGTCCTCTAGATAACGTTAAATAATATTTTTTTATCAACTACAAGTTGGCCCTTGACTGCTATTACACCTGATATTAAGTGATGATGCAATTTAAGATGGAAGCGCACTTGTTAGAAGTGGGATGAAATCCATACCCACATCCATGTCTAATGTTTATACTGTCCTGTTAACGTATGGAAGGAGCACAGACTGACAAACGTTAAGCTAACGTTAAGTTTTATAAAATGACCAAGGTCTGACGTCCACGGGCTCTCGCTCTATACTGGTGTTTTAGTTGACCTTTCATTTTATGGGCTTTTGCTAAATATTTCATTTTCGATTACCGCCCGGTGGTTTAGCGGGCACAGTGGATAATTTATCGAAATACAATATTATTAAAACGGTACCGTCAGCAACGACAGTGACTTTTATTGAAACGAAATTAAAAAATAAAAAAAAGTTGAGAGGTGTCAAGGGACACCCGGATGGAACGAAGTTCCTTTCGATTGATTAGTGAAGGAATTGTAATAAAATTTTATTTTTTTTAAGTAATAATAATATTTGTTTTTGTACACCGAAACACCAGAGGGCGCCACGAGAGCGCGAGACAGCATACAGCGCGAGCGCCCCCCGCCGCTCACGCGCACACACATCAAAGGCGGCGACAAGATCCTTTGATCAAAAAGTGTCGTGACAACTTTTCGTACGAATTTTTTCCGTCTAGCCCCCTTTCACAACGCGCGATAAGGAACTTCGTTCCAAAAGGGCGAGAGAATTTTAATGTTTAAATTTTTAAGCGTCTTAAACAACTATGCGGTTGTCTCAGACATCCGTTTTATATTCAGGTGGTTTCGGGGACGATTGACCGGTATAGATAGAGCAAAACTCGGAGAACCAAGTAATTATATTATGTGTTATATATTTTTTAACACTGTCATTGTAATCTATATCAACTAGATGGAGATATACCTGTATTTTCATGAGATCCGATCTGCCTTCATTTCATTTTGGCGTGCTAAAATAACGGGCGCTCTGTGATTATTAGAATAGATTATGTATCAAGTGTAAGAGATAATGACCGAGACCGACGGATTAACTTGCTCTAAATAAAACCTGTTGTAGTCCGTACCATGCGGACAAAAATCAGTTTTAGGGTACCGTCGTTGAAGCACGTGGAATCCCTCCAGTTTCGCTAACACACATCGCTTTTCATTTTAAATATCTCAGTACCTCTAGGATTAACGGCCTGGACTTAAGGCCCAAAGGGTTCTGAGTTTGATCTTCTCCCTTTTTATAGTAATAAGTAGAAGGTCTACCTGATAGAATATAGAAGACCATACGCAAAGCGTGTTAAGCTTCATGTGTCTGAACTACACCGGCAATTCCTTTTTTTTTTACGTGGGGAAATCCTCATGGATACCTTCTCGCCATGGGGAGGCAAGAAGATTATGTCAGACTTCTACCGACTAAAACCCCACGATGTTCCAACTTATCGCCTGGGACTGCATTACGGGAACGTTAGAACTACTACTATAAAACACCGGCAATTCCTAAGTTATCATGACTTTACTCACCTTTGGTATGAGTGTGATATATGAGTTGACTGCTTTTATAAACGAACGAAATGAAAATCTAGTTCCCACATGCTTGTTGTCTCCAGTTGTAAACAATAAATATAGGTAGGTACCTACTTCAAATAGTTATTTTAATTCTTATTTATTGTTAAAAATGCAGTTGAATATACTTTATATTAGGGAGGTACTCGGTTTATTTCCAAATACTATTTTTAGTTTAGTACAAAGAACTGAAATACAAAGGCGGCCATATCGTTTAGCGATCTTTGTCAACGTTGAATTAGACCTGCAGGCAGTTCGTACAATACAAAAGGTCTGTTTACCGTTTAGTACTTATCTCTCTATTCTAGGCAACCAGGATTAAGTTGACATACAGAACTAAGCACGGCAAGAAAACAATTTTAGAGAAAAATAGAGTATGCCTAAATATATCTGAAAAAGAAGTAGGTACCCCAATTTAAAAAACCTTTTTATTTATGAAACTGGAAAAAAACATTTGTTTACCCTCTCCCTTGAATATCGTTTAGATTTTAATCGTTCTCTGTTTATAACTTTCCTTTATTTATTAATTTATATTTTTATGTGAATTCGTATAGGTACTTTTATATATATGTATGTATGTAAGTTTAAGGAACATTTATTTAACGTAGTAAAGCAGTTTGTGGGTTCTAGGGAACGTCCTTAAAGTAGAAACCTTGGCTGGCACCGACTCTTAGATATTCTTAAGTAAATTAAAGCAACTAAATGACTCAGTTATTTTTTACTTTTTAGTGCGTTTTGAGTCGGTTCTTATTTTGTTAAATATTTTTATTTCTTACTTTTTAGTCATTTATCGCCACGTAACGTACTCGTACTATACTCTCATAGTATATTATACGGCACTAGTAGCCAAAAAGCTACAGATACTTACACAAAAACCGGAATCGCTGCAAGTGTGCCCTTTCTGATAAAAAAGAATTATCAAAATCGGACAACTCTGTAAAAAGTTATGCGTGGTCGTACATAAAAAAAAAAATATACGTGTCGAATTGAGAACCTCCTCCGTTTTTTTTCGTCGGTTAAAAAATACATATTGTTAAATCGTGTCTCTGACGTTCAGCTGACGTTATTTTATAGTAGGAGACCTGGAGAGGGGAATATTGTTATAATGTAATAAGGTGTTTTCCAAAAAATGTACACAAAAGTAGTATGTAGTTTTTGCACTTCGTACCAAGCATCTACAAATACTACATCTCACATTCCTGATTTACGGCATATTGCAAAGGATATTATTATATTATTATTTTGGAACCCTTCGGCCCTTTCTTGACGACACAGGCGTAATTAAGGGCGACAAAACAATATATCAAACGTCCCTTGTCGAATAAAGTTGTTCAGAACTTTGGAAATAGTGAAATTATTTATGAAGGGTCGATACACTTCTGACTCTCAACTCGTATACCTATTTATAACTTTTTTGAGACTACTGTACGTACTTATTCAACTGAGGGTATTTTTAAACAAGAAACTTATAATAAAATTTGTATTTAAAATTGCCTCGTAGGTCCAGCCTATGTGGCTTAGGTTTACGAGTTCCTAAGTTCGAGGCCTGTCGCGCTATTACGTCATGAAACTTAGTAGTGAAACTTCGTATCTATCACTCCATTTCTAACATGATACTACTTAGGTTGGTGCAAGGCTTCGGCCGTGGTTAGCTACCACCCTACCGACAAAGACGTACCGATAATCAATTTAGCGTTCCGGTAGGATGTCGTGTAGAAAATTTTTGTTACGCAAGTACTTACTGAACTATACGCTCTATGCTTTAAGAGTTCACTATTAACGAGGCCGATTGTTTTAAGATCCTATAGAACAGCTGTTTATTGATCTAATATTATAATAGTTATCTAAATATCACCACCGTCGGGCTTCAAACCTGTATCTCTTCTGATTATCGCTGCCAAAGTCAATTTAACCACTGTACTACTAACTCCAAATTGAAACCTAATAAGACGACGTAAGAATTAAAATATTGAAATATATACGCTGTCTGTTTTATAATGCAAAAAAAATATTCTCAGTCAATTTATATTAAAATATACCTTCGGTCATACACATGGTAGAGTATCATGCAATTAACCAGCTAAGTAAAATTTGCGACAAAGATGTGTTATTTATTTGGCTTTACTTTTTTTAAGGAAAAAATTCAATAAATAAAAATTTAAGTACGTATTATGTATTGTGTAACTCCTGAAAAGAAATAAAAAAAATAATAGAAAAAATGCAACTCACCCTTGTCCTCAAAAAGCAATCAACAAAAAATAACAAAACACAGACAAAAATAACTAATAATCACAAAACAAAAAATATGGCGCGCGAAATGACAGCTCCGCAAAAAGGGGACAGGCTGTCAAAACGGAAAAGGCGCGCGACTGAAAAAAAGTTTTTTAAATTTGGAACGGCTAGTGCCGCGACTGCATCGCGATTGTGGGCAAAGACAAAATGAATGGTAGTGAGGTGCCCGTTCAACGGCTTTGTCGGTAAATGTGTAAGCATCTACAGAAGATGCCGACTTCCGTCTCCAACTTACGGCCCGACTTATTTACACATCCGAAGTTCATTTAAAACTTTTCTTTGTTTGTCACGATGGAAATGGGGCAGTTATTTGCCGTCCATATTTCGAAAGAAAAGAAACAGAAAACATACAGCGAGTGTTAAAAATTGGTGCTTGGTTTTTCCAACTCATAATACTTAATTCCGTCGGTTATTAATTAGAAATATAATTTAAACGAATACTTTGAGTTCGAATGGTACTGCTAACCTAAACTGAGTTTGCGTTTTAAGAATGATATTTTATTATGAGTTCAGATCGGACATACTGCTTGAAAAAAGAGAGATACTCGTTCTACAAGAAGATAATGACTCGGAATAAAATAACTTACGTAAAACTAAAGAAGTTAACGGCACTCGATTTATTATTATTCAATAACGCGCGGTACATCTAACGGTGCAAAATTTTCATACCAATTACATTTATTACAGAAATTCTTCTAGAGGTATTTACTTAATTAGATATTCATGCTTTTCATCGTCAAACATACAAGCTGCTTGCAATTCTTTTCTTTTACAAGAAAGGATTATATCCGACAGTGGTATATAATATGGAAGTGAACTACGGTTGGAATTCAAATTGGGATCTCAAGTTGGGTCAGTGTGGAGTTGTTTTATAAATTGTGGCGGGAGTAATGACTGTTGATGCTTTCATTAGCGATTTTATTTTGCTCTCGATTTTAATGATCGAGTTCCGCGCAATTTGATGAAACGAAAGCGGAGCTTGTGATTACTTAACCCGCCTCGAGTGGACGCGAACACTTATTTTCAGAATATAAATTCTTCTTTTGACTGTTAAATTATTTTTACTTGCGCAGAAAATATTATACCTACTCTATGTTGAGTCTCCATTAGTTCAACGGTTAGCTTAAGTGATTTCAGATCGCCTATATTTATCTCAATTGTTACTTTATCCAAAAGTGACAGGTATATCTGACCCATAAATATCGGACATAACCTTTTTGTTCGAATCGTCTCATAATAAAGCAGGACATAGCTACCTCTTCGGTCTAGTGATTAGTCTATTTAACTTCCGCCCACAATTCTTCGATTTGACTCCTGGGCCGGGTTACGGACTATCGAGCTATTGTTTCTTCAAAGAAATTATCTTGAAAATTGACGGCCCAGAGTTGAAAAGTTGTGGTCCACGTCCATTTCGCTGACTGACTGACCGATTATTATATTACTAACATCTAAAATTGACCGTCATTTAAGAACAAAAACATTGTAACCCTTAAACCACCGACCCGCGATAGAACGGCGTGGAAGTTCGAATCTCCAAACTTCCATCTCTGGTTTAATTTTGATGAGCACATTTTCTGTTTAATATCAAAATGAAGCCACTAGGGAACCATTGACTCAAATTGCCCTTTAGTAAAACGATTACTTAATCCGTTTGTTTACCTAACATCAAGACCATTCGTTCCCACAACAGTGGATTCACATAGATTCTTATAGCTTGACATTTCAGCAGACAAATGCTAAGATGTAATGGAATTACCATTAATACAGAGATGTACGGATAGAATTCAGATTGTAATTAGTCTATTCTCAGTTTATTACTGGACATTGCATCGTGTCTATGGTTAAGTTTTATTAATGTTGTAAAGGTGTTTATATAAGGAAACATGTGGCAGTAAGTCAGGTAACTTGAATAATCTTGCTGATCTTTCTGATGCAGTTTTGTATGACTGTGATGTTTTGTAGTTTCTATTTTTACCCCATACGTAATAAATAGAGGTGTTATAAGTTTGACATCTAAGTGTCTGTAGCATCGTTACTTATAAACGGCATGTGCCGGCAATGTTCACACTTTACACCGATACATAAATGTATCGGTGTAAAGCTAAATTCATGACTTTGGGGGATTTTAAAACTTGTTAACTTTAAATTGCTGGAACCATTTCTAAATTAACTCAAATTAGCATTAAAAATTGTGGTTGCATAAATTTTTCCCTTGGCTAAGTCTCCAAGTTTTAATTGGTAAGTTTTAGTTGGCATGACGCTAACAACCTCCGCACCTTACTTCTCATAGTGAAAAAGAGGATTCATTCAAAGGAGGATTCATCTTTATGAGAATTTTTCACATGCAAAAAGTAAAAAATCTACTCTGCAAATAAATCTACACATCTATACAGTTGGTTTATCGTATAAAATAAACTGGAATACTTCATAGAAGTAACACTGCGTTGAAATGTCATTCAAACAGTCTATTGTCGTTTTATCATTTAAATAGAATATTTTCTACGTTGTAATCGTCTATTAAAGTATTCCAAATATCAAGACGATCTGTTCCGAGTGCACGCCGAGATCGCATCGATTCTGCTTGGCATTTTGGCTGACAAATGCTAGGCTCTCGGCGTGGAGGCTGTATCTATTAATTATACCGCTATTGCGCCGTTATCGAGCCTATAGCGCTATGTACACTGTAATGAACATTGTGGAATCATTGCAATGAAAGTCTTTGTATTCTTTGGAAGCTCTCCTCAAATACTTTTGATTAAAAGCTTTTATTCAACTTGTCTTGTGTGTAGGTTAAAACTTAGAAGCCAAATTAAAATCACTTCTTTATATTCGCTTAGACGATGGAACAATAAATTAATTTTACATTAATTTGCTTGCTTTGATTTTGATTTATTTATAAAATTTTCAACAGAAATAGGTCCTAAAATGATACAGACAATCCTTCCTTCCTTTCCTTTTATGAAAAAAAACAAAATTGAAATAAAGAAATCAGATTTACTTGCAGGTTTTTCTAAAATATTACTCTCGGTTCTTATTGAACTCAAGCAACTGAGTTTCTTGTCGGCTTAGTTTCAAAATTCTGATTGTAACTTTTTAACAAAAAATAGAACCGACTCAAAACGCAATAAAAAGTAAAAAAAAAAATTAAACAAAAAATAGAATCGATTCAAAACTTCCTTCTATTTTCCCAGGATATCATCATCAGATCCTAACATGATGCCTATGGAACCATATTGGAAGTGTGCCCTTTCTAATAAAAAAAGAATTATCAAAATCGGACAACGCTGTAAAAAGTTTTACGTGGTCACACATAAAAAAATATACGTGTCAAATTGCGAACCTGCTCCGTTTTTTTCGTCGGTTAAAAACAAGTAAGTAGTTAATAAGCTTACAAGCACTTTTGTAACATCATGTTAAACTATTTATAGGGACTACCTACCACCGGCGCGAAAGGTAGATTTTTAGGAGAAACTTTTTTTTTAGAACCTGTCAGTACAACCAGTAGTAAACATAACAAAAAACAAAGTTTCTTACGTGTTTATTGGAAACAAATTAATTCAATTAAAAAATACAAAGCTATTATTAAAAATCTTGTACGCTTTAAAATCAATTTATCGGTAATCGTTCAAGTCTAATCCTTCGTTGACCGAGTCTGTAATTTTAACCAAAAACGGCTCGATTACAGCGTGGATAGTAATTTAGGTGAATATAATTAAATCTGTAGCGCACCAACTGCAAATTAGGTGGCGATTTAGAACACTGTAAACACTATACATATACTGTGTCACCATTTAAAGTTTACTAGTGATAGTCCTCAGTAATGCTCGTTTATTTCAATTTAGGTTTTACATGCACTCTAGAAACGTCAAGACAATTGGCTCCAAACTGAAGGTAGAGGCAGACCGTGATCTGCTAAGAAGAGCAACTAAAAAGTTTAACAGCTGCTCTTTTATTAATTACAGCAAACGCCCGCGACTTCGCCTGCAAAGAAAACAATATATTGCAATCTTCCAAGATCACAAAAAAATATATGTAACCCTTTTCCTAATATTAAAAATGGGTATAGCAAACTGTCCTTAAAAGATAGATAAATGCCATCGCAAGTCATATTATGTCTTAAAGAGGGACAATCTTTTACCATTGTTTTGTTATATATCAAAGTTTAATCAGCGTTTACAATGGAAGAACCCCAGGCACGCAAAATTTCCAGCATTTGTCGTGATATTTGAGCCCATTTATATAAAACCTTATCCTTATCCTCAGGAATTACTCCATCTATTGGTAAAAGCCGCATGACAACCCGTTGACACGTCACGAAGAGACAGGTAGACAGACGCGACTGGCAACTCTATTTAGTAACATGTGCCGCCACTATTGTTATTTTCTAAAACATTTTTTTTTAAGTTCCTGTGTATTCCTCAAGCTTATTTAATGGCCTCCAAGGATCTTCGTCATTTAGAAATTCAGAAACGAATTTATATTGCCTTTCTTATTTTTGAACACTTGTGCACGACTTTAATCATAATGATTTACGTATACGCATATTTCAAATTAAAATTTTTAGCGCCACTGGAATACTATTAAACTTTATTTTTCCAATTCTACCAACCAACCAACCTTAGTCGCCAGGATTTCATGGTGACCTTTTACGACATCGAACGTCCTCAGTTTTTACATATATTTAATTTTTACCGTACTTACCCTTCGCTTGCACTGCAAACATCCCTAACTTTCAGCTTTTATAATATCGAAGGTGTGGTTAAGATATTTTTAAAGGTACAAAACCAGTAACATATTGGAGCGCATATTTCGAACGCCTAATTTCTTGGACTCACGCCAAAAAACGACCTCCACCCAGCGAGCCGCAATAGATGTGAAGTCCAGCAATAAAGTTCCGATCCAGGCCAATATTTATCTCAATTGTTTCACTTTTATTTATGGGTCAAATATATCAATTTTTTGTATACGGTATAGACAGTTAGGCACTTTTATACAACACATAATAAAATAACCTAACCGGCTCGTTAGCAGATCACGAGGTCCTAGGTCCAGTCCATGGTTGAGCTGTAGAATATTGAGGTTTTTTTATTCAAAGAGATTCTTAGTGTTCATTTTCAACGTGCAGTTGGGAAGTCGGTGGTGTTATACTCCCGTGTTTCGAAAAACATAATAAACGTTAACATTTGATAGGGATCATTAAAAAAATAAAAACATTAGCACTATAAGCCTGCCGATCCGTATTTGACCAGTGTGGTGAGTTTGAGTTCTAAAAAGTTTTTAACAAATAACAGAACCGACTCAAAATGCACTAAAAAGTAAAAAATAACTGTATCATTTAGTTGCTTTAATTTACTTAAGCATATCTATGAAGTCGGTGCCAGCAAGTTTAAGGAACATTTATTTAACGTAGTAAAGCAGTTCTAGGTAATATCCTTAAAGTAGAAACCTTGGCTGGCACCGACTTATATACGGCATTTGTAGCCAAAAAGCTACCGATAAATACACAAAAACTGAAATCGCTGCAAGTGTGCCTATAAAATTTGAAAAGTTCCTTTAATTTTCCCAGGATATCATCATGAGATCCTAACATGATGACAATGATACCACCTTGAAAGTGTGCCCTTTTTAATAATAAAAGAGTTATCAAAATCGGACAACTCTGTAAAAAGTTATGCGTGGTCATACATAAAAAAAAAGTATATACGTGTCGAATTGAGAACCTCCACCGTTTTTTTTCATTGGTTAAAAAAGAACGGACATGACTCTGTTGTAAATAACTTTTTCTCTCTGATTTTGTACTTTGCTCCTGCTGCCTAGAAGTAGCCATTCGATAGATAGAAATAGTCAGAGACTTATGATAATTTCTTTTATAAACACATCATATTCAGACACACAAACGTTTAATATTTAAAATATTAGTATGATCATAAAAAAACATCATAAAAATTATGATCTTACTTATGTATATAGAATATAAGTAATGTTTACAATGAATAAAAGGAATCCTTAACCTCAGTTTCCGCGTTACCTATTGACCTATTCTGCCCGTATCTAAACAAGCGGAGAGGAAGTACATTACGACAATCGGATAAACTTTCGACCTTTCCGATCACAATCTCTTTTACCGTTGAGATCTCTAGGGTCGCAGGCTCTTTGTATATGTTACGCGAAAATTCCTTGAAATGTATAGTTTTTTTTATTTTATTAAAGAGTTTATGAAACTCATGAGTGAGTTTACTAAACTCTTTCTAATTTAACCGTTCGTTCGCCTTGCATTGCATTGATTTTAGAATATAATATGTAGCAGAACTATATATAATATGTAACAGACTGCCTCGTTGGTCTAGTGGTTAGCCCACGTGGTTTCGATCACGAGATTCGACTGGGTTCGATTCCTGTCGGTCGGGTCACGGAATAATTCTGAGCATTTTCATTCTTCTATGAAATATTCAGTACATTCCAAGTCCGGAGCCTGGAAGTTGGCGGTGTTACACCCCGTGCCTCAGAGAGCACGTTAAGCCGTCGGTCCCGGTCACTATCATCAACATCAGATAGTGATCGTTAATAAATGAAACATTATCACCCTAAGCCTGCCAACCCGCATTGAAGCAGCATGGTGGGTGTACTCTCCATATCCCCTCTCCAATAAGGAGGGAGGCCTGGCCCGGTACTGGGCCTTTAATAGGCTGATAATAATGATGATGATGTAGCAGAACTATCCAAAAGGTAATTAAGGTGAAGATTATTGGGATTGAAATACCTCCTAATCTTATATAGGATGCCTAGTTTGTTTTTTTAATAATTCACAGACCATGCAGACGGGTCACCTGATGATGACGTTCAGGTCAAGAAAGAGGTTCTACAGAGCGTCTGTATCCATCAATCTGAGGCATAGCTGCATAGTTTCATATACTGTAACTACACCAGCCTTCGGACTAGACCACAGAAATGCTGCGGATAGAAATAAGCATGGTAGTAGTACTTTCCCGGACTAGCACTGTTTAAAAAAGCCTAACTACTATTATAGTTATTTCAAGAATTGAAATGAGTATAAATAAAATGGTGATATCCAAGAGTTTAAAGAATATAATTTATGTGATTGCTAATTGGATTGAATATCCCTGCACAACTGGTATGTAGGGTTTACCTGAGGAAGCGTATTATGATATGAAAAAATAATTTCCATTTCGCTGAAAAATAATTTCCATCTGACTGAACAATGTAAAAGCTCACGGTAAAAGGATGCTGCAAAATAAAAAAAATAATCGTTCGAAATATATTTTGTAAAAAATTATATAATGGCTAAGTAAGTGTTATTGCAAAATAGACAGGTTCCGTATGAGTGTGTCAAGTCAGTCAGTGTTCAAATCACTTTAGACAATTAAGGAGCGATAAGAAAAACTTGGGAATCTGCGTGATGGTATTAGTTGGTACTATAATTTTTTTAGCCAACTGTCCTACTAATTTCACTCTTAAGAAGGGTTTCCATACTTTATCAAAGCTAAAATTTTCGACGTTATTAAGATACTTTAACATTAACATTAAGCTCTTAGTTAATTGGTACCTACTGTTCCAATTTTCATGAATATGGTTTCAAAGACTATAAGTCTTTGAAACGTCTATCCTTAAAGTTTTTTTTATTTATCCAAATGTCTATCCTTAAGGTTGCATCAATTTCAATATAAATATATATATATTTTTATTGTTTACAAGTTGGTCCTTGACTGCTATCACACTTGATGTTAAGTAATGATACAATCTAAGACGGAAAGGGGCTAACTTGTTAGGAGTAGGGTGAAATCCACACCCCTTTCGGTTTCTACACGACATCGTACCGGAACGCTAAATCGTTTGGTGATACGTCTTTGTCGGTAGGGTGGTAACTAGCCACGGGGAAAAGCCTCCCCCAAAATATATACGTGTCGAATTGAGAACCTCTTCCGTTTTTTTTCGTCGGTTAAAAATTACATAGACACTACAATTTTATTATTTGTAAAATCGTCCACGGATCTCTAAAATAGGCATCGTTTGTGATATAAAATGTGAAACGCCGAACCAGATGCGGGCTCGAAACTGCAGCTTCAATTTACACATCCTGCGGTTGCAATATTGCTGATATTTCCAGCTGCAGCGTCTGCAGAATAGGCCTTTTTTGTACTCCCGCCATTCAAACGCAATTTTGAGTGCATTACATTTTTCCCATTTCTTTTTTGACGTGAATACATCTTTTGGAGCGAAAGAGTGTAATGGCCAGACTTTCAATATTTTATACAGGTTGAAAGTTATCTCCTAGCGTTACGTCTTTTGTCTGTAGAATCTCTTCCTTCATAAAAACGCAAAGGTGTAAATATACAAATATGAAGTTGGCACGTTCTATTCATTGATTCCACAATCTAACGCAGGATTCTAGCCCAGGACTTTGTGATCGAAGCATATAGACTAACCACTACCAACGAGGCTGTCAATTATTTTTATAATTAAGTAAAAATTAATTAATTCATATAATATATCTGTCCTATCTATATGTATAATGATACTGGCAAATAATTTATTTGATTTGATTTAATTTTTAAGTACTGTTAATGCCAAAATTGGCCTCATATAAAATTTTTTAAATAAAAATAGAACCGACTCAAAACGCACTATAACTCTTCAAATTTTGGAGGCACGCTTACAGCGATTTCGGTTTTTGTCTCGGTATAACCGGCACCGACTTCATAGATATGCTTAAGTAAATTAAAGCAACTAAATGACACAGTTATTTTTTACTTTTTAGTGCGTTTTTAGTAGGTTCTATTTTTATTTAAAAAATTTTATTTCTTACTTTTTAGTGATTTATCGCCACGTAACGTACTCGTACTATACTGTCATCGTATATTATACGGCACTAGTAGCCAAAAAGCTACTAATACCGAGACAAAAACCGAAATCGCTGTAAGCGTGCCTCCAAAATTTGAAGAGTTCCTTCAATTTCCCCAGGATACCATCATCAGATCCTAACATGATGAAAATGAGACCACTTTTGAAGTATCCACTTTCTAATAAAAAAGAATTATCAAAATCGGACAACTCTATAAAAAGTTATGCGCCATACATAAAAAAAAAATATACGTGTCGAATTGAGAACCTCCTCCGTTTTTTTTCGTCGGTTAAAAATGACTGGACCATATTGTATTTACACGTGTAACCTTATCCGTTAATCATTCGCAAGGTTTTTTTATTATATTCGCAAGACATTAGCATAAGTTTCACATGCACGTGTAGGTAGCGAAAGCTGCCGGACGTACTCAGGCCTCCGATCTATCTTGTCTGACCTAATCTAAATAAACTATAGGAAATATAGTAGTGCTAAATCTTAGCACTATATTTGGCTTGATCTGACACAAGATAGTAGCGGTAGCTAGCGTTTTTTTTTCTATGGTAGAACGCACTTGCCTAGAAGGTCACGAAACTTTTTGACGACCTCCCTGGCGCAGTTCGTAATGCCTTGGATTATAAGAGAGAGGTCCTAGGTTCCCAGCGCGGGTTATTATAGCATTTTATATTTTCTACATTGGCTCAAGTCTGGTCTGATGGTTTCAGCCGTGGCTACCGACAAAGGCCGGTAAACGATTTAGCGTCGGTACGCTAAGTAAACTGCTGCTATCTAAACTGCTTAAAACCGGAGTTTTAAGCAGTTTAGATACTGGCATTGGCAAATATAGCATTTAGTGGTATGGTAAAAATTGTTCCTCTTCCGAGTTATCCTGCCATCATCTAAGACTGCATCATCACTTAACATCAGGTTAGATGACAGTCAATGACCAACTTGAGCCTTGACATAAAATAAAAAACAACTTCATTATAAGTAGATATATAATTAAGTAACAAATAAAATTAAAACAATTTTTACAGTTATCCCAAGCATCTAAGTGTGATAGTTGTCTTAAAATTAGGTATCTAATGTATAATTATTATTATTTTTAAAACCATTACCAAGGATCAAAAGAATTCTCAAATGAATTGGTGAACGGGTCGTCATCGGAATTTGTCTGCGAGTCGTCAATCGTTTCGTAATTCGTCAAATCGAATTTGTCAGCCAAAAACGTGTCAGCCGCGTAAGTAGAAGTCTTCTCAGTAGAGAAGAACGTATCCACTTTGTATGCCGCTGGTTTGGCAGTTGTAGAAGTAGCGAGACTTTCGGCCATCTTCGCTTCTTGTTCCCGCTTGATTTCTTCCTCGGGTCTGCAGAAGGTGTCCCAGAAATGCCAGCCGTGTGGACATATGAATATTTGAGGATACAAGTCTCCGTGTCGTGATATGCAGACATAGTAGTGGTTTGGGCTGCTCTCCAAAACACCGAATTGGCCGACTTTAGTGCAATTTGGAACAGGTTTCAGGTTGCATTGGCCGTGCTGAAGTTTAATCTGGAACAAGTACTTAGCTAATTATAGTTTTCAACGTAGAGTAAATAAAATCTGGAACATTTTTGTATAATTGCTTTGTCGATAAACACAAATAACACTTTGCAGGATATAGGAATAACAGTCTCCTACAAAGGGTCGCCCTATAATCATAAGCCATAGGCGGTTAACACGTATGGGTATTATGAAGAATTAAAGATTCCGACGAATTGAGAATCTCCTCATTTTTAAAGTCCCTTAAAAGCAGAAATAAACATGGCGTAATATTTCCTCGGGCGAGCAGTGTCATATAAAACTCTTGTAAATAAATACTTAGTATTAGAGAAATAAATGGTTATTAAACAACAAAATATGTTTCTATAATGTTCAATGCCTGTTGAAATTGTTGAACATAGTTTTTGTGTAATCACATCATCGTCAAAGTAAACCTACGTTTTTTTCAAGAAATGAGTGAATAGGTGTCTTCTTTTTTGAAAGTCTCATTTTTCAGTTTTAATAAATTGAGGTCTTTTTAATAATTCATCGGAGTCCAGCAAAAATTCTGTAGCGACTACTGGTATGTTGTAAAGTAAAAATTAAACACGTTTATTAGATATATTTATGTAGATGTTATCTGGATGAGAGATAGGATTATGAGAAATCCTCTACAACCCCTTTGTTATATCAAAGAGCCCTCGGAGCACTTCAGGGAGTTCTCCAAGATTTATAGATGTATTTTGGACACTGTCCATCAGACTGTATCTCCAGGGAGACCGTATCAAGTAGGTACTGTAGGCTCGCAATCTAAAGAGTTGTAAATATTTTTGCAATCTAATCAATTTTCTTCTAATTTACTAGACTTTGGTTAATAATATGATTGAATGAATGAATTTAGCGTCATCTTGAATACAAATATCTACTTGTATTTACTACAAGTAAATTACACTAATTGTGAAAATTAAATGAAATTTCAAAAGAAGAAGAAAGAAAGACACTGAATATAAAATTAAAACCATTTTTAGGGGTTGGGGGGTAAACCATGGTTAGGGGGGTGTTCTGGAATTTGAATGCTTTGTTAGCTCATAACGCTTCGGATCAATAAAATATGCTCAGTCCGGAATTGGGAAGTCACAACCCCGTGCCTCGGAGAGCACGTTTGGCCTTTAGTGTGATGAACATTTGATATTGAATGTAGCACATTAAAATTTAAAGACTCTCAGCCCGCCGATCTCGATTGAATAAGCGTGGTGGGTCTAAGCTTAATATCCTATTCTGAATATAATAATTATAAAGATAATAATAAATTCCACTTACCGAGCATTGAGCAGTCTTTGGATCGTAGCCGTAATGTCTCGGACACAGAGCAGTCCTGTGGTCTGCTGGTCTTCCGTCAGGCAGACCTTCGGGTGGCGAGCAGAGGTGGAACTTTCTGCAGTCGTATGCATCAGGGAATATTCCTACCTGGAAAAATATGTATTATTAGACGCTCTTTCAATTGAACAGTGTGCACACATCATAGCTCTCAAAATAAAAAAGCTTGTCAAAATTTTGATCGTTCTGGGTGTTTTGTTTATATTCAGAGTAGTGTGAGTTTGTTACCGAGTCGCTGCGTAAAATTTTTTAACAAAAAAAAGTGAATTATCAAAATCGGACAACTCTGTAAAAAGTTATGCGTGGTCATACATAAAAAAAAATATATATACGTGTCGAATTGAGAACCTCCGCCGTTTTTTCGTCGGTTCAAAAAAGAACCGACTCAAAACGCACTAAAAAGTTAAAAAATAACTGCGTCAATTAGTTGCTTTTATTTCAATTTTCTTTTTCAAAACCGTTTTGAGTCGGTTCTATTTTTTGTTAAAAATTTTCATTTCTTACTTTTTAGTGATTTATCGCTACGTAACGTACTCGTACTATACTGTCATAGTATATTATACGGCACTAGTAGCCAAAAAGCTACCGATGCCGAGACAAAAACTGAAATCGCTGTAAGCGTGCCTCCAAAATTTGAAGAGTTCCTTTAATTTCCCCAGGATATCATCATTAGATCCTAACATGATGACAATGGGACCACCTTGGATGTATGCCCTTTCTAATAAAAAAAGAATTATCAAAATCGGACAACTCTGTAAAAAGTTATGCGTGGTCATACAAAAAAAAATATATACGTGTCGAATTGAGAACCTCCTCCGTTTTTTTTCGTCGGATAAAAAGGTAACGCAAATTTATATGCAATTGAAGTAGCGCCCTCTAGTTATAGCGAAAGTAAACTTTTTTTTCTGTATAATTTGACGTTACGAGTGGATACGTTTTATATAGTCGCTCGATGAAAAACTCGCACTTCTGACTTGCTCCACATTATAGTTCACATTATTTAGAGTAATCGAGTTTTTTACGGCAGAGCTCGTCTGGTTCTAGTCTGGTATGGTTATTTCTGCTGATAAGCTTCATTGCTGCATTGTTGTTGCTGTTACAGTTGCAGCCTGCCGGTGTAATTAAAGGCATTAACAGTTACGCTTTAGGTTGATTTTCTTTTATTTACTACAAGTTATCCATGGGCTGCAATCACACATGATTGTAGGTGATGATGCGATCTAAGATAGAAGCTGCCTAACTTGTTAAGCGTAGGATGTCATCTACACCCTTCTGTTTTTAGTAACGGAACGCTACGTCGTTTGGCGGTACGTCTTTGACGAAAGTGTGGGGTAGTAGCCACTGCTCATGTCTCCCACCAGCCAGACAAGCGCCAATGAAAATCCCAATCGGTCCAGCCGAGAACAAACCCAGGACCTCCGTTTTATCCACTGCGCCACAAAGGTCGTCAATATGATGGACACGGAACAGCACTTTGTAGGACGTATTCCTTGCCTGCCCTGCGGAGTATTGCTCTGTTTCCACTTACCCTCAAGTGGGCAATCTGTTTCCCGTCCGTCAATTATTACAACAGTAAAACCATTTTTTTACGGATAACCCTTGCAAAAGAGACTCGAAACGCAAAGCATGTTTCCGGTATATTCCTAATTAGCGATTTTGCAATAGGATGCAAACCTTAATTGCGAAGATAATGCCAAACAACGCAGAAGATACAGACGCTTCGCGTGTACAGAACTAATCTTAATTCCATCTTGTCTTTAAACTAAAGGTCCCATTTCGAGCAACTAGGACCGTGAAATGTGAAGGCTCTTGTAAATATGGGCTAGTACAATGATCTTACAAAAGCAAAGATACTCTGTACTAAAATATAAAAAAAAACGTATGCTGGTTGGTTTTTTGTTTGCTTATCAACATTAAGCACAAATACAATACTTTACTTTTTATTAACGTTGTAAGAGGCACATCGTGGAAATCTGTGTTGAAAACAAAACTAAATTAGAAAAACGTTGGCAGGAGAAATTGGCATTTTTCGTATCCGAAAAAAGTGTTAAAGATTTTTTCTATGGTCAAAATTTATCAAGAAAAGTAACACTTATCACTAAAAATAACTAGTAACCAGTTCGTAAAAAACGAGTGAAATTAGGTTCTTTTCTTAATTTTTTTTAAATGAACTCGTCTGATCTGGTGGTGTTACGAAGATGCGTTACGACCCCGTCAGCAAAGTATTGTCAAGCGATTCATCTTTCAGTGGTATCAGTACAATAAACTCTTTACTTCCAAATGAATCTGCTATAATATTACTATTAGAGAGATTTGTCAGTGAAGAAATAATAATATAAGAAGTAACAGTAGCAGAAACGTCTGTCCGATATAGTGGTGCTTGGTTTGATTGATTGTCTACAGTCTCATTAAGAAACTTTGTGTACTTCTAAGGAATGTTGTATCTTTTAGCTTTTCATATCAACGTGCCAAGGAATAAAATTTTATTACATCATGACTATCGCTTTCGCAGTGATCCCATTCTCCTTGACATTTGCTTTCTGTTCGGAGCCTCGCGCCTGATGGAGCTCATCGCTTCCGATGTTACCGACACGGTTGGCTCTGTTCAGACTTTTTGTTTTGGACCTATTTGTCTTGTTGCCCACTTCTACTATCGAATGAGCACATGAAATGAAGAGTTGATTGACAATGAGATCTTAAGCCGATATTACCGGAAAGCTCAGTGTTGTCCGACCCTACATGAGTGAACCGATGACAGCAAGTGGTTTGCAAAGAACTGCTGAATGCCGGCCATTTCGGACTATAGTCCTTACAAAAGGCCGATTACTGTAAGTGAACGTCTACGTCTATTTGATGTATGTAAGCATTACAATATTATTATGGTAGTTGTACTTCGCGAAGTGCTGTAGGTGCTAAATATATTTGTGGATCTTTTTTTAATATATCAATACATTAAACTCAATTTTTACAACAGGCAGAATCATTATTTTCAGTAGATAAACGTTTATTGCTGACATAATCCTATTGTATGAACTGCCAGATATCGCGGTCCAGCTTGCATGAATTAGCATTAGGGTCAGCATATGATGATGACGTTGATATTATTCACCTAGTCGACTAAAACTGCGATTTGTTTCCAGCACCTTGGGACCGCAACGTCCATGGGCTTTTCGAGGTATGATAACTTATTGTCGATCGACAAGTCGCTCATGTGTATGGAAACTAAATACACCGTTGTGTTTTGTAAACAATAGCCGTACTTAGATCACGACTTGTTTATGGATAGAATCTGCAGATAATGTCGGATCTTGCTATTTTTATATACGTATTTTTGTAATAAATAAATAGTGGACTAAGGTCATGGTTGTGTAGGTTCCCACGAGATGAAGTCGAGATCGTAGACTCGATTTGAGGCAGAACGTTTACTTACATTGTAACGTTTACGCATTGTCTAGAAACCTATCGTTGGAATTAAATAATCTTGGTTTCTTCAGTAGGTATATCTTTCAGTACCTGTTGAACTGCAGCAAATTAATTGTTGTTAGTTGTTAACTTGCTAGTTGACATACTACAACGGATACGCAAAGCTACTCTATTATAATACTAACAGATTTGGTTAGGCAAGGAGTATGACGCGAGAAGGAAGGTACGTGTTGACTTGTCACAAAAGGTACATCAATGTCGCAAGTGTTCGACTCTGTTCGGGGATTTTCTCTCTGTCACACGATGCACTCGCACTCACACGGTAAATTCTTGGAATGCTAAAATATTCATCTCTGGACTAAGGTCCCACGAAATGAAGTGTTGCGATAGTAGAGTCAATTTAAGGCAGATCGTTAATTAATAGAGCTTTTTACCCGACTGCGTCAGAAGGAGGGTTATGTTTTTCGAGCGTATGTATGTATGTATGTATGTATGTATGTATGTATGTCCATTTCTTCGGCACGTGCTACAGCCTAAAGGACTGAACGGATTTTGACAGGTGAGGTGTCGTTAAATTCGTTAAAATTGTGGTAGTGACATAGGCTATATAAATTTTCAAAATGGTGGCTGTAAATGGGGGATAAAAGGGGGGATGTGTGTATTTCTTTCTCTTGTCTTAGCAATATGGGTATCAAATGAAAGGTCGTAAAAAAGCATTTCAAAAATATAAATATCATATCATGTTTATATTGCCGTTTTAACAAAAAATAGCGAAAAGTGTACCGTATCATTTCTATACCATAAACCAAAACAAAAAAGTCTCAAATAAAATTATTATTATTAAAAAAAATGCATAGAACTTATAGATCACTATATTTATATAAAATTTTAAATACTTTATGGTGCTGCAGGCGGGGACAAACGTAGGTTTGGTAGATCTTTCTTTCCTCGCAGAAAATAAAGCATTTTGTCCCCGCTTGCATCACCATAAAGTATTTAAAATTTTATATAGATATAGTGATCCTTGTTTTTCTCTTTTCAGTTCATAACTTCTATGCAGTCGGGTTTTTTGTTTTAATAATAATAATTTTATTTTTCTAGAAACCTATCGCTGTAATCAAATAAATCTTTGATTATTAAGTATATATCATACCTTAGCCCTCTATATCTTTTCTTTTGCATTTGAAATAAACTATCCTTTAATTCCCCAATATTTTATTGAATCTGTAATTTATGTTTTTTAGCAGTTTGTCACAGAAGAATAAACAATCAGTCAGTCAAGGTCTGTGCCAGAGATTTAGGCAGTATCAGTAGCAGTGCAATAAAGATCAATTCGGGAACGACACCTCTTGCCGCAGAGCTCCCAAGAAAGTGACGAGCTGGACGAGCTAGCAAATTCAACCAGCAAATTAACATACTTGTACGCAAATATATTTTTGTAATAAAAAAAACGTCATATTAAAGACATATTCATTGCATTGCATTGCTTATTGGTAAACTAGTGATTTTTTTGCAGACGAAGTTACAGGCATCCATAAATAGCCATTATACCCATTTTTTTTTATCGACTACAAGTTGGCCCTTGGCTGCTATCACACTTGATGTTAAGTGATGATGCAGTCTAAATCCACACCCCTATCGGTTTCTACACGACATCGTACCGGAACGCTAAATCGCTTGGCGGTACGTCTTTGTCGGTAGGGTGGTAACTAGCCACGGCGAAAGCCTCCCACCAGCCAGACCAAGACAAATTAAGAAAAATCTCAATCTGCCCCGCCGGGAATTGAGCCCAGGACCTCCGTCTTATAAATCCACCGCGCACACCACTGCGCCACGGTGGTCGTCGAAAAACCTGTTCCTGTACCTGTTCGCAGACGTGTCGATACCGCTGGGTCTCGGCATCACATTCTGGCACTGCCATCGGGGAGCACTGCTGGAGGTGCGCGTTGCAGGTCTGCCCTTCCGGACACTGTTGGAGAGGTACCTGAAAACAATATTCAGTATAATATAATATAATAGACCGGCATAACCATGGCTTCAAGTGTTGAAAGTGTAAATTGGTGACGGTAATCACTCTGAAGCCTCAATTGCTCCATGGAACCGGACTTAAAACCGATAGGGCATAACTTCGATTCCCTCTTACTTGTAACACAGTATGTACAATGTAATGAAGGAAACAGGGATATTGGTCGTATATAAAAATATGGCAAATATCATTTTGAAAAAGTAAAAATTAAACTTCGGGTGACGTCGTGTTTCTTGTTGACCTAGAATCATATAATTTAGCATGAATTAAAGTGTTAAGTCTTATTCTATAATGCGAAGGAAACAATTAAAAAACCGTAAGATTGTATTTACTTTTTCAAAAATCTTCCAAAAATGTTATTTGCAAATGTTATTTCCTGCAATTTTCAAAGCCACTCAGGGCGGTTACTCGACAAAGCCACTCAGGGCTCTTACTCCACAAAGCTGCTATGGGCTGTATAACTCTAAAGCCACCATGGAATTGGATCTACATTGCAAAAGAACATGTCTCAGCTTCAATACTTCACATTGGACTAGAGTGCAGCAACTCTTGGGAATTTAGTAAGATCGCTACAGTGTGATCTGGCCGAAACAACGAGCGGACACTGATTCTCAGTGCCGTGGTCAATGGTGATGAAACGACAGTTCCGCTTCCTCCATGCAAGTCTAGTAAGTAATCCAAAGTCAAAGTTTAATCATGTACAGAACCCTCGGTATTTATTTATATGTTAGTTGTTAAAAATATTAATAGAAAATATCTACAGTACGTGTATGTTTCAAGTGTTTTGCCATTTTGCTCCAATTCTACTTAATTATCGCGCCGAGATAACGAACCTGCTCTTTTGATGCGAACGTTCTAAGCCTCAAGATATTTCTAAAGAGTGACTTACTAATATGTGGTTAGATTTTTATTTATAGAACTTTAGATTTTGATTTTAGATAAAGATACATGGATCTCATGTATTTTTCATTCGGTTTTTTGATCGACATCAAATTACTTCTTCAACCTACAACCAAGTTCTATATATGAATGTTTGTATTTCAGTGATGTTTACCTAATAATATTTCTAAAACCACGACCTCTCCGGTGTCGTAAGTAATGCAGTATAGATGCTAATGTACCAACTGGCAATTTGAAATTATACTACCGTGGAGATAACAAAGTGTCGTACGGTAACGAGAAACAATGTAACTACGTGTATTCGTTTCAATTTAGCGTTGTACTTACGATGTTAAAAGACGCCAAAGCCTATAAAGCGTCTCATAATATCAACTTACACGGTAAGGAAGATAACTTGTCAATGATTAACAAAACCTCGCCATCTTGCATCTAGCATCCTACTAGATCCTAGGTGATTATGTTCTGTGCTGTGTGCTTGGTTGGGAAAAACAATTATTAATCGTAAGTTAAAACTCTACCAAGTCTACAATATAGCAGTGTTATTGTGGTGTCCAAAATCTTGGTCTATTTCATTATTCCCTTATTTAATTTTAGTCACATTAAAAAATATGGAAACTTTACTATGCACTATTGGAGTGTTTCAAACACTTGGGCATGTCTAGAATAAAAATACCAATTGCTAATATTCTTTAAAAATAAAAAGAATTTACCTTCAGCCATCCTCCCGGCAGGGGAATGCAAGTGACAGCATGTGTGCAGTTCTGACACGTCATCCCCGGACCCGAGCAGACTCCTTCGATGTCCAGCTCGCCCTCCCCCAAGGTAGTCCCCAGAGGCACCGCAGCCATCCGGTTACCGGATACAATGCCACTCAGATCATAGGAGGTTGATTGCTGAAATTAAGTTTCAACTCGGAATCAACGTGACTACTCGTTGACTGCTCTATTTCGTGTATTTTTATATATTTATTTTTTTTCCCACTTTATAAAATACTTGAGTTCGCTGAATCTCTAAAGAAGTGACCAGACTAATTCAACTATTTTAATGTTGTTTTTATTGTTCAAAAATGCTAGAATATAGGAGCAATAAAAAGAGAAAATAGAAAGAAGCCGAAGCTCAAAGGAACACCTATAAAATTTAAAAAAGTTGAAGTATTACGTTCTTGAACTCTTTCGAATTTTTTAACTCCTTTTTTCCTTCGTTATAGAGAATTTTTAATTGTGAATTCCGCCGTTTTAGGTAATAAGAAATAATTAGGTCAGTTAGTAATTTATTGTGTTAATGTAATAAGTATAATCGTAAAGTTAGTCGCAAAAAAACACATTTATTGCTAAAAACAAACAGGTACCACCAAACAAATATGATAGATTTTAGCTATTTTTAGCGAGTAAATACTGTACTGATTAAATAAGTTTTTTATAACGTCTACATGTTGGCCCTTGACTGCTATCACACCTTATGTTAAGTGATGATGCCGTCTAAAATGGAAGCGGGCTAATTTGTTAGGGATGGGACGAAAATCCACACCCCTTTCGGTTTCTACACGACAACGTACCAGAACGCTAAATCGCTTGGCGGTACGTCTTTGTCGGTAGGGTGGTAACTAGCCACGGCGAAAGCCTCTCACCAGCCAGACCAAGACAAATTAAGAAAAATCTTAATCTGCCCCGCTGGACCTCCGTCTTATAAATGCACCGCGCACACCACTGTGCCACGGAGGTCGTCAAAAAAGAAGTATTTTGTCATGAGTTAAGTTTTATGTATGCCTCAATATTTGCCACGCTATACTGCATAAGTCGTAAAATTATATTTTCTAATATTTCAAAAAATCAGAAGCTGAATTTTTCGAAGTACTCCATTCTTTTAAAAAATCTTTTTTATATAATTCGATAAAATACTCACAATGGTATTGCATCCAAAAACAAATATTAATAAGCACCTCAACAACATTTTTAGCGAACTATCCCGTTTCATTATAAAGAAGTACTAAATTCGTCAATATCGTTTATTTCGGAGGTCTTCCCTCATGACCCATGTTATCAATAACTCTAAACAAAGATAACTAGGCACTTAAAATTATGAATAATAACTATTAAATTAAGTATAATCTTCCTTGTTTTTCGTTTTTACAACTCATTTTTATTCCCGCAAAAATTGTGTAAAATACGTAATTAATAATCAATCGTCGAATGTCTATGTAGATGCATGACTTCTGAATGGCTGGACCGATATGTATGAACCTTTGAGCATTTCTCATGGAAGATTTACTATTTTCTACTTTGTTTTTATTTTTTTTTGATTTAAATTTATATTCAAGATATTCCCTATTATTTCATCTACACCCCCTTCCTATTATATACTAATTTTAAAATAAAATAAATCACAAGTTTATGTATAACTTATACACTAATCTTGACACAAGAAAACATCTTTCGTATATGCTGGTAATAAAAGCACAAATAAAAATATCAATAGACCAGGCTGAGGTTACTAAGAATCTCATACTTCAGTCCCACCCCTTTAAACCTATAATAATAAATTTTCAAATGCCTGAATAAAAATTAGAGCAATTTCAACGCTAATAAAATTGTATTAAACTTTTCTCGCTGGATACTAAATTTTAGGAATCCAATGAAGCTTTCATCTTTAAACGCGTAATTAAAACAGAGGTTGAAGGAATTTTTTCAACGCTGCTTTACAAAGGCGAAGTTTTACAAATTTTCGAGTTCTTTTAAAAGTGGAATAATAGTTAGAAAGAGGTCGAACTGTTAACAAAGGGAAAAGAATTGGCTCGGAACTTGGGCTTCACCTTCGGAAAAAACAAACAAGTTACATTACGAGTGCGTACCTACCTATCTAATACCTAACTATTGTAGAGTTGCCACACTTTGTGATCTATACTGAGGATTCGAAAACTCTTAATTTTATGTTCATTTACAAAAGCTTTTACGTTTACGATATTAATTATTAATAGGTATACCTAACCTATTTTATCCATTAAGAAAGTCGTTAACAGAGAATAGTTTCCAATGCATCGAAGAAATAAAATTGAGTTTGAATTATGTCTTACTGGTGAAACCACTGTCTAAGGAATCTGTATCACTTTTATTTAAAAAGTTAATATGCACAATTGAACGTGAGCTATCAACTGTTTATTATTTCATAAATCCGAGGAGTCCGGGTTTTGAGTTTTCGGTCGGGATATGAGATACTAATCATTTAAAAAAAAATCGATAAAAGTTAGCAGTCCAGAGATGATTAAATAGTACAGATCAAGAATTAAACAGAAGGTATAGGTACCTGGTTATTTTTTTTTTTGGAAATTATACATTTATTAAACGAAACCTAGATAGATCAATTGATCTAAAATAATAAATTTCATCAAAATCTTTGAAGCTGTTACCGAGATTCAGATTATATAATTATATATAACAGAATTGCTCGTTCAAAGGTTTTAGATAATCATATAAGTCCGCTAATCCACATTGGATCAGCGAGGTTAGTGTTCTTGCAAAGTGGTAAGCCTATAAAATAGGTTGAACCTGATAACATGTTAAATAGACAGAGCAAATAAGTTTTAAGCAAACTAGCATGAGGTAATCATGTCCCTCATTCGCATTCCTTTAACGTGGAGTTAGCACTAAAAGGTTTTATGTTTCCTGAAAGGTCCTCAAAGAGCTCCCTTCTAACTTTCTTTAGGTAGTTGTTAATAAACAATGTTTAAAAGGGCCTCGTAAACTGTTCGCCCTCTCTGACTAGGTGCTAATCATCGTTTCGCTCCCACTTTACGCGTTTACTTCAAATAAGGAAATGCTTCAGATTTTTGAGATTTTTTTTTACTGTACTTTGCTGCAAACAGTGGTGTTGTTGGACTAAATGTGGTCGTTGATAATTTAAGGTTTTTTAGCTTCAATTATCAGGTGGTGGCCACGCCAAGTCTAGCAAAAGGATGTACATACATAGGGGACACTGTTCTCGCCTAGTCGAGCGAAAGTGCAACCATACCATCTTTTCATCATATTAGTTTGTTCTATTTTTATGAATATTATAATATTGTATCTGAGAGCGATGGAATTTCCCAGTCTGAGTTTCAGAAATCGTAAATAAACTGAAAAGAAAATTGCAAAGTCGAGTCGCGTTGTACCTACAATATTCATTTAATAACTCAAAGTTTTGACCACAAAGTAAAGCTTCTTACAAAATCGAGTAATTGATATAGTAATAGTAAATCGTTACTGTAAAATCTTTATCAAGTTTGCACCGTAAAGCAAAGTATGAACAGAAACCAATTACGATCCGCTCGTAAATTTCCTTGTTGACACGAAATCGAGTCGATTCATGAAATGAACCGAGGTGTACCATTAATTATTTATACGGGAACGTTAAATCGATTTATTATCAAAATACTCTATACACCAAAATTAGCATTCATAGCCAAAAATAGATACCTACTGTAATATTTCACAGTAATTTATCAAACCTCGAGAAGCACCCGGGTAGTGTTCTCAGGTACATTTTGCCCACGTCTGATGCCTTAGGGATAAAATATGACAAAGATTCATTCAAGCAATTGGTTTTGCTTTCTTATCTAAAGGGTCTCACTGAAAATCAGCGCATCCGCTTTCTGTAGCATTATTATGAGGGAGAGACCTTTTTACGTCAGTCTTTTTTTAACCGACGAAAAAAAACGGAGGAGGTTCTCAATTCGACACGTATATTTTTTTTTTTTTTTTTTTTTTTTATGTATGACCACGCATAACTTTTTACAGTGTTGTCCGATTTTGATAATTCTTTTTTTATTAGAAAGGGCATACATCCAAGGTGGTCCCATTGTCCTCATGTTAGGATCTGATGATGATATCCATCCTGGGGAAATTGAAGGAACTCTTCAAATTTTGGAGGCACGCTTACAGCGATTTCGGTTTTTGTCACGGTATCGGTAGCTTTTTGGCTACTAGTGCCATATAATATACTATGACAGTATAGTACAAGTACGTTACGTGGCGATAAATTAATAAAAAGTAAGAAATAAAAATTTTTAACAAAAAATAGAACCGACTCAAAACGCACTAAAAAGTAAAAAATAACTGTGTCATTTAGTTGCTTTAATTTACTTAAGCATATCTATGACACAGTTATTTTTTACTTTTTAGTGCGTTTTGAGTCGGTTCTATTTTTTGTTAAAAATTTTTATTCATTTAATTTTTCTTACTATTTATTTTATGTTTTGTTATTACCATTAGAAATCATTTTCTTTCTTTCTTTCATCCTTAAGATAGGTAAGGTGTGTTTACATACAGCTACTTTAAAATTACCTTTTCTTGGGTGCAAAATAAGTAACTAACCAACCCAACGTGTCGAATACGAAAATTCAGCCTATCATTTCAGCATTCTACATAAGCACGATTTATTTATTTATAAGAATCAAGTTAAATTTGTTATTGTATTCTGTTGTTAAAAAAGACTGGCCAAGTACGAGTCGGACTTGCGCACCGAGGGTACCGTAAAAGCCTGACTGATCTACCGTAGAAGCCTTATACACGTGAGTATTTAATATTCCTATCTCTTCTGAGCCTTGAAGGTTTATTGGATAGTCCAAACTAATATCCAGATAAATCACTTTGAGGGTAACACAAACATTTTCAAAAAAGCAAGTAAATTGTTTGCTGCAAATGAACCGAACCGCTCTCGAATTCTTTATAAGCGGAATCAATTTAAAATGAAAAGGTTTTTGGCAGCGCGGATGCTGCATCTATCTCCGTGAGATGCTCGTATATCTGTTTAGCTGTACGTACCTGGGGACGTGATGCGGCACTGCGGAGATACGATGTTTTTATTGAGACGGCCGAGTGGCGCAGTGGGTAGTGACCTTGCTTCTGCGTCCTAGGCTGTGGGTTCGATTCCCACATCTGGAAAAATGTTTGTGTGATGATCATGGACTTTTTCCAGTGTCTGGGTGTTTATCTATATATTATAAGTATTTATGTATAATATATATAAAAATATTCATCAGTTATCATAGCACCCATAACACAAGCTACTTACGAGTACGCTTACTTTGGGTCTATATAGCGATGTGTGTAATTGTTCTATAATAAAAAATAAAAAAAAAAAGTATTTATTTACCACTGGTCACAGTGTCGTAGTTTGGTTTCGGTTGTAATTGTAAGGTGTGCAGAGAGGTGTTTGACAGGCGCATTGGAGTTTGTGTAACTTAGTAGTTGTTGCATCGCCAACATTGACATATTAATACTATGGACTTCGGGTCAGCGATAAAAAGTGTCCGAACCAAAAGTAAGCCAAAACGCGAAATGAGTTCCAATCGCAATTCAGTCTCATATTAGCTGACTGACAGAATACACGTCAATAATGCCGTAATGTGTTATAAAAAACTTGTAAGAACTACCCGAGTAAGGTGAGAAAAGAAGACGGTGTACCATATTTTCAGTAAGTAAATATTTACTGATGATTTTAAAGTATTATTTTGCTTAGAAACAAGCTATTTTATTAAAATTTTAATAAACTATAGAAACGAATTGCATAACCAACCAAAATGAACAAAAGTATCTATCTGTCCTTTTCCCATACGCTACCCGCGTATAGGATAGAAGGAGTGCAATATGTTTATCTATTTAACCACATTTAGTTCGGATCTGCCGTGAGCAATAGAATGTTTTAGAACAACGACTGCATAGAGTTATTTTGTTGTTTAACATTTGAATTATTTAATTACTTAATTTTTGAATGAAAATAATTTGATTATTTTCAATTCAAAAATTTTTATTTTTTATGTCAACTTTTATTTTTTATGTCATGAATATTAATCAAATGACTTTTACCATAATGGTATATTAATTTGATAACTATTAGAATTATCTACATGAAATTAGGAACAGTTATTTAAAATAGTGATCTAACGTCATTGAAGTAAAAAAATATATTTTCAGTTTAATTAAAAAGAGGAAAATATCGAGAACTTAAAATTTCAAAGTAAAGAACTATGTCGAGTGGCATATCATTTTGTACATTAGTGGATTTGGTTTGTAATTAATTATTATTATAACTAATTATTATTTTATACAAGATAATTACAACAATTATTATTTGGTACAAGATTTATCCCAGCATATAGAGGTCAGGGATATGTAAATATAAATTAAAATTTGCTGTAAATATAATATATAAATATAAGATGCCAAAAAATTTGAAAGCTACCGACTCCACACCATTTATGTTGTCCTATTTTCACGGGAAGCTGTAATGTCAAAAAAAGGCTGCCATGGTAACCGTCAATCGAAGCTGATTACTTATTGCATGCAATTAGACCGTTGCAAATTAGACTGTATAACAATACGATAAGACATACATTACAATGTTATTTTGTGTATAAAAACATAAATACATCCTAGTGTGTATAAAATATCTTGGGACACTTTTGACGTAAATTTTGCATTAGACCCGAAGTCCATAGTATTAATATGTCAATGATCGCCAAAGTCTATCTTCACAGACTATAGGTTGTTTAATGGGATCGCAGTACCCACCGTCACTGAGGGAGTTCGGGCGAGCTCAGAAGCTCTACCAGAGAATAGGTTAGGAATAATTGAAACGTGGGACCGCACTCGTAGTAGTGCCGTACATCATAAAAATCCAAAACAAAATTGTTATGAGCATAAGACCATACCAAAAAAAGACAAAACTTTTTTTTATTTTATTTTATTAAAATAAAATTACCCGTTGCCTTAGTCGACAAGAGCTAACTTTATTCGCCAAACATTAAATAGCTAAGCGTGATGGTTTTGTTTCATTCCATATCTACATAACAGCTCACATTTCTAGGTAGAATGCGTTTTCAAAAGTATTACTAGAAAAATCACAGATTATTATACATTGGTTTAGCTCTACTTTGCAGAGTATATTAATCTAAAATAATCTTGAAATAAACGAACGAAAGCGTTGGAAAAAATGGTCAATTTTTTAATAGCCATTGCAGTATATATCTGAAGATGTATAATCAGAGTGATGCAACTCAATCAAGCCACTCGTGAAATGAATCCCGTTATCGCGCTCGCGGCTTGGCGCGCGGCCGACTGCTACGTGCTGTAGCACTGCGGATGTACTGCGTTTGTACGGCTATGTAACAGCTGTATAATAGCTCTATAACAGCAATATAATATAAGTAGGTACATGTGTGGGTGAAGATGTATAATCAGTGTGATGCAACTCAATCAAGCCACTCGTGATATGAATCCCGTTATGGCGCTCGCAGCTTGGCACGCGGCCGTTGCTACGTGCTGTATCACTACGGATGTACTGCGTTTGAAGAGCTATGTAACAGCTGTATAATAGCTCTATAACAGCAATAAAATATAAGTAGGTACATTTGTGGGTGAAGATGTATAATCAGAGTGATGCAACTCAATCAAGCCACTCGTGAAATGAATCCCGTTATCGCGCTCGCGGCTTGGCGCGCGGCCGACTGCTACGTGCTGTAGCACTGCGGATGTACTGCGTTTGTACGGCTATGTAACAGCTGTATAATAGCTCTATAACAGCAATATAATATAAGTAGGTACATGTGTGGGTGAAGATGTATAATCAGAGTGATGCAACTCAATCAAGCCACTCGTGATATGAATCCCGTTATGGCGCTCGCAGCTTGGCACGCGGCCGTTCCTACGTGCTGTATCACTACGGATGAACTGCGTTTGTACGGCTATGTAACAGCTGTATAATAGCTCTATAACAGCAATATAATATAAGTAGGTACATGTGTGGGTGAAGATGTATAATCAGAGTGATGCAACTCAATCAAGCCACTCGTGATATGAATCCCGTAATCGCGCTCGCGGCTTGGCGCGCGGCCGACTGCTACGTGCTGTAGCACTGCGGATGTACTGCGTTTGTACGGCTATGTAACAGCTGTATAATATAAGTAGGTACATGTGTGGGTGAAGATGTATAATAACTAATCAAGCCACTCGTGATATGAATCCCGTTATCGGACTGCTACGTGCTGTAGCACTGCGGATGTACTGCGTTTGTACGGCTATGTAACAGCTGTATAATATAAGTAGGTACATGTGTGGGTGAAGATGTATAATCAGAGTGATGCAACTCAATCAAGCCACTCGTGATATGAATCCCGTTATGGCGCTCGCAGCTTGGCACGCGGCCGTTGCTACGTGCTGTATCACTACGGATGTACTACGCTTGTACAGCTATATAACATATATATAATTGATATAAAAGCTGTATAATAACTGTATTCTTATACACGTATATAACTGTATTATAGTTTCACATCAATGAGTAGCAATGACAATCAGACAGTATGCTAATTAGAATTTTGGAACAAAATCGAATATTAAGTTCTATTTTAATTTTTTCCTTTTTTTGATTCGGAGCAGGTAAAAACTGCTGAATATGGCGTTAGTAAAAGCATTACAAAATACGAAAATCCTTTTTAACGTCAATTCCATAGGATTACCAGTTCCATATTTATTTACTTTTCATTTTCGTCGAGAGATTTTGCTAAGGAATTTTGTAGGTAGGGTTACCAACCGTACTATCTTTATCTATACACAGTATAAAATCATAGATATAGTCTTGCTCTGCTAGACCGGGAGAGTAATTGTTTGATTTGTGTAAAAAACCGCAGACTGTTCGCTTAGATCTTTTGTATTATTGAAGAATTTTAGAATTTTCGCAATTTTCAAAAATACATAGAGTAGAAGATTAGTAAAGAATGTCGTAGTTTAGGGTTTTGACGAAGTTGCGGGCGTCCGACTGTACCTACTAATATATCGGGTGTAAGGGGCATGATAACGTAAACTTTCTGAAGAGACTACAGCCATTGTCAAGAAAAATATAATGAAAATAAGAGAGGTTACCGATTTTGAATTTGCAATCTATGCTCTTGTGGGGACGTGGCCGCGCAGCGCGCGCCAGTGTAAACTGTGTTGAACTCTTAAAACAGCTGTTTTAACTTAAAAACGAAATGAGATGGACTACATTTGTCATTTAGTGCTGTAGTAGTAGCATTAGTCAAAAAATTTAGGATTTTTTGTCATATATTAAAATGAGTGACGAAATTTTCCAATGCTCACGGGCTTTGGACTCAAAATAATGTATTCAAATACTGGTTTAAGTTTTCGTTATCATGCCTCTTACGCTCGGTACAGTAGTACATATACTAATATGCGGTGTTCCACAGATGTTGATATTGAACAACTATTACTATACTTTCGGTCGCGTACTATTAGGACTATGTGTACTAACATCAAACAAAACTAGTACCAATATCTAAATAAAAAAACTAATAACTCTTTTATTGTAAAAAATATCTAAAGTAATTTTTATAAAACTACAAAACACTATACCTATTTATTTTAAGAAGTTCCCTTTGAAGTATATTCCGCCGAGTAAACGATGGCAACCCTAGCGATAGGCACAAATTCTTTTGATCCACCGCCCCATTGAAGCCACCGTTCGTATAGAATTTATTTGCAATGTAAAGTCACTTTTGTGTTAGTTAACAAGATTTTGCCGTCGGCGCCGTCCGTTCAATGGCTGTATTATTAATTCATCATTATCAGCCTATTAACGGCCCACTGCAGGGCCAGGCCTCCCTCCTTATAGGGTAGGGGATATGGAGCGTAAACCCATCATGCTGCTTCACTGCGGGTTGGCGGGTTTAGGGTGATAATGTTTCATTTATTAACGATCACTATCAGATGTTGAGGATAGTGCCCGGGGCCGACGTCTTAACGTGTTCTCCGAGGCACGGGGGTGTAACACCACCAAATTCCAAACTCTGGGCTTGGAATGTACTGAACATTTCATAGAAGATTGAAAAAGCTCAGAATTATTACTTTACTTTAATTATTACTAACCACTAGACCAACGAGGCCGTCATTATTATTATTATTATTAATTGGATTTCATAAAATTACACTTTATTGTAACTAAATTTACAAGTTAACTATGGTAACTTTACATGCACTTTTCTTAAGGTGCCTCATTAATGCCGCGGTGGATTTTTTTTTCTCTATATTTGGTCCACCAACAGTTTCACAGATAATACATTGAATAGAAAATAAAACAAAATATACGAGTAACATGTTAAAATGTAAAACTAATTAAAGGTAAACTATGCGATTCATTTACAATAATTTTTAACAGAAAATATTTAAACTAATTACTATTAAGTGCTTTCAATTCCAACTTAATAGATTAAATGAATTTCGAGAATGAACCAATAAAAATATCTGTAGCTTATTCAATAGCTTACACAGCCTCGGGATCGGCTAGTTTCTACCCTTAACTGTGGACCGATGAGGGAAACACAGAAAAGTATTTTTTGGTTTTCTTGGGCATCTTAACGGACAGTCAATTTTATAATTTAGAATTTTATACAAAAAAGAAAAGTCAAGCTTGATACTATGTGTCTCCAAAGAATCAATGTTAAAATAGCTGAGATTTACGAGAAGAAGATCCTGGATTCGGTTCCTCGCAGGGCTAATTGAGATTTTCTTAATAGGTCCAGATTATTCAGAGGATGGATGCTTATTTTATTTATCATTCTACTACAAAGACATACTGCCAAGTGATTAAACGTTCCGGTAAAATGTTGCATAAAAAAAATTGGTTGTCTGTAAAGTCGGTTTACTGACGATAGTTGAACGTGACAACGTCTGAAGAAAACACTGATGGAATGGTAGCATTGGTTATTAAAATTTTTAATTTAAGTATATTTTTATAAATATGTATTAATTTAAATTAATAAAATAATTGATTTTGATTTTATAAATTTATATTTTAAATTTATAATAAATATATTATGTGGCGATCACATAACTTTACGTAATATATATATTTTCTGTAAAAAAAAAAAAAAAATTGTGAATTTATGTAAAGAAACTTGAGTTTCAATGTACAAACGTAAATTATAAATTATAAATAAATAAATAAATAAATTAAATTAAAAAATTAAATAATTAAATTAAATTAAATTTTTTAATAATAATTAATTTTTTATTTAAAACTAATATATTTAATAATTATATTTAATAGACGGATGTCGAACGCTGCCGAACGCAAAGGCCGATTGTGCTTCTTTGTCGCTAGTTCCGCGCTCTCGCTTGCACTTCATGCCTTACATGGAACGCCTCAAAGCGAGGTAACGACGCATGACGTCATGTTTTTTCGTGCGTGCAGCCGGCTCTATCGAATTATAAGACGTTGTCACGTCAAAACCGAAAGGGGTATGGATCTCATCCTGACTCCTAACAAGATATCCCGCTTCTATCATTGATTGCATCAACACTTGCCATCATGTGTGATAGCAGTCAAGGGCTAACTTGATTATTTTTAAATGTTAATATATATATATATAGGTAGGTCCAATACTTTCTTTGGAATTAAAATGGTTTACAACAATGATTTATTGACAATTTCAGTACATTTTGCAAAGTTACGTCATAAAACATTCCAGTTTCAACACGAAATCCATCCGAGCCAAGAGAAGATAAGCCTTAAAAAAGTTGTAAAAGCTCTGGTTAAAAACAACTAGTGTTTTAGAGTTAGTTCACAACCGCACACTAGGTGCTAACCACGCGGCGACAGCGCGCTCTAACTTTTACATAGTGTATGCAGTAGTTACAGTTAGGGCGCATCCCCACTATGTCGTGACAGTAAGGAACATGGCCGGATTTAGCTCTGAAAATCGCAAAAAAAAGTTCAGGAATTGTGAATATTATGTGGAATTTACCTATAAATTACAAGCTTAGGCCATATCTTTTACTGTTGTTCCTAGAGCTTACTTCCATTATATCGACTACTTACCTTCATTGCGTCGTTGTTTGGATTTTTAACGGTGAATGATAGATTGACACAATGGGATATGCAGATTTGATTTTTTACCATTGTACGAGCCATTCACATGTCACGATAATCTGTCGTCACGGTGAAAATCAAGTCGTGGACAAAAGTTAGTCGTGCCGAGCCATGATATAGTGGGAACGAGCCCTTACACTATTTTTTAGTTTAAAAAATGTGGTAGACTTTAGTTATTTGGTGTAAAGCTTGGCAAACGTTGAGTCAACCTCAGCAACGCATCCATACCTACTTATAATATAAACTGGAACTTTTGAACATAGTGTATGTGTAGGCGGACATTATTGTGTTTTGTAAATAAAAGTAGTATAATGACGGATGTGACGTCACCCCATTTTAATATTTAATAGCGTTGTTGTAGCATTAGTCAATAAAAGACAGTGCAAACCAGGCTTGCGACTTATTCTTACTCTGGTTCTGGCTCACAGTTTATCGTTTGAAATTTCTAAATAGAGAAAAGTAAAACAAGTCATAATAATAATTACATAAACTGCTGACGTCATATCGGATGCACCATCCACGTTCATCTGTAATGAGATTGTACCTCCCACGCAAGTGTGGGGGACCTGGTTTCTTGAATGCCAAGAACCTCCATAATCGTGAGGTGTGCAATCTCAGAGATTATTTTCTCAAGATAAATGTGGGTATGCATAAGGATGTCGTTGCAGTGGACAAGGGTTTTACCCCACTATCCCTTGGCAAAGAGAACTGGCGTAAGCCTAAAGTAATTAGTAACTCAGATCGTGTGGCGATATGGAAGAGTAAGGAGTTGCATGGACGTTTCTACAAGGCCCTCACGGGGCCGGATGTAGATCAAATAACATCTGTATCGAGGTTATCAAGACGAGAAACTACCGGAAACATATTATGAAAGATGGTACTCTAGACATATGTCGAGCGTGTCATCAACCTGGGGAATCCCTCAAATATATAGTTTCCGGGTGTTCTCATCTTGCTAATGGCGAATACTTGCACAGACATAATCAAGTAGCCAAGATAATCCACCAACAACTTGCTCTTCAGTATGGCCTTGTCGATTCTGAGGTGCCTTACTATAGGTACGACCCAGCGTCAGTTCTTGAAAATAGCAGTGCGTTGTTCTACTGGGATCGAACAATTATCACTGATAGGTATATTGTAGCCAATAGACCTGATATAGTGATAATTGATCTATTAACGCGCCGTGCAATGATTGTTGATATTACTGTTCCACATGACGATAATCTGGTGAAAGCTGAAAAGGAAAAAGTATCAAAATACTTGGACCTTGCTCATGAGATTACCGCCATGTGGAATGTTGATTCAACAATGATTGTTCCTATAGTCGTTTCAGTCAACGGTCTTATAGCGAAAAGCTTTGACGAACATCTTAAAAAGCTTTCGCTTAGTTGTTGGATCAAGGGTCGGATACAGAAGGCAGTAATTCTTGAAACGGCGCGTATTGTGAGGAGGTTCCTCACTCTGGAGCCCTAACCACCGGTTGCTTGGACCCCCGGGCCCCGCAGCAGGCGGAATGATTTTTTTATAAATTTTTAATAGTGTTTTTATAATTGTTTTATATAGCATTGTTGAAAATTTAAAAAGAAATGTAAGTAAATAAATGATAGAAAAAAAAATTACATAAATATATAAATAGTGAATTTTCATCACAGAATAATAAAATGTTAATGTAATGTGTGTGTTTTCAGGTACCTGCCATCTGATTCCGACATATGCCGTAGTTACCGTTACACTGGATTTTAGTAAAAAAAAATATGGTAGACATAGATTCGATCTTGTTAGGTAGACTTTTGTTTTTTGTTGTAGAGTTCAAAATTCGCTTTCAATGACACAAAAATGTTGTTATGTTTATTACTCGTATGAAGCGGAAGCGCATTTTCTCGGATCAGATGCGGTGCGAAAAATGCCCAAGGGTAAAACCTCATTAAAACCCTCCGGCACTCGACCAAATGTGATTAAAATATATGAACGGCTGAAACTCACGTCACGGTTATCGGAGTATGCCCGATTAGTTTCAAACCCATATGGGGTCCTTAGTCATGAGCTTGCTTGATCCTGTAACAAGGCTTTATAAGACGGAGGTCCTGGGTTCGATTCCCGGTGGGGCAGATTAAGATTTTTCTTAATTTGCCTTGGTCTGTCTGGTGGGAGGCTTTCACCGTGGCTAGTTACCACCCTACCGACAAAGACGTACCGCCAAGCGATATAGCGTTCCGGTACGATGTCGTGTAGAAACCGATAGGGGTTCGGATTTTATCCTACTCCTAACAAGTTAGCCCGCTTTCATCTTAGATTGCATCATCACTTAACATCAGGTGTGATAGCAGTCAAGGGCCAACTTGTAGTCGATAAAAAAAAAAGCGTGAAGCAAACTGACGTGACAAGTTTCAGCTTTTATATATTTTGATAATATGGAAAATACGCGCGATAATTTAAATTCTGACACAAAAATGGTACATAATTGTGTTATCGAGAGCTTTTTTCAAATTTCTTATATCAAGTGCAAAACTTGTTTTCCGAATTCATTTCCAGTTCAAAGCTATATTAACGGACCGAATTAACCACGATATTACTCGTATGAAGCGGAAGCGCATTTTCTCGGATCAGATGCGGTGCGGAAAATGCCCAAGGGTAAAACCTCATTAAAGCCCTCCGGCACTCGACCAGTGCCACTTCTTTGTACAGTGTCTAGTCGTAATCTACAGGTAAACTGCACGGTTTACTTGAAAACTGTGTGCTAATACCGCGCAGTTAAAGCAAGGTAAGTGCTCGAGCAAACAAGACGTTAACGCAAGCAGCATACAATTAATCAGCACGTATTTGTGAGTTCTTGATGTATATCTGGAAGCTTCATTTCAGTCAAGGTTTAGTAAATTTTTTTGGCAGTGCGAATTCTTCATAAGAACCTACTTTAAAATAGTTGTTTGGCAATACGGATGAAAAATAATGCCATCAAAATTTAATTCAAGCGTTTAATTTGTTAATGACTAACACATTTTCTTTTATGTTTCATTTATCTATGACTGCTCTATTTACATTACCAAAGTACCAGCAGTGAGTCAAAGCCCATTGAAGTCCAAATGGAGAATCGCATGGGGCGAGGTGCAGTGCTAGCTGGCTCTGATGAGCTATACCTTTATCGGTCACATATGGCACACAGGATATTCGCCGTGTCAAGCGATATGACGTAGTTACACGCAAGACGCAATGCGTCACATGCAGTAATACGCCTGAGATAATATTAGTATGTATTATGCTCATATTAAGAGCTTATTGATATAAGATATTACCGGAATTCTGTAGGATGCTACTAGTATGCAGGCGTTGATTGTAATATTCTGTTTGTGTTATGTTAGTGAGACTCTACTACGAGTATCAACATAATGCTGATGTAATGAAACTACAAATTAAAAATTAAATTAAAATAGAACATTTTACAAATAAAGAGTTACAATACAATTCACGTTGAAGTAGGTATTTAGGTACTTGGTATAGAAACAAAAATTACTGGTGTAGCGTTGTCTTCTTCATTCTCTACTGAAAGTTTTATGTGACAGTCATGGACAAAAGCATTTTCGTAGCCAAGTCAGCGTGGACTATCACGGGCAGTTAATATTTTATTTTGAATCGATATCTACCAGAGGTTACTTATAATCCGATACTGAAAGCTAACCGTGTCCTTTGTGATGCGAGGATGTACCACCAAAAACTTTCAAATAATTCAGACCTATTTTATAGTCTAAATAGTGTCATTATCATCATTATCAGCCGGTGGAGTCCACTGCTGGACGTAGACCTGTTTAGGGACTTTCAAACACAACAATCCTGAGCCGCATGTGCCGAACGGCTCCCTGCGACCCGTTGGATGTCATCAGTCCACCTGGTGGGGGGTCGACCAACACTGCGTTTTCCGGTGTGGGGTCGCACTTCAAGCACCTTCGGCTCCAAACGTCCATCAGCTGATTCACGTGCCTCGCCCATTGCTACTTCAGTTCTGCGACTCGCTAATCTGTGTCAGTTTTTTGGTTCTTCTGCGGATATCCTTATTTCTGATTCGATCATTTCCATCGCCTGCTGAGTGACTTTGAGCCTTCTTATGCAGTTAGCGACAAGTTTCAGATCCGTCATTGCCGATATATCATCACTGGCAACACGCACTGGTAAAAGACTGTCGTCTTCAGGCACTGAGGAATTTTGGACGAAAAGATGTCACGCAGTTTCCCGAACACTGCCCAGCTAAGTTGGATTCGGTGGTTCACCTCTTTCTCGCAATTGTATCTTTCATCGGTTGCCATAGCCTCGTCGGTTGATGATACCCATGACTAATTCCCCCTAAGGCCATAGTAACATGCATCCTATACAAAATACTCAAATAACAGGAGCACTCTAATCTACTTCATGTGATACAGCATACAACAATTTTCAAATTCATTACAACTATATTGCTATTGCTACCTACTCTATAAAAATGCCCACAGGACAAATTTATAACTGGGGACAACAGTACAAAATTTTTACCTCTTCCCAATGAAACTCGCTACAAAACTGGATCGAGAGTTTATAGTAGGACTTAATAATATACGAAATGTGCACGTTGCGGTATGTGCGTTTGGTTAGCGGCCGCACTGCATTCTTCCGTACCCGCACGATTTAATGACGCGTTACTACCGGCGTTATGGCCGCTCACTGTGTACCGGCATTTTGAACCCCGTCCTCCACTACTCGACTGTTATTTTATTATTAAAATTTTAATAAAAAGTAAAAAAAGTTGAGAGGTGTCAAGGGACACCCGGATGGAACGAAGTTCCTTTCGATTAATTAGTGAAGGAATTATAATAAAATTTTATTTTTTTTAAGTAATAATAATATTTGTTGTTGTACATACAGCGCGGGCGCCCCCCGCCGCTCACGCGCACACACATCAAAGGCGGCGGCAAGATCCTTTGATCAAAAAGTGTCGTGACAACTTTTCGTACCAATTTTTTCCGTCTAGCCCCCTTTCACAACGCGCGATAAGGAACTTCGTTCCAAAAAATTAAACCGACTTCAAAACGCACTGAAAAGTAAAAATTAAATGCGTCATTTAGTTACTTTAATTCACTTAACCATATCTATAAACTCGGTGCCAAGTTTAAGGAAAGTTTATTCAACAAAACAGCAAAGCACTTTGTGTGAATTAGGTATCGTCTTTAAAGTAGAAAGCTTAAAGGTGGCACCGACTTCATACATACATTATCATCATCGTCATCATCAGTATCAGCCTATCAAAGGCCAGCTCCTTATAGGAGGCAGACCTGAAACTTCCTACATTCGCTGACTGACCTTCCCGGTACCGTGGAGATCATTACTTCAGGAAGGGGCTGTCTATTCAGGCATCAGTGATTTTTTGCCGCTTTAATTCGTCCTGCACGCGTCTTTCCATAATTCAATGGAGCATTTCTGCACCCAGTCTCCACCCATCTTTGCTTGCCAGCATGTATGGAATTAGATTGCTTTTTGACAGGCGTTCGATATTACTGAGTGCTCTATTCCTCACGTGTTCAAACTCCACGCACTCAAAGATGGGGTGGTTCGGATAGGAGGCAGACCTGGCCTGGTATATAATATACATACATACACTTTTAAAATTTGACACATTTATTCAGACGCTGATATAGACTAACATACGAAAACTGGGCTGTTCTGGAAATATTACATACATACGGGTCGAATTGATAACCTCCTTTTTTTTGAAGTCGCTTAATAAAAGAACTGTGTATATTTGATTTATTTTATATTATTTAATATTCTGGCAAAAATACTCAAGGCTTAATGTCGTACATCAAGGCATTAATTCATAAAGAAATCTTTAAAACTATATACTCGATTGGCTCGAAATATGATGGTCACTAAGAACGATTTTGCAATATTCTCACGGGAACAGGATCTGGCCGCTGGTGAAACTGCGGGGCAAAATTAATGTACCTACCTAATAAGACGTTATTAACCAATTTACTACATCCTAACTAATATTATAAATGCGAAAGTAACTCTGTCTGTCTGTCTGTCTTGCTTTCACTCTACAACTACTGAACCGATTTATATGAAATTTGGTACACAGTAAGTCTAGAGCCTGAAAAAGGACATAGGCTACTTTTGATTGCGAACAAAGGGTTGTAAGGGGTTAAAGAGGGGATGAAATGTTGTATGAAAGTGTCGTCATTTTGAAAGCTTAAGACCTATTTCTTAGGCAGTTGATTAGATATTAATAAATGTGACATTCATCTTAATCCTAACTAATATTATAAATGCGAAAGTAACTCTGTCTGTCTGTCTGTCTGCCTGTCTTGCTTTCACTCTACAACTACTGAACCGATTTAAATGAAATTTGGTACACAGTAAGTCTAGAGCCTGAAAAAGGACATAGGCTACTTTTAATTGCGAACAAAGGGTTGTAAGGGGTTAAAGAGGGATGCAATGTTGTATGAAAGTGTCGTCATTTTGAAAGCTTAAGACCTATTTCTTAGGCAGTTTATTAGATATTAATAAATATGACATTCAAAGCTTAAAAAAATTAGGCTGCCGTAATAACTAATTCCACGCGGACGAAGTCGCGGGCAAAAGCTAGTATTATTATATTTTTAAGACGAAACGTACCGTAACTCTAAAGCGCTCAACGGTACGACATTACCGTTGGAATACTGTCGCAATATACAAAAAAAAATGTCTAATTTGCTTTAAAAATACAAATTAAAAAGAAGCAAGTAATAATAATTTTGATTTTTGAAGACCTCCGTGGCGCAGTGGTATGCGCGGTGGATTTATAAGACGAAGGTCCTGGGTTTGATTCCCGGCGAGGCAGATTGAGATTTTTCTTAATTTGTCTTGGTCTGGCTGGTGGGAGGCTTTCGCCGTGGCTAGTTACCACCCTAGAGACAAAGACGTATCGCCAAGCGATTTAGCGTTCAGGTACGATATCGTGTAGAAACCGAAAGGGGTGTGGAATTTCGTCCCATTCCTAACAAGTTAGCCCGTTTCCATCTTAGACTGCATCATCACTTAACATCAGGTGTGATAGTAGTCAAGGGCCAACTTAAGGGATAAAAAAAATGATTAGTCGAGTGTCTTCGAGTTACTTACAGAATATCAAGTAGGTACGAAGGAGACTAAAGAACATTGATGATTAATATTTAACCTCAAAAGTGATTATTGAAAAAGTTGGGAAGCCTAGAGTAGTGATGCGCGGTTCCGATTTCCTTTATCCGATGAATCGCAATTGATAATTCTTTTCTGTAGAGTCGGTAGTTTTCAGTTTTTATCGAACCTTTTGCCTAGTAATACCACCATTCAAACAAAATAAACAACACCTTTAGTGGGCTATTCAAATAAAGTGATAAAAAAAAATATATAAATTACATTAAAATATTAATTTAATATACATTAACACAAAATTATGCATGTAGTAGTTTTTCGCTCTTTAGTGTTGTACATTTTTGTTTCGAGAAGTTGGTAGATTCTGTCTTAAGCATTTTCTTAAAACTTTTTATAGAGTTGAATTTATTATCATTAATGGTATAAAAAATATATTGACTTAAATCGAGAAAGTTATGTGTAGACGGTTTGGGCACGACCAAGAAATAATGCATGAAAGGAGAGAAAGAAAGGATTTTTAAGCAGATAGAATTCCGGTACGTTGTCTTATAGAAACCGAAGGGGTTTGAGCGGAGGGGGATTCTACTCCGAACAAAGTCGCCCATTTGTATCATAGATTACATCATCACTCACTATCACGTGTGATTGGAGTCAAGGGTTAATTTGTATTAAATAATAAAAAAGACGTGTGGCACTCGGAGACTGCCGCGGTAAAGCTATTGCATAGCATTTTTTATCACCTTATGTTTACCTACCGACGTCATCAGGACCGTGGCCAGAGAGACGCGGGTTGGAATCCCGTCGGTTCCGCAATTTTTTTTTTCAAAAAGATATTAAAAGTTCTGGTATTTATCGATAGATGAAAAACTAAACGGTTACTTTTTAGTTTTTCCATCTATCGATAAATACCAGAACTTTTGATGACTTTTTGAAATATCACGCTTGAAAAAAAAATGCGGAACCGATGACTTTTTGAACCGATGGCAATTCGGGCACTTAGAGCGCCGTACCACTAGGCCATGCTCCCAATGACGTCAGCGCCGAAATTGTGCTTTTTATATTAGATTTTGGATATCCAGGGGTGTTAGGTTTTTTCGTTACGGAATTTCCGAATTCGGTCTCCACGCTCAAGGCCCGCGATAGAAGCTATGCAATAGCTTAAAAAGCTGATTGAAAGGATTGATGAGAATTGAAGTAGCTAGGGAAATATTATGTAAGAATCATGGCAAGTGTAAGGACGTGGTCTCTGCCCTACAAAAATGAAGCTTGATTATTCAAATTGGCTAATTATGATAATTATGTAAAAATCGCCGATTTTACTCCAAATTATGAATCGATGTGCCCACCCTCTTACTGCGCATCACTAAACGCGACTGGGTAGGCAGACGCAAAGTGGATTCTTGTTACATTTAATTACTACCGGCAAGCTCTAGCGTTTCTAAAAGTTAATTTCGACTTGGAAGACATTAGTGGCAGATGATGGAACTGAAAGGAATACTTAGCGAACTTGTTTTTGAACTTACTCGCTGACTTTTGTAAAAGGTTAATAATTTCCCCCGATCGTTGCTTTTTGTGCCATTGATTTAGAATTATGGATACGCCTCTGCTTTTATTTTAAGTACCATTAGGCCCCTATCCTGCGCAGCGTCGACGTCGCGTTAACGCGTCGTCAACGTTGCGTTTCCGCGTACAATCAGAGAAAAATAGACTCCGACAAGTAACACTACTTGGCTTTGCTACTTCGACGAAAATTACGTAAAAGAAGAAAAAATTATCATCTTCAGTTTTGGAAAAATCCTATATCGTCTAACGAATCTGAATTTTACAAATATTTGTGAAAAAACAAGGAGCACAAAAACAATACATTTGGCTATATTATTGATTGATAGTAGTCGGATTAGAGCCGAATTAGAATTTTGAGTAGGTCCTAAGTAACTGTGGAAAGTATACCTTTTCCATCTTTCCAGAAATCCTCCGTATTAACTCGGAGTTGGGAAGTTGATGGTGTTACATCCCTGGGTACGTTACGTCGTAGCGGTCCTTATCATGGACACCAAATAGTGATTGTTATAATACGTTATCACCCTAAACCCGTCAATCCGCATTGGAGCAGCGTATTGGGTTTGGGCTTTATATTCTCTCTTCTATAAAGATAGATGAAAGAGGCCTGGCTTTCTTTTATCTTGTCGTTAGAATAGAGAATATACTGATAGTAATATCTCTCTAACTGTTAAAGTTAAAAATGAAACAAAAGAAGTTACCATTTCATTATTTGAATTCATATCTGATGGCTTAACATTTTGAAAGTAAGCTAGGAATAGTTTCAGTTTAAAGGACATTGCCAAAATATGTATGGAAGTGTACCCCAGGCTGCCCGATAATGATTTATATGTACATTAAATAATGCAGATTTTCTATTTACAGAAAAACACAGTTGTATGTAGCTATGCAGTCGCAGGAAAAAGTTATGAAGGTTGAAAAAGTTGACTTTTCATACTACGAGGACGGTCACGTGTTTCAGAACACAAAAAAACGATTGGAATTCTTATATTTTTGATATATTTTCAAGTGATTGCTATGAAACATGGGTCGTTGTTTAAAATTTATATATATTTAAATAAAATAGTTAAATATGAGCACACGTTTAGACAGCCTGGAGCAAATTTCGGCAATGTCCTTTCTTGCAAAAAAGAAAGAAAAGTACTCAGTACTCCAACCCAGGACTTAGTGATTAAAAACCGCATAGATTGGTCTGGTGGTTACAACATCAATGCCGTTTCAATAATAATTATTATCACTGTATTCCATTATTAAGTTGTTATAAGACTGTTATAAATTGTCATAAACTTTCTACGGAAAGTTGATGTTTGTGATACAGAAATTGCCGAGTTCCGTACCTAATCCTCTTACGAAAATGAATTCCTTCACAAGAAACCGAGAGGCTTCAACAATAAAAAGTGCTTATATTATGTACTTATTTCTTGTTTTTAGAATTTAAGTTTCAACAATCGGTTATAACGGATGTTCGAAATTGATATTTAATTTCTTAAAATCTTAACACTGGTAAATTACCTCCTTTGTGGTTTTTACCCTGCGATAATTTCCCACATAGTTGAGTCATGTGATTGATCCGTCTATTATTCCTATAAACATGATTAAGTATTTTGAATTTGAGTCCTTTCAAATTTGATAAAATATCAACTTCAATTTTTTGCTTACGTTCGACGCATCATCGGCATCATCAGTAGAGAGTAAAAACTTTGAAATTTTTAATCGACATAAAATTCAAAATTCAAAATCATTTATTTCGAGTACGGCTGCTTTACAAGCACTTTTGAAAAATCAAGTTAGTACGTAGTGACTCTATCACCGGTCCAGAAGACAGATGATACTGAGAAGAGCCGAAAAGAAAACCTCTAGTACCCCTTTAAAAATCAACTTTACAATTTTATTTGTATTTAATAACTTACAATTTTGGTTATCCCGTCTTGTAGTTACGTTACCGATGAGAACGATAACGCATCTTTCGTTAGATGTGCAAATACCTGATAAAATAAAATGGCTGTTTTTATTTTTAAAAAATCTAATGAAATAAAAATAGGCTTACACGCCGGCCCTCAAGGGATTTGTTTCTCCGTCCCTTAAATAACCCCATATTAAAATTGCAAACATCGCAGCTGGAAGTTGGTTCCACAATTTGCATGTGTGGGAGGAATTATCTAGCATGAGTATATAGGGCGTTTGTTGGCATAAATCCAACTTCGAATTTAAATTCGTTTATTTCAAGTAGGCTTATTTTACAAGCACTTTTCAAAAGTTAAATCAGTTTGATTCTAATATCCATTTAGTATAAGATAACTACCACCGCAAGGAAGAAACTATGCAGTTATTCTTGTGCTTAGTTATAATTGCACAGCGTAAAAACTCATCAGTTCATTCTTTTTAACCGACGAAAAAAAACGGAGGAGGTTCTCAATTCGACACGTATATTTTTTTTTTTTTTTTAATATGTATGACCACGCATAACTTTTTACAGTGATGTCCGATTTTGATAATTCTTTTTTTATTAGAAAGGGCATACATCCAAGGTGGTCCCATTGTCCTCATGTTAGGATCTGCTGATGATATCCTGGGGAAATTGAAGGAACTCTTCAAATTTTGGAGGCACGCTTACAGCGATTTCAGTTTTTGACTCGGTATCGGTAGCTTTTTGGCTACTAGTGCTATATAATATACTATGACAGTATAGTACAAGTACGCTACGTGGCGATAAATCACTAAAAAGTAAGAAATAAAATTTTTTAACAAAAATAGAACCGACTCAAAACGCACTAAAAAGTAAAAAAATAACTGTGTCATTTAGTTGCTTCAATTTACTTAAGCATATCTAGGAGTCGGTGCCAGCCAAGGTCTACTTTCAAGGACGTTACCTAGAACCCACAAACTGCTTTACTACGTAAAATAAATGTTCCTTAAACTTGGCTGGCGGCGACTTCATAGATATGCTTAAGTAAATTAAAGCAACTAAATGACACAGTTATTTTTTTACTTTTTAGTGCGTTTTGAGTCGGTTCTATTTTTGTTAAAAAATTTTTAAATATTAATCCTCATCTTAATTCCTGACTCTGCTTATGAACACTTTGATAATGAAATCAACTTAGCTGTGAAAAAGCTTTTTTACTAATACAATAAAAGTTTGTACTTAATGAGACCCTTATCTTCTGATTCTGTGATTTAATTATATGGTTTTTACTCTTTAATTTTTCATTTTGTATACCGCATCGCATAAAAATCCGTTTTTAACCGACGAAAAAAAACGGAGGAGGTTCTCAAGTCGACACGTATATATTTTTTTTCTGTTGTACAAACAACTAATACCAATATCAGCGGCATTATGTACTTCATAATTGAATATACCTCAATTAGACTAGTTTTCATTCGTGTATTTTTTTAGAGACGAAATATCTTAGTATTCCATGGATTCATGGTACGGTTGTCGGGTCCATTGCGGGGCTGAGAGAAAACTCCCATCAGAGCCCGAGACTTGTGACACGAGTGTAGGTTTAAAAGGAGTCCATTAGTGATGTGCTTCAATACCTCCTCTATTCAATTATGTTGTTTGATTATGTTTTTATGAACGTAATAACATTAAAAATGCATTGGAATGAGTATCAAATCGTTCAACCATAAAAGTGACAGTTTTAAATTCCGCGTCAGAAATAGCGCAGGCGATAGCCGCGGGCGGGCGGCTGGGCGGTTGGGCGGAACACTATAACATGGCCCTCATCAAAAAGGCATCGATAGCCTGTTTATCACCGGCCACGCCGCAGCCTCCGCTCTACTGTAGATATACCTAACCACTACTAATGGTACTCATATACTGAAATTTTACACTTTGAACCCATTGTTACAGGTTTACCCGTATTATATAGTACCACTTTACGATTATTCATTGTGTATAAGGATTGATTTATTATACTATCCTCATTATTTATTCCCAAATCTGGACTAAATGTCGTAAGATTGACAATTTCTTTTCTGGAGTGAAGTTTATATTAGAATTGAAACTTTGACGTCAGGGTCTTCCGTTGGGTTTGGGTGGTGAGGCTTAGATTTGTCCGCCTTTCGCCACTGAGTTTTTAAATTTTACTCTTGTGTTAATACAAATAAATAGCCTTGTTGATCTAGATCAATGATACTAAACTAAAGCCAAACTCGATTGAGAATGCTTGTCAACAAACAAATTAAAAATGAAGGTAGATATCACTAGTCATTTTACACTTATTTTTTTTAATTAACTAGTTAATGACGAAATCACGACGATATATTAGATAAGTAAGCTTAAAACTAATTAATATATTCAATATCTTTTAAATAACATTTTTTAAAATAACAAAACATAATTATAAATTTATTAGGCATAAAATGTGTTTTCTACCTTCATTTTTAATTTGTTTGTCGACAAGCATTCTCAATCGAGTTTGGCTTTAGTATAGTGGCTTAGACTGTCTGTGTATTTTTGTAGTTTATTTAAAAAAATATTCAGTAGCAATCCAGACTTGAAAAGTTAGTGATATTAGACTCCTGCGCCCCGGAAAGCACGTCAAGCCATCGATCCTTTTATTTAAAACGGATAGCGATCAATAACAATAGTCACCCTAAGCCCACTAATGAATGACGGGCCTAAGTTCCAAGTGTCATTTCTTAAGAGACAATCTGTGAACATGATTGTAGTAGACAAAAATGTGTTGATCACTTCCAGTCAATCCCATGTAAAAAGCACGCTAAAATTACTTGTTATCGTATAAAAAAAATAAAAGTACTATTTTCTCTTAGTGCGCTAACCACTTCATTAGATAGCGAAGACAATCCAGCTATTGTCAGACCGTCAGCGGTGGGGAGCACAAACTAGCATAACTTCGCAATTACGGGCTGCGGTCACGAGCCACGTAGCCGCCCTATCGGTGTAATGAGCGGTCGAGTTATCATCCGTTCTACCTCACCGCACTCTATATTGTGCTGAAGTCTTGGTACTTACATAGGGTTGCTTTAAGCTTGGGTAACAGTAATTCTGTTGTTTTTTTTATAATCTTTAACAAGGACAAGTTTAAAGGAGAATGCCCATTTATGGCCAGCAAACACCCGGTAATTTACTTTTATTAAAAAAAAACTTCATAATTTTACATTACTTTTAGAAACATTCATTTATCTAAAAAAGATTGTTAATATTTTGCAGAAAAAATAAATATTTCAATCGATTTTATCATTATACCTTAAAAACAACAGGTGTATTTGAACATGATTTGAACATTTACGAATCAGTGTTGCCAAATGATAAATAAGAAGCGAATTATTTGGTCTAATCGATTTTTAATTAATTAAAATGCATCGATATATATGTTTTAACAATTATAATATATTATTAATATTATTTGTAGTTATAACAAAGGTTTTAAATGGTACATGATAATAAGAATGAATTTCTGTTTTATTATGTAATGCTATATTAAACATGAGTAAATATGATTAGAAATGGCAAAAAATATGTCAAAAATACCAATATGGAACCTTTTTTTAAAGTAGTTTTTTCTATGAAAATTAGCAAATACAAAAATGCAATAGTTAGTTAATAGATGATAAATAAGTAGGTATACAGACAGTTAATTAAAAATCGATTTGGTTTAATCGATATATTTTTGTTTTATGTGGCAACATCCATTTGACTTGTTTATTACCAATGTCATTTTCAAATGTCAACTTACAAAAACATCAACTTCTTTCATACTTCGTAAACGTCATAATGCAGTGGTTATATTATCTTTGGTACCTACTTCGTAGTTCGTGTGCGTTGTTTAAGTTTGATTTTTCTGATTTTGCTATTTAACCGACGACTAAGCGTTTTAAATGGATTTCCGGATGATCTGCTTATAATATATGACACACTGAATGAGTCTGGGTAAATACAAATGTATTCGCAATATTTTAAAAATCATTTTATTGTGATTAATAAAAATATTTTTTTCTACAAAATCCAATCTTTTTTTAACCCAATTTCCTAACCATTTCCTTATTTATATTTCATATTACCATCCCCACATAGTTTTATATGAGTGTAGTCGTGGCCAAAGTTGCTATGGCTGATGGGCATTGTCCTTTGAAAATGTTAAAGTTCTCAGTGAATTGTCTTTCAATTTGTCTTGCGGTTTTCCCCACGTAGTTTTCGCTCTTGTAGGAATATTTTGATGCAAATTAATTAATGTTATTTCCTATAAGTTTGGCTATACAAAAATAATTTTTATATACTTTCATTTATGCGTTTAGTGAAGAGTTGCTATTTATTTGTACCTATAGATAACGAAAAATATTCTCTATCATAATAGAAGACGGATATCTTCGGATTATCGTATCGTCATCATATATCAGTTTTTTTATCGAATACAAGTTGGACCTTGACTGCTATCACACCTGATGTTAAGTGATGATGCAATCTAAGATGGAAGCGGGCTAACTTGTTAGGAGTAGGATGAAATCCACACACCTTTCGGTTTCTACACGACACCGTGCCGGAACGCTAAATCGCTTGGCGGTACGTCTTTGTCGGTAGGATGGTAACTAGCCACGGTGAAAGCCCCACCAGCCAGACCAAGACAAATTAAGAAAAGTCTCAATCTGCCCCGCCGGGAATCGAACCCAGGACCTCCGTCTTATAAATCCACCACGCATACCACTGCGCCACGGAGGTTGTCATCTCATTGTCAGCTTTCAAGCAAAAATAAAACATACTTAGTAGCTACAATCGTTTCATTTGTTTGGAAGCAACAATGCCATGACAGACACATTCAAATAGGTGGAATTAATTTTTTACCATACCTTTCTACTTCAGAGTTTAGATATAGATGAAAACTGTAACAATTTTCGAATAAATTTTCCTTTAGTAGGGGTCCCAAAAAGGCCACCGATCGACAGGCGGTAGCTAACGACCGCGTCGATTTATGTTCTCATTGGTGACGAAATTAAATTGAAAACCGCTCGTTTGCGCGTTCCAGTGCGGGGCAGAGGGCTCTTTTCATTTCCTCCCCTTTTTTAATGTTACTAGACATTAGAGGGTGATATTAGGAATGTGCACACTTGGTTACTTAATGTTATGTGGCAAATTAAAGTTAGTGACCGCCTCCGTGGCGCATTGGTATGCGCGGTGGATTAATAAGACGGAGGTTCTTGATTCGATTTTCGACTGGGCGATTAAGATTTTCAGAATTAGTTTTGGTCTGGCTAGTTACCACCTTGCTTGATTGTGCTTCTTTGTCGCTCGTTCCGCGCTCTCGCTTGCACTTCAAGCCTTACATGGAACGCCTCAAAGCGAGGTAACGACGCATGACGTCATGTTTTTTCGTGCGTGCAGCCGGCTCTGTCGAATTATAAGACGTTGTCACGTCAAAAACACATGTTAGTTTTATAGTGCAAGCGACTATTGACACATTTTATATAGCAAGACAAAAATTCCTTTAGAATTTATGTTATAAAAATGAATACTCCACCCCTTGTGGATATATCTTCTGTATCCTTCTCAATCGTAGTGCCGGTGTGAACATAACTAAGACTGCTTTTATAAATAAATGTCTCCTTTGTCAATAACATTTCTCTTGTAAATATCTGTACCGTCTGTCTCGAGTCGATTTATTTGTTGAGAATAAGCTGCCAATGAAAGTCTTATGTTTTTGTGTTAGAGCATCTGTAGATGTTCCAACTTACTGATAGTTAGCAGGCTCTTACCGTGTCGGGGGCAAAATGAAACGAAATCTTAGGTGTCGTACGGAGCTCTAAGTTATAGACCAGTATAGTTTAAATGGTAGACTTGTCGAATTAAAAAACACTGTTTTCTTAACATAACATTGATCTACGAGTACTAAACTTACTGTAAATCGCAAAGGTTGCAATGATTTTTTTATCGACTACAAATTGGCCCTTGACTGCTATCACACCTGATGTTAAATGATGATGCAATCTAAGATGGAAACGGGATAACTTGTTAGGAGTAAGATAAAATACACACTTCTATCGGTTTCTACACGACATCGTACCGGAACGCTAAATCGCTTGGCGGTACGTCTTTGTCGGTAGACCACCCTACCGACAAAGACGTACCGCCTTTCGAGGAGGCTTTCACTGTGGCTAGTTACCAACTAGCCACAGTGAAAGCCTCCCACCAGCCAGACCAAGACAAATAAAGAAAAATCTCAATCTGCCCCACCGAGAATCGAACCCAGGACCCAGGACCCACAGCGCCACGGAGGTCGTCAAAATATCACTATTCATAGTGCGGATTCTTTATTTCACTTATTTTACTTTTATTTCCTAGCTATGTTTAACACCTCTCAGTTAAAATATTGCAACTGTACTTAGCGACAACTAGTATTGGTTGAAAAATCTACATTATACCAATCGGAATACATTGTTGCTTGAAGAAGATGAAATATAATCGGCAGGTGTGTAGTCGGTGCGTCTATGCACGCTTTGGGGCGCACGCCGCCGGCTAGACAACGGCAGTGAACGCTTGTGTGAACATCAAAGGGCCCGCCTGTAAGCCGCCTCTATCAGTCCGCCGCTCTGAATCACCTCACTTCTGTGTGTCTGCAGGGTTGGCAGTTTCATCTCACCTGATGACAAGTGACAATGCGTCTATTCAAATCACTGATTTCTATACAAACATAACTTTTCAGAGTTAATTTTTCGGTTTTCTTTAAGGTAAATCTTGACAGTGTTTTTAAAATCACAGGTATCTAGAGACAAGTGACATGATTTCTCATATTATCATAAGCTTACAAAATCGCGTAAGAATTTTTATAATTTATAGTGCGTTTTGAAGTCGGTTTTATTTTTTATTAAAAAGTTTTTAATAAAATAAACTTTTTAGTGACTTATCGACAACGAACATAGGTTAAACCTACTTATACAAAACTAAAAGTATCATTATACGCCAGAAACCTGCCCGGAATTCGAAGTCGCTGCTAGCAACCGCGTCACAAAGAAGCTAGTTTGGTCTACACTCGTGTCACAAGTCTCAGGCTTTGCTTCTATGCTATACGAGACGTATCAAACGGGCCAAAATTCTGTGGGGTTTTGTTGTTTCATTTCGGAATTCATGGGAGTATAGCCATCTTCCACCTCCAGCATCAAACGCTGGTGACCATATAGGATCATACGACCCCAAACTCGATGAGGTTGTATCGCATATTATTGCGGAGTTCCTATTGCCACCTTCAACGTCCAGTATCAGACCTTGGTTATTATATAGTATTTTGCACTGCGACCCGACATAATATGCTCGTACCCTAAGTGTCACATCTCTTACAATTGAGTCTTATTAAAAAGAGTAACTTCCATAGAACGGCCGTAACTTTACGCCACCACGCCTCTATGGCTTGATTACTGCGCATAAATCAGAGCTTAGCTATACAGGATGGTTTATTTATTTTTGCTACAGGCTGTTTCATTTATCTTATGGACCCATCCATTTACATCGAGATTTATTTTCAAATATAATTGAATTCCAATGTCCATATGCTTAATTGATTACTCTTAAGGCTGATTTCATTATAATTCAATAACATGTCACAATTTAAAAAGATGGTATCACAGTTTATACTATACTAACAGGCCCTCGTCCTCGTCTCCTTCCTACCCTTGATTGCTGTCACACCTGATGTTAAGTGATGATGCAGTTTAAGATGGAAGCGGGCTAACTTGTTAGGAGTGGGACGAAAATTCACACCCCTTTCGGTTTCTACACGACATCGTACCGGAACGCTAAATCGCTTAGCGATACGTCTTTGTCGGTAGGGTGGTAACTAGCCACGGCGAAAGCCTCCTACCAGCCAAACCAAGACAAATTAAGAAAAATCTCAATCTGCCCCGCCGGGAATTGAACCCAGGTCCTCCGTCTTATAAATCCTCCGCGCATAGCACTGCGCCACGGAGGTCGTCAAATTTACTTTTTTATAATGTGTCCCCATCAATCCACCAAATAATAAACTATATCATGTTGTTCTTCCCAAAATAGAATATCCATAACAAGTTTTTCGTGTGTTATGATTACATTTTTTTAATACCTACACCAGATAGTTTTATTGAAATGGATCTAAATGTGATGTAAGCATAGGTCAGCTAGGGTCTGAGTCGTGGGCTACAGGTGCTGATTTCCCCTGCGGCCGTGCGGGTCACGACACGCAATTCCCGGCGATTGGATAATAATTGCGTCACGGAAAATTGGACTTTATTGAATGATGAATTTTTTTTTTAATATTGGATATTGTAACTATGCGATTAATAATTTGTTGATTCACTTGTTTTTCTGTGTTCGAATCATATAAGTCCTTGATTAGAGTTATGTTGCTACGTAATGAAATATTACATTATCAATAATGAAATATTGACCTTTTCTTGCTTCCAAGAAATTATCGGAAAAAAAGTCTCAAGCAGAAGTTGGGAACTTGATTGCGTTTACATCCACGTGCCTTGAAGAGCGCGTTATGGTGTCGTTCTCGATCGTTATTATTAACATTTAATAGTGGTGTGATTGTTACTGAAAACATTATTAATCTGAGCCCGCCAGCACACTTTTTTTTCACTATGTTTAAATTATATTGTTATTTTGTTACAACTAGTATTGAGGAAGAGCGGAGTCTTTTAATACAGGAGTATATTTAGTACTCTTAAAAAAAGGCTCCAGCTTACTGTCTGTGGTGTTCTACTGTTGTTGCTGAAATAAAGTATTTTTATTTTTTATTTATTATTTATAAACATAGACTTGGGAATACATATATACCATACAAGCTGAAAAAAAAGCACAGCGTTGGAGCAATGTTGTGAGATCACCAAATCAATTTTTTGCACAAATATTATCTAAAAAAGCATGGCTAAAAAGCTATCTAATTAGGCTGAAAATAATGGTGATGATGGTTATTCATAAGCAGATCGACGGTTTAGGCGTCGGGCTTAAATCAGAAACGTGTATGGGTTTAGGTTTCAATTCCCTGCCGTTGAATTGTTATCGTACCCATTACTAATACAGACCTCCCCTATTTTTGGAGGGGAGGAGAAATATATTTACTCAAAAGTTTCACGGCTAAGAGGCCAGCCTGAACGCCAAGATGTCATGGGACAAGTCATGGAACACTTACAACTCATTAAAGGGCGACGCGAATACTGGTCATATTTAATAATTCAATTATATATCTATGAAGTCGGTGCCAGCCAAGTTTAAGGAACATTTATTTTACATAGTAAAGCAGTTTGTGGGTTCTAGGTAACGTCCTTAAAGTAGAAATCTTGGCTGGCACCAACTCCTAGATATGCTTAAGTAAATTAAAGCAACTAAATGACACAGTTATTTTTACTTTTAGTGCGTTTTGAGTCGGTTCTATTTTTTGTAAAAAAAATTTATTTCTTACTTTTTAGTGATTTATCACCAGGTAACGTACTCGTACTATACTGTCATAGTATATTATATGGCACTAGTAGCAAAAAAGCTACCGATACCGACCGAAATCGCTGTAAGCGTGCCTCCGAAATTTGAAGAGTTCTTTTAATTTCCCCAGGATATCATCATTAGATCCTAACATGATGACAATAGGACCACTTTGGAAGTATGTCCTTTCTAATAAAAAAAGAATTATCAAAATCGGACAACTCTGTAAAAAGTTATGTTATACATAAAAAAAAATATATACGTGTCGAATTGAGAACCTCCTCCGTTTTTTTCGTCGGTTAAAAATGTTTATTTTTAACAAATTTCCTTAATTAATGCTAACAATACTAGAACTATGATAAGATATAGTCCAGTATTGAATACTACGCCACTATTATTAACTTTGCAGGATTCGTTGCTGAAGGAAGTCAACCTCCAGGTCGCGTTGGTTAAGCTTTCGATACTTGTTATGAGCTCCTCAGTTTTGTTCTTAGCTTCAGGTGATTGTCCCGTGTTCTTGAAAAGTTTCCATGCCCACACTGTAAAAGAATTACCATACTGTAAAGGAATTATATTTTTTATGTACAATGTACTTTTTTAACCGACGAAAAAAAACGGAGGAGGTTCTCAATTCGACACGTATATATTTTTTTTTTTTTTTTTTTATATGTATGACCACGCATAACTTTTTACAGTGTTGTCCGATTTTGATAATTCTTTTTTTATTAGAAAGGGCATACATCCAAGGTGGTCCCATTGTCCGCATGTTAGGATCTGATGACGACATCCTGGGGAAATTGAAGAAACTCTTCAAATTTTGAAGGCACGCTTACAGCGATTTTGGTTTTTGTCTCGGTATCAGTAGCTTTTTGGCTACTAGTGCCGTATAATATACTATGACAGTATAGCACCAGTACGTTACGTGGCGATAAATCACTAAAAAGTAAGAAATAAAAGTTTTTAACAAAAAATAGAACCGACTCAAAGCGCACTAAAAAGTAAAAAATAACTGTGTCATTTAGTTGCTTTAATTTACTTAAGCATATCTAGGAGTCGGTGCCAGCCAAGGTTTCTACTTTCAAGGACGTTACCTAGAACCCACAAACTTCTTTACTACGTAAAATAAATGTTCCTTAAACTTGCTGGCACCGACTTCATAGATATGCTTAAGTAAATTAAAGCAACTAAATGACACAGTTATTTTTTACTTTTTAGTGCGCTTTGAGTCGGTTCTATTTTTTGTTAAAAAATTTTATTATTTTTATTATTTTGTTATTTCTTATTAGTTATTAGTTATAAGTAATCTTGTAAAGCAAACACGTAGAGTTTTTTACCACTAATATTTACTTATCACTACACATTATAAAGCAAAGTCCTCTACTTAATGCGTTTGTCGGTCTGTCTATTGGCAACAAACTCAAAACTAAGGATTTTTAATTGATACAAATTTTCACTAAATATTACTCTCTATATACTACTCATTACTAAATAACTTGATCATGACAAAAAACATGATCTACGTAATCATTTTCGTGATTTTTCAGAATATTTCAATTTTCATTTTTGTTTTGTTGTGTATATGTCATGACAACTTGACAAAAAATTTCTTCTTTTCAGGCTTTTTTAAAGAAAACTCACTTACAGGTATTTGCGCACCTACAAATACCTAACTAACCTAACCTACAAAACCTAGGAAGACATTATTGTACAGTCTTTTAAGAACATAACTTACCTAAGCTTCCGTTCCCATTGTTTTGGCAACTGTACAGCACCATACTCTCATACTCGTACGGCGTCACTGGTATTATGACGTAATCGTAAGAATTGCCATCTGCAAAAAAATTGCAATTTCATCATAAATCGGTTCTCAAACGACGAAGATGATTAATAATTACGAAGATGTGATAGCTGAAAATAAAAAAAAAATTAAAAAATATTAGTTGATTTAATGATTAATTAAATGAAAACAACATTATCATCTACTCAAGCCCATCATTATCATTGTCTGGTTCACTACAGGCCCAAACCTCCTTGTAGGAGGAGGGGTATGCAACTTAGACCCACCACGCTGCTCCAATGCGGGTTGGCGCGCTTAGGGTGATATTGTTTTTTATCACTTGTTGACTTAACGTGTAACGACGCACGGTGGTCTAACACCACCAATGTCCAATTGCGGGCAGAGAATTTCTTAAAAGAAAGATAAACTCTTTATCCAAAGCCAGATAATAAAAGAAATAACCGCTGGTACAACGAGTTTGAAGATTGGAGATACTTACCAGTAAAAGTAAAGTTCAGTACGCCTAAATAAGTGCTACTGAAAGTAACAGTAGCATTCCTGTGAACAAGAGTCCCGTTGACCACTTCCCTGTTAGAGAACTCCAGTCCTTTGGGGATACCATTTGACATGATTGCGGTGAACGTGGCGGTGGAACAGTCACCAGACTCAAACGTATTTGGGATACGTTCAGATTGATACCATCGGCCGGCTATCTGGAAAAATTAGTACGCTGACTTACTTCTTAGCCTTAAATTAAAGAAACGTACATAATGTAGTTAAATTATCACTATTCTCTAGGTGTCTCAATATCAAATTCAAAAATTTCATTTACTTTTGGCTTATTTTTGAACCATAAACTGCTTGTGGCTGAAGATGAACTTAACCTTTGTTTGTTTTCGTTTAAACATAAAGTTATAATACGAGACGACGGTGTTTCTGTTTCATGTACATTAATTGAACGACCTTCTGGATCAATATAACGATTTAACGCAAAAATGTCTGAGAATATTGTGTGTACTACTCGGAATAAGCTGGCCTACTTCCACCTTAGTTGCAACATTTCCCATCATGTGTGATTGCAGTCAAGATGTTAACTTGTAGTGTATGAAATATATATATATATATATAAATGATTTTCCACATTACACTATAGTTTTATAGGCTTTTATCATCTATTAGATTCTACAAATAAATCCTAGACCAAATTAATGTAAATTAGCATTCATGATCTACTTACAGTGCCTGCAGTATAATTATTAAGAGTAACTATGTCCGTATAGTTACACGGTACATCTACATCGACCTGCGCATAAACAAATGATATACACAATAAATAAATTAAATAAAACATTTTCAAAACTCCTACAGATACTACACTATTCTTAAAAATTCAAATCCATTTTGTTCAGGACAAAAACTTAATACTAGAATACTTGCTATGCAGTTTGTTATTTCATAGTCGTTTATTTCTAATCAGCTGTAACAATGAGCACTTGAAGAAAAGATTATAAACCTATAGATGGTGTTCACACTTGACAAAGAGATAAAATTAAATAAATATTCTAACAGCAATTGCTGAGTTTCTTTGTAACGGTATGGGTTAATCACAGATTTTACATTGATTTAACTTGATCGCACCAATACTGCAGTCAGCCAGTTCAAAAACGTGTAAAATAGAGATAAAGGTTCTAAAAATATGAGTGATGGCTCATCCGATTCGGAATCACCTCTAGAAAAATGTTTTTGAAGGATTTTGGTGCAGGTTAAAAATTGCAATTGTTATTAACAAAATAAGATGATAAAAATTATATTTCGTTTTTTGTTAATAACATAAAAAATATTAACATTTAAGCAATTTTGAAAAAAGCTCGTTACACCAAAATCCTTCAAAAACATTTTTCTAGAGGTGATTCCGAATCGAATGAGCCATCGCTCATATTTTTAGAACCTTTATCTCTATTTTTCACGTTTTTGAATTTGTTGACTAGAGTACATACCATTACTAAAATATAGCGTGGATACAAGTACAGACTGGCAGACTTGGTTGGTTTTAAAAGTGTTTGTATAAAAGTTCATTTGTGGATATGATTTGGTTATGTGATAAGGATTATCTGAGTTATTATTGTTATTTACATTTGCAATACTTGATAAGCCATAAATGCCAGTTTCTTAGACATTTGTTTATAAAATCTGATAATGATAATAATAATGTGTTGATATACTTGTGGATAATGCAGTAGGTATTTTCAGTTCCTTATACATTTTCAAAATTGCGGTTAAACAGTAGATAGAGTTAATTACTTGCTTAAACTGCATACAACGCCCAGCGGGGGACCAACTTTCCCGAAACTAATTACTCACACTCTATGATGTAATATAAATAGACGGAATATTGTGAAACATTCTGAAGTCATTTATTTTAGGTAGGCTAAATACAAGCTCTTGTATCGTAATGTAAAATTTCATGCACAAATTCAAAGGTATTTTACTGAACTTGCATTATTGATCCCAGTAGGTGTATCACTTTTTATTAACAACACATCAACACGGCATCGAAACTGGACGGAATAACTAAATCTAGGTGTTAAAAGAGAGAAACGTGTGAGAGTTCTCTCACATGTTTCTCTCTGTGCGTTAAGTGCGTTATCTCATCATCATAGTCTATTCTATCTGATTCTAAATTATATAACTTGTTGGCATCTGTGGAAGATATCGACTCAATAATATTCATTTCAAGAAATTTGTTACTTGCCTTAGTTATCTATTACCTATTCGCGGAAAATAGGTAAATTATTGTATTTCTGATTTTTTTTAATTCCAGTAAAACCCATCGGAGTATTCAGCATATTTTATTTTGTATTCTTTCTTCTCACACAATGTAAGCACAATATACGATAGAGAAGATATAGAGTCTGTTATCAAATGTTATAAACTTAAGCATTTCAAAACAGCAATACATAATTTAAAACAAATAAGTAGGCAATTGCCCTGTCTTAATATCACCAAAGAATTGCCTTTTCTTCGCAGACGCTTCTACGCTTATGTAGAACTCTTAGCTCAAAGTTTGATATACCAGCAACTTATACCCCATTCTATTATGTTAATAACAAGATTGCCACACCGCCTCATCTCATATGAATATACTTCATTGTAGAAGTTGGTAGTATCTACCAGCTACCTAATGTTAGGTATAATATTTTGAAACCAACCATCTATTTTCGAATTATTTTCTAACCTAAAAATAACTTATTAATTAAGATTTTGTCTTACAAAAAGAAAAACACAACGTTGCTAAAGATTAATTATAATGGAAATCTGACAAAAGACTGTTGCGAAGGTATAATGGTAACGAGGGACATGATTTCTTTTTGTTTAAAGAATTTTTTTTTAATTCTTTGGGATCATCCCAAAGAATTAAAAAAAAATTCTTTATGAACGATTGAGGATTTGGAACCTGACTTTTTTAATGGTACTGTACGCGATGGGACTTAAAATTGAATATATATATAAATATAAATCATGGAGTTTTGAAATAAACGGCCTTGAACGTGTTTATGACGAATTGACAATGTACAAATTAATTAAGTAAGGTAGTTCTTGACACTTATGTTATGTAGCTAAGCTTAAAACGCCTGTTAAAAAATCGTAATAATTGTGTTGTGGTTCGTCATCGCTATGCCATTCAGAAGAGGCCAGTATTGCGGCGTAAACAGTTACTATAATCCGAACTGCATACTCGTAGTTGCTTACCGTATTTACATAATATCTTAGTAGTATAGTATACCAACTATTCAGCAGTTATAAAATGGGGAAGGTCAGGTTATCTCAAGTTCTTAGTCTTATTGAAAAACATTCGCAATGTCAGGGCACCACATGGCTAAAAGCTTAGATTGTTTTCCCAGAAACGCGATTTTTTCGCGACTACGAGTTTTTTTTAAAGTATGAAGAATATATGCAAAGATCGACCAAATAGAAAGCCACTGATAAATTAGTAAAGGTTTTTTTTTGAAGAATAAAATATAATAAAAGAGCGAAAGTAACATTTTGATTGCATCGCGTGCGGGTGGCGTGCTGCCAGCGGGTGATGAATATGCAGATCAAACGGTGCCGCAGTGGCGCATTTATTATACTCTTTACTTTTTTAATTGTTTGTTTTAATCAATTACTGTTATTATACACCGTGAGAGGTCTGGTCTTCTACTTGTGTATCGAATCCATAGTTGCTAATCATTAGTATTAGTCTATATAAACATACATCCATCATGCATTTCCAATGCACTCTAAGTAAAGATTACTGTCAGCTGATGTTTAATGACCACGACAAATGTCTTTGTGTCTCATTATTTCGAGGTCTCAAATTCAGCGACAAAAATCTTGCAGTTTAGAATATAAATGCGTGTGAAAATCTTACCATATCTAATTTCTGGGATATCTAATTTCTGACAATGGGAGGCGAAAATAAATATTAGAAACCTGGTTTATTACTAAACTAATATTCTTTACATTTCTAAAACTAAATACAATGTCTAAAACTAAAACGAACGATGAAAGAGTACGCACTAAGCATTCCACCATTCTTCTTTTTGAACTTTTGGTTTAACCTTTTTGTTTTTGGACGTGCAATTCCACCAAATCCTATAAAAAGAGAAAAATAAATAAAAACACCAAAAAGAGAAGCCCGGGATAGATTCGACTGGAAGAAATTTGTTTCAGCAATGTCGATGTTCAAAAATTTCCACCATCAGGTGCGAAAGGTCATTTTGTATCCTTATATATTTTTATTTACATAGAAAAACCAACAGTTGTAATATTGTATCTTGTTCATGTAAGCATGATGAAGCAGAATAAAAGATGCCTAAGTATAAAAGTATAGTAGTTAATACCTCTCAACCAGCATTATAAGAATTCCTAAGACAATTCCTGCTGCCAGGACGATGAACGCTGGTGCAGCTCCTCCAAGAGCCAACGCTCTCGGTGAACTCCCCTCGCATTTCATCTCACGGCTCCAAGTTCTTTCATGAATGCAGTGTATTACACCCCTTTCTAGAAGGCGAGCCAGGCTAAAAACCAAATTACATTGAGGATGAACCATGATAGGAGTAGGCCCACACTGGATTTTCTTAGTCTAGTTGAGGGCCATCAAAATAAGCTAATTATTCTTTATGCTAAAGAGTGGCTAAGCTACTCCAAGAATATGATTCCTTTATGAGAGCGGGGTCTCTAACATAAATGTTAATTTTGCTAAAGACTGGCAGGTAGGTTTTTAAATTTTTGTCATTAAATTTATTATAAAAATAAAAATAGAACCGACTCAAAACGCACTAAAAAGTAAAAAATAACTGTGTCATTTAGTTGCTTTAATTTACTTAAGCATATCTATGAAGTCAGTGCCAGCCAAGTGAGTTCTAGGCTTCTAGGTAATGTCCTTAAAGTAGAAACCTTGGCTGGCACCGACTCCTAGATATGCTTAAGTAAATTAAAGCAACTAAATGACACAGTTATTTTTTACTTTTTAGTGCGTTTTGAGTTGGTTCTATTTTTATTTAAAAAAAATTATTTCTTACTTTTTAGTGATTTATCGCCACTTGAAGTACTCGTACCATACTGTCATAGTATATTATACGGCACTAGTAGCCAAAAAGCTACCGATACCGAGACAAAAACCGAAATCGCTGTAAGCCTGCCAAAATTTGAAGAGTTCCTTTAATATCCCCAGGATATCACCATCAGATCCTAACATGGTGACAATGAGACCACCTTGGAAGCATGCCCTTTCTAATAAAAAAAGAATTATGAAAATCGGACAACTCTGTAAAAAGTTATGGTCATACATAAAAAAAAAATATACGTGTCGAATTGAGAACCTCCTCCGTTTTTTTTCGTCGGTTAAAAATGATCAGCTAAAGATGCGTTTATAATTTGAACTGCATTAATTTTTACCTCCAGCTATAAAATTCTCGATAAGGACTGTTCTTCTGAAGACACGTGTATAGAAGAACGTGTTCCATAGAGTGCAATGAGTCCAGATCGCACAATTCTCTTTGATTGAAGGTTCGAGATATTATTTCGTTTGCTGAGTTTGTCTCCGCATGGTATGCATACCCTAGAGATAACAGATATTTTAAAATCTATTTGTGTATTTAATATAACTATGTAAGTAGGTATAACAGAACACATTTTATAATTATATTTCATACATCTTAATTTTAGGTTTTGGATTTGATCCCTGTCTATTGTAATATGCACTCCAAGTACTTTTAATTAATTTAACCTAAAAATTTGATTTTTCACAGATTCAAGGTGCGTTGATATTCACCGAATCAGAAATGGGGAGATCCGCAAAAGATGTAATGTAATCAAAGTAAGTCAGCGAATTGCAGAACTTAAGTGTCAATGGGTGGGGCACGTGGTTTGAAGAGCAGATAGAAGTTGGGGGCTCAAGGTGCTAGCTACAATACTGTGTTTTCCGGTTCAGCGACCCCGCACCAGAAAACACAGTATTGATTGACCCCCCACTAGATGGACTGACGACATCAAACTTGTCGTAGGAAGTCGCTGACTACATGCAGTTTGTGTGCCTACAAAAGGCCTATGTCTAGCAGTGGACGTCCATTGGCTGTTAATGAATTATGCAGTTTGTGTGCCTACAAAAGGCCACCTACCTACCTACCTATGTCTAGCTGTGGACTTACATTGGCTGTTAAAACGAACAACAACAATGAAGACGATGACGGTGCGTTAGATCTCGCTATTTGGTAAAATAAATTAATGCGCTGCACCTATCAACCTCAAAATACTTGTTAACCACATTTTGGATGGCAGAAGTAGGAACAGTATGGTACTCTGTGTTTAAAAATAATTTGCGTACTGTATACTTACCCCCTCTTCGAACCAACTCTATGCCTTCGTTCATCGACGCAACTACAGTTTTTCCTTTCTTTATCATATTATTTAGCCTCCTTTTCAATTCATCTTCTGCCTTTTCCTTCTTTCTATTGTAATAGTAGTCTGGTAACTGTAATAACGCCATTAAATAAAACAATAATATCTAAGAGTGTATTTTATATATACTTTTGTATGTTAAACAACATTGTTAGGTATTTAAGAAATGTACATACAAATAAATGAGAGAGAATAATCTAAAAGTTTGAATAATTGTATTAATAATGTTATTACATTAATAAGAGAACAGTGAGGTGTAAAAGAAGATGTAGTGGCTAAAATAGAGAAAGGACTGCTTAGATGGTTTGGGCATGTAGAGAGAATGGATGAAAGAAGATAAACAAAAGAGATTTATGAGGCGAGAGTGAATGGAAATGTTGGAAGGGGAAGACCTAAGCGAATGTTCCTGGACCAGATTCAGGACATTTTAAATAATGGCCAGGTCAAGAGTACCCTAAACGTATGTTATGAAAGGATTAATGAGAGTGGAAGAAGCTAAGGAAGTATGCGAGGACCGTGGCGAGTAGAAGGATGTAGTCTCTGCCTACCGCTATTGGAACGAGGCGTGATGTATGTATAATGTTATTTTCTAGTCAGATGATCTGATGATCTCCTTTGGTGTAATATTTATTGAAGGATATGTTCTGATGATCTCCTTTGGTGTAATATTTATTGAAGGCCGTGTTAGTCTGTCTGGAAACTGTAGGTGGGATGATCGACGAGATGTAAGCGAGATATTCGTGCGATATATTTCGAAATCAACTAAATGCCACAGGAAGTACGATTTCTTTTACATCTGTTTTACATCCGTTGTACATTGGCTAACACTAACGTTTTTTTCAAGTATCGACATACAGATCATAAGACATCAAAACGACATTTAGATTTCATTTATAAAGGCAAATAAACCACTATTAGGATATTAGACTTATAAACTTATTTCTACGTAAACTTAAATGTAGAATAGTCTGTTTAATCTTGGCGTACCTTCTATGTGATACTAAACTATCGTGTATGAGACCCATAAGAAATGCTTATGGTGTGATACATTCTTTATCTAAGCGTGTGTTTTCTTTCTTTTCTTTGACGATTTAAAAATTAATTTAAGATTTATTTAGAGAAATTTAACAAATCTATATACAAATAAATAAAATAAAAGTTTATTTGTAATTTAAAAATGAGTTTTTTACTAAATGCATATAATAATAAATAAATATTATAGGACAATTACACATATCGCTATATAGCCGCAAAGTAAGCGTACTCGGTACATATAGATAAACACCCAGACACTGGAAAACATCCATGCTCATCACACAAACATTTTTCCAGATGTGGGAATCGAACCCACAGCCTGGGACGCAGAAGCAGGGTCACTAACCACTGCGCCACTCGGCCTTCATAGGCCGTATATGAAAGTATATAGGAAACAAATAATTTTTAAAATATATCAACAAATAATTTTTAAAACTTTTGTCTGTCTGTCTGTTGGTTCCGGCTAATTTCTGAAACTACCAATCCGATAATTTTGTATATAATAGCATAACATATGAAGAGTGACATAATAATTTATAATTTTTCCACTTGAACAAGTACTATGCGAGCGAAACCGCATGCGTCACATGTAAAAATATCTATTTACCTGTAGCCAAGAATAAGTGTACCCAACATCTTCAAATATCGGTTGTAAAGGACTGTTGATTAGTTCCCACAGGGAGTTGATGGAAGGCGGCGGTCCGTTCAGCAACCAACTGACTACACTACTGGTGTAGTAGTTGTAGATCAGGAGGCACGCTAGACCGGTCACTAGGATTGTCACCTTCCTGGCTGAATAGAAAGATAATCTCAATAAAAAGTGTATAAAAATCGTTTTCTACTATGGATCTTCATTATCAGCTGAAAGAACCAGGCTTCTTTCCTTGTAGGAGAAGGGATATGGAGCATTGTGTCACCACACCACCACCGCTCCATTGAGCATTGGCAGGCTTGGGATAATTCGTAAACAATCTTGATGATAGTCAATCAATGTTGATGATAGTGACCAAGAACGACGGCTCTCCGAGGCATCAAGCACGGGAGTATAATACAATCATGGGTGGACGGTTTCCTTCTAAAGCAATATAAAATAAAGCTTGTGGGAGGCTTCGGTCGCGGCAATTTATCACTCTATCAACAAAGACGTTCCGCCAAGCGCAAGTTCGTATCGTTCCGTTACGATGTCGTGTAGAAACCGAAGGGGTGTGGATTCCATCCTACTCCTAACGAGTTAGCCCGCTTTCATCTTAGATTGCAGCATCACCTATCATCAGGTGTAATAGTAGTCAAGGGCTAACTTATAATTAATAAAATAATGAAAGTATTAAATAATACGTACCTTCTGATATTCGCCGTATATCTTCAAACTCTTCAAAAACTAGAACAAAAATAAACGTTAATTGTATTGTCAGAACAGAACCCAAATAATATAAGGCTAATAATAATAATATTATGCCCTCATCATAGAGAATAACAAAATTGTTTCTTTTTCAGAAAGTGCCTGAGGGTCTGGAGTTGTAATGACAATTGTCCAATATTTGTCTTTGGAAGATATTATTTGGCCATTCTATTAGGGTATATAAAGGATGTTTCTTATTATTTTTACTAACCAAATAAGCGTACAAAATTAAGAGCGAAAATGTAGGCTTTCGGCACAGGCTCACATGGCATTATGATTCTATAATTAAGTTGTTAATGATTTTTTTTTTATATTGTATCAGCGGTGATGCTTGATCGGTGATTGTGACAGACTAATGAGCTACCGCTTAATCACCAGTCACAATCATTATGATGCGCAAGGGAACCTCAATGTTTGTATTCTTTCACGCCGTAACTATAGGCCCGATTGGACTGAAATTTGAAATGGACTAGATATACGTATTGATTCAATACTTTTTATCCCGTATAATTCCCATGAAAACGGGAACTAATAGTATGAAATTGGCTCCTCTAGGCTTAATTTTTTTTCATTTGTGTTTCAGATTTTTCGTTAAGTTGGCGGGGAAATGAGAATATATATCACTAGCGGTCGCCCGCGACTTCATCTGCGTGAAACTTAGTGTGGACTTGTACTCCCGTTTAAACCCTTAAGGAGGTGAGCATTAGAAAAAACGTTTCTTAGCGCTCGCCTACGTCATTATAGCTATACAGCAGTCGCCCGCGACTTCGTCCGCGTGAAAACCTCTTAGGTACCCTTTTAATTTTAAAAACAGACTTTCATATAAAGTGTGCTCTTTCACCGCTACTCCTCTCAATTCAACTTTTTTATAGTTTTCCGTCAAGCAATATCCTCCGCTCGTATTAAATAGTCTATTGCACTTTTGAGTCTAGCTTTCATAATAAACAAAATAATTTACAATCCGACATGCAGATCTCGAGATTGGCCCGTTTAAACAAACGAACAAACTTTTTCGTATATTATATAAATATGGTCTGCCATGCCAAATAAATTGAAAGAAAAGATCAAAGATCGAATTCTCAAATAATATCAGTACCAAAATGTTGATCCCTATTCAGTACGTATAACATAACACGGAGGAGGTCAACTTAATTTGGACAATATAGCGGCAGAGTTGTTTTTTAGAAATTTGGTAATATCTCCGAACCTATATAAGTAATTAACATACTGTACAAGGCAAATCTTATCTCTATAATATCCTTGTGATTATTAAATAATTTATTTTGATAAGTTTAGTTGTATAAATAATAACGTAAACGTAAGCATATGAATTAAATGATATTTCAAAACACAAAAAGTTATATATCTGCCAAAATATAAAATATAGGTATATGCTATCGCGGACTTTTTTGTAGAACTTTTTAAGATGCATAAAATTTTCATACAATGTTTTCAATTATATCCAACAGTTAAGGCAGCGTATCCGTAAAAAGCAGATTTAACAGATTTTTGCGTTCCGACTTGCGCTACAAAAACTGTGATAACTCGGGTAACGTATACAATACAAATATAAAAAAACAGCCTATGACACTCGCCGATAACGTAGCATTCTACTGGTGAAATATTTTTAAATCGGATCAGTAGTTCCGAAGATTAGCCCCGACGGAACTTTATTTACAAACTTACAAAGTTTACCTCTTTATAATATTAGTATAGGTAACAAGAAGGTAAGGCAAATATTTTCTTATGAAAATATGCTTACATTGCTGACATATCAACGCCAGTACGGAGAAGACGGAATAGTACCAGTAGTACACATTCATAGGCCGATCCTCCACTATCGCTGACAGAAGCAACACCACGCAGCAGAGGAGGCACATCCCCACCACACACCACCAGGTGCCAGCTGATAGGGGGCGGAGGAACTGGTTCTCGAATTTACCCACACCTTGAGAAGGGATGCGATAGTAGAATCGTGTCCTGGAATTGATAATAAAATTGCCTAGACTGCATGCGGTTAAGGAGTAATAAAATTATAATTATAAAAACAAAAAACCGGACTGCTTAGAAGTTATTAAATGAAAAGAGAAAAACAAGAATCACTATATCTTTAAAAATATGTAAATACTTTATGGTGTTGCAGGCGGGGACAAAATACTTTACTACCTGGGAAAGAAAGACCTAAGCTCCGTTTGTGCCCGTCAGCAGCACCATAAAGTATTTAGAATTTTTTATAGATATAGTGATCCTTGTTTTTCTCTTTTCAGTTCATAACTTCTAAGCAGTCGGGTTTTTGTTTTTAAAATCAAAATTTTATTTGGGACTATTTAGTTTTATTTGTGGTATAGAAATGAGACGGTACACTTGGTACAATTTTTGGCATTTTTTGTTAAAACAGTAATATAAACATGATATAATGTTTATATTTTTGAAATGGTCTTTTTACGACCTTTTATTTGATAGACATATGGCTAAGATAAGAAAAAAAAACACACATCCACTCTTTTTTCCCCCATTTAAAGTCGCCATTTGAAAATTTATATAGCCTATGTCACTACTTCAATTTTAACAAATTTAACGACACCCTATATGTCAAAATCCGTTCAGCCCTTTAGTAGTAGCGCGTGTCTGTGCGTATGTATGTGCATACATACATACATACGCTCGAAAAACACTACCCTCTGTTAACGCCAACTTATAGCCCGATTTTGGCTTTAGATAAATACTATTTTTATCTGTATTTTTTTTGCTATTTTTTGTGACTATATTTTGTTTATGTATTATTTCTATTATGTATATGTCCTTATGTATATAAACCGAAACAATAAAATAACGGACACACTCCGCAACTAAAATTCTAGCCTTTTTCATACAACGTACCTGTATCTTTCATTTTAGAGAACCCGTCTATCTGGTTCTCATGTGCTTAAATAACCGACCCCCTCCTTCTGGCGCAGTCGGGTAAAAAGGATTGAACAGTTAGAAGTAGGTATTATTAATACTAGCGCTGCCTCACGGCTTCACCCGTTTAGTTCCCGTTCGCGTAGGAATATCAGGGTACAAATTATTATTTCACTCCTTATAAAGTCTGTGTGCACCAAGATTTCGGTTATCATAACCAACGGTTAACATAACTTTACTATAAATTTACTATTTATAATAAACCCGTACGCCGGTTAAGGACGTAAACCGAGCGTTATCTTAACCGAGCTTACGTCCTTAACCGGCGTACGGGTTGTCGTGAACAGTAAATTTTACGTTTAGCTTATGTTAACCGTTGGTTATGACAACCGAAATCTTGGTGCACACAGGCCTAAGTCTATCATATACAAGTAGAGTTTTTACTATTCGATTGGTAGTTTCAGAGATTTCTAAACGACAGGCAGACATACAATAAAAAAAAATAATAATTGATTGTTTGACGTTATTGGGTAATACTTTCATAATTATGTATTTATTAAAAAGCTGTTCATTTGAAATTACAAACAGACACTTGTTTTTTTATTTCAAAACAGTTAGTAAATAACTATTTTGAAATAATAAACTTCAACTGTTTTGAAATTTGGAATAAAGCACATAAAATTTATTTAAACGCCGTTATTTAAATTATTTAGTAAATAAAATATTAAATGCGATTTCGTAAAATGTTATGGGTATCCTGGTTTAATAAAAAGAAATGTTGTAACTCTTGTTCTGTTTAACTTACTCAATGTAAGAGATTGCTGGTGCGGCGAAATCGTATCTATCAAAGTGATGAGGCAGCACTCTTAGAACTGGTGTGATGTCCTGCTCTCGAAAATATAGTGCGTTAGTCGCTGCCTGGAAGTTGTTTAACGAGATCAATGCTATTGCATTCAATAGGCGTAACTTTGTGGTCATTTGTGACATCTTCGTCGGGTTATTTTTTATGCTCAGTATAGGGCAAACGTTCCCTCTTTCAATAGGAAGTTTTGGAGCTTTGATCTACCTCGCTAAGCTTAAGTATATTTGATTATGAAGAACACTTTCGGATGTTAATGATAACAACTGAAACTAACACCTTAAACTACATTTTAAGGAACGAGGGTGTACTCAACGAATTTTAGGCTACCACAAAGAACAAAAAGCACTCTGAGGTTTTCTTTCATCCAAGAACAGATGAAAGAATATCTTAATGTTTCATAACAAAACAAGAACCCAAAACCTCTTGTTCGACAAGAAGTACATCACTATGCAAATTTTTCAGGTCATCGGGTTATCCTTAACCTGATAACATGATAAAATTCTGTAGGTTAGTGCACAGAATTTTTCAGGTCAAGGTCAGTCTGATAAAATATTCTTTGTGCACTTTTCGACACAAGAGTAATATTTTATTCGTTACAAACTCAAACTCAAAATATCTTTATTCAATGAAATCTTTATGATTATTATGAATGGTCAATTTTTAGATTATGAAAAGTAATGAGGATAATTCAGATCGGAAACTTATAATTAAAGCTACGAGGGTTCCAAACGCGCCCTGGTCGAGAAGAGCCCACGACAAACTCAGCCAGGTTATTATTATTTTGATCAGGTCTGATACAGATGTGGTTGTCGTTAGATTTATATAAGTGTGTTGCTTCAGTAAAAAATCTTTAACATTTTTTCTTTTTTATAATTGCCTAAATTGATTTTGTTGTTTTATATTTTTGACGAACACATACTCGTACCTTGTGTTCTTTCACGTAATCCCCTACCCAGCGGTCAACCACAGTGTAATTATATCTGAAAATAATATAATAATTTATTTAACATCAACAGATAGAGGCCTATGTCCAGCTGTAAACGTCCATTAACTGATAAAGATGACAATGATGAATTTATACCACAATTAATACCACTTTAACATTATGTTCTCATCATCATTACCAGCCTATAAACTGTCAGGCCTCCCCTCTTGTAGGAGAACGTATAAGAGGCGTCAAACTTTTGCGCTACTCCAACCAACTTTTTGACTGTGAGTTTCGGCGTTGCAGGAATTTTCTCGCAAGAAAGAAAATTCTAGAATTATTACACAACCCGAACAAGGATTCATACCTAAAGTTGTGTACGTCAGTGAGCTGATGGAGCACCATGGCACCGGTGTGGGTGATCTTCGACACCCTGTAGTCAGCGACTCTGCCCAAAACCATCTCAGGGTCAAACACGGGCGGGATTGGGGTCATCTAGAAAATAAACATTTATTGTAATTGTTGTGAACCATTATGAACTTCGGAATAAAACCAACGTTCTAAAACAACATTTTTTTATATTTCCTATAGAAATACAATAGTTGTTTAAATTAAATATCTTAGAAAACTCAAGGTCTACAAATTTTACATAGTTACAGAGGAAAAAGGTCATCGTATCCGTCAATTTGAAAATTGTTACTCTACATAAAAAATTATACCTTTGTCTTGATCTTGAACTTGAACATACACGAAAATCTGTTAACATTTATAAAGCTACTTAGAATTTTTATTTTATTAAGAATTTTTAGGTTATTAATATCTTCTGCTTGTTAAATTCAAAAGTAACTTACAACAACTGCCATTTCAAAAGCCATTTGTTGAAAATCAAATCGTCTAATATATTTATATTCCGTTGAAATGTTCAAACCTAAAAAAAAAATAAAAAAATAAATTTGAAAATTCCCTGATAGTCATGAAGTTATCTAGAAAAAATCAAAGCCAAAGAAAAAGAATCTATTTCCGATATATCGCTAATACCCTAGGATTAGCTATGTGAAACTTAATCTACATCTGAAAAACATCGATGATGACAGCTTTTAAACCGCATCAATATAAAGTCCATTCGTTTAGAAGCTCATGTGATGAAAACAACGTGTCTGTCTGTAACAAGGCTACTGACAGACACATGTTTTACCTATCGACACGTTTTTTTATTCATTAATAGTGGATGCCCGCGACTTGTTCGTGAAAAATTCTGTTTTGTAATAACTCGACAAAAAGTAAGCTATGGCCTTTCTCAGGCTCTAGCTAGGTTTTTTACAAAAAGTAAGCAATGGCCTTTCTCAGGCTCTAGGTAGATTTGTACAAAAAGTAAGCTATGGCCTTTCTCAGGCTCTAGGTAGATTTGTACAAAATTTCTTAGGCGTGATTGCGTAACACACAGATAGAGTTACTTCCGCATTTATAATATTAGTATAGACAAGCTAGCCCTGGACTGCAAACATACCTGATGCTAAGTGATGATGCAATCTATGATGGAAGCGTTGGAAGTTAGCCCGCTTCCATTTTAGATTGAGTTAAAAGAAGGATCTAATCTACAGTTTCTTCCCGATATACTCGTAGTACCTACCGGAACACTAATTCGCTTGGCGGTACGTCATTGTTGGTAGGGTGGTATCTAGCTACAACTGGAGCGTCCCACCAGCCAAAACTTATAATAACTCTTTTTTTGCCGAGGGTTAATGATAACAGATTTTATTTAGATACGAACTTCAGTTCATTTGTTTTTAAAACCTAGCGTCGCGTAGTATATATATAAGAGTCTGTAGGTTTGATTTCTGAGGTTTCATCATCATCATCATTATCAGCCAATAGACGTCCACTGCTGGACATAGGCCTTTTTTAGGGACTTCCAAACACAACGATCCTGAGCCGCATGAGCCCAGCGGCTCCCTGCGACCCGTTTGATGTCATCAGTCCACCTGGTGGGGGGTCGACCAACACTGCGCTTTCCGGTGCGGGGTCGCCATTCTAGCACCTTCGGCCCCCAACGTCCATCAGCTGTTCGAACCACGTGCCCCGCCCATTGCCACTTTAGTTCTGCGACTCGCTGAGCTATGTCGGTTATTTTGGTTCTTCTGCGGATCTCCTCATTTCTGATTCGATCACGCAGAGATACTCCGAGCATTGCTCTTTCCATCGCCCGCTGAGTGACTCTGAGCCTTCTTATGAAGCCCGCAGTTAGCGACCAAGTCTCGGATCCGTATGTCATCACTGGCAACACGCACTGTTCGAAGACCTTCGTCTTCAGGCACTGAGGAATTTTGGACGAAAAGATGTCACGCAGTTTCCCGAACGCTGCCCAACCGAGTTGGATTCGGCGGTTCACCTCTTTCTCGAAATTGGACCTACCTAACTGGACCATATGCCCTAGGTATATATACTCGTCTACAATTTCGAGTGCAGAATTTTCAACAATAACTGGGTGGAGCGAAACATGAGCATTACACATGATCTTTGTCTTGCTCATGTTCATTTTAAGGCCCACCTGTTGAGAAACTCTGCTGAGGTCATTGAGCATATTATTAAGGTCATCTAGAGATTCTGCCATTATCACTACATCGTCGGCAAACCGCAGTTGAGTGAGGTACTCGCCATTGATGTTGATGCCAAGTCCGTTCCAGTCCAAGAGCTTAAAGACGTCTTCCAATGCGGCGGTAAATAGCTTCGGGGAGATAACATCTCCCTGTCGCACTCCTCGCTGCAATTGGATTGGCCTCGTAGTCTCATCCTGTATACGGACTGACATGGTGGCGTTTTCGTACAGGCACTGCAACGCTTGGATGTACCGGTAGTCGATTCGGCACCTCTGCAATGACCTTAACACAGCCCAGGTTTCCACCGAATCAAAGGCTTTCTCATAGTCCACAAACGCCAAGCAAAGTGGCCGGTTATACTCTTCGGTCTTTTGTATAACCTGCCGCAGCGTATGGATGTGGTCTATGGTACTAAAGCCTTGTCGGAAACCGGCTTGTTCGGGAGGCTGGAAGTCATCAAACCTACGAGCGAGACGATTCGTGATGACTCTGGAGAACAACTTGTAGACATGACTCAGCAGCGAGATTGGTCTGTAATTCTTCAGCAAGGTATTGTCACCCTTTTTGAAGAACAGAACAACCACGCTCCTGTGCCACGCCTGAGGCGTCTTGCCCTCGTGAATGACGGAATTGAACAATCGCTGAAGGACTTCAAGTATCGGTTTACCACCCGCTTTCAGGAGTTCTGCTGTGATTCCGTCATCACCTGGCGCCTTGTTGTTCTTTAGGTGTTCGAGAGCCATACTAATCTCGTCAAGGCTGACGTCCGGGATATCTTCGGTATAGTGTCGGGTCAATTTGGCTCTGGGGTCTTCAGCCAAATTGTCAACAGGCTTTTGAGTTGACGTGCATTTTTTTTTATTCGTTTTTTTAATATTTTGTCGCTACGTACCTCTATGTATATTCCAATCCCCTATACTTCTAACGATAAATGTTCCATTGTGAGTTTTCCCAAAATTATATACCTCATAGATTTTGTACAATGTATCATCTGTCAAAAAATAAGTTTAGCAAGTATATCAAATAGATCTATACAGATTTTTTTGCTATTTTGTATAAATGTTTTTGTAAAAACTATTTTTTTTATCGACTAGAAGTTGGCCCTTGACTGCTATCACACATAATGTTAAATGATTATGCAATCTCAGATGAAAGCGGGCAAACTTGTTTAGGAGTAGGATGAAATCCACACACCTATCGGTTTCTACACGACATCGTATCGGAACGCTAAATCGGTTGACGGTACGTCTTTGTCGGTAGGGTGATAACTAGCCACGGCGAAAGCCTCTCACCAGCCAGACCGAGACAAATTAAGAAAAATCTCAATAAGCCCCGCCGGGAATCGAACCCAGGACCTCCGTATTGTAAATCCACCGCGCATACCACTGCCACAAAGGTTGTCAAAATTCTATTTGAGGCTCAATGCAGTAATCAATGAGGTTAAAAGGTCCCCGCACGCATGACTGTTATTGCACTTATATCCATTCTTTGCGATTAATTATTATTATGAAAAGGGGGAACAAGACATCTAATATTGTCTAAAAAACATCTTTAGGAGATTTTGAATCGTCATAAGTTAAAACCAATAGGTGTTTATGTTAGTCAATTATGTTTTATTATTTCTGGGTTGATTTTGCTAAAGATTGTTAAAGATATGGAAAATTGTATGCAATGCAGTGTATCTAAATACGAACATGTCAGCTTTATTCAATTACTAGCTGTACCCGCGGTTTGAACCGCATGGATCCCGTTCGCGTAAAAATTTCAAGATAAAAAGGTTCAATCCATGGTACAAAATATCTCGTTGCGGCATGAAGGAATAACAAATATACACTACCAATCTCACGTTTCAGCCCCAAACGGGTTGATTTCTGAAGACAAAATATTACTAGTTCACTAACTACACCAGTTACAGAGAATACAATTTGAATTTCAAATCTATTCCTTCAAAAACACAAGACGTTTATACAAACTTCCAACTCCGTTTTCCCCTTTTACAGGTAGAGTTTCGCAAAATTCGCTCTTACTGCATCCTAGAAGGAGTTTGTCAATTTTTAAGTTTGTAGGTGCTATAGTGTCTGATATTTCGTGATAAATCATTTTGTGGTATTACTTTCATGTATATGGATTTGCGGTAATATTATGACAATCATCTGAATCACTAATAAATTATCTTTCAATGATTTTAACACACTGTTAACATACTCACCTAGTTTTACAGACAAGGTGATATCAGCGTCGATACTCAAGTTAAGATTACTGAGAACTGTTATAGATGCCACTTCATTCATATCAATAAATTCTTTTTCATTATAAATGGTTTCAAAATCTTCTGTTTTATTAGCGTTAAGAACAATATTGTTGTAAATAATGTCTTCAATAATGAGCCATTTGTGTTTTGAATTGAAAAGGACGTTTTCTGACGCCTGAAAATACTTAAAATTAAAAAATGCCGACATTTAGAATGTTCAAAAATAAATATTCCTAACAAAAGTTAAGCGTTCTTCTTCTAGCACAGGTTTCTTTTGCAGAGGAATTTTAAGACTGTAGCGGACGCCTGCGATATCACCACGATTTTCTTTATTATCTAACCTAAACACCTTCCTTGTTATCACTCTACCTATGATCTTTCTAAAAACTGCTTTACCGTTTTTTTATCCGTTAAGTACTTTAAACGCTCACACAAACACACACACACACTCTCACACACACGCACACACACACACACACACACACACACACACACGCACACACACACACACACGCACACACACACACACACACACACACAATCACAGCGATTCATTTTTGTATTAAGTAAAGATGACTGACTTAGGTTCTTTTTAAAGTTTCCTTTTAAAGATTGTTTTTAATTTGTATTCGAGATTCAAATAATAGCGATACTGTGTTACATTTTACTTACATAGTACATGATATTTTCGAATTGTGAACATTTTGGATTCAACACTACGCCAATGGATGGTGCTGTTTGTTCCAAACATAATTGGAGATCCTTTGAGTAATTTGCGAAATCTTTGTCGATGTTACAACTCGATACTGCCATATTATGATTGGATGCATGTCTTGCAAAATTGCATTGATACCCTGATAAACATTTCCAATTAATAATAAAATTTTAAAATATTTTTATTTAGTAATAAACGTCATACGTTAAAACATATAGTCGAACTATTTCGGGAAGTCTTTTTGATTTTGGAGACTTCTTTGGATTGACACTTAATTGAAAATAACGGTTACGTTGCTGGGAATCCTTAAAAGCTTAACTTCTGACCTTAAAGAAAACCTTATTAATTAGCTCTATAAATGTTCAGGTCTATTGTAGAAAGCTTTATTGTTTTTCACCAAGATTGGACTTTTTATCAAAAATATCTCGGGACTTTTCTCAATATTATAATCGTGGCTTACATGATTCTTTTTCACATGTCAATAAACAGACGAAAGTCACACGTTTTGCCTTAAAATAGTCAATGGAAAAATTAATCCAATCACCAAATATTAACGGCAATGTGTATATCAATGTTATTATACTAATATTGAATAACATCTTGGATTGTAACGACTGCCATATCAGGTGTTTGACGAGCAATTCAAGTATGTATTAAGAAGGTATGGGGTTTTATAGAGGGCCTTAATAAGCCATCAAATATTGATCGACTGAGAATGAGTACTTTGATGTGGCATTATCCGTTGATTGATCACAACTTTGCCTTTGATAGTAGTGATTATTTTTTAGAGTTATGGTCATATTAAATATGATAAATATTCTCCTTTTTCTCCAATTAGCGGGTGGGATAGATGGCCATGACCTCTTGATATTGAGTCCAGCTCCTCAACCGTGGTGCTATTGACGCTAAGAATTCGATTTCATTTGATTATTTGAAACTTGAAACTTTAATAGTAGATTTTTTTTGGACAGTCCTTTTTTGGGAAGCTTTATTATTTATTACTTTGAAGCTTTATACTAGTATATAACTTTATACAGTCTAGTCCGGTATCTTTAACTATATTTATATATAGTTTATGTAATGGTTTAATCTTTAATATTATACCTAGTCCTTACGCATGAATGGCAGAAGATATAAATGGCGAAAGTTTTAGCACATCAAGTCTTTGTCCACATATATGACTTTATATGAGGCAAAAGCAGCGTTGATGTAAAGAGGGCATCTTTATACACATATCCCCAAAAGTAAAATATGAGAGGTTTTCCGACTGAGACAAATCGACGAACGTCCGGAAATGACGATCATTTGGCTACTGAACCCTTTTATGATTTATTACATTCATTTTAGCGATAAAATATTCGAGATATCGGGTGTAAAATTAAGTTAATCTTCAAAGTTGTCAACTCTTAAACTAGATGGCGCTGTATAGAGTTACCTTACGGTGTTTATAACATAGTTTACAAGTTTTGGGCTTAGTGCTTATTATTTTCCCACCGCTATTAAAGTTTTGTAAATTAGGTCATTCTCAACTTTGGCAAAATTTTGGAAACACGTTTAAGCACTCTTACGTGGAACACAAGCGTGAATTAAAATGATGTTAGAGCTGTATAGTGGGTGCTTCAAGTTGCATATCTCCTGAACATGTTTGAAAACACAGATGTTTATTCGTTTATGTGCGGTTGGTGAAATCAATTGAATTGTGTTCAGTACAAATTAACAATCTTCCTTTAGTCATTATTTATAGCTTGTATGGTAGCTTAAAATATAAATTGAGTCACATTTGGTGTTAAAGCTTTAGATTTTCTTAAGTTTCCTGTTTACACAGTATTAATTTGGGCCGAAGGCACTGCCAATTTTCATGGAAGTGTATCTACATACTAAGTATGACATATCTACTTATTTATCTATTGATTTTTTACTAGAATAACAGGATATCCACCTTTATTTATTTACGTAAGCACCTTATCACCTACTTAATCACTTTTAGTATTTATTCAAACGCTAAGTTAATAAAGAAAAGTCTTATTTCTTTCATGGATTTTCTTTAACGAGAAAGAAGGTGCAATTGCAACTTGCGCCCTGTTGCGAACTAAACAAAAGTATTTTCATTCACAGTCGGTTAAGTTATAACTTAGCTCATTACACAATTACGTGAAAACCACTTTCACGAGTAACTGAAATGATATCATTTTCCTGTCACTTTTCATTTGATATCGAGTTAGAGTTTCAAAGAAAGTTGTTATCATAATATGTATGGAAATTGGACAGATAGATCGGTTATCATTATTAACAGCCTATTTTAACTGTCCACTACAGGGCCAAGCTACCTCCGTATATAAGATAGAGGATATAGAGCATAAACCCACCGTGCTGCTACAATGCGGTTGGGTCTGATTTCGGATGTATTCATTTAAATTTTTTTAATATATGTTTTCCCCAAAACATATTGATTGTTATTTTCCTCCACAATAATATAATTGATTGAAGCCCACCGAATGTTTGGATGGCGGGAGGCTTCGGTCGTGGCTAGTTACCACCCTACCGATAAAGACTTACCACTAAGCGATTTAGCGTTCCGGTACGAAGTCTTGTGTCGAGAGGGTTGTGCATTTCTACCTACTCCTAACAAATTAGCACGTTTTTGTCTTACATTGCATCATCGATTACCACTAGGTGTAATAGCAATCAATGGCCAACATGTAATGATTTAAAAAATACCCACCTTGGGTCATCGTGGAGGTTTAAGCTCTATGAAAATAAATAAATAAATATAGGACAATTACACACATCGCCATATAGCCCCACAGTAAGCGTATCTACTCGTAGGTAGCTTGTGTTATGGGTACTATGATAACTGATGAATATTTTTATATATATGATACATAAATACTTATAATACATAGATAAACACTCAGACACTGGAAAATATCATGCTCATCACACAAACATTTTTCCAGACGTGGGAATCGAACCCACAGCCTAGGACGCAGAGGCAGGGTCACTACCCACTGCGCCACTCGGCCGTCAAGATAATAATAATAGTTGATTCGTTTGGGGTTTTATTCAATTTGTTTTGAAATATAAAACTGGCAGACGGATTTATGTGATCTTTCAAATGTTCTTAATGATGTTTCTTTAATTTTTTTATCTGCAATTGGCTCAATACAGTTTAAACCAAGAACTATTTACAAGTGATGGCATCTTTGTTAGTAGAGTTCGCAAAACAATGAAGAAATAAAAATTCTTTATTACACCAAAGGATATAAAACAATTGAATAATTAAGAAAAATAAGATCGAACGAAAATAACAATAGTTATTGGCTTTTTGTGACAGTGTACCTTTTTATTGGCTGCTGGTTAGACTTAGGGCTTACTTAGTTATGATTTCAATCACACGAGATGGTAAATGATGATACAATCAAGATGAAAGTGTGCTAACTTTTCAGTAGCTCGATAAAACCCACACCCATTTTGGTTTTTGCCCTATATCGTATCGCAATGCTAATTCGTTTGGTGGTAAGTTTTTGCCAGCAGGGTGGTAATTAGCCACGACCGAAGCCTCCCTCCAGCTAGAACTTTTTGGTAAAGGACTACCGTGGTTCATTTTTACAACCTACACGATCCCATACATTCGCATGTATTTGTTCGCCATATAATTGTCTTTTTTTTATCGACGACAAGTTGGCCCTTAACTGCTATCACACCTGATGTTAACTGATGATGCAATCTAAGATGGAAGCGGGCTAACTTGTTGGGAGTAAGATGACTCCTATCGATTTCTACACGACATCGTACCGGAACGCTAAATCGCTTGGCGGTACGTTTTTGTCGGTAGGGTGGTAACTAGCCACGGCGAAAGCCTCCCACCAGCCAGACCAAGACAAATTAAGAAAAATCACAATCTGCCCTTCCAAGCAAGCAATATCTTATGAATCCATCACGCATACGACTGCGTCAAAAGTTTGTGTCCCAATATATGAAAAGCATGTGTTCAATTTTAAGTCTGGCTCTTTAACCGGGTAAGCTTAATGCTAAAATGGGTAAAAATGTTTAACAAAAAATAGAACCGACTCAAAACGCACTAAAAGCAAAAAATAACTGTGTCATTAAAATAAATTTAATTGCTTAAATTTATTTTAAGTTGATGCCAGCCAAGTTTAAGGAACATTTATTTTACGTAGTATCTAAAGCAGTTTGTGGGTTCTAGGTAACGTCCTTAAAGTAGACACCTTTGCTGGCACCAACTCCTAGATATGCTTCAGTAAATTAAAGCAACTAAATGACACAGTTATTTTTTACTTTTTAGTGCGTTTTGAGTCGGTTCTATTTTTCGTTAAAAATTTTTATTTCTTACTTTTTAGTGATTTATCACCACGTAACGTACTCGTACTATACTATTATAGTATATTGTACAACACTAGTAGCCAAAAAGCTACCGATACCGAGACAAAAACCGAAATCGCTGTAAGCGTGCCTCCAAAATTTGAAGAGTTCCTTCAATTTCCCCAGGATATCATCATCCGATCCTAACATGATGACAATGCGGCCAGCTTGGATGTGTGCCCTTTCTAATAAAAAAAGAAATATCAAAATCGGACAACTCTGTACAAAAGTTATGTGTGGTCATACATAAAAAAATATATACGTGTCGTATTGAGAACGTCCTCCGTTTTTTTTCGTCGGTTAAAAAGTAAGATTGTCTCAAGCCTATCAAATCTTTATTTTACGATTTTTGCTCATGACCATATGCTCTTGTACTATGGTACTTAGTATAAGAGTTCATGACCTTGATAACTCATAAGTCAACCAATGATAGGAAATACCAACGATGCTTATGTCCTAACCTGTAAACTCGCCAGAGCGGCGAAATTGCGAATATCTTGGTAATACAGCAGCGTGCGGCTCGGTGATAGACCCCCGAGTGGGGCGCAAAGGGTCCAAAACGTGACCCCGCATAAAGGTAGCGCCTCTTATTAGTACTGCTAGGCTTTGCGTACAGTGCTACACGTGTGTGGTTAATATAGCGTCACACTAAGACGTGTGCCGTTTCTCGTGACTCAACCACTGGTTTAGTATTCCAAATCAACAAAAGGACATAGGTAAAAAATGTATGGAAGTCTGCCCCAGAGATGCCCAGGGATGATATATATGTCATTAAATAGTACAGATCTTCTTTTTAAATAGTAATAAAGTTACTTGAATCAAAGCAGTCGCTGATAAAAGTTATGAAGGTTGATAAAAGTTGACTTTTCATACTACGACGACGGTCACGTGATTCAGAACACAATAAAAATGTTTAACAAAAAATAGAACCGACTCAAAACGCACTAAAAAGTAAAAAATAACAGTGTCATTTAGTTGCTTTAATTTACTTAAGCATATCTATGAAGCCGGTGTCATACATAAAAAAAATACGTGTCGAATTGAGAACCTCCTCCGCTTTTTTTCGTCGGTTAAAAAATTGATTGATTTTCTTATATTTTTGATATATTTTCAAGTCATTATTATTGATATATTTTCAAGTCAGTATAAACCATGGGTAGTTGTTTAAAATTCATTGTGTATTTAAATAAAATACTTAAATATGAGCATACGTTTGGACAGTCTGTGGCAAATTATGGCAATGTTTGTATTGACTCTATCGATGTATAGCAAAGTCGATACCAAATGTACCGACTTTGTTATTTACAAATTCAGCAGTTGCATTTAAATGGTTGCAATTTTACAATTTGACTGCCTCGTTGGTCTAGTGGTTAGCCTATATGTCGTCGATCACGAGGTCCTAGGTTCAAATCCTGGGTCGGGTAAATTCCAAGCTCGGAGTCGGGAAGGTGGTGTTACATCCCCGTGCCTCGGAGAGCACGTTAAGCCGTCGGTCCCGGTCACTGTCATCAACATCTGATAGTGATCGTTAATAAATGAAACATTATCACCCTAAGCCCGCCAACCCGCATTGGAGCAGCGTGGTGGGTGTACGCTCCATATCCCCTCTCCTATAAGGAGGGAGGCCTGGCCCTGTAGTGGGCAGCTAATAGGCTGATAATGATGATGAAGATGAATTTTACAATAAGACAAAATATGATTTCGTCAGTGTTTGGAATACCGACTCTAAAACCCAAATCACATCATTATTAACATAAAAGATTTGTAATGATTTAACATTTGCTGATGCCTACAGAACTAAATTTAATTGCTTAATTAGCATTCCATGGATTCATGAGAGTATGAAATTCGAACGAGACTTGTGACTGTGTTAGGTTTAAGGGTACCCTTAGTGACGCGCGTCAACACTCACCTCCTCTGTTCAAGTTATTCTCCCTGCCTAGCCAAATTCGGAAGGACCCTACTAGAGCAGCTTTGGACACTTGTTCCATTATGGAGCTTATTGCACTTCTAGTAAGGCCAAGGTCTTTTAGCAGGTTGTAGAGAGACTTCGCTGGTATACCCCTCGCACCCACTTCTACCGCGTATAAACTAACCACATAGCCATTTTTGGTTAGTTCATTAGTAAGGTCATAATATTTATTCACTTTGAATACATGGTCTTTAGGGATGTTTGTTTCCCACGGCACTGTAAGCTCAACAAGTACTATACGTTTGATTTGTTTGGAAAAAAGAAATATGTCCGGTCTAGATGTCGTAATAGCTAAGTCTTCCGGGATTTTATAGTGCTTTTCATACGTGTCCATTAATATAGTCCAATCAGGAGCAGAGCCCAGAATTGAATAAGGCTTGCTGGTGGAATTTGTACTTGAGCCTGCTTTAACGAAGTTAGTTTGTCTTTTATTCGTCGTCAACCCTTTTTGGGCTCTAGCTACTGAAAGGCTTATAGCTTCACGTATGATTTCTAGTACTCTGTCGTGGCGGCGTGAGTAGAGACCCCTGTCCAGGAGGACCTTGCATCCTACCAATAAGTGCCTTGCAGTGCCCACTGCCTCACCACAGGTATAGCAAGATTTTTCCGAGGCTTTTCCCCATCTTACTAGGTTACTCTGATCTGGGAGAGTCAGTTGAAAGGCATTAAGATAAAATTTCAATAAGGCAGGAGACCAATCGTACAGCAAGGCGCGCCACTTCAGAGCCAGAGGGATGCAGAACTCGCCTAAGTTTAACCACTCGTTTTGCATTTCTAGGTTCATGGCATGCACTTTGTAGCTGTCGTCCTCATCTTGTTTAAGAAAAGATTTTATTATGTCTTGGTCTTCCTTTTTACGTCTTGCACCCAACCCGGTTCTATTTACCTGAGCCCCTGCCATAAATTGTTTGTAAAATTGAAGCCTAGAGTCAAGTTTTCCGGCACCCTCGTCTTTTGGAAGTGATGCAACTAGTTCGTCCTGGGACTTTACTAGAATGTGCGTTCTGGTAACCCTGAGGTGTTTATAGAGTTCCGATGGCCTTTTTAGTTTTAACCCAAAATTATTGTAATCTCTGAATAGAGTTGAAGGGTCAGCCGAGAGTGCTAGACCAAACCAAGACTTCAATGTTTTTATGACATTTGCATATAGTTTTGCCAGATGGGTTCTGCCAATATCATAAACATCATTATTCATTAAAGTATGAAATTCTAATGTTTTTTGTAAATCGATTATTATAATATTTTGTTTAACATTTTTTGGTATACTTTTTGCAATTCACGAAGGCGAATGAGCTTAACTCGTGTTAGAACGTGTATATGTAGATTACCGTAGTGTGCGTGTCTGACGGAGCGATCAGTTGGGACCGAAACGTCGCAATGGTCCCTTTTGATTGTTATTTCCACGACGCTTATTACCACGAAGTACTGTCAATACACGTTCAACCACGAATAAAGCTCACTCGCCTTCGTGAATTGCAAAAAGTATAAAAAAAAAGGTTTCTGCGAACAGTACTAAATGCACGGGCAACTGATTCCGAGAGGGATGGATCGTTTCCGAATAGTTTTCAGAATACCGACTGTTTCAGCCGATGATGCAATCGATGCGACACCGGACCCGGAGTACGACGACCACACTTCTGAAATGTCGTGATCATGATTATTTTCTTGCATAAAATAGAAATGAAAACTTCTATAAGGTGAACTTAATTCTCCTTACTAATATTAAAAAGGCGAAAATTTGTATGGATGAATCGATGTTACTCTTTGACGCAAAAACTACTGAATGGATTTTGATGAAACTTTACAATAATATAGATTACATATCAGGATATCATAAAAGAAACATATCATAAATTATGCTCCACCTCAATATGTACTATTAAAAAGAAACGTTTGAGGAAACACCTTCAGTTGCTTCTTAACACATATTGGTACGAGAACATTGTATAAATAATAAATATACCTGTTATCGTTGTTTTCTTTTCTTTTTTTTTCTCTTTCTTGCTAATATTATATTATTTCTTACTAATATTATCTTATTAATGCTGTTATCACATAAATAACATATCTTTTTTTTATGTACAAATCTTCGGCAATGTATTGTCTATTGTTACACATGTATTTTTTCTTTAATGTAAAACTTTTTACTTGTAATGACTGTTTTTGCCAAAATAAAATAAAATAAATAAATAAAAGCTACATTTTACCCAAAATTCCCATGAGAACGAGAACTACGTGGGTGGAACCGTCGTCATCTATTACAAAATACAATAATGTTTTTATATTCATTTTATGAATATACAATATTCATAAAATAACATTACTCCCGTAGGCGACAAGTACTATATTGTTAAATATATTAGTCAATTTGGATATTTCGAATTGAATGAAGCCCATGACCTTAAATGTCTAAAGCAAAGTATACCCAAACAAAACTACTATTCACGGAAGCACTTAAACAACAGCTCAATAACTATACACAAAAGTGAGAAACTTTTCAGAAAAGCTTACGATTTCACACCGAAGTATGATAAGCAAAGCTCTGAAGTTAACATAATTAGCTCGCCAAAACATGATTGGCGTGAACAAACTACGCAGTGTTGACTCCAGTTGATAGCTCGTTAGTGGGCTTGTTATCAAAACAAGTGTATTCAAAAAATTCTGTCTAGCGAAAAGAGAGATAGTTTAAAAAAATTAACAATCTATACACCAAAGCATGGAGTGTTTAAAACTTACCTCTTTGCCATTGGTAAGTCACAAGACGAGGTATGCTACATCTGTGACAAAGAAGATACCCCAAGGCACGCGCTCTTCGAGTGCCAAGTAAACAAGACTGGCAAAAGTGCGCCCATATGCTTAGAGCCACAATAAAAATGAGGAAGGAAAAAGAGAGAGAACAGAGGAAAATAGAGCTTACACAATAATAGGAAAATCATCTCCAAGAAAAAAATAAAAAAGACACCAAAGCAAAGCATAATATAAGCAAAGTTTATTAGGTAATTGGTGTTAACTTACTTTGTTGGTGTGGACTCAAGTTGAAGCAAAGTATAATTAGGCACCAAACTTAGAAAGTTTTTAGAAAAAAAAAATAAGGTTGACAGGCAAAGCTGTGTAGGTTGACATGTTTAACCATAACATAATTGGTGTAAACAAACTCCGCTGTGTTGACTTCAGTTGATAGCTCGTTAGTCGGCTAAGGCATGTTTAATGTATCCGACCTAACTTGTTTGATAGTTTGCCTCTCGAGATGATGTTAGGTCCGACGGTAGTAAATTGCCAAAACTTTGGAACTATTATATGGATTATCCGCTAATGAATCAGCCTCATATCTTTCTGTCAAACTATTTTACTATTTCATATCTAACGTTTAATGGTTGGGAAATTATTATAAGTATTGGCATTCTCATAATTACTGTAGAAATCACAACTATGTCTCTCAATAAGTTCAAGGTTTCTGTCAAACAAACCAAATTATAGTGTAAAAGAATTTATAAACATTAAATACACACATACATACATACATACATACATACGCTCGAAAAGGCGTTTAGTGAATTGCTGTAAGGAGCCGTGTGCTTAGTTCAATAGTTTTTTAAATAATAATGTAAGATGGTGATAAAAAGAAATAAATTAATCTGGCTGAATTTCCTGTAGGCTCTTCTCGCGTACCAGGGCTCGTTTGCAACCCTCGTAGCTTTAATTTTAAGTTTCATACTTCAATTATCACCATTACTTTTCATCATTACATATTAAAAATTCAAAATAATAAAGATTTCAATAAAGATATTTTGACTTACACTTTGGCTTTATTATACGAAGTACTTATTCTGTTTATATCAATCCGTAGTTTTATGTTTTAAACAATAAACAACACTAATTTCGAGATAATTTATCACAAATAAATTAGAGGAATGTCTCATTAACATGGGCACCCTACAAATACAGAATGTTGAAGTAATAATTTAAATATTTGTTCATGATCCCATTCTTTAAGCCTGCTGTTTTTAATAAAATATTATAATAATAAATTATGTTATGCTAATGAAATTTTAATATCAGAGTGTGTCCCTAAATCACAGTGGTTTAATTTAGAATGTAATCAAGTTAAGTTAAGAGGCAGTATTTTAAGTAAAAGGTGATATTTGAATAATTCACGTGGCGCAGGGGCAAGATCGCAAAAAGGGATGACACAAAGGATGAAAGAGGGATGAAAATTACCTGGCTCTTTTAAGGAATGTGTTGTTACGAAAATGGGAAATTTTTAGAGTTCTCACGGAATACTTATGGCTTTTCGCATGTAAAGTAAAGTATGGGTTAACATAGTTTGCTTAAAATATTTTATGCTTTATTTTAAAACGATACGAGTTAAATCTATCTTTATTAGTAACAGAAAATAAACTGAAATGTAATTAATAAAAATTGGAATGGGAATGCTAAAAAACAGCAGTTAAAAACAAAAATAAAACAATATATTTGTATTGTTTCCTGTAGGTGATTTATTAATTTCAGCGGATGGTAAGTAATGGTGCAGTCTTAGAAGGTATCGATGCGATAATTTGACGGACTACTGTTTATTTGCCTTGTATCATCTTGATTAGCAGCCTATTTAAATTACCTATTTCTGTTTTTTTTTTTATCGAATACAAGTTGGCCCTTGACTGCTATCACACCTGATGTTAAGTGATGATGCAGTTTAAGATAGAAGTGTGTTAACTTGTTAGGAGTAGCATGAAATCCACACCCCTTTCGGTTTCTACACGACATTGTACCGGAACGCTAAATCGCTTGGCGATACGTCTTTGTCGGTAGGGTGGTAACTAGCCACGGCGAAAGCCTCCCACCAGCCAGACCAAGACAAATTAAGAAAAATCTCAATCTGCCCCGCCGGGAATCGAACCCAGGACCTCCGCCTTATAAATCCACCGTGTATACCACTGCGCCACGGAGGTCGTCGAGGTTTCTCTTCCTATGGGGTGTATATCTGGAACTTATATCAACTATACTGCTCTAATGCTGATTGCAGATTAGAGTGCTAATATTCACTGTAGTATAATCAATATCAGATGTTAATTATAATTAATTACTAGGACCATTGGCTTTACGTCTGACAGTCAGTTCTCTTTAACTGTTAGAGTAATATCTTGAACTTCCAACTCTAAGCTAATATTAGGGACTTTTTGGCAGAAAAAAAGTTCTATATAAAATTGCCTGACTGAGGAGCTCATAATCCAATGACACGTAGACTAGTCAGATGAAATTCTAGACCGACTCAGTTTTGGCGTAAACTTTCCGTTTATGCTTACGGAAAGTTTACGCCAAATTATGGATTCACTTGAGTTGCAGTTCCAGCTGAGAATCAATTTTGTTCTTTTTTTAGATGATAAAAAAATGTAGCAGTATAAAACAATTATGAAGAATATGAATTTCCACAATGAATTTTTATACATTTTGTTGCCTCCGACTGCCTCGTTGGTCTAGTGGTTAGCCTATGTGGCTTCGATCACGAGGTCCTGGGTTCGATTCCTGGGTCGGGTCACAGAATAATTCTGAGCTTTTTCATTCTTCAAAGTGTTCAGTACTCTCCAAGCCCGGAGTCTGGAAGTTGGCGGTGTTACACCCCTGTGCCTCGGAGAGCACGTTAAGCCGTCGGTCCCGGTCACTATCATCAACATCTGATAGTGATCTTTAATAAATGAAACATTATCACCCTAAGCCCGCCAACCCGCATTGGAGTAGCGTGGTGGGTTGACGCTCCATATCCCCTCTCCTATAAGGAGGGAGGCCTGGCCCCTGTAGTGGGCCTTTAATAGGCTGATAATGATGATGATGATACATTTTGTTTGTTTGTTTCTCAATCACGGCTCAAAGCCTCAACGGATCTGGCTGTAATTTGACATAGAGATAGATTATAATCTGGTATAGCACATAAGTACTTTTTTATTCCAACATTCCCGCATGGGTTTTACGCAGGGTTCCACCCGCGTTTTAAAATTTTCTGTATATTATTTATTTTTATTTAAGCAAGGAATCCAACCCAGAATATGATCACAATAAGTTAGACCAACAAGGTAGTAAAATTGAATGCTTAGTCACCATAAAAGGTAGTAAAAACTGTTGTGGGCACGAGTTGTGGGATAAGTTATGGCTGTGATAAGAAATATGTTCCGTCCCTTATGAAAGGTAACGCCGCCGTAGCAACCTGCACACTTTTATGGGGGAGACCGATGATATAAATAGCGCGAAGATATTATACGAACTAATACTATATATCTATATATATTATAGTCTTCTTATAGGCCTCATAAGAAGACTCCAAAGTACTTAGTTGGATAGAGAAAATGAGATTTTTTTTTGAGACATTCAAAACGTGCTAAAATTTGAAAAAACAAAATTCTCATTTAACGTTTAAAATTATTCAATATCAGGGAAGGCAAAGGTTTCTCAGCAATGTTGTCTTAGTAAAAAATGTTTACACCTATATGTTTAAAAACAAAATTCTGCTCTTTTAACCTTCAATATCGTCGAAGGTATAAGTTTCACATCATTGTTGCCTCAGTGAAAAATGTTTTGAATAACAAAATCTATCTATTTAAAACAAAATTTCCATTTGACGTTTAAAATTTACGAAATTTGCCTTTGTGAAAATTGATCAAAATAATACCCTCAATCGAAATAGCTACTTTTTTTTCTTTGGCCAGCATTTTAAAATTTTGAAATTTTTTTTATAGGCCGTGAATGATGTCCCTTGAGTGATCAAATCAGAAAGAAACACAAACGGTACAGATGAACAAAAGCTCCCGATAGTGGACTGATAACATTGAGCGGGTTACAGGTATTCAGGTGCTTTGGTATACTATTTTTTCTGACACATTATTGTGATGAGTATAATCATACTTTTCATTTTCAAAATGTGACACTACACATCGACTACGTTCTTTATCCTACAGAAGAGGTAGTTTATCAGTCTATGTATCTTCCATCATGCTTAACAATTAGTGGGTTGGTGTAGTTCTTTTAGCCAGTTTCATCCAAATGTCGAGTTTAAAATTGCACGTTTTCAGTCTTTGCATTTATTTATCTCGCTTTTATAATCTAGGTAGAAACAAAAATTCGTATACTCGAAAAGTTTAATCACATAAAATATCGATGAGTTTTATGTCAACGAACAAGACGTTGAATTTATTAGTGCGCCGTACCTTCACACCGGATATAAATTACCCCGGGGCGTGCGCGCGACCGGATGTCAAAAGTCATTTTTCTTTGACACTATTTGACAGATATATTGTTATATTTTTTAAGCTGTGAGCTATTACATAATCTAAGATGCTATTTATATTATCTGCCAAAGGTATATATGAAGTCAAGATCGTTTAGTCCAACTATATGTATGACTACTTCCAGAAGATAAAGAAGTGACTCTATTTCCAGAAGAGTCTCAGTTGAGAACTGAGACTCTTCTGGAAATAGACTCTACCTAGACTACCGACAAGGAAATTCATCTACTGTAAATCGTAAAATAATAGATTTAAGGTAAATTAAGGACTAAATTTTATTACATTTTATATATTTTCAAATATACTATTTTATAGCGTACAAGACATAAAATATTGTAATTGAAAATATATAAGAATCTTTAATGTGCCAATCCGAATTTGTCATTACCAACGTCGTCACGAACCTTATTGAAAAAACTTTTTGTTTGTCGATGGAGAAAACTTTGAGAACCAACTCACGTAATTAAAAGTGCCAGGGAAATAAGAAAACTTTATTTATTACATTATTTCTCCGTTATTTGACTCAATGGACCAGCGGTTAGATAGTTACAAATAATTATGATTAACGCCCGAATACTCAAACGCAAATCAAAGGAGGATGCCAGATCCTAACCCAGAAAGAACACTAAATATAAATGTACTAAAAATATCCTATTATTATATAAATGTTTTACAATAAGTCATTTTAACTGTTGGACATCGGAATAAAATTCTGTTAAAAAAGTAATTAAACTATTTCCTTTTAATTTACACTCTACGCATTTTTAAATCTTTATTGATGCACTGGGTTCTAGCCTTTTAAATCGTTTTTATTGTATCTTCATCAAAAGTGGGCTCTAAAAGGCTAGTATCGTCGTTAAGCCTGTTTAAAAATGTATTTAATGAACCTTTGCGACTGTCATGTCAGTGTGTCACGACTACTATACGGAACAACAATATGGAAATGGACGATAACCAACGTTAGGCTCGTGTCGAATACTCCGAGTTCTAGAGCTTTTAAATGTAATTTATATTAAATAGTAAAAAAAAATGCAATAAAATGATGCATAATACATTGTTGTACAATATGTTTATATTAGTGGGTTAAAGTCTTTATTTATTTATTTATTAAGGAAAACCAACTGCTGATACATTATTTCTAGTCCATTGAATATATATATCGAGCTTCAGTTAATGCTCAGCTTACAACAGGTCTTCACAGCATGCATAATAACTTTTAAATTAAAATGTCATCAGAAATTACAATGTCAATAAATATATTAGTTAACTACACAGAACTAATCTGTCAATTTGAGAGCGACGTAAAGAAATGTGTCAATTGTTAAAAAAAAATAATAAACATAATAAATTTTTTAAAATGTCAGGTACTAATTCAAGAAAATGAAAAATATATAATTTGACGATTTCCTCAAGTCAAATAAAATTTGTTATGGAATAGATCGGCAGCTCCTTACACTTTTAGCGACAAGATTATTGTAAATGTCAGACATTCTTGGTAAAATTATATTTCCTGTGAATTTGATCTATATGGCCTATGATTTACAGCAATTTGCAAGAATCTCAGGGAAAATGTTATTACAAAGTGCTTTTTTTTGAATAACTTTTGAACAGTTTAGGACAATCACACTAATCATTGTTATAATTTAAAAAAAAACGTCGATGGCCACCAAGATGGTTACTCTTCTATCCTCAAGACTGAGTCTTGTGAAAAAAGGAAAGCCTATCAGAATAATTACGTAGATTTTTGTTAAATCTATAAAAATTGCAAAAATAGTTACGAGGATGTAAACTCCCTCGATTCTTTTCATGTGAATTTTTGACATGCGGTGAGCATATTGTAAACAATACTCAAGCTTGCTCCGCACATAGCAATCAAACAGTCTTATTATTTGTGGCACATTGTCTAAAATTTTTGAGCTTCTAAGAATGGAATTACAATCCAAATGATTTATTTGAACTTGGGCAATAGTCTTATCAATATGAGGTAGAAATGTTAATTTGCTATCCAAAACAACACCCAAATCCCGAATTGTATCTATTTCTTTCAATTGCTTGTTGTTAATGTCATATACAGATAATAATTTATTTTTATTTCGTGTGAATTTTATGTGGTAACACTTGTCGATATTCAAGGTCATTTTATTAGTATTACACCAAGTGTTTAATTTAATCAAGTCTTCTTGTAATAATTTTATGTCATTGTCACAGCGCATAATACGGGCCAATTTCAAATCATTAGCAAAGAGACTTGCATTGCAATTATCAAATATGTCAATTATATTATTTATAAATATGTTGAAAAAAGTCTTATACATTGTCTGGCATTCTCCTTTAAGTAAGTCGTAGACTTACCTTTAATATAGAAATCTGTCTAAATAAGTCGTCTCGAGACGTTAAATTTGATTTGTTTGAGTATTTGGGAACTAGTCTCAAGAAATTCACAGTAGTTAATGGATTTGTTCACAAAGTCGATGCCATTACATTAGCCTATTTGGACGAGAGAATATAGAGTTCACCGTTATTTGAGAGGACGGACGACGATAAACTATAATTGTGTTTGGAAGTCTTTAAAAAGGGTTTTATTCATCAGTCCATAGAAACTGTAACTCTTTGTTTTTTGTTATTATCTATTTGACGAGAAAAGCTATGCCTACCTAATATTCAGTTCACCTTAGCCTATAATAGAGTGACACGGACATGCAAAGAATTTGCCGTGCGGTACGTCCAGTACCATTCTACACATGAGTTTATGAACTATTATATTTCATATTTTAAATTTATTAGAAAAATAAATAAAGAAGAAGACACAAACATAGATAAAAACGTAAAACTTGCAACACCGTTTTTTTGGCTGGAAGCTTGAAACTGCAACATTTTTAAAAGGATTTTTTGGTGCATTTCCTTTATTTCCGAAGTGATTTTGATTCCACGTTAGGTATTAGTTATAAGGCCGCAGTTTGTGCTGGCGGCCTGCCAGAGGCTTTACCGGGAGGCTGTAAGCTCTGAACCAGGGTTCGCTGTCTGCGGACAACACACCATGAAATGAAAATACATAAATTGGCTTATTTCTTCTGTACATTGTTAGCGAAAATTGGATATAAATGCAGACATAAATCTTGTTGTCTGGGTTGACAAATAAAATTTTTGTTACGATAAAGCAGAAATTGGCTTTCTTTTATATTTTGCAAGTGAAATTATCAAAATATTTGAAAGTGATATAGACATGAAATTTTTGTCTATTTAAGCTTTTTTTAATCTAAGAGATAGACCTTGCTAGGACGACGTATAATATAACGAAAGTATTATCTAATATTTAAAATTTCCCTGTCACAATGTTAGTTACTCCTCCGAAACGGCTTTACCGATTTTTACCAAATTTTGTATGCGTATTCAGCAGGTCTGAGAATCGGCTACTGTCTAATTTTCATCTAATTTTTTTTTAATTTTTAATGCAAAACAATGTTTGCCGGGTCAGCTAGTATTACTATATAGATACGTTGATGTGCTAAGAGTGTTTTGACTTAGTCCACATAGCAGTGATCGATATTTTGGACTTACTGTTGCTATTCAAGTAGGGCTTACATTGCGCTAAATATGTATAATCATTTACTTGTTGTTTAAGAGATTTTGTAACTATTTCGCTGTCGTCTGAGGATGATATACATCGCGTATACGTCAGATTGAAGCGACTCTCGTCCTAATCTCGAGGGAACAAATCGAATGGCTCAAAGCCAAGTGTTGTGCCTTCGCTCCAATTCCATGCTCCAGAAACATATCTACTACTCGCATTACTACTCGAGGGATGTGCTGCACACTTATGATAACTCGTAAAGTTTCAATTGTTTGTTAAGCGAGTTTTCTAGTGCAGTTTGCGTATGGATATCTATTTGGGAGACAAACTATCATCGATATTTCTTTTGTAAGGTGATATTTCTAATCAACCCAGGGTCGCACCGGTAGTTTTATTTATATTATCTTACAGTATTCATGTCATGACAATGTTAATTAGAGCGTTTAAATATTATGTAATAGTAACTACTACTATGTGTTTATTGTTTTTAAAGCAATAAAAAAAATATAAAGAAATTATTGAAAATACCATAACCATTCTTGAAAAATATCGTGAGTATAGGTATGCTGTAGGCTTACTTTATGAGATCGATCTGCTAAGTTCTTTAAGAAAATGTGTAACATTCATAAACTCTTATTTTTCTTAAAGTGCTCCTTGCTAAGTTTTAAAATGATTACAAGCTGATAATGATTACTTGCCACGTAATATGTAAATAGGTTTAGAAGACTCAAAGATGTGACGGCGTCTCTTTGCCGAGGGGCGCTAATTGACCATAACTTGTAATTAGTCCCTCCTGCACTTTCTAGGAATGGAGCACACGAACGATTATTTTTAACCGACGAAAAAAAAACGGAGGAGGTTCTCAATTCGACACGTATATTTTTATTTTATGTATGACGCATAGATTTTTACAGAGTTGTCCGATTTTGATAATTCTTTTTTCTTTTTATTAAAATGGGCACACTTTAAAGGTGGTCCCATTGTCATCATGCTAGGATCTCATGATGATATCCTGGAAAAATTGAAGGAACTCTTCAAATTTTATAGGCACACTTGCAGCGATTTCGGTTTTTACGTAAGTATCGGTAGCTTTTTGGCTACAAGTGCCGTATAATATACTATGACAGTATAGTACGAGTACGTTATGTGGCGATAAATCACTAAAAAGTAAGAAAATAAAAATTTTAACAAAAAATAGAACCGACTCAAAATGCACTAAAAAGTAAAAAATAACTGTGTCATTTAGTTGCTTTAATTTACTTAAGTATATCTAGGATGCCAGCCAAGGTTTCTACTTTAAGGACATTACCTAGAACCCACAAACTGCTTTACTACGTTAAATAAATGTTCCTTAAACTTGGCTGGCACCGACTTCATAGATATACTTAAGTAAATTAAAACAACTAAATGACACAGTTATTTTTTACTTTTTAGTGCAATTCGAGTCTGTTCTATTTTTTGTTAATATACTAACTGCTTCTCTTTGCTTCAAATTTTTATCATCATTTCTGACTGCTTTGTTGGTGCAGTGGTTTGCCAATGTGGCTTCTTCATTACAGTTCACTACAGCATGAAGCCTTGACAAATAAGCCAAGCCATTAATCTCGGTTATTGTTAATAATAATAGCTCATAGAAATCGTTACCAATCATAATCAACCTCAGACATATAGTTTTTAGTTTTTCGGGTATTTCTCGACGACCTCCGTGGCGCAGTGGTATGCGCGGTGGATTTTTAAGACGAAGGTCCTGGGTTCGATTCCCCGCAGGGCAGATTGAGATTTTTCTTAATTTGTCTTGGTCTGGCTGGTGGGAGACTTTCGCCGTGGTAGTTACCACCCTACCGACAAAGACGTATCGGCAAGCGATTTAGCGTTCCGGTACGATGTCGTGTAGAAACCGAAAGGGGTCTGGATTTTCGTCCCACTCCTAACAAGTTAGCCCGCTTCCATCTTAGACTGCATCATCACTTAACATCAGGTATGATAGCAGTCAAGGGCCAACTTGTAGCGAACATGTAGTAAAAAAAGTTCTTATCTCGCTAATGGTGAATACTTAATCAATTAGCCAAGACTATCTACCAACAACTTGCTCTTCAATATGGCCTTGTCGATTTTACCCGACTTATTATAGGTACGACCCAGCATCAGTTTTTGAAAATAGCAGTGCGTTGCTCTACTAGGATCGAACAATTATCACTGATAGGTATATTGTAGCCAATAGACCTGATATAGTGATAATCGAACTATCAGTGCGCCGTGCAATGATTATTGATATTATGTATTGTTTGTTCCGCATGACGATATTCTGGTGAAAGCCGTTGTTGTTGGTTCAAGGGTCACATACAGAAGGCGGTAATACTTGAGACGGCGTATATTGTGAAGATGTTTCTCACACTGGAACTCTGCCCGCGGGTTGCTTCCCCCGAGACCGGCATTTAAAATTTTAAAATAAAAAAAATATATAAAGGCTTAGGAACATACACGCTACTCCAAAGCGGGTGATAATAGTATAGTCTCTTTAAGCTTTTAGCTATAAATTAGGTATTCCAAACTACGTTGTAAAATAAATATCGATGTTTTATCATGAGACAATTTCTTTGTATAGTTATGGCCAACAACAACGACTATCTTTGAAATCATTAAGATCCGCCTTTTAAATTGCATCAATCGCAGGTTGATGTCTGGCATAGAATTGTAGAAATATGTAATCGGGTCCTAAGACTGTAGAACTTTGAATTCAACTTCCGAGGTCCTTTGACTGGTTGTGAAAAGCGCAAGTTTTGTTTTACTTGAATTAAACTTCTGTCTTTATTTACGATTTTATCTGAAACTAAAAGTTCGCTTTAAGCTAGGAAATACCATTTAAATCGTATTTTATGATAAGGACCTAATGAAGCTAGCTTTTTACGATTCAGTAGTACCTACTAATAGAACTCTTTGTGCTAGAGTTTGTCTGTGGAAAAACCACATACATTTAGGTTGACAAGAGATCATCTTGAATACCCTACTAAATAGTTATTTCTACTATGTGGATTTCATGGGAAAATAGTGCAGTGGTTTCGCGTTCCCTTCTGCACCAGTTCTTTTTGGGTTCATTTAAACCCCAAGGCTGCTGCGGCCTCTTGCATCCAGTTGTCCGTGTAGGGAAAAATGGATATCCCGTCATTTTTCGGTCGCCAGAGCCTCGTCCGTTTTCTAGCAGGGGATACCGCGTGCAGGTGAGGTTGACATTTGGGGCTGACTAGGCGTTATTGTCGTTCTCCCCCTTACCCCTCGTTTTTTTTTCTATTATACATATTGCATTACTTTTTCTATTTGAAGGGCATTGTTATAGATATTTTATTTTCGAAAGTAAAAGTTTGATGAACACGCCTTCCCCTGTATCATTATGAATAACAAATAAGTTAAAAATGAGATTTTGCTGTGCTGACGTTACTTCAGTTTACACACACAATATTTGTGATAATACTTAACTTACCTTACTGCTTATAAGCCAACCTTTTTTATTTTCCGAAAATATTTCTCTACAAAAAAAGGTCCTCTTTTACTGGGAATTGACGGGGAAAAGAAATAAGTATACTGTTTATCACTGACTCTCTCGAGGAGTCTAAAAACACAAACCTTCTAAATTCGTAACCGCACAGGCCTCCCACTCGGCCAACGAAGCAGTCCCTATATTCAAGAGAAGACGCATGTGCCTGAGCAAAAATAGGCAGATAAAAGTCACACCTATGTTACGGTATCGCAAATAAAAGCATTACGCAAATTATATTCAGCAAATACGCACAAGGATTTCAAATGGCGTTTCGCGTTGCGCTACGGCCGCGTTTTACGATATCCCCACTCTTTATGGTGCGTTAAAATATGTACATAAATGATAACTACGGACTTAAAATTGAGTCAGCGACGTCGTAACTTTTTATAGCGAGTGTGTGTTAGTGAAAATTCACCTTAAGCTGATTGCGCACTGCCGTAAGAGCCGCAGCAGTGTTATCAACAAAAAACTGACGCGATGATGCGTAAACTAAGGATATAAACGCCCAAATGTAATCTCTTTGAACGTGAATTATTCGTTAACGTGCTACTTCCAATTAGCAAAAAGTGTATGCTGAGTATGCTGAGTATGTATGTGTATGAAGAGAATACAACTGTATAATAGCATTTGCATCCAGTTTCTTAGCAGGGAACCCTTAGATTAATAAACCTTATGCCTAAAATAAGGGCATTGTTATTAGTTAATTGACGCACGCGGCTACTAGGTGGTTCCATTGCTTAATCCTTCAATTTTTATAAACAAGATTAAATATAAACAAAGCTATCAACATTTCTGTCTAATTTTACTTTTTCCGACAATTCAGTTTGATTCTCAGGAGAGCATTCTGGTTGCAACATAAGGTCAAAGTTATCCATTGATAGTCATTTAACACGTTTTACTCGAGTAATCATACGCCAAAAATACCTTACATCATTTTAGAAAACAGCTGATATACTTACTAACAGTCTTCTGAAAGTCAGACTGCTAGACCAATATTAACCATACATAGCTAAGAACTACTTAAAGAACGATTAAAGGGACTGCCATTTTCAAATTAGATAAACTACAATAACCTACAAGCGTACAAGTAAAGTGTGAAAGTAGTGTGAGTGTTTATTTTCATTTGTTATTTACCAAAACAATGCCTGCTAAGGCTGCACTAAAATAAAATATATCGTCTGCTCCGATATGAAAAGGCTTTTAGCCTAATGAAGGGAAGAATACTTCGGGATGCACATTCATGGCTAAAGTGACATAAGACAATACTGTGATACTTTCGATAAATGCTTCGTCCAAAAAACACTTTACAGTACTAAAAGTACGAGTTACTGTAAAAATTTAAGGAACAAAGATATGACAACTCTCTGCTACTAACAGAAGTAGAAAACTGCTAAAAAAATTTACAAGAAAATATTAATTGTTCATTGTTGTAAGCTCTGACCACCATAAAGGCGAAGAAGCGAAAACAAAATCAATAATTTTAAAAACCTAAAAAACCATAACTTATACCTTTTTCATATACAATGTAGTCTTCGATTATCTACAAAGTGTTTTATATGTTCATTTATATTATTTTTATGTTTTTATTTTATATTATATCACTAAATCAAATTCAGACTTCGTTTATTTCAAGTAGGCTTAGTTTAAACGTCATGTAAGACAAAAAGGAGTAAAACGTTTTTGTGAAGTTTCTTCATAAGAATATCTCTTGAATGTTTGTATTGATGATGCAGATGATCTTAAAAATAATTATTTTGATTTCTGAGTTATACCACTTTGATATAAAATGTTTCTTACCCCATCGTAAATGTAAGTCAATACATCGGTAAAGTAGACATTTTCTTTTGTATTGGGTGGCAGTCTTGTACAATTTTCCCATGTATTTTAAAATTTCCATAATATTGTCTGTAATGTCTTCTGTAAATTGTTTCTCGATAGTGATTCAGAAGTGAGTGTGACGGTAGTGTTTCCCTTGAAAAACTCTACCACAAACTGTACTACTCCTAAAAGTCATAGTATTACTAATTAGGAGTAACTACTGAAATGGTGTTACTAAGCCTATTTCGTTTCATATTGTATTAATGTACTCATGTACAAATGTCAACATTGTGGGTGTATATTTCAAGCATAATTGCAGCTCTAATTAAATGGCACTTGCCAATAAATTGCGAAATGCGCCAACGTGCAATTTTGTTCAGATAAAAACAATATCCTTGAAATCATTTGTTTGAGAGCGTAAACATTTACCATAGCTGATATTCTTGTGTTTTATCGTTTGTAAATTTATCCAGTCCATATTGTATGTTCCTAACGCTCGAATACTCAAACGGAAATCAAATTTAAGTGAGCAAGTCGTATTTTTCGTTTTGACAGATTTCTATTGTAAAATAACAAGGTAAGTTTTCTCGAGACGTACTTAAATTTAATTAGCGTTTGATTATACGTGCATAAGTCTAGTTTTTACATTAACTTCTTTTTGAACTAATTATGTATTTGAACCAATTTTGTGTTTATGTTAATAGATATAAGGATAAGAATAATGTAGACTTTATACAAATTAAATAAAAAAGACTTATAAATTATTTATTATTCTAAAAATTAAAATCTGACAATAAATATGTTGCAATCCTATTCTTGTTTTAATAAAGATAATAATGCTAACTTATGTTGTTTTTTTCTTATTTCAATGGGATTGGACAGTATATTTGGTAAAAGCTAAGGCGACTGAGTTTTTTCGACAACAATTAAATTATCATCACCATTCGAGCGAATACACACAAAACCTTGATATTACAATAATATTTACCTTAGTTATTAGTGACTATATCTGTTGAAGACTGGATAAAAATACATTTTTCGATGAAATATTTTTCAAAACTCCAGGACGTTTTTGAAATGTCCATCAAAATTTCATAGCTAAATTTAGGTTAAGCCGTAAAATATTTCGGTTTCGGTCACAAGGTGTAAAAAATCATCAACATCTGATTGTGCTCGTAAACTAATAAATAGAACCATAAAATGTTCTAATTCATTGGAGATATTATCACTCTCTACAAAAAAGCCCGTCAACTATCCATCAGGAGGAGGCAGACCCATTTTTTATTTAAAAATCTTAATTTTTTTTTGGACTACATTTAAACGCATTTATTTTACTCATGCTATTAATCCTTATCAAAATAAATTATGTCGTGGTAAGTCAGTCTGGTAATATGGTATTAGATTAATATTGACTGGTCGAAGGTGGCGCAGTCGGTAGTGACCCTGCTTCTGCGTCCTAGACTGTGGGTTCGATTCCCACATCTTAAAAAATGTTTGTGTGATGAGCATGGATGTTTTCCAGTGTCTGGGTGTTTATCTATTATTATATTATACTATATTATAAGTATTTATGTGTAGTATATATAAACATATCATCAGTTATCACAGCACCCATAACACAAACTACTTACGGGTACGCTTACTTTGGGGCTATATAGCGATGTGTTAATTATTTATATATTAATTGCGTATAATTAATGTAGGTCGTATATAACTTTAGCTTTGGAGCGGTAGATTCCCTCAGCTGGCGTCAATACGACTCTGAATCACTCTCGAGTGTTGATTTGCCCTTATCTGGGATTGCTGTTTGTTTTAGCTCTTGTCCTTCAAGCGAAAGTGATATTGGATGTTGTAAATACACGTTTTTAACTAATATTGTGAAATGTATTTATTTATAATTATATTGTATCTGTAATTGTTAACGTACTATTATTTATTCTGTAGTTTACAGAAAAAATTTACTACTACTGTTTGTTTGGTCCAGTGATTAACCTGTGTCCTGTGTGTTAGTTTCTTTCATTAGGTCCTAGGTACAAATCCTGAATCTGGCTGTGGAATGACTCTGAGTTTATTTTTCTTCTAAGAAATTTTTAGTAAAAGCTAAGCCTGAAATTTGGAAGATGGTGGTGTTACAGCTCCGTGCCTCGAAGAGCACGATAAGCCCTCCTGCTACTGTCACCAACATTTGATAGTGGTCGTTAAACATTACAAAATGATCGTAATGATCGCCTTTCGGTGTAGAGACTTTGGGGCCATGGGGACCAAAGGCTCGTTCGCTCTTTTTGACGATATCTCAAAAAGAGTTATCGAGTCTACGGGTGACCAAAGAGCTGGCAGCTACCTTGGTCAACGGATTAGTTTGGCCATCCAAAGGGGAAATGTTGCCAGTATCCTGGGCATTATGCCTCATTGCAGTGGAGTTGAGGAGGTTTTAGATTTAATTTAATTTACTTTTAATTTTGTTCTAATTATTTTAGCGTAAAGTATATTGGTTTAGTTTCACTTTTCATAAAAATTATCGTTAGTCTATTTAAATTAATAATTATTAGTTTATGTGACATCAGGTTACGAGGTCCTGGGGCAAGACCTTGGTCGGATTGTGTGACGTTAAATTGTCAGTAAATATTCTCAGCCCGGAGTAGAAAAACGATGGTGTTTCACCATCTGATAGTGATCTTAAGTGTCACACATTATCACCCTAATACCACTAACACGCAGTGGGGCAATGTTGAATTTAAACTCCACATCTCATCTCCTATATGTGGCCTGACTCTGTTGAAGTCAGAGAAATAGGCTGATAATGATAGCCACCTCTATGATCATAGCTACAACACTCTATATGCTCTATGTCCTGTCTTTGGCAATCTGTGTGGCTAGTGTAAGATTTTACCGCGTCGATATCGAGAACGGTAAACGCAATTTTGTATGACACTGACACTCACCCATTTGAGTTTTCTCTCGATACTGCTAGGGGCGCAGCTTCAATTCCATATAAAATTTGCCTTTACGCGAATGTGAAGTTTTCGATTTGTTTTGGTGAAAGCTCACACTGGGCACTCTGAGGGGCAAGAGTGAGTTTTACACCAAGCGACTGCATACAAACGTAACGTCAATTTATAAGGAAAGAAAGAGTTTACTTACGCTATAACTTTACGGATTAGCGATATAAAGGAGTGCTTAGCTAAACGAAGTAAAAAGTTAAAGTGTTTCACAGGAAAGGAAGAGTTTTCTCCACCTGACTGCCAAACTTTATTTAAAAGTTAATAACTAAATTTTGAAACGTAGATATAAATAAATCTTTATTGATGGTTAATAAAACAAGAGACGCTATTTTTTACTTTTTTATTATAAGTAAAAAGGTTAAGTTATACATTGTTATCTTATTTTTGGAAAAATATTCATGATTTAATTAATCGAGTAACTGCTATTTTTCTTGCCGGCTCCTCTCGGTCTGTTCTTAGATTTATTAGACATGGTTCTTTCTTTTCAAATCATGCGACGAAATATGTATACAAAAATATTTTTTTAACTCGTTATATGTATTATTGTTTTCTATTAACAGTTACTATTAATACATTCACAGGCACGAGTAGGTGCTATTTTGAAAGTTAGATAGGCACTTGTTTTATAAGCACTGTGTTCTCTTAAAAGTATTACAGCATTATAGCAGAATTTTTTACAATAAAAGACCAAAAAGAGTTGAGTCGCTCATATTTTTAAATAATAATTAGCCTCGAAATTTTATAAACTTATAATTCTTTGACTATACCTAATACCGCTATCAGCATAATTATAAACGGTGAAATCTGTAGCATGGCGGCGCCATCTTTGACTTTGCAGGCTGCTTCTGTGTGTAGAACAGTTTTCCAGTAACTGTCGTTGATATTTGCATTGTCTGACAGGGTCCTGGTGAGGTTGGTGGTTGCTTCTGAGTAAGTAGTATTCCGACCAAACTTCCACGCGCTTACTGAAATGTCACATTATTTATAATCACAGACTATTCAACTGTAGTTAGAGCAACGAGACGAGTTCAAGTACATTAAGAGAGTAGCCGCTACTAAAATTCAATGCGAAAGTGAGAAATTATTACCCCCATTTTTATCTTTCGTGTCAAAGTAAAAAAATTAATCTCTTTGAAAACGGAGCAGGATTGACGTGACTTTACAATTAAGAGTATGATTGCGAAGAGACCATGATCTTCCATTTGCAACGATCCATGCAAATCTCTCACTTCCTCCAATTTCATGCTTACATACAAGTTCATTGGTTTAGGGTACTCTTGACCTGGTCTTTTACCACAATTTCCTGGATTGGCTCCAGGAACGATTGATCTGGTCTTTTCTTTCCAGCATTCCCATTCACTCTCGCCTTATAAATCGTTTTCGTAAGCCTCCATTCATTCATTCACTCTACTTGTCCAAACCATCTGATCATACCATTCTCAATTTTAGTCACTACGTCTTCTTTTATATAATACTGCTCTCTTATTACTCTTTTCTTAATTTTATCTTTAAGTTTTACTCCACTCGTACTCCTCAATGATGTCTTTCCTACTGCATTTATTTTACTTATATGCTTCCTCCTAACTATTTCCTATTTTTAACTTCACTTTCGAAATTCGTAACGAAAAAACCTATAGTATCAAAAACATAATATCAAAAGCACAATTTCGTCAACGATGCATAGGGAACGTGGCTTAGGTAATTAAAAAAGAGATAGGTTTTTTCGGTTCTTTTTTTATCTAGTTTCAAATGGCATTCATCCAAATTAACCTTATTTAGTCTTAAAGATTCTTGAAGAAATCTGTCTAAAATAAATTGTTAAAACATACTAATGAATTAGTTCCACTGTTTTTACCGCGGTCAGCCCAAGCGCCACACGTCTTTCTTTTATGCTTCCTCCTAACTATTTCCTATTTTCAACTTCACTTTCGTCTAATATACGTCGATAATTAATAGAATAGGTAATTCAAAGTGTGTAATAATTTATACAAACTTAAAGCTTCTAAGGTTTTTTATATTGTTTATCTAATTTCATTGGCTCATCCAACAAAAACCTTATGTGGTCTTAAAAATCTGTTAAAATCAATTATTAAAACTTACTAATAGATTTGGTTCCACTGTTTTTACAGCTGTACAGCACAAGGTAGTCACTACCGTCGGAACCTAAAACTACGTAGCTCTGAGGCACGTCTGAAAAAAAAAATTATGTTTTAAGCTAGCGTTTAACTGCAATTACGCTTACCACAGCGAAGATAAAGCTGTCAATTTAACTCGGAGACGAAATTATACGTGTCAATTTCCATACTAAATTAACATTTATTATAAATTTCAATCGTGTATTCCTTTAGTACATTTTCTATTTTTTTAATAATTCACACTTATATATCAGAATAAACCGACACATGAAGGTCTCGACAACCCTATATTATATGAAACTCTGAGCTTAGTACAGTTACTGCTCGGAGTAAGTCTCAGTCAATTAGTATTTGTTCACGTCATTAAATATTTAAAATTAAGGTATCATCACTTCCTTTTCTTATATTTAATGGCACAAAATTGGATTTCAGCAGTTACTATGTCATTTATTATGGACGAGACCTTTTCCTGAGCACACCAGTTTTCAGCTGTAAGTCGGAAGATCTTTGAGGAGAGATCTTAGGCGTGACGGTTGCCTGGAAACGATCACTCTTAGTGATAAGGCCGCCGTTAATTTTGTTTGTCTCTACTTTTATTTTCTGTAAAGTCTTGATTCTTTGTGTAATAAATAGCTTATTATTATTATTATATCGGACAAAACATGATTCTACTTGCCGGTAACTGTAGATAATTAGGATGGGATACGATTGCCTAAAAGTACCTATTGACTCTTATTGCAAAGACATCAAGGCGCCTAGTGTGAGTTCTTTAAGCGAGCCACTGCGAAAATATAACCATTCGTAACGTCGATGAGAAATTGCTTTAATTTTCCATTTAAATTGACGTCACAAGTTTTTTTTTATCGACTACAAGTTAACCCTTGACTGCTATCACACCTGATGTTAAGTGATGATGCAATCTAAGATGGAAGCGGGCTAATTTGTTAGGAGTAGGAAGAAATCCACACCCCATTCGGTTTCTACACGACATCGTACCGGAACGCTAAATCGCTTGGCGGTACGTCTTTGTCGATGGGGTGGTAACTAGCCACGGCGAAAGCCTCCCACCAGCCAGACAAGACAAATTAAGAAAAATCTCAACCTGCCCCGCCGGGAATCGAACCCAGGACCTCCGTCTTATAAATCCACCGCGCATACCACTGCGCCACGGAGGTCGTCAAAAAAAAGTGTTTACGTTTTTTACGCAGGCACTTGGCGAAAATCTCAGACAAGCCTCAAGAATAATAAAATTGAAACACTTATTTATCCTTAAATTAGCTGTGCTAATAAAAAACGAAGATGTGAGCCGTCGAGATATCATTGCTGAAAATAAGAAAACCTATAGGCCGTAGTATATGATCTTACCATCGTATGCTATTGTTAAAACTCCCGGGTTGGTCTCGTTGACAGTGATGGTACCATTCCGTAGCACGAGTTTCTGGCTTACCACTTCGGTGTCGTATTTGAAGCCAGATTGTGTCTGTGTTATGTTATCGTCCATGATAACTTCTATTGATATTTTAAGAACGCTTTTTGAACATTCACCAGTTTCTACGTCATTTGGTATCCTCTGAACTTGATACCAGGTACCTGTAATCTGAGGAATTAATTGTCAAACTATATGGTATTAATTTCATTACTTTAACACACACAATACATGTAACTTATGTACCCTATTTTCGAGCGGAATGTCCTAGCGCATTGAGGACACGTTAGGGTACCGTTAGTGTAATTATACGTGATATTTGAGAGTGGTTTCGCTTTAAGATGTTCATGACGCAAATCTAGATCAGCCCTCCGCTTGCTCTCGAAACTAGAGGTACTCTGCCGAACTAAGGACCTCCACCCGGCTCTGTTTGCGGCTAACCTCTCTCAATGCAAAGAATCTATATTACAGTTAGCCAAATGCCTCTTCTGCACATCTTTATACCTCGGGAATTTCAAATCGAGGAACATGAATTTTATTTTTCACTAGTGACCCGCCCCGTTTTCGCACGGGTGCAATACTAGTACTGGTAGCGGCGCACGCACATCCCCCTAACCACTCGCTATGTCCCTGCATTTTGAATTTTATATATACCGAAAAATATTCACTTAAATTACATGCTATAAAAGGCAATAGTGATCTGTATTGAATGCACAAATTCAAACTCAAAATATCTTTATTCAATGAAATCTTTATGATTATTTTGAATCGTCAATTTTTGGATTTTAAAAAGGAATGGTGATAATTAAAGTAGGAAACTTAAAATTAAAGCTACGAGGTTTCACAAAGTATTTAAGATACATAATTAAATAAGGATTAATGCAGTATTGCCTAAAATCGCGTTGTAAATAAGCCATTACTTTTGGTTGAAAGTAAAAGATAAAAAATGGTTATTGTAGGTTATCCTTAAGAGATAGACATATACCATCGCGGACTTTTTTGTTGACCTTTTCAAGGTGTGCAATACTGTAGGACATTATTTTGCTACATCTCGTAGGGCTTGGCCAGCGTTTGCGATGTAAGTGCAAAAATGCGTTAAATTACGACATCACATCAAAAACCTATAAAATTATCAGTGTTTCTCTACTATATTATGCATGTATTATACACATAATACCTTTCTTTTGAACCACTCATCGGATAAAAAAGCCGCATGAAAATCGGTTACGTAATTTTAGGGATTCAAACATACATAGGGACAGACATAAAAAAGCAACTTTGTTTAATACTATGTAATAATCACAAGTAAACCCTTAACAGCAATCACACCTGATGGCCAGTAGTGATGCACCCGACGGTAAGTAAGTTGGAAACGGGCTAACTTTGATAAGAGTAGAATTAAATCCACACTCCTTTCGGTTTCTATACGATATGGTACAGGAACGTTAAATCTCTTGGCGGTAAGTAAAACAACGAGAAACTTTATTCATTGTTGAGGCCAAAAATTGATTTAGTGCGACAAAAGTTGGGTTATATAAATAATATTTTTTTAAATTGTTAGTACTTAATTTTGTTTATAAAATGTGGACAATTATATTGAACAAAATTTCTTGGATCTTTAATAGGTAGATCAATAACTAATTTCAAATGAAGCCTACTGGACCCCTTGGGATCCGACTGCATGAAGTTCTTATTTTTAGAATACAATTGGAATGGAGATAGATTATACCCTGGATTACATCACAGGATACCCGTTCTCCCGATATTTCCAAGCAACTGGACAAAGCGAACTGGGCACAACTAATTAGTTAAATATAATGCACTTTCACCAAAATTTACTCTAAAATATATTGATCCCAAGATAATATTTATTTTATTTAATTAAAATAATTAACATTAATTTACTTAAACTACTTACCGAAGTACTAAATTGTTTTTGATAATCGATGTTAGTCAAATTGCAAGAGCCATCGACTTCAAGCCGCGCATACACTGACGACAGAAACAGTAAGGAAACTAATCGATACATGTTTATTTAATAAAATAATAAAATGAAATAATAATAAAATTATAAGCTTTCTACGATCAACACTATTACTGGCACTGGTAAGTGCACCTACTAAGCCTGATTTTATATCAAGTACTTGATACTATCTTATCGTTTAAACTTTAGTTTGCATTGGCGTTAAGATCGTGGCGTTCACTCAATATTTTCGCCTCGAATTTTATAATTGATACGGTCATCATACAAGACCAAGGGCTGTTATGTATAATAATGACATTCGACAATGTACGTTTCAAAGTCTCTCCCATCTATATTATATATTAGACAGAGAGGTAAACAGACAAATAAACGTACACTACTACAGTATTGATGGCCTCCGTGGCGCAGTGGTATACGCGGTGGATTTATAAGACGGAGGTCCTGGGTTCGATTCCCGGCGGGGCAGATTGAGATTTTCCTTAATTTGTCTTGGTCTGGCTGGTGGGAGACTTTCGCCGTGGCTAGTTACCACCCTACCGACAAAGACGTACCGCCAAGCGATTTAGCGTTCCGGTACGATGTCGTGTAGAAACCGAAAGGGGTGTTGATTTCGTCCTACTCCTTACAAGTTAGCCCGCTTTTATCTTAGATTGCATCATCACTTAACATCAGGTGTGATAACAGTCAAGGGCCAACTTGTAGTTGATAAAAAAAAGTATCCTTTCCAATATATATGATGAGATGAAATGGAGCATAGACCTCCAATGTGTGCGGCTTAAGGTGATAAAGTTGAATTAAGATTTTGATGGTCGTAACCGGAAGCAACAGCTTAACTTGCTCTTTTAGGCACAGAGGTGTAACACCATTACACCACCGACTTCCCAACTCCGGGTATAGATTGACTAAAAATTTTTTAGAAGATAAAATTCAGTATTATTAAATTGTGTTGTTGTTGTTGTTAAATTTTATTAATGTGTTGTGATATTGAATAACAAAAAAGACGTGTGGCACTCGGAGATTGTCGCGGTAAAGCTATTGCATAGCATTTTTTATCAACTTATGTTTACCTACCGACGTCATCGGGACCGTGGCCTAGCGGTGAGGCGCTCTAAGTGCTCGGATTGCCAGAGAGACGCGGGTTCGAGTCCCGTCGGATCCGCAATTTTTTTTAAGCGTGATATTGCAAAAAGTCATTAATTAAAAAAAAAATGACTTTTTGAAATATCACGCCTTACCGCTAGGCCACGTTCCCCGATGACGTCGTTGCCGAAATGTGCTTTTGATATTATGTTTTTGACACTCAGGGGGTGTTAGGTTTTTTCGTGACGGAAATTCTGTATTCGGTCTCCACGCTCAAGGCCCGCGATAAAAGCTATACAATTAAGCTATTGTATAATGTATTGTCTATGTAATAAATAAATAAAATGTTGAAATGCAGTGTGCCCTAAGCTTTACTGCAATATCTCTATCATAAGCATCATAAGTGCATTTTATGTTTCAGCGTATTTCATAGCATACACTAGTGTAATATTCTGAAGTTCTAAATTTGATCTATTTCACCGACTGTAAAAGGAAAGGAATGTATCATTTTATAACATATTTTATTTGATTTCACTATGCTATATTTTTTTACGTTGATCTATCGCTTATGTGGCTTCGATTACGAGGTCCAGGTTTCTCATTCTGGGTCGGGTCGTGGACGAATTCAGAGTTTTTCTTTCTTCTAGTAAGTAAGAGTAATTTTATTTTCTTTGCTATATTTTTTGCCTTTCATTGCTAATTATCATTATTAACTTATAAGAGGTAAATCAAAACTGGAGATTGATATTTTGTAATTGAATGTTATACAGACAACTTTTGAATATGCTCAGATTTCGGAGTAAACCTTGAGAGTTAACTATAAGAACTGGACGATAAAAGTAGCTGGGTTCGTTGATTTTCCGCAAATAAATGTATAATAGTATATACTATATACTAAAATAGTAATTATGTACTATTAAAATTAAAATAGTACATAATAGGGAAAAGAAGATTTAAAGCATTCCACGGAAATGCAATAAATTACTTTATCTAATATGCCTTTAAATGAGCAATTCTTGTATAAATATTATTATACAATCTGAATCTCAGAATTGGCTCCAACGATTTTCGTAAAATTTTCTTCGGGCTGGTTTCGTGGGCGATTAATCAATGTAGGTTTTATTTTTAAAAAATGTATAACTTCCAAAAAAAACACCGAACAAAGCTCGGTCAACCAGGTACTTTTAAATAAAGGTGCAAATGGTTAACTCTACCGCACAGACAGTAAAACTTTAGTAACAATTCAGTAGTATTTGCATTGAAGAAGGATTCGTATCCGCATTGCGCAATGTTCGAGTTTTGCAGGTTTTATTGCAATTTGAAGTTCGCGTGTTATTTGATGATAAGTGATATACATGTTAGCCTGTCTGGCTTCTGATCGAGAGGTCGAGATGTAAGATAATTCTGAACTTTTCTTTATAATAATTATCGGTAAAATTAAATCCGGAATCGGTAAATTAGTGGTGTAACCTTTGGAATTACAGTGACAGTTGGTCTCGGTCACTATAATGTAAAGTGATCGGGTACATCCCAGTAGTACCCCCTAATTTTAGTTCTATAGAACTGTTGATACACCATATTAGTGCTTAGTGTCCCATTAGTGCTATATAGAACTAATGGGACAAAATTAAAGAAATGTCGATATCAACATCTTGTTTGCACGTTACATATAAAATATCTATAGTTTTTATAAGTTTAATATGGAATCTCTTTGAGAGTATCTATAAACATACTATAACGAATACAGCTTTGCTTAAATTGCACAAAACGTCTTTAAAATGGTATTGAGGTGTTTAATATAATATTTTTCTAAACTGAATAGTTTGCGCGAATGATACTTCCAAAGTGGTAAAATGTGTGTCTCCCTATAACTTCTAAAATAAGAGAATATTTTTTAGACACAACTACTACTTGCTTTTAACAACTTAGCTTTTGTCGCAAGAGACATTTTTTTGTTTAAAACAAAATGAAATATCAATTAAAATAATATAAAGTTTATAACTTATATAGTATAAGTAAAGTCAAGAGCAAAAACTATACTACAGTACTATAATAGAACTATTGGGATATAATTTGACAGCACGGAAAATATCCCAACAGTTGTATAGAACTACGGTATGGGGTACTACTGGGATCACAGTCGCGCATTAGTTAATGTGTATACTGTGAGATGGTGATAATAAAATATAGAACCTAAACCCTCTGTGAATCAGTGACCGGTTTTCCACGGGGATACAGTGTTATTCATCAGACCCTTGAAATGATTAATTTTCTAAGTATATCGTCTTGTAATAGTCTCGAGGACTGATAATGGCTGGGGATTTTTGTAGTATACAATAATTATAAATAACTGTTCCATGAATTATAAGCATTTAATGTTCCATATATATTTAAGGAGATAATGAAAAATAAAGACATCAACATGAGCATAAAAAAGAAATTGTTTGATGTAGCAATACTACCATGCATAACTTATGGGTGTCAAACATGGTCGCTAAGAAAAGAAGAGGAAGATAAGTTAGCAATCTGCCAGAGGAAAATAGAAAGGAGTATGCTGGGTGTGAAATTAAAAGATAGAGTAAGTAATAAAAGTATAAGGAAAAGAACCAAACTAACAGACGTAATTAAAAGGATTAGATTGTTAAAATGGAAATGGGCTGGTCATATTTGTAGACTAGAAAACGAACGATGGACTAAAAGAGTTACAGAATGGATACCTAGAGACCATAAAAGAAAGAGGGGACGTCAGAGAAAGAGATGGAGAGACATCTTCTCTCAAGTAAACGGACCGCTCTGGATGCGCACAGCGTGTATCAGGAAAATTTGGAAAGATTTGGGGGAGGCCTACGCCAAAGAGGCGACTTGTATTTAATTTAAATTTAATGTTTTAAAATTCATAGCTCTAAGAAAGTTTGTAATACTAGTAATAAAGGCTTTTTTATTTTTTTATTTTATTATTTTTTTTATATATTTTTTTATTTAATATAAGTTTGCATTTGATTACAATCACACCTGGTGGTAAGTGATGATGCAATCTAAGGCGAAAGCGGGCTAATTCAGAAGTGGGATAAAGTCCACACCCCTTTCGGTTTCTACACGACATCGTACCAGAACGCTTAATTGCTTGGCAGTACGTCTTTATCGATAGGATGATAACTAGCCTTAATAACAGCCTCCAACCCTCAATCAGCTAGACCAGGACTCCACTTTACTACTTTAGAAAATTTTAATTTCGGCCGGGAATAGAACCCAGGTCCTTCTTCTCATAAATCCACCGCGCACACCGCTGCGCCGCGGAGGCCGTCAAAATATTATTTAAAACATTCTTAACCTTTGACGCAAAAATAGTACTCCCGGATCTGTTTAATATATTTACAAACTATCACTGTCTCGCAATTCGAGCCCTGCCGACTCTTACTTTATAATTTTCCTCAGCCTAAGGTTGCCTGGCAGAGATCGCTGCTAAGCGATAAGACTGCCTTTTCATTTATATTTCTTAAGTTATTTCTGTTCACTGCTCTTCTTTTCCAATCGTATCTTAGGCCTGCTGAAGTTCAGTAGTATATAAAAGCAAGACAACCTCAATATGTAATAGCTCTCAGCCCTCAAAATCTCATGATCCAGAGCCATATCAACTAATAAGGTAGTTAATTTATTATAAAATATGCTAAATATATTCTTTAAAATTTTATATAAAAATAGAACCGACTCAAAACGCACTAAAAAGTAAAAAATAACTGTGTCATTTAGTTGCTTTAAATTACTTAGCCATATCTATGAAGTCGGTTCCAGCCAAGTTTAAGGAACCTTTATTTTACGTAGTAAAGCAGTTTGTGGGTTCTAGATAACGTCCTTAAAGTAGAAATGTTGGCTGGCACCGACTCCTAGATATGCTTAAGTAATTTAAAGCATCTAAATGTCACAGTTATTTTTTACTTTCTTTATTTTTTACTTTGAGTCGGTTCTATTTATATTTAAAAATTTTTATTTCTTACTTTTTAGTGATTTATCGCCACGTATCGTACTCGTATTATACTGTCATAGTATATTATACGGCACTAGTAGTCAAAAAGCTACCGATACCGAGACAAAAACTGAAATCGCTGTAAGCGTGCCTCCAAAACTTGAAGAGTTCCTTCAATTTTCCCAGGATATCATCATCAGATCGTAACATGATGACAATGGGACCACCTTGGATGTATGCCTTTTCTAATAAAAAAAGAATTATCAAAATCGGAAAAAAAATATACGTGTCGAATTGAGAACCTCCTTCGTTTTTTTTCGTCGGTTAAAAAGCAACTAATCGGTTCTGGCGTAATTTACTTAGTGTAAGCGAATGCAAAGCCGCAAGCAGACGCAAGGATTATCAGAGATTTGCTGAGCTGTGTGTGGTTTTGTCGGACTTTGTGATAGGATCACAGCTTAGGAGTTCTAATCGCGTGCATACTGCATACACGTATGATTTATCTAACAAAGATTAGAGCTAAAACCGAATAGGTAAAACGTAATAAATAAAATATAAAAAAAAGCCGTTTATTCTTAAATCTCTTAGAATTTCACAATTTGTCGTTAGTAAGTTAATATAAAGTAATAATAAAAAAACAATTAAAATTTAAAGTTAGTGTGTTAGTTTGACGTATTTAGAATAGTTATGAGATAAGAGCCCCTTCTCGGGTAAAGGCTTCCCCCATCCTTTTCCATTTCTCCCTTTTCTTTGCTAGGGTCATCCACCCCTTGCCTGCTGCTTTTATAATTTCATCAATCCACCGTTTGATTGGTCTACCGACATTCCTTTTACCTTCTGGTACTGCCCATCTTGCGCTGTGTATTGTCCATCTTTTAGGTAAAACGTAAAAGAATTAAAAAAAAATATTGCGTTGGTTTATAAAACTACAATCTATAGTACTGGTCAAGTGCTTTACACTACTCCAATTCTTCGGCGGCCGTCTGTTTGCGACATGCAATAGATGGACCATAAATTTAAATTTTTAAAATAACGATCAAAGTGGAACCCTATAAGGATTCCATGTTTTACCTTTTGGCACGAAACTGTACAAACGACGCAACCTCTAGCACTGGTGGTAAGGCAGTCTAAAACTTTGCAGCGCTGTAGCTATTTACACCTCATTAATTAGGGAAAAGCCTTCGCCTTATCCCCTACTGTAAACAATTACGCGCTGTCGACTGCCGGCTGGAAGATTTACAGCGCTGAAAATGCTATTTGGGTTGGAAACTACCGCAAATTCCTTTACTATACACTTTAGTAAATAACCTTTCAATATAATATTATTGTTTGTTTACTATTTTTTTTTCTACAATGGAATCGATAGAGCAACATGCTAGCGCACATTCGCATTTGTGTGATAACGATAAATAAATCGATACAGCGCCATCTAGATTTAATCATGGTAAGCTGTACTTTATTTTGCATTGCATGTTTATGAGGCAGGCTATTTTCAAGGTGCAAGCGACACTGTCAAGCACCGTACAATTGTTGGGCTTTTGGAAATGACTGACGAAATTTGAGCCAGTAGTAGAGAGTAGTTTATAATGTTTGGCTCATTTTTGATATTTGTAATGGCAAGTTTTACCTACATTTTAACTACTAAAAATAAGTCATAAATAAACAACTAATTGCTGCATACAGCAGCAACCCAAGCCCAAAGTGTAAACGAAGTTAGGAGTAACTTGCAAAACACGAAACTTAAGATAAGATTATCTCATTAAATAGAGCCCAAGTTACCGCCGCTAGAACGAATTGCCCACTGCCGACCTACCCGAAGCAGTGTTGCAAAAAAAATCATGGCGGTAGTACTTCCCCGCGCGAGTTTCGTTATATTAATAATAACAGGAAAAGTAAATAAAGTTTACACCGCTTTTCTAACGAACAAAGTTGTTTAAATTTTTTGAGTTTTTGTTATGAGAAGATTAAAACTTTCCTAGAAATGAAGTTATAAAATTAATTAATTATTGACAGAATGGACCTCAATGGTGAGAAAAAACTAACACCTAATTTGTATGCGGCAAACTGGTCCCAAAGTGTGTACGAAGTTAGGAATAACTCTTGTAGAACACAAAACTTAAGTTAAGTTTACCTCATTAATTAGAGCCCAAGTTACCCCCGCCAGAAATAATTGCCCGCTGTCGACCCTGTACACGAGATTTACTGCGGGGAACGTTGTTTGGCCTGGAAATTACCCATTAACCCTTCATAAAGCTTGCGCGACGGGAGGGGTAATTCAATTTACCCCCAAAAAAGTCAAGTTGAGAAAGATAGCATTTTCATCAATATACATTGTTGTTTACCAACTATACTGGTCTCGGGATCGGGGTTCGAGTCCTGGGATTTACTTTTATCTAAGAAAATTTTTTTAAGCGTGATATTGCAAAAAGTCATTAATTTAAAAAAATAAAATGACTTTTTGAAATATCACGCTTAAAAAAAAATTTCGTAACCGACAGGATTCGAACCCGTGTCTCTCTGGCAACCCGGACACTTAGAGCAGCGCCTTACCGCGAAGCCACGTTCCTCGATGACGTCGTTGCTGAAATTGTGCTTTTGATATTATGTTTTTGATACTCAGGGGGTGTTAGGTTTTTCGTTACGGAATTTCTGTATTCGGTCTCCACGCTCAAGGCCCGCGATAAAAGCTATACAATAGCTTAAAAATATATGGCTAAGATTTTAAGTAAGTAAGAAACACATTAATTTGGTTAAACACCGACGATATGAACCATGATAATCTACCTATCTATATATATATCTGGGATTTTGTTAACATACAAAAATGTTACGACTTTTTTGTATTGAAACATATTTGCTAAAAAATTGTTTCAGGTACATCTTACATTAATACTTACCATCCAAGTTTAGAAACCGTTTATTATATATGTTTATATATATACTTAAGAATGTCTATAAAATCGGTGCCACCCAAGCTTTCTACTTTAAGGATGTTACCTAAAACCCACAAAAGGCTTTGCTACTTTGTCAAATAAACGGTTTACCCTTTAAAGTAACGGGGGTAGTTACTTTTATATATATATATATATATATATATATATATATATATATATATATATATATATATATATATATATATATATATATATATATATATATATATATATATATATATATATATATATATATATATATATATATATGCGATATGAAGTCGGTTCAGTATTTTCTTATTTTTTAAAGATTTATCTACAATTAACATAGGAAAACCTACTCGTAATAAACTATATACTTGTACCATTACATTGCAGCTAAAAAGCTAAAAATTAAGTATAGCCTTCTAAAAATCGAAATCACTATACAAGTGTCCCTATAAAATTAAACAATTCTTTAAATTTTTCCAAGATCTCATTATCAGACCCTTACATGATAACTATGGCACTATTTCGAAAGTATACCCTTTCGAATAAAAAAGGAACTATCAAAATGGGACTACTCTCTAAAAAGTTATGCGGTCATACATAAAAAAATATAAGCGTACGAATTGAGAACCTTTCCATTTTTCCAAATCTTTGGAAACTTTAACACCTACAAATTTCAAATTCGGCAGGTAGGTATGTTCTTTAAAGGGTATACCTAGACATTCGTTAAAAACGGATTTTACGAAACTCGACGAGGAGTGGGGGAGGGGGGATGGTTAAAATTAAAGTTTCTATAAAAGTCCTATGTTTTTGAAGTAAGAAACTTATAATTTAAAATGTGCCCTTGAGCATATATGTATAATACTAATTTCTTTCGATCTACTTACTACTTACTCGATAACTATTTATTGTTGTGCCTTTTATCCACTTCAGTTTAACACTATTTAATTACCAATATCGTTAAATATTACTAGATATTATAGATTTCTGCAATCCGTTTCAAATTTACAAAATGATTAAATATCAATACACTGCGGAAAATAAATAGAAATAAGAAGAATTTAAAACAGAGCCAGTAACTCCACTAAAGCCTCCACGTATATCACAGTACATAGTTCCTGACAGTGAAGGTATAACAAATTCTCTGGCAAGCACCCAAGAGCTTGGCGATATCAACACAAAGTTTAAATTGTTGTAGGTTAGTGCAATTGATAACTATATTATATTTGTACAGTTAATCTACTCCAAGAAGACGGGTTGACTATGGGTGTTGTTATAAGGTGTGTCTATGTGTGTTATTTAAAAGTACGGCTCACTATAATGCCAGTTGCCAGTCATTCCTTCTTACTAGGAGACATGGAGCTTGGGAACGCTGCTTCAATGAGGGATGGGGGGGTAAGGTATATTTGATAATTATTAGCCACACAGATGTTGATGATAACGCATGAATAATACTGCTCGATGAGTCCGGAACACGAGGATGTAACACTACCAACTTTCCAAAATAATCGTTACTAAAAACTTCTTAAGAAAAATTATTTTATTACTTAATAACTGAGCTTACGTGCTCTACGAGAAACGGGGTATCCCTAGCAACTTATTAACTTTGGGCTGGTGGTGAGAACTTTTCGGAAGAGATAATACATAGTCCAGTCCAGTGTACACCCTAACGTCAAAATCCGAAGTCAAGTATACCATACCATATTCGATTATCACTATACAAAGCACTTGCTGTATCCACTATATCCTATGGTCTAAGCAGCTACGGAAGAACTTGTAAAACACATTTGGACTCCGTTTACCATTTACAAATTCGTTTGCTCAAAACCCTAGTGCCATACAAAATTAAAATTAAACATAAAAATAAATATCATGAACTTTTTCTTACTGTATTATAATATCAATATATCGGTGTACGGATAAACTCAGATGAGTTTTTGTTGCACCGTTTTAACAATTTTTGTAATGTTGTATTAAAATGTATATTTTTGTTATAAAATAAATAAATAAAATAAATAAGTAATCCATAAAACGGACGAGGCGGAAATCAGTCATGATTAAAAACAAGATTTGACTATAAAAAATATATACCCGTGGAGTATACGTGGGTTATTGTCTGGAGACTAGAGCAAGTAAAAGCATTCCAACTAATCCTTCTTTGTTGGCTCCTTGAAAGCCTCGCAGGCTTTTAGTTTGTTTTCATATGACTCCGCATTTCTGTCTCTGGGATATAACTCACGTTTTAACCACCGTCACAAAGAGGGGTTACTTAGTTTTACGATTGTGTTTGTTTGTATAGTTTTGTTGATTTTTTAAAATAATTAATTGACTGACCACGCAGATGGTATGTTGAAAGCCATCGCCTATAAACAGAGCAAGACTTCGCAGGACATGCAAGAAACGTGTTCTACAAAGTACCACCCTGTATCGATCAATCTGAGTCGTAGGCATTAAGCTTTAGTTGCACGCAATTAGCCGAAACCATGCCCCTCAAAATTAAATATAGCAGTGCTACTAAATACAGAAATAAGAATGGTGATAATCCCTGTACGAATACAGTAAAAAGACTCACTTTAACAAACAATAGAACTGACTCAAAACGCACTAAAAAGTAAAAAATAACTGTGTCATTTAGTTGCATTAATTTACTTAAGCATATCTATGAAGTCAGTGTCAGCCAAGTTTAAGGAACATTTACTTTACGTAGTAAAGCAGTTTGTGGGTTCTAGGTAACGTCCTTAAAGTAGAAACCTTGGCTGGCACCGACTCCTAGATATGCTTAAGTAAATTAAAGCAACTAAATGACACAGTTACTTTTTACTTTTTAGTGCGTTTTGAATCAGTTCTATTTTTTGTTAAAAAATTTTATTTCTTACTTTTTAGTGATTTATCGCCACGTAGCGTACTTGTACTATACTGTCATAGTATATTATACGGCACTAGGAGCCAAAAAGCTACCGATACCGAGACAAATACCGAAATCGCTGTAAGCGTCCTTCCAATATTTGATATATGATGTCCTGGGAAAATTTAAGGAAGAGTTCCTTAAATTTTCCCAGGACATCATCATCAGATCCTAACATGATGACAATGGGACTACCTTAGAAGTATGCCCTATCTAATAAAAAAATTATCAAAAAATTATCAAAATCGGACAACTCTGTAAAAAATTATGCGTGGTCTTACTTAAAAAAAAATATACGTGTCGAATTGAGAACCTCCTCCGTTTTTTTTCGTCGCTTAAAAAGCTCAACAACTCTTTAAAATTTACGTATCTGAGTGTCCCTACTCCGATCTACAATTAGGTAATTTTTGAAAGAAAGATCACAATATTTCGTAGCCTAGGAAGTGCTAACACAATTTTAAAGCAAGGTTTCTGTTATCAATGGAACGAGTGGACAAGTTAAACGTTGTATTGATGTTAGAAACATGCTTTTGGGCGCATGCCAGGCATTCTCTTGTACCTTTGTCGAGGACAATTTATCAGAGACTAGTTCCTGCCATCGGCTCCGCACGGAATTTCCCCTTGTAGATTTATATCGGCGCAATGTTAAATTGATTTCGCCCGTAAATTTATTTACGTGTCAAACAATACGTACCTTTAAAATGCCATATGTACTTTTAGGGGTAGGGCTCATGTCATAAAGCTCACGCGAGGAAATATTGCAGTAATTTTTTTTTCTTCCATTGTAATATGCTAATGATGTTAAAGGTATTATTAGTTAAACAGAACACATTAATCTTAGCACATTTCTATTATAAAACTTGTTTATTGTTGTGTAAGCTGCTTCGTCGACCCAGCGGTTAAGTAATTTAATAGATCTCAGAGCGGAGTTGGACAGTTAGTAATGTTAAATCCCCGTGTTAAAAAGTCTGTCCCGCAGTTATCATTAAATCTAAAGTCTAGTAGTAATCGTTCAGAGTCGAGCGTTGTCATACTACCTATATTGGACTGTGACAGGTCTAAACTCCATAACTCCATAAAGATGCAGGTCTGTAGGGCAATTATGTAATGACACTACAGTGTAATTTTCAAATCTGTCTCGGTCCCTCTGTTGCCGACACAGCACCTGAAACATAATAAAATTTATTGGTATAATATTCAGAATTGTAAAATATTTAGTTACATATAATAGGTATATGGGTAACTGTAAATATATTTAGTTTATTTAAATTATAATAATTTAAACATAGACTTACCTTTGTGCTTTGTATCGAACCGAACGTTCTAATAAACGGAACGTCTAACGTAAGACGGCAGCGCCCCCGCGCTCTCTTTCGCTTTTTGGTGCAACGTCGAGCTGTGCGCACTGCGCACCTAAGCAGCCGTTTTACGTCGGAGTTTCAAAAAATACAAGTGTTTCCATTCCTGAACAACACCTAACCATGCCTCAGGACCTTTGCCTTGCTCAGTCAGCTACACAATCTATAAAATCTTTTAAGATAGAGAGAGACATAGAATCGTCGAGTGTCATTAAGGTTGATACAGAATATGGCCTCTGGTTCTGTAATCGGCTGTCAAATTCGGCTGAAAAATTAAAATTATAAAGAAATATTTACTCAATTTCGTAGAACAAAAGTTGCGGATTTTCCCGGATAACATAAAACTGTACTGTATATGGACTAGAAATGTACAGGTAAACTTATCTCATCTGGTTCAGGTAAACCGACGCCTAGAGCGTGGCTTAACGGGATCCACAAGGTGATATAGTGGATTTTGTGGGCCCCTAAAAATAGTAATATAACTGTAATAAGAAGGAAATGGGGTGGTGGCATAAACATATAGATGAAAATAAATATTGACGATCTCAGTCATGCACGAATATTGTCTTGCTGTTTTAGGGATGTTCTAGGACTTAGTTCCAGGTCAATCCAATTTCGGATTCTATATTTTCTAACTTAGAGCCCAGAGAGGCTCATTCTGTAGCTATGTTTTTGTTAGTTGATACTGTGAGTTTCCAATTGGTATCTTTTTTATCGACTAAAAGGTGGCCCTTGACTGATATAATTAACGTTTATTTTTGTTCTAGTTTTTAAAGAGTTTGGGGCGGCGCGAACAGATTCCTTAGACTCTGTTTGGAGAAAAAAATCCGCGTCGCTGCTAGCTTAGATCCGTGGCAGCAGCAACAGTACCTTAAAGATGGTGGGAGATTGCATGAATAGTCCTCTGGTGTGGAAACTCACGCAGAGGACTAAATCTCTTTTAGTTCTTAAGTACTAACATAGTTTATAAGTTTTCATTGTTACTAACCCTAAATGGACTTTATGGTCTGAAATAAATAAAGAAATAAATAAATACGGCGAATATCAGAAGGTACGTATTATTTAATATTTTTATTGTTTTTATTAATTATAAGTTAGCCCTTGACTACTATTACATCTAATGGTGATGCTGCAATCTAAGATGAAAGCGGGCTAACTCGTTGGGAGTAGGATGGAATCCACACCCCTTCGGTTTCTACACGACATCGTAACGGAACGTATAATTAATATATTAAATTGTTTGCGCTTGGCGGTATTTTTTTTTTATCGACTACAAGTTGGCCCTTGACTGCTATCACAGCTGATGTTAAGTGATGATGCAATCAAAGATGGAAGCGGGCTAGTTTATAGACGACATCGTATCGGAACGCTAAATCGCTTGGCGGTACGTCTTCGTCGGCAGGGTGGTAACTAGCCACGGTGAAAGGCTCCCACCAGCCAAAAATATCTCTCTATAGGTAGTATAGCGTTATACGGAGAAACCTAGAGACGAATTCGTTAATCACACAGCCGAGTTAAAGAAACATCCTTAGGCAATAGTGCTACAGGTCTGGTGGTCTTCTATTTTTTTTTTGGTGTTTTGAAGATTTCTTTCTTATTTCTTCGTCTTTCTTTTTGAGTAATGAATGTCCATTGATTGATTGAATGAAGATGATAGTGTTGACGAATTCTTTGGCGAACTCTTCTTTGGTTGACGGAGATTTGGTACAAGGTAATCCTGCGTACAATTCTCATTTTGGGTTTGAGATTTGATATATAATTCACTTAAATGTAGTCCAGTCATTTTAGGTTTTTTCTGCGGAAAAATTCCTAGTGAGCTGAATTTTTGTATACACCTTTATTACGGCATTGTAATGAAGATGTACAAAAACCGACATTAATATCGTGCCGGCCAAGAAAGTTATAAAGGTCAAAAGGTCACGAAAATCAGTTTTTCACAAATATCTCGCGATCTATTGCTCAGAGGTCAATAAAGGTCATTATAAACATTGTTTGTCGTAAAATTGTCTACAAGAAATATTTGTTACTTTTTCCTGTAGAATTAAACGTTTTTGGAGTAGAGCGCCTAGAACGCGACTATAATATAACGATGCACTCGTTTCCTCACCACCTTCGAGGTAGAATGCATATGTTTTAATGTTCTGGTAACTTTAGGCGGTAGCATGGAGTACCTTACGCAAAATATACCACAAACTAAAAAAAGAAAATATGATAGTGATAATTGAGACAATAAAAGTGGATATGGAGCATAGACATGCCACGCGACTCCAATGCGCCTTCGTGTGCTTAGAGTGATAATGTTTAATTTATTAACGATCACTATCAGATGTTGATGATAGTGACCGGGACTAACGACTTAACGTGCTCTCCGAGGCCGGTGAAATACCACCAATCTCCGTTCTTCGTGCTTAGAATCTTCTGAAAATTTCTTAGAAATCTAGGTTTCAAATCATAAACCTCGTGATCGAAGCTATACGCTAACCACTAGACCAACGAGGCAACCGTCTATACCATACTCTAGCTAACTCTATAACATTATTTACGTTTATCCCGATGCCCTATTTCTGTGTTATTACTCTATATTACTATTTTCCGTGGGCTGGTAAAGCCGGTATATCATTTTGGTGAATCCTTTAAGCCGGTATTCCACCGGCAAGAGCCGGTCTGATCCGGTTTTAGCCGCATTTAACCAGTGTTACCTCTCGTGTCAGACTTGATTAGGTTTTATGATTATCCTAGCTTTCATACTGTTTATTTGAACTTTACTCTAGTACCTAGATATTAGATCAAGGGGCTAGTCACGGCTTTAAGTTCTGAATTATATTTTAAAAATATATTATAAGTCAAGAAATTTTTCATCGCTATAATCTTTTTCAAATAATCAAATATTTCTTAATTCTTTAAAAATAATTAAGAGGACCCCTCTTAATTATTTTTGTAGAATAGGTTAACAATAGGGAAGATGATTGATATCAAAATACTAGTGTTTTATATTCTTTTTGAAACTGGATTTAATAATTATGAAAAATCCAATTAAATTGATGAAATAAGAAGAATTTATAAGTCTTTTAATATTAATAATGAGATAGAGAATAGGTTGTAACGCCATAGTACCTTATTGCGCCTAGCGCGAGTTTGTTACAGAGTCGCTGCGTAAAAACGTAACGCAAATATTAATGAAATTGTAGAAGCGCCTCCTAGTTATAGTGTGAGTAAACGCTTATATATATAATTTAACGCTTATATATTTAATTTTCGACAAAATTTGACTTCATTTAACGACAAAAACTCACATTTGCCATTCATTTAACGACAAAAACTAAGAAAAAAAAAAGATATCATAGGGAAGTGAAGTAAAGGAAACAATGCCAAATCTTTTCACATTTAATTTCATTCGTTAATCGACGAGGTAGACAAAATAGCAAATTTTGTAGCACCGTCACAATGTTATCTGACGTTTTGTGCCGTATATAACGCAGCATCTTGTTTCTTTCTCCTTTCTACTACAGAGTAACTAGGAAAATGCCGAAAAATATTTTATACTAATCGCCCCGCTAACACTTCCCTACATTAATGTTTGCACCTACATTTATAATTCGGATAACAAAAGAACAAAAGTGTGGCATGCTCTTTCAGTGTCTTGCCACTTACGAGCATAATCTACAGCTTCAACAAGGTAATACAACTATTGTTGTTTTATCTGCCGTCAAGCAGCATCATGTTTTGTCATGTTGGATGTGTAGGTTTATAAAATGGTACATGAGCTTAACATGTATGTCTCATATTGTCGCGTATAGATCAGCGCATTGAAGTACGTGTTACTTGCATACCTGCAGTATTGCTCTGATATACTCGTAGGCGAAAGTTCTTCATTAAATGTCTTTTCTTTTTCATTTCAAAATTAACTGGATACCTACCATCAACTATAATAGCGACTCAACTGTAGACCAAAACCGACCAGTGTGGCCAGTGTAAGATTTTACCGCGTCGATATCGAGAACGGTAAACGCAAATTTTATATGACACTGACACTCACCCATTTGAGTTTTCCCTCGATACTGCCAGGGGCGTTCTTTTTCAGGGGCCTTTAATTCCATATAAAATTTGCCTTTACGCAAATGTGAAGTTTTCTGATTTTGGTGGAAGCACAATAGGCATTCAGCTGACGTTATTACGTAATAATAACCTAAACTGTAATTCAGTTTAGATCTACAGTTGAGACACTATTATAGTTGATGGTAGGTATGCTGGTACTTAGTATGTTATTAAATACAAGCTTTTAGTGCGCTGACTTGATAAGATTACATTCATCATCATCATCATCATCATTATTAGCCTATAAACGGCCCACTACAGGGCCAGACCTCCCTCCTTATAGGAGAGGGGATATGGAGCGAATACCCACTACGCTGCTCCAATGCGGGTTGGCGGGCTTAGGATGATAATATTTCATTTATTAACGATCACCATCAGATGTTGATGAGAGTGACCGGGACCGACGGCTTAACGTGCTCTCCGAGGCACGGGGTTTGAAATGTACTGAACATTTCATAGAATAATGAAAAAGCTCAGAATTATTCCCGTCCCAGGAATCGAACACAGGACCTCGTGATCGAAGCCACCTAGGCTCACCATTAGACCAACGAGGCAGTTATTGTCAAGATTACACTATTCAGATACTTTTGACTAGTTTCTAGTTTATCTGTTTCGCTCAGCAGACGTTAAACAATTCTACGCTCTCCCCAGAGTAGACCTCTGGGGAGAGCGTAGAATTGTCTAACGTCTTATAGAAGTTTAGTGCATAATAAACTATTTTGCGTAGAAGTAGACAGCAGATTAATAAATAAATTAGTGGAATATCTTTTTTACTGGATCGTCACTAGTCTGTTTTTGATGACTTACTGCAGAGCTAGGCTTCCTCTGTTTTACTGAAGAGTAAACCCACCTCACTGCTCCAATTAATGTGAATTTAAAAGATATTTGATATTGTTACGGATAACCCCTCGGAGGAATTACGAAGTAAAAGAGTTCACAGTTGGAAACCTCATTTGGGTTAAAAGTAAATGAAAGTTAAAAAAGGAATAAGTTAAAAGAATGGAACAATTCAAATTTATTATTTCGTGTGCAGAACAAAGACTAGATTCAGTGAGTTCAAAGCGAGCTGTCGTTGAGTCAAGACGGTTGGAGGAATGTAGGGAGATGTTCCCTGAGAGTGTGCGTGTAAGGACGATGGATCTGTAGTGGTCCCCCAGTGTGGTTGGGGTGTGTGGCCGTGAGGTGCCGAGGCAGATCATCGTCGCCGCCGTGATGGGTTCCTTCAGGATTAGAAGCGTGAAACGACGGCGTCGCAGCGTGCTGCATCAAATCTTGGACACCAAACTATTTATTGGTTAATAAACGTCTAGTTCTCCCTGTTGTGTTGTTGTTCTTGCAATCCCCGACCCCTAGCTCGTAACAATATGTTTAACTCCGTAATGATCACTATTATATGTATTAGAGAATTACCAGAACCGACGATTTAATTACTATCCAAGTACACGTATGACCAGTATAGCTTGACTCAGAACTCAAATTGAGGATCTTTTAATCTGATAATGAGACAGTTGATTGAGGTTAGCTAATAAAAACACAAAGAATACAGATTTTGATTTATTTCAGTGATTACTGATTACATATTAATAATAACATAATACCTTAACCTATTGATTCTAAAAAAATCATTTCCAATATCACCTTACCTAGTTATTAAATTTTTTGGATTAATCCGTTAAAAAGTACCGATTAAGTTTATTATTACCTTAATTAGGACACCAATGTCAAACATTTCGCCATGCCGTGTCAGCATATATTTGACGAAATATTTAATATTGATGGACATGTTGATTAGAATGGGCAAAACTGCCCGAGAAAGAAGTGAAAAAATCTTTGGTTTTACTTAAGTTCAAACTTAGAAATAAAATAAACTATTATAGATTAAAAACAAAACACTCAATAAATATTGCATATAAAAGAGAACCACCTTGATAATGTATGTAATGTAGTTATTGCACTTGGTGTTGTGAAGACACAAAACTTTGCCATCGTTTTCATAACTCTCGACTGAGATCCCTTAATTTATTTACTAGAACATTTTTTAAATCAACTCATTACATTTTTTAATATTTTTTTTATATACCTACGGCTAATTCTCTGAATTGCAACTTTTATCGTGTAAGTTAACAAACAACTTTGATTTTTTTGCTTTTAATTTATTACTAAAACTACGATTTATTCTCTAAGTTCCTATGTTTAAAACTATTCTTGACTAAGAGAGGACAGTTACAATGAAATTATAATGGAAAACTTATTGATGAGCAAGAATTAGATGATAAAGATGACAATAGTTTGATAATAGATGAAGTGACTGATGTAGGAACAAATTATTTATTAAAATTGACATGAAATTTTAGAGGGAGGATATAGTTGTGAAGATGAAACCATTTAAGAAGTTAGTCCGCGATAACAATTTATTGTCGGCATTAGCGAAATTTCGGACGAACGACCATGATAAGCATCTAAACCAATGGGAAGTACTCACAGCCAGAATGATTCTCCATAGATCGTGTCTAGATATGGTAAGGAGGAAGGTTTTTTTATTAATTTAAGTTTATAATTTTAGGTTAGATTTTAATTTAATCTATAATTACCTACAGTGCGTAAGTTTAAATTTTCTATTTTATTCAAAATTAGGATTAAAGGTAGTTCCATTTTGATGGAACGTTAGATCAATAGCACTACGCGCGATAATGAAGCTATTAGACCTCATCATTAATACAACATCCCCTAAAGAGATGCATATTACAATGGAGAGGGAAATAGCAATTCAAATCCGATAATCTTAGATATAATTTAGAAGAAGTTTATTTTGGAAACTACGATAGTTCGCGAATAATTTTCGTGACATAGGTAAAGTTTATTTCAATTTATATTTTGAATTAATACTAAGCTAATCAAGTGCTAGATTTAAAGTTGTAGTCAATAGATTTATTTATCTAATTTTAAATATCGGGGTAGAAGAAGATGAACTCAAATAAATCATAACGTGGAAGTATAAGATCAAGAGGAAACGAGTATATAGATAGGGTCACAAATGAGACATACATAACAAAGCCTATGAGGAGCGTAGAAGATAAGACGCTAAGATTTATTTAATAGAAGCATTACAAGTTAATGGCACTGCGGAATGTACCTGTGTTCATAAAAAAGTATCCTAAATCAACTTATCATTACTTTTGTTTCGAACAAGATTATGTCGCATTTTATTCATGAAAGTTACCTTAATATTAGTTTTTCACTGCGCTACATTTAACATTTCGTCATTTTAACACTTCGCCTAAGAATTCTTTATTGCCAATACCTAATTTAAATTCATGAATGTTCTTATATCTGTGATCCAGCAAATAGATGTTAAGTTGTGATGTGCGATTATACCCTATATTTTAACTATCATTATTTAATATTACATCATTTAAATCTAAAGATTCACGAGCTCAATGAATCTTCACATTTAACAGTATTTTATTATAACTATTCGCGATGGCAAAGTTTACGTTCACGGTGAAAGTACGAGAAAAACTTGCAGTTTATGTAACAGAACTACACGAAGTTAGGGAACAAAGTTCTGCGTACTTCGTCTGTTTAAATTAGAATCCAAAGCAGATCCACGCGAATTTCTTAGAGGAAGTTGCTTTTCTTCGCGTGCAAGTGCTCGGATTCCTCAATCATATTATCATTCTATTCTAGACATTCTCAAGGCGCCTCCTCATTAAATTAAAATCTCTCAACTTCAAAGTAAAATACGTCGGTATGAACATACATTGTCATGTATAAGTTTAAATTTACAATTTTTACTCCGCCCACATTATCTTTCCCATTTTATCCTCTACCGATAGTCCCGACCGAACGTTACTTTACTAGAAATACAAAATTTAACGTATTTACAACCATTTTTAAATCTTTTAACAAAACACTCATAAGTACATACTTGCGACGCGCACAGTCAAAATGTACATTCCTTACATTATTTTTATTATGAGGACTAGATTATCTTGGGGAACGAAAACCGTCTTAATGGAATCTCTGGTAAAACAAACTTATGTCTTGGCAAGGCCGTCCCGACTTGTTTCTATTTTTCTTTATATTGTCTGGCAGTTGCAAATGTTCAATTTCGTCAATAAACCTCTCTTCAATGTTAATTTAGTCAGCGAATGCGCCGGCGGTGACCAGACCAATAACGATTTCGTCGTGCCAAAACGATATAAATGTCTTTTAGAATTTTTGGTGATATTATTTTTATATTTTACTTATGATTATGATTACATGATGATGCATTTTCCTTTCTCGGCCCAAGGGTTGTTTTTCTTATCAGGGGCGTGTATAAGAGGATCATTTTTTTCATTTTCCTCTACGTATTCTCTCATTCTGAAACAAGAAATAAAAAATATTATTTATTGAAACAACACAGAATTTTCTTATTGGTATTAAATATATAAATAAACCGTAAATTAATTGCTTTGTATTGGTAAAATAAAGTCAGGTTAGTTACACCATTTCAGAACGGTTGAACGAATTGGGTGAAAAATAGCTTAAATATAAACAATTACTTGTAAAAGCACATAGGATAATTTTTACCCAACAATTAAGAAAACCTCTAACGGCCCAGTTGGGAACCGAACCCAAGACCTTTTATAAAGCCACAGTGCCACAGAGGCCGTCAAAAATGTTAAGATTCACGTGAAAAGATCTCGTTTGATGGTCACTAATGATGCAATGCAAGACGAATTACGCAATAATCCCCACAATAGAGAACCCATTCCTAATCAGGCTCGATTGGGTCTGAGCGGTAAATCGTTCACGTTTGACAGTGTGGCTTTGGCGGTAACATCCCCTGCACCCTTATCCTATTATACAGCGGTTTATTTATGTGCTTGTATTTTTGCAGGTTTATAATGCAGGTTTAGATAAAGAATCATATTTAAAATGCAATCTTAGAATTAGGCCACTAATGATCAGTTATAACCTGCAAATTAATTAAAATAATTTGATAAGCCTCAATAGGTACACGGGAAAAATGAGGACTCAACACCGAGAAGTCATCGTCCGCTGCACTCTTAAGGCTAAATCAGACTGGCGCAGAGGTGAAGCGAAGCGACGCGTCATCTATTTTACAATAGTAAAATCTCTATTTTTCCATCGCCAATATATACAAAACGCTGATGCGCCTCCGCGCTTCGCTATATTTTTGTACTTTATATATTTGAATAATATATACAACTTTGAAGTAAAGATGAATATTAGAATTCAAACTATCGCGAGTGTAATTTATATTATTAAAAATATAACGGCTGAAACTCGCGCCACGGTTATCGGAATATGCCCGACTATATTAAAGCCAAACGCGATTGAGACTGCTTGTCAACAAAAAAATTAAAAATTGGTAGAAATTGCAACACATTTTATGCCTTAATAAAAAAATTTAAAATTATGTTTTGTTATTTTAAAAAATCTTATTTAAAAGATATTGAAATTAGTAAGCTTAAAAGTAATTAATATAGTTTTAAGCTTACTAATTTAATTTATTGTCATGAATTCATCATTAACTAGTTAATTAAAAAAAATAAGTGTAAAATGACTAGTGATTTCTACCTTCATTTTTAATTTGTTTGTTGACAAGCATTCTCAATCAAGCTTGGCTTTAGTATAGTTTCGAATTCATACGGGGTCCTTAGTCTTGAGCTTGCTTGTTCCGGTATCGCGGCGTGAAGCAAAAGACAACCGTGACGTGAGTTTCAGCCGTTATATTTTTAATAATAAGATGAAATATTACAATTAGCAGTTGTCGAACATGACGCGTCGCTTAGTTTTCAATCTGAGTTGAGACTTACACAGTCCGTACGATTAATTAATTGGGTGGGAAGGAGAATCCTGGTCATATTTTAAAATGTTGCAATTAATATTCTTTAGAAGAAATATAATACTACTCATACAGGGGAGCTTAGACCCAACACGCTGCTCCACGGCGAGTTGATTCTGTAACGATCATTAACAGCAATAACGAAAAGCGTTTTTCGGGCATCTACAAAGAGAATCCCTCTATAAATTCCCAAGGTAGATCCCAGAACCTGCACACCTGGGAGACAGCGGAGAAAATGGATTGATGATATAAAGGGGTGGACCAAGCTTAGCTACACGAAGCTTAAAGCTGTTTCGCAGGACCGGAAGACTTTCTCCACCTGACTGCCAAACTTCGTTTTGAGGAAAACATCTGATGATGATGAACGATCAGTAGTAAACGGTGAGGATTCAGGATAGTGATTATGATGATGATGATGATCAACAATTTAACGTCCTTAGCACGGGATGTACAAGCATCTCTACCTATTCTAGGCCAAAAATTTTCTTTAGAACTTCTTGGACGAAATAAAATGTCAGTATTGAATAGCAAAATACAGTTACAGAAATATATATTAAATATTTAGCTGTAAATCATGACATTTTATTTCATAACTAGCAGTCGCCCGCGACTTTGTCCGCGTGAAAACCTCTTAGGTACCCTTCTAATTTTAAAGACAGACTTTCATATAAAGTGTGCTCATTGACCAAACTTGATTACCATAAAAACGGTTCTAGTGAGTTAATCTTAAAAGATAGACATATACTGTCTTGAACATTTTTTTAGATCATTTCAAGATAAATAATTCTTTTACACATATATTTTTGGTATCGTGAACCGTTTTCGCAGCGCACGCAACGGAAGCCCTCAAGGATGATTATTTTCCCCGTTTTTTTCACATTTTCCATTATTTCTTTGCTCCTAATAGTTGCAGCGTGATGTTATATAGCCTAAAGCCTTCCTCGATAAATGGTCTATTCAAGACAAAAATAATTTTTCAATTCGAATCAGTAGTTCCTGAGATTAGCGCGTTCAAACAAACAAACAAACTCTTCAGCTCTATAATATTAGTATAGATAATTTACGATAGTTTTAAGTATAAAATACTTTCAATATTTGGTACTTATATTTTTATGTGTCATTCACATTGATAATACATAATTAATTTGATCAATCATTTTAAGTTTAAAAACCCTAAGTATAAAAAATAGATTTTTATATGTTTAGAAATAAATACACAGTAGCAGCTTGTTACATAAATTGAATTTACTAGAAATGGTACTCTACTCCCAATACCAGTAAATAATCAATAAGTACTGAAACAAGATTACAGTAATAACCAAACTAATGCTAAATAAAATGACAATATTCACAATATAATCAGCCATAGACCGCTTTTATGGTACTATGATATTACCACATAAAAAATTATGTTTCTTAGTCGAACAAAATGGAAGCACACTCTACTCAAAATAGGTGGGTAATCCCGCTATAAAGTACTAAATTTTGTTTTTAACCCACGAAAAAAACAGAGGAGTTTGTCAATTCGGCACGTATTGTTTTGTTTTTTTTTATGTATGACGCATAACTTTTTACACAGTCGTCCGATTTTGATAATTTTTTTTTATTAGAAAGGGTGCACTTACAAAATGGTCCCATAGTCTTAGGATCATTATTATTCCCATTACTATTAGGATCTAATGATGGATATCATCATTAGATCCTGGGATCCATAATATCCTGGGAAAATCGAAGGAACTCTTCAAATTTTATAGGCACACTTGCAGCGATTTCGGCTATTGTACAAGGGTCGATAGCTTTTTAGCTACAAGTGTCGATAAATCACTAAAAAGTAAGAAATAAAAGTTTTTAGCAAAAATACGACTCAAAGCCCATTAAAAAGTAAAAAATAAGTGCGTCATTTAGTTGGATTAATTTACTTGAGGACATCGTCGTGAAATGTATTTATAAATAAATTAAGAATCTCACTTAGCGAAAGGTTTTTCTAAAGCTACAGGGATTTAAATACTAAAATTAAAAAAAATTACATTGGACTTCAATTGAAAATAATATATTTAATGTTACAGTGAGATACATATTTAGGTACTTTTATTAGAATGTACGTATGACATGACTTGCAAAGTGTTTTTACTAATAAATTGACTACTATTGTGATTGTGACTATTATATGCGTCTTCCGTCAACAACTTATAATAATAATATAACTCTAACACAAGTGGACAAACGATGTACATTTATCTCATCTCGGTATTGCGGGCTTTTTGCCCTTTTTGCGCATTTTTGCTCACTCTCCCCTAAGTAAATATTTATTTTGAATCCCTACTTCACAGGGGTTTGGAGATTTTATTGGGGCTCAGATCCGTTGTAATATTCATGCGAAACAATATCATTACATATGGGCAATGGGCGTGGATTTATTATGTAGTGAAGTGGTTGCATTGGATTTAGTTTTGTGATATTTTTGATATGTTTTAAACCCGCCAAACTACATTCAATTCGAGCAGCGTGATTGTGTAACTGGGGAAGTTGGGTCCAGTCAAAATCCACAGACCATTAAGAGAGACTTGGCTATTCAATGGCTCATTAAAATAGGCATAGCCATCAACTCGCTTGCCATCAACTTGAGTTTCTTGCCGGCTCTTCTCAACAGGACCTGCCTTCCGAGCCGGTGGTAGAGTCACTACAAATAGTCTAATTTGACGTTTCAAAACTACTTATAATTGGCCTACTTGAAATAAATGATTTTGAATTTTGAATTTTTTTTGGATGGGTCAAAATCAGGTCCCTTTCTCTTCTAGGAAGGAGAAAAAATACATTTAATGGCCTGGTCCTGCACAGGATATTCCATAGGTAATTATGATGTCGAATAATAAATAATGAGACAATTTAACTTTGCTATTTTCCGCAAAAATGTAACGCGGAAAAAAGCAGAGAGGCAAATTTATTTTTGGAGAGTTGATGGACGTTGGAGTCCAGATGTGCTAGAATGACGATCCATCACAAGAAAACACAATGTTGGTCGACCAGTTGTTTCAAGTCAATCGACGTGATGACGACATTAAGTGTATCGCAGGAAGCTATTGACCTCAGGTGGCTTAGGACCGTAGTGTTTGGAAGTGTCTACAAAAGGCTTACATCCAGCAATGGACGTCGGCTGTGATGATGTGTGATGGTTATTATACCAAGCGGTGCCTTTTTCCCAGATATTCTACACAAAAATATGCAATTCCGCCTATTTAATAGTCGGTTAAAATTGTAGGCGCTGTGGCGCATAGACAAAATCAATACTGGACATCGCCAAACTCGCAATCTGTTTGTTGTTGTTTGTCTGTGCTGAGATTTATTCTGGATTTTCAATCGTTTGAGATTCCAAATGGACCGTGTTTTCATAGAAGTTTATTTTCACAAATGGTGGATCTATTTCTCGATTCTATTTTTTCAATTTTTAGTGCTATATTAAGAGACCTTTATTTATTTTACCTCCTAGAAGAATGTATACCTATACATTCCGATTGCTACATCTCTACTAAGTACTCTTTAAACTAGGGACTTTATATTTAATTTAGTCAAGAAGTTATTCTGAAATAGGAACTTTCACCAATTTCGTTTTAAAAAGTTATCTAATAAATAAAATAAAATATTCCTTGTGTACTTAACTAAGTTCTTTCAAAGCTTTCAAAGGTAGGTAAATACAACCTAAAAGTGGCTCATTTCAATACACTTAACTGGGTTTACGACAAAATTGGATGAACAAAACTAATTTTCCAAATGGCTTAGCGATGTTAGGAATACGCATTACATAAATTTTCAAAGACATTTTTATACATTGAATTATTTATGATATTGTACCAACACCCAATTGTAATAGTGTACGAGTGAGTCACCGAGACAAAATTAAGTTTATTAAATAAAAATTCAACATGTAACAATTTTTGCTTGCAATCTATCTTGATGAGACAAAGTATGAAAATCTGTTAATTAACATAAATACTTATATAAAGTTATTGAAGTACATATATTTGGTTTCTATTTCTTTGAGGTGACGCCCGCGGTTTCACCCGCGTAGTTCTCGTTCCCGTGGGAATTTCGGTATAAAATGTAGCCTATGTGTTATTCTGATATGTAACCTATATTATTGTGAAGTTTCATCAAAATCCATTCAGTAGTTTAATTAGCTGCCCTTTTTGCTTGTAAAAAATTTTGGAATTTCATTCAAACAGACGTTTGGTTTCTAATATTATTTTGTCCCCTAAAACATTGAAAAATGAAAATTTGAAAATTTTTAATTTTTTTTTATATTTAACCGATATTTTAGCGAAGTTTACTCGGAAAACATTCCTTAAGAGTATTTTTTTTCAATTATACTAAGTAGTACTTCGTAAGAATAGAGAACGATATTTTTAATTTTAACTATTACATTTTAGCCCTTGACCGCTACACACCTAAAGGTAAGTGGTGATGCAATCTAAGATGAAATCGAGCTAACTTGTTAGGAGTACAATGAAATCCATACGGTTTCTAGACGATATCATACCGGAACACTAAATGGCGGTAGGTCTTATTGGTAGCCACGGCCGAAGCCTCCCACTAGCTAGAGCTTGGCCAGTTTAGAAAATACTAATCAGCTCAGCCGGGAATCGAACCCAATACTTTTTTTATTTTTTTTTATTGACCACAAGTTGGCCCTTGGCTGCTATCACACCTGATGTTAAGTGATGATGCAATCTAAGATGAAATCGAGCTAACTTGTTAGGAGTAGGATGAAATCCACACCCCTTTTGGTTTCTACACGACATCGTACCGGAACGCTAAATCGCTTGGCAGTTCGTCTTTGTCGGTAGCCACGGCAATGAGCCTCCCACCAGCCAGACCAAGACAAATTAAGAAAAATCTCAATATGACCCGCTGGGAATTGAACCCAGGACACCATCCAATAAATCCACCGCGCATACCACTGCGCCACGGAGGCCGTCAAAACTATGAATAAACAAACTATCGATTTATGGTATTAATACAGATAGATATTTATAGATGGTACTAACAGACAGTCTAATTCGGTTATTAGCATCACTTGCGTTGCTATATAAGAGAAATCTAAATTTAGCTCGCGAGAGATTTATTGTTATGATAGATATAACTCCACGGCTAAACTTACGTTAACCTCAATTTATGTACAACTATTTTAAAACAGTGTTTTCATACAAAGTAGCTCATTGGTAGTCCACAGTGGTAGGTACGATTTGTTTTGTAGCTGTTTTTAACCCGCGCCGCAAAAAGAGGGGTGTTAAATGTTTGACGTCGATGTCTGTGTATCTCTGTGTGTGTTTTTGTGAGTGTGTGGGTTTGTCTGCAGCATCATAGCGCTCAAACAGATGGAGATATTACGATGCAATTATTTAATTTATATTTTTTTCCGGTCCGATTTATTTATTTATTAAAAGTTTACATAGATATTCTTATAGCTATTAGCATAAGAAACAACTTGGTTTTGTAAACTATACTAACTAGTAGCTAATTAATTTAGATACGTTAACAACAGAACAATTTCCAGTTGAATATGCTCATACGTTACATAACGTGACTAAAAATGTCCCTCAATATGGGTATCAAATGCCACGAAAAAATGGCGAATTACAATTTTGTTGGGGGTTTTTAAATCTTTAATTTATCTATCTACCCTTTTAATTTATTCATTACAAGTTAGCCCTTGACCAAAATTTTTACCTGATGTGTTCAAGTTTTTTTTTTTTATCGACTACAAATTGGCCCTTGACTGCTATCACACCTGACGTTATGTGATGATGCAATCTAAGATGGAAGCGGGCTAACTTGTTAGGGGTAGGATGAAATCCACACCCCTATCGGTTTCTACACGACACCGCACCGGAACGCTAAATCGCTTGGCGGTACGTCTTTATCGGTAGGGTGGTAACTAGCCACGGCGAAATCCTCCCACCAGCCAGACCAAGAAAAATTAAGAAAAATCTTAATCGGCTTTGAGGCATCATCATCATCATCATCAGTTAGGAGTAGGATGAAATCAACACCTCCTTCATACATACATATTATCACCTCTTTTCTTATTTTCCCATAGAGGTAGTCAGACACCACGTCCTTCCTCTTGCCACAATCCATGCATATCACTTTAGCTTCCTCCAATTTCATTAAACCTTTTATACAAGTACGTCTAGGGTACTATTGACCTAGCATTTAATCAGAATGATCTGGATTTGATCCAGAAGCATTCGCCTTGGTTATTCCCTCCCAACATCCCAACATTCACTCTCGCCAAGAACAGAGCCTACATTTTTTGCGAAAACTTCACCCTATAATACGTGATGAGGTTAGCTATATGATATAGATGAGATTAGCAATATTGTATGAGACAACTTCGTGTCTTTGTCATTATAGGAGAGGGGATATGGAACGTAGATCCACCACGCTGCTCCAATGCGGATTGGCGGGCTTAGGGTGATAATGTTTCATTTATTAACCATCACTATCAGATGTTGATGACAGTGACCGGGACCGACGGCTTAACGTGCTCTCCGAGGCACGGGGGTGTATCACCGGAATTTACTGAGAATTTCATAGAACAATGAAAAACTCAGAATTATTCCGTGACCCGACCCAGGATTCGAACCCAGGACCTCGTGATCGAAGCCGGATAGGCTAAACACTTGACCAACGAGGCAGTATGTGTTGTGTATTTTTATTTGTTTGAACATTTTTGCTAATCTTGGAGCGGGATTTAATTTAAATCGGACGCAACAATTCATAAGCGAACGTAACAAAGTTATACAAAAATCGAATTCCACAAAAATGGCGTCAGAAAATATCTAAATAAATCATTAACATAGACAATAGAACAGTATATAGTTACACAGACAATAGCATAGAATATACATTTAACAATTTCCATGCGACACGTTTAACAAAGCCAAATAGGTATTTCACGGAACGCGGCGTGATGGCGGAAAACGGTTAATGTAACAGCGATATCATTTTAAAATACCTCTCCGATACAGGTACTTGTCCCAGACATAACGTAAAATTTACGTTACGGTATTTTACCTATGGGGTGCCGTAAATTTGCACGTAAAAATGTTAAACTTCTGTTTTACTGGTAAAGTGAAATCTTTATAGGTAAATTAGAACCATTTTACCTTTTTCAATTGGTCTTTTTCTTTTTAAATACCTGCTATTTGTAACCGAAAAACTTTTAACAAAAAATAGAACCGACTCAAAATGCACTAAAAAGTAAAAAGTAACTGTAATTTCGTTGCTTTAATTTACTTAAGCATATCTATGAAGTCGGTGCCGGCGGAATACGGCACTTGTAGCAAAAATGCTTCCGATACTTACACTAAAACCGAAATCGCTGCAAGTGTGCCTGTACAATTTGAAGAGTTCCTTCAATTTACCCAGGATACCATCATCACATCCTAACATGATGACAATGGGACCACCTTGGAAGTGTGCCCTTTCTAATAAAAAAACAATTATCAAAATCGGACAACACTGTAAAATGTTATGCGTGGTCATACATAAAAAAATATATAGACGTGTAGAATTGAGAACCTCCTCCGTTTTATTCGTCGATTAAAAAAAATTTTAACAAAAAATAGAACTGACTCAAAACGCAGTAAAAAGTAAAAAATAACTGTGCTTTAATTTACTTAAGCATATCTATGAAGTCGGTGCCAGCCAAGTTTAGGGAACATTTATTTTACGCAGTAAAGCAGTTTGTGGGTTCTAGGTAACGTCCTTGAAAGTAGAAACCTTGGCTGGCACCGACTCCTAGATATGCTTAATTAAATTAAAGCAACTAAATGACACAGTTATTTTTTACTTTTTACTGCGTTTTGAGTCGGTTCTATTTTTTGTTAAAAATTTTTATTTCTTATTTTTTAGTGATTTATCGCCACGTAGCGTACTCGTACTATACTGTCATAGTATATTATACGGCACTAGTAGCCAAAAAGCTACCGATACCGAGTCAAAAACCGAAATCGCTGTAAGCGTGCCTCCAAAATTTAAAGAGTTCCTTCAATTTCCCCAGGATATCATCATCAGATCCTAACATGAGGACAATGGGACCACCTTGGATGTATGCCCTTTCTAATAAAAAAAGAATTATCAAAATCGGACAACACTGTAAAAAGTTATGCGTGGTCATACATAAAAAAAAAAAATATACGTGTCGAATTGAGAACCTCCTCCGTTTTTTTCGTCGGTTAAAAAAGGATGAGGTCACAATTAGACGAGTATTATTTTTATCTACTAATAGGTTTGAATGCGGTGCCAATAGCAAAATACAAGCCGATGTGGGTCTGCATCGCCTTCAAACAGTTAGTTAGTATATATTTTTTGCTTATATCTTTGAAGTCGGTTCTTTGTTCTAAGCTCGTTCTGAAAACCCGGAGTGGGTACGACAATAGCCCCCCCGGTGGGCTTCGAATCTATCACGTACCGGTGTTGAGTCCTTTATCGTAGAGTTCTTGTGATTTCAATAGTTATTACATTTGGTTTCTACTTCTAACAAGTTAGCCCGCTTCCATTTTAGATTGCATCATCACTTATCATCAGGTGTGATTGCGGCCAAGGGTTGACTTGTAATAAATTAAAAAAAATAATTAACTATTGAAAATTCTCCTTAAGTTCTTTTACAGATTAGACGCCTGTAAGCCTTTTTGAGGTCGTACGAAAGTCCTTCCGATTAAAAGTTCTGAACTTCCGTCTTAGTAAAATTTCCACCAAAATTACAGAACGATTTTCCAGGCACTTGAATCTTAACACCTACCTACTTATGTCTTAAATTAATCACGGCAAGTCTTATAAGGCAATGTATTGTAGGACAATGTTGTTCTTTTAAAGCTTAACCTAAATAGAAAATTGTGATGGTTTTGAACTTAAGATTAATTTGAATTAGTAAATTTTCTCATTTAACGATTTTCCATACATAATAATTTTAATTTTTGAGTTACTAAATATAGATCAGGCTCGGTGGCCTTTGTCCTGTAAATGACATGAAATAGCAATTAACAATTAACACAAGCCGGAATATCTTATTTACAATTTCTTAAATATCTGGTGGGAACAACTTATTCATTTATAAGTTTATTTAATATGAATTTATAAGTAATTACAGCAGTAAACAAAACATTTACGCGTATTTATATAACAGTATAATATTAATTAATTGAGCAATTATTTAGTATATTATGTGTATGTATTATACCACGGGGCTAAGTTATCAGTTGTTTAATATTTTCCTTGTAGGTAATTATCGTCATACTGCGGTTGATTACAGTAACGTACTTTGTATTTTATTAGCGGAGGCATTTATGTTTTGCCTTTGATATTCTCGTAGAGTCGTATATGGAGCTTAGACTCACGACGCTGCTCCCGTGCGGGTAGGCGGGTTTAGGGTGATAATCAACGATTTCTATCAGATGTTGATGTTAATGTACACGGAACCGACAGTTTAACGTGCTCACCAAATTCCTGACTTCTGGTATAAAATTTACTGAAAAATTCTTGAAGAGATAAAAACTTAGAATTATTCTATGACCCGACCCAGAATTCGAATCCAGAACCCCGTGCTCGAAGCGACATAGGCTTACCACTAGAACGACCAGCCAATCAACCTTTGATAAAGTGATGATTGAAAGGTTTGACATTTCTGCCTGACTGTGAATGTGTAGTTGTATTATTATCATGGGACTGGCAGAAGAACTTGCACGACGTGCATCAACACTGAAGGTCATGGGACCAAACCCCATAATTCCTATACCCTTCAGTGAATACAAATCTTGGTTACACAAAGACACCCATAACAAACACACACAGATTTGGACACAAACTACAGACTGTAAACAAAATTAACCAAAAAACTCACACGGTTAACCCGCGCAAAACTCAGAACGATCATAGGACTGATTACAGGTCACTGTCCATTAAACAAACTCCTCTCACTTCTAGGTATGACCGACAGCCCATTATGCAGGGCTTGTCTGGTACACGACGAGACACTGATACACGTTATGCTCAGTTGCAGAGGGGTATCGGAACAACGTGAAACATACATTGGCTCCAAAGCGACACTCCATGAGGCAATTGGCGACCTGGGAAGCCTCCTAAGCTTCTGGAGCGAGCTCGGCTGACTGGAGTGAGTCAGCGGGAGTCTACACCAAGGGACCCACGCACAACGGCCAACTCACTGGCCAAGTGCGGAAAATACCCAAGAAACGAAGAAGAAGAAGAAGATCATGCGACTGCGTTGCCAATAGTTAGCCTATGTGGTCTACATGTGGCCTATGTGGTGGTAGGTGGTCACGAGGATCCCGGAACATTTCTGTATTTTTCATTCTTTTATAAAATTTACAGTGTAATCAAATTCCGGAGTCTAGAAGTTGGTGGTGTTACATCCCCGTGTCTCGGAGACTATCGGTTAATAAATGACACATTATTTAGGGTGATAATGCGCTAAACTGCATTGGAGCAGCGTGGTGGACCTACACTCCATATCTTCTCTCCTATAAGTAAGGTGGCCTGGCTTTGTTAATAGGCTGATAATGATGTTGATGATAATCAAGGGCAAAAATTGCAAAAGGTAACAAATGGTAATTAACAAATGTAAAAGAAACTGATAATTTCAGTAATTTTTAATGAAAGTTGTTGATAAAAAATTTGAAAGTGATTTGTTTAGCCACTCCTTAAATAAACCTACGCTAAATAATAGTTTAAAAAAACTAAAAACACGCTTTTTATAGAAACCCAAACTAAAAAATAGAAAATAATTTTAATAAATTTAAATTAAGAATAGTGTTAAAATTTTCATTAACTATAAATTAATAATAGTGTAAATAAAAAGAAAATATTTTATTTTAAAAAAGCGTGGGGTGCATGGTGTCAATATAGTTATAAATATTTTATTGACAGATATGAGTAGAGTGATTATCATTTTGATAATATCTTAAAAAGCACCCCACGCTTTTTTTAAAATAAAATAATTTTTTTTTATTTACACTATTATTAATTTATAGTTAATGAAAATTTTAACACTATTCTTAATTTAAATTTATTAAAATTATTTTCTATTTTTTAGTTTGGGGCGTGTTTTTAGTTTTTTTAAACTATTATTTATTTTTTACTTTTTAGTTTGGTTTATTTATAAAAGCGTGATTTTTTAGTTTTTTTAAACTATTATTTGTTGATTATCAAAAATATTCATACTATTTTTCATAGTAAGCGTCGACATCGAAATCACATTTGATGTTTACAATTCTTATTTTTACTTACAATCTGTACCCGCATTTGCCTGTGCCCCACCCTTAGCACAGTGACCAAGGAAACCACAGAAACCTGGCCAGAGTACAGTCGGCACGGGAGCGAGCCTTGGAAGTCGCAGAAAAACTGCGACTGCCAGGGCTCGAACCCACGCCTGAGCGACTGTTGTACGGGCAGTTTAGCACTTAAACCGCTCGGCCACACAGTCGCTAGTAATGTTATTTATTAGTGAGAATAAAATAATTATTTAATAAATATTATAAATACGGGGAATCAGAGTTCAATTTCGGAGAGGGAGCCTGAGAAACGGCTACCAGAACCAAGGAAGGCCGCAGGCGCGCAGATTACCCACGGAGAGTTACATACTGACATACTGACAAACTGACATACAAGTGAAGCTAATAAAAAGAGTAAGTAAAAATAAAGTTTGAAAAATTTCCTCGAGTTTTCGTAGATCTCATCATCAGATCATGACTTAGTTAACATTAAACCAACTGGAATCTTTCAAACTTCTCATTGAGACATATTTATCGAGCCCAATCACAAGGTAGCTACTGTAAACCGTTAAAGAGCTTCCTCAGCTGTCCTTCTTCTTCATCGCCAGACCCTCAATGACAGTCACAGCCCATCTAGATGTAAAGTTCTCATTGAGACAAATTAATCGAGCCCAAACACAAGGTAGTTACTGTAAACCGTTAAAGAGCTCCCTCAGCTGTCCTTCGTCTTCATCGCCAGACCCTTGATGACAGTCACAGCCCATCTAAATGTAAAGTTCTCATTGAGACAAATTAATTGAGCCCAAACACAAGGTAGCTACTGTAAACCTAATATAATAAATATCATTGCTCCACACTTAGCTGTCATTTTTAATGAATGTGTGGACACAGGTACTTTTCCAAACCTAATGAAACATGGAAAACTTATTCCACTTTTTAAATCAGGCGACCAAGCAGATCTCAATAATTACAGACCGGTTTCAATATTGCCAACACTAAGTAAGGTCTTTGAAAAAATAGTTTTAAATCAACTGCTTAGTCATTTTAACTTAAATAACTTACTTCATCCTGACCAATATGGTTTCACTAAAGGTCGCAATACTACTGATGCAGGTGCGAAACTATCAAAACACATCTTTGATGCCTGGGAAAGGTCTAAGAATGCTATTGGCGTATTCTGTGACTTGTCCAAGGCTTTCGATTGTGTTGACCATAAAACTCTTTTGCTTAAGTTAAGCCACTATGGCATTAAAAATGTTGCACTAAATCTCATTGCCTCTTATCTTAGTGATAGAACTCAAACGGTATGCATTAATGATATAAAGTCACGTGGCTCATCTCCTAAAATGGGCGTTCCACAGGGTTCAATTTTGGGTCCTTTTCTATTTTTAGTGTATATCAATGATTTACCATACCATGTTAGCGACATTTGTGAAATTGTACTGTTTGCTGATGACACATCTTTAATTTTTAAAACTGATAGAAATAAAAGTGACTTTGACGATGTAAACCGTGCTGTATCGCATGTGTCGCAATGGTTTACTGCTAATAATTTACTATTAAATGTAAAGAAAACTAAATGTGTTGAGTTTTCTTTACCGAATGTAAAAAAAATAAATAAGTCTTTAATGATAAATGGTGAAACGCTAAAAATGGAGAGTTCTACAGTCTTTCTAGGAGTGACCTTGGACTGTAAACTTCAGTGGAGCGCTCATATAGAGTCACTGACAGCTAAACTTAGCTCAGCAGCATTTGCAGTGAGAAAAATAAGACAGTTTACCGATGTAGAAACAGCTAGACTGGTTTATTTTGCTTACTTCCACAGTGTGATGTCTTATGGCATCTTGTTGTGGGGAAAGGCTGCTGACATAAATTCTGTCTTTATACTTCAGAAACGAGTAATTCGGTCGATTTATAAACTTAAACCACGCGAGTCCCTTCGAGTCAAATTTAAAGAAATAGGAATTCTTACAGTAGCCTGTCAATACATATTTAATAACCTAGTTTATGTTAAACAAAATATAAATATGTATAAACAGAAAAAGGATTTAAACGACCGTCTTCCTAGAAATGGACATAAGTTAGTCATATCAGCTTATCGCCTCCGAAAAATACAAAAATCTTTCGTAGGATTGGGTGTACTCTTCTACAACAAGATGCCCAATTCAGTTTTAGATCTGCCATTGCATAAGTTTAAACAATGTATTAAAACTCACTTACTGAGTCAGGGTTATTATACTATCGATGAATTTTTTAATGACAAAGATGTTCAAAGGCAATTGGATAGGCTTTCAACTTCACACAGGAAGTAAAATAAATAACTTTATGTAACAACACACTTAATATTGTAAAATTGATAATATTATAAAAAGAGCAACTGTTGAGTTTCTTGCCGGCTCTTCTCAACAGGGCCTGCCTTCCGAGCCGGTGGTAGAGTCACTACAAATAGTCCAATTTGACGTTTCAAAAGTGCTTGTAATAAGCCTACTTGAAATAAACGATTTTGAATTTGAATTTGAATTAAAACCGTTAAAGAGCTCCCTTAACTGTCCTTCGTTTTCATCTGCAGACCTTCAATGACAGTCACAGTCCATCTAAATGTAAATTTCTCATCGAGACAAATTAATCAAGCCCAAACACACGGTAGCTACTGTAAGCCGTTACGGAGCACCCTTAACTGTACTTCGTCTTCATCACCAGACCCTCAATGACAGTCACAGCCCATCTAAATGTAAAGTTCTTATCAAAACAAATTAATCGAGCCCAAACACAAGGTAAATACAGTAAATCGTCAAGGAATTCTCTTATATGTAGATCGGCTCCATCATCAGATCGACTCCAGACCTTCATCGAATTGTAGTGCTTTTAAATACTTATCGGAAAAACTAACAAACGTACTTGTTGTCCCTACAATTTTTGAAAGTTCTCCTCGGTTTCTCCAGGATACCATCATCAGATCCTGGTTTCCTTGTCATGGTACCACCACCGGACTATCTACTTTCCAACAAAAAAAGAATTATCAAAATCGGTTCATAAACGACGAAGTTATGCGCGAACACACATACGAGTTACATACTGACAAACTGACATACTGACAAACTGACAAACTGACATACAAGTGAAGCTAATAAAAAGCGTGTAATATACGACAGCACCGCAAAAGGACTTTTATTTAATTATTTGTGTGAGAGCAATTAGTTAAATTGGATGGTTTTTGAATACTGATCGTTCGGATGATCAGGATTGAAGTTTTAAGGGATTTAGATGTACCAGTATATAGAATAAGTACCATATTAAACTGAAAATAGGTATATTTAAAAAAATCTTTTACCACAATTTGAGTACGAGTATGTGCGAATTGGGTGGTTTATATAACCAACTATTCATCTAGTAGATGGTAATATATTTATTAATCAAATTAATAACACGCTAAATGAAAATCCTTATTCTTATTCAATAATAAGGAAGAATACATTTGTTCGTGGATGCAAATGTATAGGTTCTTAATAAAAACGGCCCACTATAGGGCCAGGCCTCCCTTCTTATAGGAGAGGGGAGATGATTATTGTGAGTAAATAGGCAATATGTATTACAAAATAACATCATACATTTGCTCAACAGTTCGGATGTAATTTTATTTATATAAGAAAACCATACCTCTTGAAACATACATAACAATGAACTATATTCTATCCTAAAAATATGTAGGTATTTATAGAAAAACCGAAACCATACCATACAGAAGTTATGTAAAAAATTACGAAGACACATCATACAACACTAACAAATGACACTTTTTTATGTCGACTCAAAAATTTTTTTTTCTTAATTTATTAAACGGCTTGGAATCAAGTTCTTTATGACAGAGCTCAACAAACAACTAGAATTTTCAGTTCAATGCTTTCTTTAAAGTGTAACAAAGCTTAGTAATTAAGAAAGAAATCAATTAAAACTTTTATAAATAAGTTATTTTGTTGCCATGGCAAAGTAAAAATGGCCCCTAACTTGTACAACAATCAATTTTCTTTGTCATAGGGGCGCATTACCGCTATGGTAATGATATCGTATCCTCAATTACTAATTCAGTGTAATATTGGACTTCCGAGTTTTCACCTCGGAGGAATTCATTTATTAACCATAGACAATAACATCATGAAATTAATTCAGTTAACTCTATAAAATTTAATATTGTTAACAGCACAATTAATTCATAAATAATATTAACATTAATTACTGTATGTGAGAATAGGAGAAAAATGCAATTGATTTAACAAAAATAATTTGTTCTTAAGAAAATGCATCTAGTTGGAATTGCAAAGAAATAAAAAATATGACACAGAAAAAAAAACAATAATATAAAAATAAAAGTTACAAAAATACCTCGTCAAATTCAAAATGACCCCTTAAAGCACGATATCGTCCGATAAAGCCGAACGGCTCACTTAATATCAAATACACGCGATTATAAACTTTACACACGCAATGAGAAGTATTAATTTTGCGTGCACTCACTCGCCAACCACTCCCGGCCACCTAATTCTGCACTTCACGATATGACGTCACTACACTATTTCGATTTTCAAAATAATATGAATCTACTCACGCTGCAATGCTTTTCGATAGCGGCCAACGTTCCATGGAGGCCTGGTACTTCATGTTTTCGATCTGCTTTTTCAGTGCCTCTTTGTCCATGGCTGCGAGAATACTGGCGTCCATCGCGCAGAATCTGTGGTATAAAACACCCACACACAGATTAGTTACGTGTACGTGTTGGCGCCCATGTACGTATGGATGTACTGTCACATACAAAACACCTATGCTTACAACGAGAGCCTGTAATTGTTTGAGCTTTCGTTAATTTTTATTAGAAAAATAAAATATAAATAAATTAAGCTCTATGCTCAAAAGATTTAAAAATTAGATCAATAATACAACATTATTCCAATGACATTATACTGTAAACTCCAAGTTGCCTAACTTACTTACTGTAGGAAGATAGATTTGAGGAACTTTTAAGTTTTATAAAATTAGGTACCATTTTATAAAATTTAAAAGTAGATATTGGTAATAAAAATTTCAAATTAGGCTAGTACTTTTAGAGATTAATAAAACTAAAATATAACAAAGATCACAGTCGTAAGGGACTGTGATCTTTGTCATATATTAGTTTCATATCATAAAAAGGTACAAAAATACTCGTATAACATCTTTTCAAACTAGCGAAGCTTTTTTCGAGCTTTTCATTTCAAACTTAGTACTAAAAATTCTTAATTAAGATTACAACGGCTTCCATTTAAGATTGATAACTATTTGTGTCACTGAATGTACGTAAGCTGTCTCATTCGCTGTAAGGGGAGAAATTAAGGGTGTGTGAGTGAGCGCTCAATGCGCGCGCATGGTGTTACAGTTTCTATGACAACCCCTCTACGCACACAATGAAAGCTTGCGCAAATTTAGTTAAAACGCGTCACATTTAAATTTCGATTCTATTAATAATATAAATAAGAATGATTTTTGATTGCAGCGTTGTGTGTAAAATTAATGAATTAGACGTAATGCCCAGTAGTCGGCTGTGTTTTGTATCCCATTATTCTTCATCTCTTGCGGGAGCCAAAAGAGGGCCATCTGTCAAAATCGACTAAGCCTTTATGGCCGTTATGGGGTGCACTTTAAGGGCGAGATTCGTGTAACAATCCCAAATAAATAACAGTCTGTTATTATCCAAGTGTGTCAGCACTCTGAATATGCATCGAATACGAAGACATGAACTCAATTCATACGTTTAATATTTTTTCCCATTGTCTTTCTGCGTGCGGTTTATAAGAGACATCTAGGTTCTACCCGACTGCGAAAGAAGAGATGTGTTGTTCGAGCAACTGTGTGTATGTAGGCACCTATGTCTCCTTTCACAAATGTTGTTCACATGAGACGAATATCTTAGCATTCCATGGATTCACCGTGCGGGTGCCGGGTCCATCGTGTGGCTGAGAGAAAAACTCCGAACAGAGCCCGAGACTTGTGACACGGGTGTAGGTTTAAGGGTACCTTTAGTGACACACTACAACACTCACCTTCTCTGTTCAAGTTATTCTCCCTGCCCAGCCAAATTTGGAAGGACCCTACTAGAGCAGCTTTGGACACTCGTTCCAATATGGAGCTTACTGCACTTCTAGTAAGGCCAAGGTCTTTTAGCAGGTTGTAGAGAGACTTCGCTGGTATACCCCTCGCACCTATAGCCTAAACCCTTTAACGTATTTCATTACGTATTGTTCTTCTATTAAGAATACGTTGGGGGATTGATATCAGCCTATTGGCACGACCCACTACACGTGACACAACCTAGACCCGTCTCTTTTATGAAAGGGGATACAAAGCCACGATTCTCTATTGGCGGGCTTAATTTGACAATGACTTTACTCCTGTAACCATCAGGTAATGAAAATGACAAAGACGATAGAAACCATTTAATGCTGATATTATTATTTTAGTACTGTTTTAATGACTGCAATCACATCTGATGGTAAATGATTCAGCAGTCTAAGATGGCAGTGGGCTAACTTGTTAGGAGTAGGATGAAATTCACACCCCTTTCGGTTTCTATATGACACCGCACTGGAACGGTAAATCGCTTGGCGGTACGTTTTTTTGTCAGGGTGGTAACTAGCCACCAGACACCAGGCCAGACTTGGACTAAAAAAATTCAACCAGCCTAGCCGAGAATCGAACCCTTAAGTGTTAAAATTAACTTCTCGTGTTTTATGGAAATTTAGTTATTTAATGGAATTGTGATAAAAACGATAACCAAAGACAATAGCATAGAGCCATAGAGTATACACGCAATAGGGACAGCGAAGTGCAAACAGGAATGCTAGAATTAATTACACCGACAATTGTTCCAATTTCGTTGATTGCTGACTCTAAACAACGCGCGAATTAAGGGATCGCTATTACTGCGTCCCTTTATATATCTCTATATAATTAACACTAGCTATTATGCCCACGACTTTGCCCGCGAGACAGTTTAATATTCATTATATTATTGCAACCGCCCTAAACGTAAAAGAAAATTGTAAGTAACCAGTTTTATTATATTGGGTAGGCATCATAAATAATAGATACCCATTTTCTTTTTTGAGTTTCTTCATGGACTTTTATTGACCCTAATAAGGCACCGTACTTAGGACTTAAATTCCTTGTAAACCAAGCCACTGCCAGTTCATTTGAATAAAAAAAACATTAAAACTAATAATTGAATTCAATAATTTTAAAAATATCGATGATTTTTTTAAATGATATTAAATAATTGTCAAGAAATTCATATTTAAGTCATGACAGCTACGGCTCCAACGGCGTTTTTTTATGAAATTTTGTATGCAGGAAGTTTTGTTGGTGAATAGATTTAAAATAGATGTAGAAAATGTAAAAAAAAAACGAGTGACGCTCGGTCAACCAGGTACTAATAAATGTCTAAGCCGTTGGTTGCAGTCGACTCGAGACCATTGTATTTGGAAGTCCTTTCAAGAGGCCAGCAGAGTATGTCTATTAACTGGTAATATATAACCTAAACTTGTGATCAGAGCTATGAGGTTGCTAAAGCCAAGACGCGGGTATTCGTTAGTTCTTAGCTTGATCTTCTAAGTATATATAATGGGGTACATCCCAGTAGTACCCCATGCCGTAGTTCTATAGAACTGTTGGGACATTTTCCGGGCTGTCAAATTATATCCCAATAGTAATATAGAACTGTAGTACAGTTTTTGCTCTTGACTTTAATTATAGCATATTAGTTATAAACTTTATATTATTTTGATTGATATATCATTTTGTTTTTAACAAAAAAATGTCCCTTGCGACAAAAGCTAAGTTGTTAAAACCAAGTAGTAGTTGTGTCTAAAAAAATATTCTTTTATTTTAGAAATTACAGGGGGATACACATTTTTAAACTTTGGAAGTACTTATCTTTCGCGCAAAGTATTCAGTTTAGAAAAAAATTATATTAAAAACCTCGATACCATTTTAAAGACGTTTTGTGCAATTTAAGCAAAGCTGTATTCGATATAGTATGTTTATAGATACTCTCAAATTTAAGTGGACATTTATTATTGCAATCAAAATAGATTCCATATTATACTTATAAAAACTATAGATATTTTATATGTAACGTACAAACAAGATGTTGATATCGACATTTCTTTAATTTTGTCCCATTAGTTTTAATAGAACTATAACTATAACTAATTCTATATAGAACATTAAGCACTAATATGGTGTATCAACAGTTCTATAGAACTAAAATTAGGGGGTACTACTGGGATGCACCCGTATAATGTATTCGTATAATATGTTTTAAGTTACATGGGAAGCCATTTGCGTATAATCATAATCCCTAAATAATAATTAGCCTAATTCATAAAACAGATTAATTCATACTAGATTAAGAGTTCAATAAACTGTTTAACATGGATCGTACAAAAAGTCACAATGGAACTCTGTCTAATTAACATCTAAACAATATTATCATAAACTCTTATTAGTCAGTTTACTGCGACAGAGTTCTAAAAAGTTTTTATTGTTTCCAACGCATGTATCCCATGATTGTATAGAAATAATAAAAAACATTCTTACAATTCAACATGCTTTAATTGATGTTTTCTCACGGTCCACCAAAACTAAAAGTTTCTAATTGGAAAAAAGAGACTTGTTGGTCTTTAGACGGACATTTTACTTCATATTATAGGTTCAAGTTCAGAGTCCAACTACAAAATTTTGAACTTTCTTTGTTCCGAAATTATCAGTAGCAGCTGGACTTGTGAAATCAGTGGTAACTTAAATGGCCTCCTCCATTGCTTGGCCTTCCTTATACGAGAGAGGTTTGTAGCTCAGAGCCATGCATTTACAATGACGATTAGTTAGCTTATGTCGATATTGTTTGAATTTAACGCTATCGAATGTACCGACTCTCCATGCTACAGGTGAACGTATAATAAAAATATAGAGCTTTTCCTCATTGTATGAACAAGTAGGCCTAATTTGCATGCATCAAAAATGCGGTACTCTATTTCGTTGCGATAGGGCAAAAGAGAGCTATATTTCCGTTTTTACGGATGTTGGGGACCTTACGAACCGAAGACTATACGAGGCAGTTCCAGCTATGCGCATAGTAAGTATCGCACAATCTTTTAAATATAAATAAAAAATATATTCCTTGTTTTGTTAGGGACATGTGAACGTAGCCTAAAGTAAATTGGTGCAGGTCAAAGTATCCAAGCAGCCCGCAGTGGAATAATTAAATTAAGTCCAGTAATTGACCCTAGAAAGCACTGAATCATTTTTATTGCACCGCAGTTGACCTTACTAGCGCAGTTGGAAATGTGAGAGATCCGTTTATGAGAATTTCTTAAAAGTGTAGTACTGGGTCCGATTATTTCTTAATTCTGTATGTATAAACGGCATGGCTGATCGTGGCCTCGATAACGAAAAGCACAAACCACTGAACGGATAGTGCTGAAAGGAGATGGTCCATTTCAACTTCACTCATGTACCACATACCATTAAAATGGAAAAAATACAAGGATTTTATTAAAAATAAAATTAGTAAACGAAACGAACTAAATAAAACGTTGGTTAAAAATGAAATTCCTAGTTTTTGAGGTATTAAAAGATGGCGTCACTGATATTAATCTGTAGGTGATAAAGATGCGGTGACATTGATTTGTCAAACTCAAAATACGTCATTTTTGACAAGTCTTTTGTTCCGTGTTCTGGGCTTTGTTTTTCGCCGTAATGTATTTTAGACAAATACATCTTAGCTATAATGAGAACAAAACTCAATATATTAATCTGATTATTCAGTAATCCGTTAGGTACCCATGCCTAAACTGTAACCATCAAATAAAATGGACCATACGTCAATAAACACTGACAGCAAAAGTCAAAACAACATCAATCCCCCACCTGGAGAATGTCTACCATAGATAATATAACTTATCTAAGATCCGCCATGATTATACGTAAAGTGTTGTATTGTTTTGGAGAGAATAAATAATATTTCGCCCAAATAAAAGTGAATTCGGAGAATTGGCTAATCGAAACTAGATTACTAATACATGTAGTTTTTTTCAACTTATGTACAGAAAGTGAGTCTGTGCTCCATACAATTTTGGACCATCTCCTTTGGTACACATATAGATATTATGTAATTACTACGTAGGCACGCGCTTAGACTGAATTTTCCAAAACTCAATTTACCCCCATATTGAACTTATTAAAACCGTTACTGAAGCATAAAATATATTTTTAATTAATTTAGGTAGGTTATTATTTTATTATTGACGGCCGAGTGGCGCAGTGGCTAGTGACCCTGCTTCTGCCTCCTAGGCTGCGGGTTCGATTCCCACATCTGGAAATCCAGGCTCATCACACATGTTTGTGTGATGAGCCTGGATGTTTTCCAGTGGCTGGGTGTTTATCTATAATAATAAGTATTTATGTAACCGCAAGGGGTGTGGATTTCCATCCTACTCCTAACAAGTTAGTACGCTTCCATCTTAGATTGCATTATCACTTTACATCAGGTGTGATAGCAGTCAAGGGCCAACTTGTAGTCAATAAAAAAGAATGTATAATATACATAAAAATATTCATCAGTTATCATAGTACCCATAACACAAGCTACCTATGCTTACTTTGGGGCGATATTTATCTAATATATAAAATTGTCGTGTCACAGTTTTTAAACGACTTCAAAAAAAAAGGCGTTTCTCAATTCGACCGTATATATATTTTTTTTTTTTTTTATGTGTGTTCGCGCATAACTTCGTCGTCTATGAACCGATTTTGATAATTCTTTTTTTGTTGGAAAGGAGATAGTCCGGTGGTAGTACCATGATAAGGAAACCAGGATCTGATGATGGAATCCCGGAGAAACCGAGGGGAACTTTCAAAAATTGTAGGGTCAACAAGTACGTTTGTTAATTTTTCCGATAAGTATTTAAAAGCACTACAATTTGATGAAGGTCTGGAGTCGATCTGATGATGGAGCCGATCTACATATAAGAAAACTCTTTGACGATTTACTGCATTTACCTTGTGTTTGGGCTTGAATAATTTGTCTCGATGAGAAATTTACATTTAGATGGACTGTGACTGTCATTGACGGTCTGGTGATGAAGACCAAGTACAGTTAAGGGAGCTCCGTAACGGCTTACAGTAGCTACCTTGTGTTTGGGCTTGAATAATTTGTCTCGATGAGAAATTTACATTTAGATGGACGGTGACTGTCATTGAAGGTCTGCAGATGAAGACGAAGGACAGTTAAGGGATCTCTTTAACGGTTTACAGTAGCTACCTTGTGTTTGGGCTCAATTAATTTGTCTCAATGAGAACTTTACATTTAGATGGGCTGTGACTGTCATCAAGGGTCTGGCGATGAAGACGAAGGACAGCTGTGGGAGCTCTTTAACGGTTTACAGTAACTACCTTGTGTTTGGGCTCGATTAATTTGTCTCAATGAGAACTTTACATTTAAATGGGCTGTGACTGTCATCAAGGGTCTGGCGATGAAGACGAAAGACAGCTGAGGGAGCTCTTTAATGGTTTACAGTAACTACCTTGTGTTTGGGCTCGATTAATTTGTCTCAATGAGAAGTTTGTAAGGTTATAGATTCCAGATGGTTTAATGTTAACTAAGTTATGATATGATGATGAGATCTATGAAAACTTGAGGAAACTCTTCGAACTTTATAGGCACATTTGTAGGGATGTTGGAATGTTATAACTAGCTAGTAAATATTGGTACTTATGGTTTAGTTCGAGTAGGTTCTTTAGTTTTTTCGTTGTTGATAAATCACTAAAAAGTATGAAATAAAAAATTTTTAACAAAAAATAAAAACGCCTTCAAAACGCACTAAAAAGTAAAAAATAACTACATCATTTACTTACTTTAATTTACTTAATAACATCGATGAAGTCGGTGCCACCCGTGCTTTCTACTTTAAAGACTTTACCTAAACTTGGATGGCACCGACTTCATAGATGTGATTAAGTAAATTAAAGTAAGTAAATGATGTAGTTATTTTTTACTTTTTAGTGCGTTTTGAAGGCGTTTTTATTTTTTGTTAAAAATTTTTTATCGTTGCCATACTCCTCCGAAACGGCTTGACCGATTTTGATGAAATTTTGTATGCGTATTCAGCAGGTCTGAGAATCGGCTACTATCTAATTTTCATCTAATTTTTTTTTTTAATTTTTTAAGCAAAACAACGTTTGCCGGGTCAGCTAGTTTACTATAAAAATACCTTGTAACTTTACGTACAAATGAGCAGTGACTCTACCACCGGTTCGGAAAGCAAATGCCGAGATGAGCCAACGAAAAATTGTAAAGTGTTTTAAAATAATTGTTAAAATTTTTATTTTATAATTATTTACAATCCAAATTACCATGTCTTATATGTACGAAGGAAACCGAGCCGAGATTGCCAAGAAACTGAAATACATCTAAAATTGACATTCCAATTTTCTTTTTAATTTTTTTTTATAAATAGTTATATTTTAAGTACTCGTAAAACTAATTATTGTTTATGTGTTGGTTTTATATGTACTAGTTTGAACATTAATATTATATTAGTTTTTACGAAAATATTTAATTGCTGAAGAAAATTTTTATTCAACTTTTACGCCAAATCTAATTTTGTTTCGGCTTTGACTTCGGTTCCGAATAATCCACCCTCGTAATATCCCCAGTTGACCCCGCGTGGAGCAGTCGAAGACAAATTACGCTGTCATCTAATGTTCACATCATTTGTCAGGCATGTTGCCTTTATGAAGGAATCATTTGTAGTGGACTTCTTAGACATATAGTCTAATAACTCAGATTATTATGGTATACGTTCATGGATACTACGGCCTCGTTGATCGACGTGGCTACGACATATAAGTTCAGAGTTCGAAGTTGAGTTACTGAATATTGCTATTAAGCTTTATTCCAAGATATTTTTCCTTCACAGATCGGATGACGACCTCCGTGGCGCAGTGGTATGCGCGGTGAATTTATAAGACGGAGGTCCTGGGTTCGATTCCCGGCGGGGTAAATTGAGATTTTTCTTAATTTGTTTTGGTCTGGCTGGTGGGAGGATTTCGCCATGACTAGTTACCACCCTACCGACAAAGACGTATCGCCAAGCGATTTAGCGTTCCGGTACGATGTCGTGTAGAAACCGAAAGGGGTGTGGATTTTCGTCCCACTCCTAACAAGTTAGCCCGCTTCCATCGTAGACTGCATCATCACTTAACATCAGGTGTGATAGCAGTCAAGGACCAACTTGTAGTCGATAAAAAAAAAGTTAGTAAAGTAACGAAGACCGTAGTCAATATTTTCACCCAAAGCCTATTAACAAGTATAACAGTAGCGTATTAAGTTTAAGCCCCTAAATTCCTCTTACTGTAGTTATTCTCTATCTGTGCAATTGCCGCATGCTCTACAGCAGGACCATAATAGCTTCACCGGGAGTTTGGGCAAGCGCAAAAGCGTTGCCAGACGGTGCCCGAAGGCGAGAAAAAGTAGAGACTGTAATGTTTCTTACTATTAATAATGATTGATTGAAATGAAATAATTGCTTTTAATATGTTATTTTCTGCGAAAACCCGATGAATAAAAGTGATCCTCCAAGAAAACCCTCTACGTATTTTTCACTCTAAAATCGGAGTATCTTCAGGACTCTACATTATGCAATTGAAAACTTTTTGAGTCTCGTGTGACGGGACGTGTTTTGACGGCCTCCATGGCGCAGTGGTATGCGCGGTGGATTTATAAGACGGAGGTCCTGGGTTCGATTCCCGGCGGGGCAGATTGAGATTTTTCTTAATTTTTCTTGGTCTGGCTGGTGGGAGGCTTTCGCCGTGGCTAGTTACCACCCTACCGACAAAGACGTACCGCCAAGCGATTTAGCGTTCCGGTACGATGTCGTGTAGAAACCGATAGGGGTGTGGATTTCATCTTACTCCTAACAAGTTAGCCCGCTTCCATCTTAGATTGCATCATCACTTAACATCAGGTGTGATAGCAGTCAAGGGACAACTTGTAGTCAAAAAAAAAAAAAAAGACGTTGCCGTTATGATTCGTCAGTTTTTCGTCGCGAAAAAGTTAGAATAAACCAAAATCTATTCAAAATTAAGGAACTTTTTCTTGTATCTTGTTTAGGTTAGTGCTCGCTCGCTTGTTTGTTCAAGATGTCTGTATGGAGTGCTTGTGTGTCGTTTATAGCGTTTATTCTTAGCGTAACGAGTTTTATTACCGAACTTACATTGTGTATGTAGATACGCTTTCCGGCTTCCGTGGCACAGATGTGTGCGTGTGATAGTGGATTTAATGACGTAGGACCTTTTTTTTTTATCAACTACAAGTTGGCCCTTGACTGCTATCACACCTGATGTTAAGTGATGATGCAATCTAAGATGGAAGCGGACTAACTTATTAGGAGTAAAATAAAAATCCATATATTTTTTATAAATGTACCGGAACGATAAATTTGTCGGTAGGGGAAAATCAGAAATCAACCATCAGACCAAGTCAAATTAATATTTAGAAAAAAATTATCCTGAAATCAAACCGGACCTGTCAATAACCACCGCGCATACCACTCCGTCAGTAATTTGTGTTCGAGTCTCAGCTGGGCTGATTGAGATTTTTTAATCAGGCCCAGGTCTGGCTGGCAATATTTGCCGTCAAGCAATTTAGTTTTTCTGTACAATGTCGTGCAGAAACAGTTAGTGGTGTGGATTTCACCTTACTTTTACCAAGTTAGCCCGCTTTTATCTTAGATCGCATCATACATTTAACAAAGGTGTGATTGCAGTTCGAAAAAAGAAACTATTTTTTGATGTAATTACCTTTTGGATATCATTTATAAAAGCTGTTAATTTCAAATTATAAACAGACACCACTATAATATTTATTTGTACCTATGGATGTTAATAATAGTTGATTTCGGGACAGTTTTGAAAGCTGATAAAATAAAAAAGCGTTTTTAAAACCTGGTGGAATATAAATAAGATTCATGTCTAGGCATTGATTTATAATGTATCTGATATATATATAAAAATCAATGTATTTAGGTTTGTACAAAGCGTCGCTTTACGCTTGTATATTCAAGATGTGTGTATGGAGTGCTCGTGTCGTTCATAGCGTTTATTCTTAGCGTGACGAGTTTTATTACCGAACTTACATTTTGTATGTGCGCTTCGAAATTGTTTGTTTGGAAGACAAACGCCTGTCGATGTTTATAATAACTTTGCTGACATACTTTACATAAAAGGGAATTTTAATGAAACTTATTTTGTTGATAAGACCATTTTAATTATGTACGTTCTGTTTAATAGTAGGTCTGATTTTACTAGTTTTGATTCAGGTCCCTTGACTAAATTGAGATAAATGCTGCATGTTTCATGTAAAATTAGAAAATAAAAACATGCAGTAGGTATTTAGTTTATTATAATTCAATTAAATAAAGAAAGCTCCAACAGATCTCAAATTAGAAATGATCTATCGGCGGGGTCTGAGATTAGAAGAATTATGGTTAAGGTTAAGGTTCGCTTGACCACGACCTTATCATAATATATGAGTAAATAAGGCCTAAAAAGAACGTGTGTTTGAAAAATTATATTGTTTGTAAAATATTAATGAATGATAAATGGCTTTAAAGAACTAGGCTAAACTTGATATTGAGAGATGAAAATGACTTTTAAAACAATACAAAATTAAGGATCTATTTTAATTAAACACACTTTTTTCCACAAACAAAACTAGTTGGTATAAGAACATAAATATGATAATAAAAGAATAATATTAATTTAAGAAATACCAACCTTATATACACCTATTTTCCCAAAACAAAGCTACTCGCAGTCGAGTCCGCACCAGCTCTGCCGCTGTCTGGAACAATTTTATACGATTAAGTACTCTAGAGCTCATTGTTTGAAGTGCACTGGAAACTCGCAGTAAGCTGGAAGTTTCAAATAAGCCTTTTACTTCGATGAGATTAAAACAAAACACTTTCTTTTCAACCGCCTCCCGAAAGAAGGATTATTCAATTTAAAGCGTAATTCTGCGATGTCACTTCCAATATGGCGTCGTTTTACGGGTTCTGTTGTCAATAAGGGTCCCTTATACTTCGAAAATGTCCGTCAGTCTTTTTGTCTGTGGTTTAACTCGTTTACGAATCTTTTATTATAGGACCGGGATCTTTATTTTTAATATAAGATTAATAAACATAGGGTGATTGGTCTTAATGATAGCCAATAACTATCGAAACCAATGGTTTGTCCTAAATATTTATCATTTCCAAAACTCCTTAGAAATTCAAATTATGAAACTATTGAGACCCAGGTGGTCTCAACCATAAAACTATTGGGACCCAGGTAGTCTACACCATAGAACTATTGAGACATAGGTGATTTAAATAGTTTCATGGTTAAGTGCTGGCCCCTTAACGATGAAACTATTGAAACAAGTCTTGACTTTGTATGTATTTTCGAGAGTAAATTAGACAGGTGGGTAACAGAAAAAGAAAAAAATATTTAAATAAAATTATTATTATAAAAACAAAAAACCCGTCTGCTTAGAAGTTATGAACTGAAAAGAGAAAAACAAGGATCACTATATCTGTATAAAATTCTAAATACTTTATGGTGCTGCAAACAGGGACAAAATACTTTAACCTGCGGGGAAAGAAAGATCTACCGAAACTACGTTTGTCCCCGCCTGTCTGACATGTCAAAATCCGTTCAGCCGTTTAGGCTGTAATGCGTGCCGAAGAAATGGACATACATACATACATACGCTCGAAAACATAACCCTCCTTCTGACGCCGTCGAGTAAAAAGGAGGAAGATTTTCCTAACTTTAAATAACTATGTTACTTAAAATGCACGAAAGATTCCTTATTTTATAAGGAATCGTTCAAGGTCTTTATACAAATTCCTGTTAATAAAATTGAAGCAAGCAAAGAATTTATAACACAGGTAACTAGGCCTCGCTAACCGGATTTAGTGAGCACATTAACTCAAGGAAACGTATTAATACTGATTCACTTAATTATCCAGCGATGCGGTAAACTTGGATACCTGATCACACGCGAAAATACCTTAAAACCTTACACTATGAAAGTCTATTGAGATTCAAATTCTTTCCGGCTTCCTCAAGACGTTTTCTCGTTAGAGATTGAGGGTAATGTACAAATTCTTCGAGATTTTTCTAATTGCCACTAAACCTCAAAATCTATTTAATTTATTAGAAACTTGATTATAATTCTCGATCTTCTTATTTCCTGTAAGATGATACAAATCTGATAGTAAAAAATTTGCCGTTAGTGTAAATACTATCAGCCTAAAATCATCTTAAAATGCTCATATAACGCTGTTAGGAATATTGCAGGTAACAATTTAACAAGTTTACATGGATTTTTTTTTATCGACTACAAGTTAGCCCTTGACTGCTATCATCATCACTTAACATCAGGTATGTTAGGTGATGATGCATTCTAAGATGGAAGCGGGCTAATTTGTTAGGAGTACGATGAAATCCATACCTCTTTCGGTTTCTACACGACATCGTACCGGAACGGTAAATCGCTTGGCGGTACATCTTTGTGGGTAGGGTGGTGACTAGCCACGGCGAAAGCCTCTTACCAGTCAGACCAAGACAAATTAAGAAAAATCTCAATCTGCCCCACCGGGAATCGAACCCAGGACCTCCGTCTTATAAATCCACCGCGCATACCACTGCACCACGGAGGTCGTGAAAAGAAAGTGCCTGTCTTAGTATATATCCAAGATAAATGAGAACTTGAGTTCGGTTGCTCGGTATAAAATATTAATTAGTCCTCCTGTCTTTAAAATAATTCTTTAAAAGTCTTTATTTAGGGATTTGGTGATGTTGAACCTTGTGCTATTAAACGTATATTATTAGGAATTCAATAATTATTATTAAAATCTAATAGTAAACGTAACAGAGTCAAACATTTCACCCTAAGCCTGCCAACCTAAGCTTCGTTTAAACTCCAAAACTTTTCCTATCAAAAATAGGCTCATAATAATAATCACGTTCCGCCATGTGGAATGTTGATTCAACGATGACTCCGTTCCTATAGTCATTTCAGTCAACGGTCTTATAGCGAAAAGTTTTGACCAACATCTTAAAAAGCTTTCGCTTAGTTGTTGGATCAAGGGTTGGATACAGAAGGAGGTTAGGAAACGGCGCGTATTGTGAGGAGGTTCCTCACTCTGGAGCCTGACCACCGGCTGCTTGGACCCCCGGGCCCCACAGCAAGCGGGCTGGATTTATTTATAAATTTATAATAGTTTTTTTTTATAATTTTTATAAGCATTGTTAAAATTTTAAAAAAGAACTGTAAATAAATAAATGAAAGAAAAAAATGACGTTACAAATTTGTTATTGGTTGGTTGCATTTTAAGGTTTTTAGTCATTAGATAACGCTTAAGTGCAATCAATGCACTATTGCGCGAACAAGTCGTTTTTTGCCGCAAATTATAATGGCTGGAGGTAATCACGCTATTGTTTGTAAATTGCATTTGATGCCAGTACTATGTAATGACGGCCATCGGGAAAAGTGATCAATGTTCTTTTTGTTATGTGGTCTTAGTTTTATTGTTCTCTATTTGATACTTTATTTTCTGTATTGTGTTAACTGAACGTACACAGTTCTTTTGATATTCATCTGCTACGGTTTACATCTGCAGGATAAATACCATCTTAATAAGTTCGAGATATCTTCATTTATTACTGAGTAATTACTGACCTGAACTTTTTCAGATGGTTAATATTTAGATGTTGTTGTTTAAGAGCTTAACTTTTTTCATGTTAGGTTAGGTTAGGTCTCACACTTGAATAGATATATTAGTTTTTAGGTAGTCTACTTTGGTTTTCTTCTTTATCGATTGTGAGAAAATATTTCCATCAATTATTACAAATTTTACGTCTGTTTTTTTAAAGTAATATTGACATCCGTTATTGTTCTACTTTGGGAGGTTGCTTATCTACATCGCCTCCCTGTGGCGAAAATTTATCCAAGACACCAAAAAAGGTAGTAAGTATTGTATAGTCATATCATGTCATCATCATCATCATCTGCCTTTTAACGGTCCACTCCGGCCAGGCCTCCCTCCTTATAGGAGAGGGGATATCATGTAATCTGTGTCAATTAGGAAATATGTACCTACTGCCAAAAGAGTATGTTGAACGATTTGTGCATTCTATTGCAAAATCAGCGACTTATCGTTAATTAAAACATTCTATAATAATATGTGGTTACTTAGTAGATCAAAGATTTGCCGGTAGACATAAAATGGAGAAAGTGTAACTATTTCAAAGGGTCCTCTGGGAACATCCGGGGGTCAAGGTATTTTAATGGAGCGCGGAATTAATTGAAAACATAAAACATGGCGAACTTTCACGCTGAATAATTTGTTAATTTAATTAAAACGACCAAAGAAAGATTAATTTTGTTAGGATCGCTTGGAAAAACATTAATCAATATTTATCTAATCTATCTTTATAATTATTTAAACGGACAATTCTTGTACCGTTATTTCAGTAAGTATATTTTAACATTTCGGAAATTGAAAAGAGTATTCTGATTAATTTTTTTTAACTTATATGTTGTAGTAGATATTGTGATTTAATTATTATCAATAAAATTATATAATAATGGTGATAAGTCAAGTATCACAGTATTTTAGAAGTATGTATGTTACGTTGTCTTTTATATTATTAAGATTTTACTTTTTGAGTCTCATTTCATTTGGCATATAATATTAGAATTTATTCTATCGCGAGTATTTTCCATATTATTAAAATAGAAACGGCTGAATTTCACGTCACTGTTGTCGGAGTATACCCAACTATACAAAAGCCAAACTCGATTGAGAATGCCTGTCAACAAACAAATTTAAAATGAAGGTAAAAAATGCAACACATTTTATGCCTCATAAATTTATAATTATATTTTGTTTCGTTTTATAAAATTTTATTTGAAATATATTAAATATATTAATTAGTTTTAAGCTTATTATCTAATTTATTCTCAAGAATTCTACATTAACTAGTTCATTTTAAAAAAAAAATAGGTGTAAAATGACTAGTGATTTCTACCTTCATATTTAATTTGTTTGTTGACAAGCATTCTCAATCGAGTTTGGCTTTAGTATAGTTACGAACTCATACCGGACCCTTTGTCATGAGCTCGCGGTTTCATGCAACGCGGCCTGAAGCGAACTGCGAGCCGTGCACGCGGCCGCACACAGTGCGTGTTAGGGGGCTGAAGAAAATAGTCGGGCATACTCCGACTACAGTGACGCGAGTTTCAGCCGTTGGAACGAAGTTCCTTATCGCGCGTTGTGAAAGGGGGCTAGACGGAAAAAAATTCGTACGAAAAGTTGTCACGACACTTTTTGATCAAAGGATCTTGCTGCCGCCTTTGATGTGTGTGCGCGTGAGCGTAAAAAGGAGCCCACGTTATGCTGTCTCGCGCTTTGTCGTGCCCTCGCTGTTTCGTGTACAACAACAAATATTATTATTACTTAAAAAAAATTAAATTTTATTACAATTCCTTCACTAATTAATCGAAAGGAACTTCGTTTCATCCGGGTGTCCCTTGACACCTCTCAACTTTTTTTTAATTTCATTTGGAAATTACAAAAACATACACTCCAGATTTAGCTACATTACTGAAAAGTGCTAACTAGCATACTATTGAATTTAAGCAAATTGTCATTAATTTAGTAGCCTTGTGCTATGTGTCACAAATTTAATTTTAATTCTATTGCTACAGCACAGTTTTATAGACTTCACGTTTCCATTATATCCGTCTCTAAATTATAAGAAGTCCTTACTGTTTCCTAATAGATGACATGAAGAGGTCCAGGCACATGGAAATCCAGACGTTTGTCTCTTTAAGAGCTACTATGTCACCTTACGTTACAGTATATTTAACTTTAATATGGTGTAAAATAATTTTAGTGGATTTAAAAATGTTTAATTTTAGGCCAAATAAAATATATATGCGGGGAACAATATTGCATTAATTTATACTTAAGCTTTATTTTCTGTAGGTTTATTTGTGTAATAAAGAGGAAAATGATCTGCCAAATATGACACGTAAGATATTGCAGGAGATTGCCATCGTCTTCAGAGTCCAAGTAGCTGATTTGTTGACTTTGAGGTTTTTTATTTCTTTACAATTCTTCCTAGATGTCTTTTTAGATACCATTTTCTATATTCCATATTGCATGAACAGCTCTATTCTGCAGCAGGTATATCTACATTTCAGCATGTTAGCCATTGATTTATCATAATAAACAAGAAAGCAATAAGAAAGTCATTGATTCTGACATTAATCGATACTACTACTACTATTACTGTTACAACTACAAGGTCAAACATTATCACCCTAAGCCCACTAACACGCATTTAAATAGTGTAGTGGGCCCGAGTTCCACATTCCCTCCTGTAATAATTACTGAAATGTAATAATTACTGAAATTTGGTAATGTAATAATTGCTGCAATTTGGTCTTTCCTTTATTAACTTATATTTTTCATTAAGCATCAAATTGTTAATTTCAAATGTTGAACGTCAATGGAAGTATTTAACATTGTTATTAGTCATTATTACAGTAGGTATTTATAGTTTTGATATAAAAACATAACAATAATATTAAAATTAGTTATTTTTTGTATAACATGAGTTTTTTTTGACTGCCTGGAAGGCTGCGGAAGAAAAGTCCTTTAAGGCCTTAACATGAGTTCATTAAAACAACATTACAAAAAAACTAATGCGTCAAAACCTGTTTCATATCGCAAAAATAAACGGGAAAGTATAATTCGTCACAGCATAATTAAAAAAACTTACCTACTCCCACATAGACATAAACTGATGTAAGTTTTACCTCAGAAGTCACGAAATCAGTTAAAAATTCTTCAAAGGCACGCCGCACTTCAATAACTTCCGTTTTAGTCACTTCTAATCTATTTTCGAGTACTAAAACTTCACTAATATTTAAAATGCCAGAGTACTAAACGTTTAAAAAATAACATTTGCATTTACAACTCAAGATATTGCCACGAAAGTACTAATTTAATTAAGCCTAATTGTATTACCTACCACAAAGCCAAGCTTCTACACATACATATAAAACATACACACACACTTTAGCAATTAGCTTTAAGGGAAAACAGTTTATTTCCAGTTGCAAATACGTAAATATTTAAAAAAAAAATTAAAACGTTTTTAATCCACAAGAATCTAAAACCGATCAATTATTAAAAATAAAACGTTCGAAATGTAAAACGACGACGTGACAATGTTCAATTCACTTTTTAACGACGTATAAAAATTACAATGTAATCTATATCTATTTAGATAAGATAACATATTTTTACAAATTTAACCTAACTAGACAGATTAAAAAAAGTTAAATTTCAAAATATTGCTTATATTCTGTAAAATAAAGGAAATTATAATAAACAATACTCTAAAATGCATTGTACAAATACTGTACATTACCGAAACTATTTACTACGTAATCAAATTACACCTGTACACAACACTCGATATTGACGTTAATTAAAAAAAAATATATACCTACTGTTCGAAATCCAAATGACTTTAATAGATGCCAAAATAAGTTCTTTATTTAAATTTAATATCGTTATTATTAAAGCATCTTCACACTACATAACAAATACACATCACACATTCGAATTCTAACATGAATTATATAAAAACTTTTTGTGCGCAAAACTGACAGCTGTCAAAATTAGTATCTACCTTTTTTTAATTAAGTAACGTGATTGCTATTGAGCCAGTGGCGTTCTTGAGTGCTACTGCTGTCTACTACTAGTACTGTAATACGAACCTAGTACGGTTTCGCTGTCCACGCTCCATTTGAAAAAGAGCGTTATGCAGCAGTAAGCAGTATAAAAAATATAAACAATATCTATAACATACTAATCCCAGTTACGCTTAGTTACACCTGATAATGGTTATAATTAGAATGTTTTATTGGCTATTGATAAAAAGCATAATATAGATAGATAAATTGTTTATTGCTTACATGAGATTATCTTCAAAACATAAAATGTTACCCTTATTGAAAATCCGATAGTTATAAATATAACTAGGATATAGAAAATATTTACATTATAATAGAAAAACGTCGAAGATCATTCACATTCGCTTTCAAACACAGAACCCCTTACCATAATCGGTCCATTAGTTTATACTTTAGAAGCTACGATGCACCAGGCAGAATTCAAACAATCTTTTTTTTTGTCAAGTGTTTTTTTTTTATTTACTACAAGTTGGCCCCTGACTGCTTTCACACCTGATGTTAAATGAAGATTTAATCTAAGGTGGAAGTGGTCTAACTTGTTTGGTATAGGGTAAAATCCAGACCCCTTTCGATTTCTACACGACATCGTACTGGAATGCTAAGTCGCCTGACGGCACGTCTTTGTCGATAGGGTGGTAACTAGACACGACGAAAGCCTCCCACCAGCCAGACCAAGACAAATCTCAAAAAATACATGATGTTCAACTCTCTTGTATGTGTTGTCATGCCGTTATAGCGTTGTAAATGTAAACGTGTGTGTATCGTGCCAATGTTTACACACGAATACACACAACTTAGTATTCAGTTCCGAAATAAAATTAAAATATGTTAATTATTCTTTATACTCTGTGTGAGAGAATTTAGAAATCTCTCGACTATAACAATGAGTTCAAGCGCGTAGTGAAATGTTACGAATGAGTGGTACTCGGAATAAATAATTACTTTTTCAGGGAAGTATATTTCAAGCTTCATTTGATTGCTTTTTGAGTGGATAGAAATTAATTTTTCGGTCTAATATTATAATTTATTATATTTAATATAAATTTACCAGTAACCGACGTACGTTAATTAATTATAATGTTACTATCTCCTAAGCTTATTTGGTATTTCAAATCTGATTACTAATTGAAGTTTAAGTTAATTTGATATTTATTAAAACTTTTTGGATATTGTTTTTTTTATTTTTATCGGATTTACAAAACGGATATTTTGTTTAAAGTGTATCTTGAACTGTTTTAAACGATTTTCCTTTTTTTCTGTCTGGTTTCGTAAGCTGATATTATAGCAGAAAATATAATATATAGACAACAAAGATATGTTAGTTACAAGTTACACTACATAAAATTATTCATATCTACTAATCTCTTCTTCGAACTTGGCAGATGATAGATGATAGAATTTGGCAAACAGATGATCTGAAATAGCTCTTGCTACTATTATTATAGTACTAAATTATGAGTACCATTTTACGCTAGCCACTTAAAACTACCATAATCGCTGCAAGTGTGCCTATAAAGTTTAAAAAGTTTCTTCGATTTTCCCAAGATCCCATCATTTTGAACCATTTTGAAAATATACCCTTACTAATAAAAAAAAATTATAAAATTGGACTACTCTGTAATAAAATTAAGATCCACCAATAGCCATACTATACGTAATTATAAAAACATGAATAGTTAACTTTACTGTGACGATAATGAAAAACAAAGTATTTGTTTAAAAATAAATTTTATCTAAAAAGAGAAAATAGATGTATCACAATGTTTAAAAGTAAACATTCATATGAAAAGTAATTTCATTCGAAAAGAGAAAAGAAATATTAACCACAGTCAAGAACTAAATTTGAAATCTCAGCATTTTGAGCTGTTGTCTCACAGTTAATATTAAATCAAGTCAGGCAATGAGTTTCTCATTTTTATATGAAAATTTAATGCCACCGCTCCCTCGTCGCAATTTGTACATAAATATTTCAGTAAGAATAAAACTTTCAAGTTTTGTTAAGCCAACAGCTCGTTTGTAGGAATCCTTTTTACTGTAATCAGTTTTGCGAGTATAACTTTTTAATTACAATTAATTTGTTTCTTGTGTTGGTTCTAGTTTAAGTTTTCCAGTGTTTAGTTTCAATTTATGAAGTAGTATTTTACTTAAGAATTATTTATAAATGGTTTTTAATTTCTGACGCCCGCCAACCCACATTGGAGCAGCGTGGCGAGCTTCTAAAAGGTAGAAACTCCGGCACTGTAGTGGGTGGTTTTTAAAATGGGCTGATAATTATACAAAATTTATGAAGATAATTTTCTTAAAAAGTGTTCCCTTAATTTTTAATAATTATGTGTTTTGTGAATAATAATTTATTTATTAAATAATAATTTAACAATGAGTAAGTTCATAATTAAGACGAAAATATTATTTAAAATTAATAATAAAAAATCGATTAGATGTTTCAGTGTCACATAACGCCGACCAGCTAACTACACAAGGGCTCTACACACAAACAAGGCGCGCACACAAAGAGCTGTCTACATATAAATGCATATTGACCGTTTAATGCCTATGAGTAAGGTAACAGAAGCTTGGTTCCACTGACGCACGACACGACGTTACACGGCTTTATAACCGAGATGTCTCGGTTTCAATGTAATCAGATAATATTTTAACAATAAAGAAACATTGGAACTGTCGCCTAAGAGGATAAGAAACATTAGATCTATCTACTTATGGATGGAACAGCGGTCCGGGTTGTAAAGCAGTTTAAATACCTTGCTCACATTGTCACCGACGACCGCAGGGACGACCTCGACATGGAGCGGGAAAGGCGGGCATTGTCGGTCCGCTGTAATATGCTCGCGCGCAGATTTGCCAAATGCAGCAAAGAAGTCAAGGGCACTCTCTTCAGGGCTTACTGTCAGTGTTTCACACTGGTCAGTTATGGTACCGGTACAAGAGGGTGTCCTTCAATACCATAAGGGTGCAGTACAATGATGCCTACCGCATCCTTATGAAGTTATCTCGATACTGCAGCGCATCGAGTATGTTCGCCGAAGCGGCAATGCCCGATTTCTTTGCTGTTATCAGAGCGCGGATATCTTCCTTCTGGGGAAGGTTGCGCAACTCTGGTAACAGCATCCTCCAGATAGTCAGTCAGGACATAAGTAGCCCTATAATGACGCATTGGATCTCAGTACATCGAGGTCCAAATAGAAAGTAGTTTTAGTATGATATTTTATTTATATTTTATATTATACATTTGTAATGTAACTTTGTACATAATGGGTTTTTTGCCTCAATAAACAATTATTATTATTATATTATTATTATTATACGCCAAGCAAATTTGAATGAAATCTACAGCAAGGCAGACCAGCCAACTTAAATTATAAAAGCTTTATATATAACCCAGCGAATCGAACTTAGAACCTAAATTCAGGAGGTAATAAATAAGACAATGTCAACTGCACTAGACATATATTTTCCGTGCATAAGTAAGAATTGCATTTTTGGGTATATCCTCATATTGACTTACTCATTCTTTATTATGCATAACTAATAACATCTCTTTGATAATAGAGCTTTTTATAAAAAAAACTGCTTCCGAATCAATCCATCTGTCAGCGAGTTAGGATTCTACAAACATACACATACTGACACAATTTAGGTTACGATAAGGCTGACATATGCGTGTTGAAAAAATTTATTAAAATTTTTAAATAATAAAAAAGCATATAAACACACGCGATAAAGAAACATACCTAATTAATCGTAAGTAATAAATGGAAACACACTCAATCCGCCATAGCCGGGCAGTGCATACACGTATACAAAGCATGTGAACATTTCTATAGAGTATTTACAGGTGCAGAAATGAATAAATTTGCCCGCACGGCACCCGGCCCACTTCTAGACACGCGACTGCGCCGATATGCTATCACACTAACGAACAGCCCGCTCTAGTTGAATGGTGCTCTAGAAAAAGTGCTCTGTTACCTCGAGTGTGAGATTGTTTTACATCAAACTAGTGAAAATACAAAAAAAACAAAACCCTCAACAGGCAATAACTTAGAAGGAAAACCTTTCTGGTACTTTCGTCACAATGTATAATTGCCGGAACTTCAAACAGGGCTTACAAGTATTTACTGTGCATACACCTTATATATATACAGTAAGATAAGTGTGCTTATATATAATCTTCTCATGAAAATCTACTTTCAATAAGAAAACTGTATCCAAATCTGTCCATTTGTCAGCATGTTTCAATGTTACAGTAATACGCAATTAACGAACAGCCGATCTCTAGAAATGGTGCTCTAGAAAGTGTGCTCTGTTACCTCGAGTGTAAGATTGTTTTACATCAAACTAGTGAAAATTAAATGAAATCAAAACCCTTCTACAAGCAATAACTTAGAAGAAAGACCTTTCTGTTGTTTTAGTCATCCTTACTAATATATATAAGGCAAAAATTTTTGTGGATGGATGTTTCTCTTTATTTGCCTTTACGTAAACACTACTGTATGGATTTTTATTAAACTTCACAATAAAATAGCTTACACATGAGAATAACGACTACCTCGTTGGTCCAGTGGTTAGCCTATGTGGCTTCTATCACGAGGTCCTGGGTTCGATTCCTGGGTCGGGTCACGGAACAATTCTGAGCTTTTTCAATCTTCTATGAAATGTTCAGTACAATCCAAGCCCGGAGTCTGGAAGTTGGTGGTGATACACTCCCGTGTCTCGGAGAGCACGTTAAGCCGTCGGTCCCGGTCAATATTATCAACATCTGATAGTGATCGTTAATAAATGAAACATTATCACTAAGCCAGGAAACCCGCATTGGAGCAGCGTGGTGGGTGTACACTCCATATCCTCTCTCCTATAAGGAGAGCCGTTAATAGGCTTACATATTTTATCCCAAAATCCCTACGGGTGAAACCGCGGGCGTCCTCTAGTAATTAATAATTACTGGTATTTTGAAACAAGCCTGCTCAATCTTTACTGTGCATACACCTTACCTAAGTACAGTAAGGTAAGTAAATACATATATAAACTTCTCATGAATCAAATCAAATCTACTTTCAATAAGAAAACTGCATCCAAATCAGTCCATTTGTCAGCATATTTCAATGTTAAAGTAATACGCAATTACTCTAACGAATAGCCCGCTCTATTTGAATGGTGCTCTAGAAAAAGTGCTCTGTTATGTTGAGAGTGAGTTTGTTGGAAACCTTTTGACGTGAATACGATCAATTCAATTATCTATAGAGGTAATTGAGTTAGCAGATGACATTAAAAATTTTTTTTTAACAAAAAATAGAACCGACTCAAAACGCACTAAAAAGTTAAAAATAACTGTGTCATTTAGTTGCTTTAATTTACTTAAGCATATCCATGAAGTTGGTGCCAGCAAGTTTAAGGAATATTTATTTAATATTTATTTTTATGTAGTAAAGCAGTTTGTGGGTTCTAGGTAACGTCCTTAAAGTAGAAACCTTGGCTGACACCGACTCCTAGATATGCTTTAGTAAATTAAAGCAACTAATGACACTTATGAAACTAATGACACTAATGACACGTTATTTTTTACTTTTTAGTGCGTTTTTAATCGGTTCTATTTTTTGTTAAAAATTTTTATTTCTTACTTTTTAGTGATTTATCGACACGTAACCTACATGTTCTATAATACTCTCGTAGCATATTGCACTAGTAGCCAAAAAGTTACCTATACTAACACAGAAACCGAAACCGCTGCAAGTGTGCCTATAAAATTTGAAGAGTTCCTTAAATTTTTCCAGGATATCATAATCAGATCCTATGGAATCATATTGGAAGTGTGCCCTTTCTAATAAAAAAAGACTTATCAAAATCGGACAACTCGTAAAAAGTTATGCGTGGTCATACATTAGAAACAATATATACGTGTCGAATTGAGTACCTCCTCCGTGTTTTTGCGTCGGTTAATAAATAATAAGTCATTTTAAATTCATTTTATCATCATCATGGCATGTTTTAATGGCATACTATAGAGTCATGTTTCGTACCTTATAGGAGAGGTATTGCAAGTTGACGGGCTTGAGCTTAGGCGCGGATTGGCGGGCTTAGGATATTAATGTTCACTTTATTAAAAGCCAACTAAAACATATAACGTTTATTAATGAAATCACATAGTACATCTATATCATTTATTTACACCCATCCTGTTCATTAAATCTGCTTTATTGATTACACAAACATGAGAACATATTTAGACATTATACAATTATACGATACCAATTCCAGTACTTATAATCCCTTCACTTCTTAACACTGTTGACTGTGTTAAATGTATTTTTACAATCACTTTTATGAAGTCGGTTAAGTGGGAGATAATGGTGCAATGCAGCATTTTCTGCAGTTCTGCCAACCAATCGCGTAGTGGGGCGTCATCAGTTCAATGTAGCCAACTGTGCGCCCACAGATAACGCACATTTTCCATAGATGATTTCACAGACGACAACATCCGGCCCTCCTGTTGACGCGTTCGTCCCGAATCGCGTGCTAGTCTGGTGTAATTGCTGAGAACAAAAGAATTAGTTAAACGCGAATCAAATGTCAAGATGTTATTCTGAATGTATACATTCGGATTCAGAACAATAATTTTACATTGACTCTACCAGAACACAAGATATTACAATGCGTAAACGTTTAAACTGACAACTTGAGCGTGTATAAACCACTATCTAAGGTCGTGTATGACTCGTTTATCAGACGAGTGTGTATGAACCTGTTATATAGGGTTGTGTATGGCTCACGTCATCATTGTATACAGCGTTCACATCGGATGCCTGATACAATGTTGTACTGCATTGTAAATCTTTTGTTTGAAGCAAATACATCAGACATTATTCAGACACATTAACCATTTATGACTCAACAAATATTTTATCCACTATCTAAGGTTGTGTATGACTCGTTTATCAGACGAGTGTGTATTAACCTGTTATATAAGGTTGTGTATGGCTCACGTCATCATTGTATACAGCGTTCACATCGGATGCCTGATACAATGTTGTACTGCATTGTAAATCTTTTGTTTGAAGCAAATACATCAGACATTATTCAGACACATTAATCAGTTATTACTCAACACATATATTTTAATATTCACATAATAAAGTACCATCACCGACAACAGCCGGCTTATCAACTGTTCTAAAAAGTCTAATAGCTGTTCTTCGTTATTGCCATAAATGTCGATGCTCATTCGTAATCAGAGTAACTAAAAAAATAGTTACGTATATAAATACTCTCTTGGTACTGCCGTTATGCCGTTAATACCTAGTTGAATTTGATTGATATATTGGTCCCATTTATTAAATCTGTATCTGCTCCCATGTTACGAAGAGCTTCTACAATTATTTTCTTATACCGTTCCACTTAGCCAGTACAACAGTGGTCTCGCGGTTACTGTTACATGACTGCATTGCACTATTATTGCAGTATTTAGAAAACAATTTTAAGTAATTGACCTAATAAAAGAGATTTAAACAATGTTATATATTCATTTACTGTGCAAAATGTTTGACGTCATCAGGACTTAATGTAATAATCTGTCAAGTGAACTTTCATGATAAAAATCATCGTTGGCCATATCTAGTGCGTAACTTTGTTACCAAGACGTTAACGAATTATCAATTATTTGTTTGTCGTTCGGCCTCTCCTGATTCTAATATAATTATAATGAATACTGCAAATGCTTTGATTTTGAAAATTTACGGATAGTAACCAACAATAATACTATTTACACAAAAGGAGTTACCATGATTATCTAATTTCTACATAATGCATTGACATGTTGAATTTGCGTATCTAACCTTTTAACTACCTCAATTGAAAATTCTGGTAACCTGGCTACTTATACGAGTAATCTTTATTAATATATATTCAATGGCATTACAATTTAATTATATTAAAATTAGATCTCAGTAAATAATGTCTGCATTTGTCTTAGCCCACCCCAACAGTTAGTAACTAATTCAAATGACTGATACGCTTTTTCTTCATATGAAGTGAATAGAATTTTTTTTTTTACCAATTTCTCGACCAATTTGCGTCCGTATATAATTTTATGAGTAACTTGGATCAAATATGTTAATTGTATTGTTAGTTTTTTTTTTTAGCCGCATGTGTTTTTTTTTTGTATTCCAATAAAAGCGCCTCTCTTTATCAAATGAAGAGGTTTAGTTAGAAATACACAATCTTCAATCCATTTTCTAAATAACTAATAAGACCTAAAAAAATGGCCTACCTACTGGTGTTGGATAACTGTTAACTCTATTAATCTTTATTGAAATGGCCCTAATTAAAAATCTAATACCCTAATAAACCATAACCTATATTATTTAATAATAAAACACGTGCACTTCCGGAAATTCAGCTAGTATTCTTGATTCCCTTCTACGTGGGCACGATTTTTACAGTTATCAGAATAAGTCAGCTTACGTTACTTATTGTATTCATGTTAATGTTAATATCACTAATTTTTAAGATGAACATTATTACATTTTAAGGTTTTTTTTTAATGACAAATTTTAAATGCCACATTATGTTGATTGATTTATAATATGTATTTTATTGTTACTATTATTTGTCAATATTACATTCAATTTAATTTTTAATTATTTGACATGTACAATTAAAGAGTAGAGTAATGAAATATAATTGCTATGTATAATGCCTAACAAATAATATTAATTTGTCGTAAAACAATAACTTACAATGTAAAAGGTAGGTTTACAAATGTACGCCCAAATAGCAAAATATGCATATTGTTAAGATGAAATATGTAACTATGAGTATATAAGCCCATTTTTTGAGTTTATAAGCCCATATTTGAGCCAAATAAAATAAATCGTATCTTAAAAACTCAACTAAGAGAAATAAAATTGAGCACTTCTTCTAGGCACAAAATATTTTTTTTCTGCTAAATTATCTAATGCAATAAGTATCATATTTACCAAAATGGTGGTTTTCTAAAACTGTATCAATCGCTGAAACATTGCTGTTTATTAGCAAAATCAAAAAGCTTGTCGTAATAAGAGACGTTTTGTATATATCTTGTTCTGTAATTAGAATGTTATGGTAAAAGGAAGTAAAATCGCGAAAACTGTCGGTAAGATCGTTAGTTGTGTTTTGAATTTTTTTTTTTTTTTACCGTAATTTATTTAACATTTATTTTTCACTACGGCTTCCGAACATGCAATACTTTTCAAATCATTAATGTTTGTAATGTGACAAAATAAAAAAAAAGAGTATCACTGATATAAGTATACATATTCGTTTTATTTTCAGTAAAATTCCTACCAGTTCGCAACTTGACAAGGCGTTGATTATATGTTGTATTTCTTAGTTCAACTTTATCTATCTTAAGTGTGTAATTTAAGAATTTGTACATCCTGTTGAGCAAATTGGTTTATCAGAATCACGTATTAACAAACCAAGTTTATCAACTTAACTGGATACAATTAAAGATCTGGTTAAAAACAATTAGATCAAGGCAATATTTCAAACTACCCGCTTCTACCCTATTAAATAATTGTGTTTCTTATTCATGTTCACTATACGTAATTTTGCTTTATTTTTTTTTGAAGTAAAAACTCGTATGCGCCGTCACTTGGTTTAGAATCTAAATCTCTTTTTAAGGAAAAATATTTCATTTTATCTGGAAGGTGTCGGATAGTTCATTCCGCCAATTTTTCCATTTCAGGTATTTGTTTGTATTTCTTAATTTTTTAAAGCCTGATATCAACCACATCACGTAACTAAACAAAAGCTATGTGCGTCTATCACATTGGCGCATTTTACATATCAACGTCATCAAAGTCACATATCAATCGGATCAAATTCAGGTATAACAGATGATAATAAAACATTCTGACTCACTCTGAATGGCGGCGAGGTTGAATACTTTCGATGTTACGATGGTAAGCACTGTTGTTACTCCAAGTAAAAGATGTTACCATGTCAGGAATGTCCGTCTGTGAGTTGGCCTACGCTTTCGTCTTTCTTTTCCAGGCACTCTCGAGCGTCGGCGTCGTGGTTTCTTAAACACTTCTGATATTAAAAGCCAACTAAAACATATAACGTTTATTAATGAAATCACATAGTACATCTATATCATTTATTTACACCCATCCTGTTCATTAAATCTGCTTTATTGATTACACAAACATGAGAACATATTTAGACATTATACAATTATACGATACCAATTCCAGTACTTATAATCCCTTCACTTCTTAACTTTGTTTTTCGTAGATTATGATCGCTTGCTCTCTCACTGTTGACTGTGTTAAATGTATTTTTACAATCACTTTTATGAAGTCGGTTAAGTGGGAGATAATGGTGCAATGCAGCATTTTCTGCAGTTCTGCCAACCAATCGCGTAGTGGGGCGTCATCAGTTCAATGTAGCCAACTGTGCGCCCACAGATAACGCACATTTTCCATAGATGATTTCACAGACGACAACAACTTTAGTAACGATTATTATTAATTTTTTTATTGAAGTGAAACTTCTTTATCGGGGTTGGAAAAAAAATTAGTGTAACATTTTTTCGTTATGCGTCACATTTTTCCGTTACGCGCCATCTTTGACTTATGGAAGTGACGTGATAAATATATATATATATATGTTATATTGAAGTGATCAGCAAAATCAAAGGGTATGTTTTAATTCTAATTCCAGTGAATTTCTAAAAAAAGTAAGTAATTACATCTCTTTTTCTAATGCTTAGGTGTAATTATGGTGTTTATTTTTCCACGTTATTTAAAATTAACCTCAGTTTTTGATTGTATTTTTCAATACACTAACACGTGGGTGTAATTATGGTATGAATTTTTTCTAATACTTGAATGTTGATAAGTTAGTTAGTTAGTTTCACTTCTTACGAGTGTACGCTAGTAAGTACAGGCACACATTTTTTTCATTATAAGTTAGCCCTTGAATGCAATCACGTGCATGGTAAGTGTTGATGCAGTCTAAGATGGAAGCGGGCTAACTTGTTAGGTGTAGGATGACATCCACACCCCTGTCGGTTTCTACACGACATCTTACCGGAACGCTTACGCTCGCTTTTGTCAGTTAGGTTGTAACTGTCTACGGCTGAAGCCTTCCACCAGCCAGACCTAGAGCAATTTAGAAAATCTGTCCAATGAAGAATGTCTGATGATTCAATCCAAGATGGATCGAATATATAGAAAACGAAAGCTAAAAAGAAGTTCCACATAACGAAGAATTATTCATCCAAATACCAACTGCATTGCTCATCAAAGACTAAAAAGGCAGGAGTTCAGAATAAATGTGTCGCTCCATAAATAGAGGCGATTGGTTGTATAGAAAGTGCAGCACATGCGCAAGTTACTTGAATTTATTTATAACAGGGCTGCTCCTTTTAGAAATACTTCAACTGCGCACGAGTGTTCCATTTATACAACTTGACTGCAACTACACCTGATGATAAGTGATGATGCAATCGGAGCTAGCAAGCAAGCATAACCTACAACAAATCAGAATACTTTTTAGACCTAAATCCTAGGTCCCGGGTTCGATTCCTGGCGGGGCAGATTGAGATTTTTCTTAATTTGTCTTGGTCTGGCTGGCTTTAGCCGTTGCTAGTTACCACCCTACTGACAAAGACGTATCGCTAAGCGATTTAGCGTTCTAGTACGATGTCGTGTAAAAACCGGTAGGGGTGATTTCGTCCTACTCCTACCAAGTTAGCCCGCTTCCATCTTAGATTGCATCATCACTTAACATCAGTGGGGCAAGTGCGAGTTTTTCACCGATCGATTAGACCGATGCGTAAAAACGTATTCACTCGTAACGTCAAATTATACAGAAAAAAAGCGTTTACTCTCACTATAACTAGATGGCGCTACTCTAATTCCATACAAAATTTGCGTTTACTGTTCTCGATATCGACGCAGTAAAATGTTACACTAGACACACAGGTGTTATAGCAGTCAAGGGCCAGCTTGTAGTCGATAGAAAACCCTCCTAGAACTACTCTGCGTGTCGGTGAAAACCGTATTAAAATCTATTTACGATGAAGACGTTGCGAGAAGGCTTTGATTTATAGCATGATAGTCATTGTTTTACGTTCATTGTGAATTCCCTTCCCGATCGTTTCCACTACCAAATCATTAAATTATAGACTACGTAAAGTAAACCACTCAATCCAAATGTGACACTCAGATACGTTAAAACTCCCTCACAGGTACTCAGTGGGCGATGGAATCGGTCCCTGAAGAGTGTTACAAGTGAGTGAACACGTTTGCTTCAGCTCCAAAGCTCTCGGGAGCGGTTACAGAGATTAATGCTTCACGTTCATTTGAATCTTATGATTTATTCGTGTCTACTACTTATCTATTTTGACGGCCACCGTGGCGCAGTGGTGTGCGCGGTGGATTTATAAGACGGAGGTCCTGAGTTCGATTCCCGGCGGGGCAGATTGAGATTTTTCTTAATTTGTCTTGGTCTGGCTGGTGGGAGGCTTCCGCGAGCGATTTAGCGTTCCGGTACGATGTCGTGTAGAAACCGAAAGGGGTGTGGATTTTCATCCTACTCCTAACAAGTTAGCCCGCTTCCATCTTAGATTGCATCATTACTTAACATCAGGTGTGATAGCAGTCAAGGGCCAACTTGTATTCGATAGAAAAAAACAATGATAAGTGATGATGCAATCGGAGCTAGCAAGCAAGCAGAACCTACAATAAATCATAATACTTTTTAGACCTAAATCCTAGGTCCCGGGTTCGATTCCTGGCGGGGCAGATTGAGATTTTTCTTAATTTGTCTTGGTCTGGCTGGTGGGAGGCTTTTGCCTGCATTGATTTTTCGACCCCCAATAAATACTTATTAGAATAAGCAATTGGTTTTGCTTATGTTAAAAAGAGAGCCACGTAGAACCTTATTTGACTATAAATAAAAATATAAATATTATAGGATAATTACACACATCGCTATACAGCCCCAAAGTAAGCTTAGGTAGCTTGTGTTATGGGCATTTTGATAACTGATGAATATTCTTATACATATTATACATAAATAGTTATAATATATAGATAAACACCCAGACACTGGAAAACATCCATGCTCATCACACAAACATTTTCCAGATGTGGGAATCGAATCCACAGCCTATGACGCAGAAGCAGGGTCACTACCCACTCCGCCACTCGGCCAGCCTATATATATTTATATACTATACTATTTATGCATAATTGTGAAATCAACAAGTCGGTGCCATCCACGGTTTCTACTTTAAGGACTTTACCAGAACCCACAAAGTGCTTTCTTCGTATAAACGTTCATTCGTATTACCGTGGATGGCACCAACTTCATAGATATGCTTAAGTAAATTAAAGCAACTAAATGATGTAATTAATTTTTTTTTAGTGTGTTTTTTGAAGTCAGTTAAATTTTTTCATTAAATTTTTCTTTAAATTAAGTAGCAATGCATTTTGTGGGTTTGAGGTAACGTCCTTAAAACAAAAAGATTTGGTTTGCTTTAGCAAACTATGGAACCATCTTAGAAAAACTCAACTAATAAAAAAGTATTATAAAATTCCGCATTATACATAAAAAAAAATTGGTTGTCTGTAAAGTCGGTTTACTGACGATAGTTGAACGTGACAACGTCTTAAGAAAATACTGATGGAATGGTAGCATTTAATTGGTTATTAAAATTTTTAATTTAAGTATATTTTTACAAATATTAATTTGAATGTATAATAAAAATATTAATTTATAAATATATTAATTTTTAATTTAAAATTAATATATTTAATAATTATATTTAATAGACGGATGTCGAACGCTGCCGAACGCAAAGGCCGATTGTGCTTCTTTGTCGCTCGTTCCGCGCTCTCGCTTGCACTTCAAGCCTTACATGGAACGCCTAAAAGCGAGGTAACGCCGCATGAGTCATATTTTTTCGTGCGTGCAGCCGGCTCTATCGAATTATAAGACGTTGTCACGTCAAAAATATACGCGTTAAATTGATAAGAACCCCATTTTCTTTAAATTATGAAGTAAAAAGCTTACCGCAGTTATGATCACCTTGCAGATTCTAAGGCCTGTGTGCACCAAGATTTCGGTTATCATAACCAACGGTTAACATAAGCTAACTATAAATTTACTGTTCACGACAACCCGTACGCCGGTTAAGGACGTAAACCGGGCGGTTATCTTAACCGAGCTTACGTCCTCAACCAACGTACGGGTTGTCGTGAACAGTGAATTTTACGTTTAGTTATGTTAACCGTTGGTTATGATTACCGAAATCTTGGTGCACACAGGCCTAAGCGAATGCATGGAGCGTTATAAGTGAGTGAACACGTTTGCTTCGACTACGAAGCTCTCAGGAGCAGTTATAGAGAATAATACTTCATTCATATGTATCATTCGTTCATTCGAGTCACCTTACTGTAACTTTGACCGACAGGTGGATTTTTTATTTGACACAAAAATTATAAAAGCTAAACTATTGCCTTTTGGAGGTTTTTCAAAATGTATAATATCGATTCGCACATAAGTTATGGAATTTAGGTCAGCATTTGTACAACAAACTATGTATACTGCTACTAACTTTGTGTAAACCATGTTATAAACAAACTAATGAAATTATTTTCTATTCTAAATTCTAACACAGAAAAGCTACTCGAAGTAATATAACCCGCTGGGATTCACCGCACGTCTGCAGGCACGTTAAAATTCTGTCACTTTCTCAACGAGTGATGAAATTGCTCCCCGTAGAGCGCAGCAAGTGAGCTCGCATTTTGTGTCGGCCCCGGAGCTCTGGGGGCGGTCACAGAGATTAATGCTTCCCATTCATACGAGTCAGTTTACTCTAACGTGAGTAACATCTCTATCGCTCCTACATAGGTATTTTTTATAGAACAAGGCGAGTTAAAAGCATTGTAAGTTAGCAAATATTTTTAACCGACGAAAAAAACCGGAGGAGGTTCTCAATTCGACAAGTATATATATATATTTTTTTTTAAGTATGACCACGCATAACTTTTTAGACAGTTATCCGATTTTGATAATTCTAGTTTATGTTAAACAAAATATAAATATGTATAAACAGAAAAAGGATTTAAACGACCGTCTTCCTAGAAATGGACATAAGTTAGTCATATCAGCTTATCGCCTCCGAAAAGTACAAAAATCTTTCGTAGGATTGGGTGTACTCTTCTACAACAAGATGCCCAATTCAGTTTTAGATCTGCCATTGTATAAGTTTAAACAATGTATTAAAACTCACTTACTGAGTCAGGGTTATTATACTATCGATGAATTTTTAAATGACAAAGATGTTCAAAGGCAATTGGATAGGCTTTCAACTTCACACAGGAAGTAAAATAAATAACTTTATGTAACAACACACTTAATATTGTAAAATTGATAATATTATAAAAAGAGCAACTGTTGAGTTTCTTGCCGGCTCTTCTCAACAGGGCCTGCCTTACCGAGCCGGTGGTAGAGTCACTACAAATAATCCAATTTGACGTTTCAAAAGTGCTTGTAATAAGCCTACTTGAAATAAACGATTTTGAATTTGAATTTGAATTTATTAGAAAGGGCATACTTCCAAGGTGGTCCCAATGTCATCACGTTTGGATCTGATGATGATATCCTGGGAAAATTGAAGGAACTCTTAAAATTTTGGAGGCACGCTTACAGCGATTTCGGTTTTTGTCTCGGTATCGGTAGCTTTTTGGCTACTAGTGCCGAATAATATACTATGACAGTATAGTACGAGTACGTTACGTGGCGATAGATCACTAAAAAGTAAGAAATAAAAATTTTAAAATAAAAATAGAACCAACTAAATGACACAGTTATTTTTTACTTTTGAGTGCGTTTTGAGTCGGTTCTATTTTTATTTTAAAAATTTTTATATGCCCTTTTCTTAGACTGGACTAGTTAAAGAAAATAATTTTAATTAAAATTAATTTGCATTTTTGTTTTATTTTTCATTAATTGTAGACCACGTAATATAAGTATAAATCTTTTACAAAAGAAAAGACGGTCAATATAATGCAGCCCTTTGGGCGAGTGAGCTCGCAATTTGCGCCACCTTCGGAGCTCTGAAAACAGTCACAGAGATGCCTCCCATTCATAACATTCTAACATTAATAACATCTCTATGGTACAGCATATATCTGTATACGCTTTTTCTTAGACATGCCTGTGCTAAAAACGAAGACAGGAATTGGCTATCACACAAAAAACTATTTAAAAACTACAAAAACGGAGCAACATACGTAGACCCAGTTTTCATGACACCTTCATTTTGCATAGAGAATAAATTAACTTCACGTATTAATAATAAATGCCCAAATGATACAAGCAGCAAGGTAATTAAGTAGGACTTAAATAATGAGTACCACTCACGACAGTTTTGATAAAGTAAACAATACATCATGCGACCACTAACGACGAATGATGACGCTTTTTATGGCAATATTTAACCCTCTACAGTTAACCTATGGATAGTTAGGTCCTGGATAGGGTTATAAAATATTTATAGTAATAAACGTAAACAAGCGATTGGTATGTGAATCCGGAGTATTATACCCTTATCTCTCGTAAGCAAAAATGTTGTCAGTTTTTAAGAATAATTTATTTGTTTTCTATCGTTTTGATGAGTTCATCATAATTGTTTAAAAAAAATTCTCTATAACCATCATCAAAAGTTCGAAACTTTGTGTAGTTACAACCCTTTTTTTTTTTTCCCGCTGGGAAATGCATTTACGCATCCCTCCCGGAGGTACTAGGATAGGGTCACGGTACTTCCCGAAGGGTATGTGGGACTCGCTGACCGGGAAACGGTCACAATACCCACTAAAACCCAGCGCTGCCCTCGGCATCATGAGTGAAGCACCAAAGGATCGAAGCGGACATTCTACCTTGGCACTTTGACACAATCCTCGAGGGTTTTAAAGTCTACACGGGAGGCATTAAGTGGGCGAACCTGCGTCTCCTGCCGCCCGTCCTTCTTCTACGAGTTTGTGGGGCATCTGCTGCCATCTCTTCTGATGATTCATTCTGCTGAATCTAGGGAGGTCGTCAAGCCATCTCTTTTGGTCATGGCCATTAAATTCAAATACGTCCATAATCCAATTAGCCCGCCAACCATTGGAGTAGCGTGGTGGAAGATCCATATCCCCCTCTTCTACAAGAAGGTAGGCCCTGAACAAAGCCATTAATATGCTGATAATGATGATGTCGCTCATGATAACTATATAAAATAGGTTGATGATGACGATAATTATCAAGACATGGCAGACGTATATCACAGCGGAGGCAGCCCTGCACAGACAATAGGGCTGTCAGTGATTGTTCGCTGGAACAGCAGCGACGGTACACAAAGGCGTGACGTCACAAGCGTGACGTGGTGCGTATTGATTTAGTGCCCGTTTTGTAACGCGTTACAACTGAGACATTAATATGGTGTAGGTTTTTGTTTAGTAGTTTATAGGTAGGTGTACTAGCAGATGCCCGCGACGAAAATAATATGTTGCAACATTCCAAGAACACTAACATAACAAAAATAGAACCGACTCAAAACGCATTTAAAATTAAAATATAACTGTGTCATTTAGTTGCTTTAATTTACTTAAGCATATCTATGAGTCGGTGCCAGCCAAGGATTCTACTTTAAGGACGTTACCTAGAACCCACAAACTGCTTTACTACGTAAAATAAATGTTCCTTAAACTTGGCTGGCACCGACTTCATAGATATGCTTAAGTAAATTAAAGCAAAAAACAGTTATTTTTTACTTTTTAGGGCGTTTTGAGTCGGTTCTATTTTTTCTTAAAAATTTTTATTTCTTACTTTTTAGTGATTTATCGCCACGTAACGTACTCGTACTATACTGTCATAGTATAATATACAACACTAGTACCAAAAAGCTACCGATACCCAGACAAAAACTGAAATCACTGTAAGCGTGCCTCCAAAATTTGAAGAGTTCCTTGAATTTCCCCAGAATATCATCATCAGATCCTAACATGATGACAATGGGACCACCTTGGAATTATCAAAATCGGACAACTCTGTAAAAAGTTATGCGTGGTCAAAAAGAAATCCTATACTAGTCGGCGTTATTACGAATATGACCTTTTCACTGACAAACTATTTTTAAACGCTTGACTGCAGTTTTTTCCGAACGTCTAATCGATCTAAGATAGTTCAATAACTTGTAGAGTTAAAAGTGAATGAAAATAAATTAAAAAGTGCGGTCCACTCCAAAATGGAATATCATAAAGACTGAAATCCAATAATACTCGTGATCCGTACAGATTTCAGATCAGAGAATATGACAGAGTAAGGAAATGACAGATGTGACATTCTCTGGAATTGTATTGTTACCTAACGGCTCATAATATACGAAACAAATTCGTTTCGTGAACTATAAACGCTAATAATATTGTGTCATGAAAACATTGTGTTAAAATTACGTAAAAAGAAAATAATGATAATAAATCCAACTAATAATAGCCCGCTTCCATCTTAGATTGCACTTAACATCAGCAGGTGTGATAGCAGTCAAGGGCCAACTTGTAGTTGATAAAAAAAAAATTAAAAAAAAAATTAATATGAAAATTATTATTTCTCCAACATAGTTGTAATATAACTGTATAATTAATTATATTTGAGACAGAGTTGGTCCGCGTAATAATGTAGGGGAAGTCCACCATGCATACTTCTACCGCCAAGTAACATTGCTACTCCAGATTAGAAGGCACAGTTGCCGATGCAATTACAGGCGTCTAAGACTAAACACCTAGGAATCGGCTTGATTGACTCAGGGCGGCACCATGTAGGGCGTGGTCCTTAAATATCCTACAAAGTATTAGTAATATCTCCGATTACAGACGATGGTTTTCCTCTTCATCAAATGGATCAGCAGCCCATCAATTATGTAGATAGTACAAAAATAGTATATGGAATCTCGTTTATTGCCCTTATAACCAAAAATAACAGTATGTCTGTCATTTTGAAAAAAATGTTCTTTGACATCTTGGGGCAATATAGCAGTTATTGCAATAGCTGTTCATTGAGCGTCTACACTCAAAGCGTATTGACTCAAAGGCGTCCGCGGTCTACTTATCTCCATCTCTTGCGCCCCTACAGACCGCTCGCGTATCTACTATTATACAATAAGCGGTCTGTGTATACAGCTATAGTAGTTATTGCAATAGCAGTCACATAGACCACCGTGCTATCGTCTGGACTGTTATACTACTGCTTGCGGTCTGTGGTTAAATATGTACTTGGTAATATATAATACAATATAGCAGTTATTGCAATAGCTGTCACATCGAGCGTCTGCACCCAAAGCGTTTTGACTCAAAGGCGTCCGCGGTATACTTATCTCCATCTCTTGCGCCCCTACAGACCGCTCGCGTATCTACTGTTATACAATAAGCGGTCTGTGTATACAGCTGTAGCAGTTATTGCAATAGCAGTCACATAGACCGCCGTGCTTTCGTCTGGACTGTTATACTGCTGCATGTGGTCTGTGGTTAAATATGTTCTTGGTAATATATAATACAAAATAGCAGTTATTGCAATAGCTGTCACATCGAGCGTCTGCACCCAAAGCGTTTTGACTCAAAAACGTCCGCGGTCTACTTATCTCTATCTCTTGCGCTCCCACTCCACTTTCACCCGTGAAAAGGAGTTTTTTGAATCACGTCAAAAAAGATCCTGTATTAGACCATGATGGGCATCGATTTGATGATTTTGAGAACGACTAATCCTTATTTTAAGCAACGTTGTGGGTCATAGCTACATATTTATTCATCTCTAAGGAGGAAGATCTGTCCCTAAATAAACAGTTAATAATGAGGTAATGTTTTGTCATAATATGCGAAGGTTTTTTCTTCTTCACAAAATATATTTACGAACAAAGCCGTACGCAAACTCTAGTTCTTAAGTGAAGCGTATTCCAAGCGAGAGATATTCTAGTAATATTCAAGGCTGAATGAAAGGAATGACTTTTCAAAGCAAATATTTTCTTTAAACACAAGAAACGTATGTCGGGATTTAGTTCTCTGTGACGTTGTTTGTGCAATTTGTGACGTCAGTTTTAAAGCTATACTTTTCAGCATAAAAAATCAAAAAGTTTATTAGTTAAATTGTTTTTAATATTAAAAGAACCGTATATTAAAAAAGTATTTCGTTTTTCTATGAAAAACCTTATTTAGCACCTTATGAAAATAGATTTTTGGTATTTTATTAGTTTGATCATCAGCGTGCACACCATGCAAGCATTGAAACACTGTCCACCTGGTCTTGCCTAAAGGAAATATTGGTAATCGTAGTATATTTTTTGTTGAATGCCTCCCTCGAGAGTTGATGCTTAGTTTATTTGGATTTGGATCTTCGTGATCCAATCCTTGACTTGATTACTGGATCGGGCTACGAAATCATAAGCTTGTTTTTAAATAAACTCTCACAAATTTTTTTTAAACTGTGCTTGATGTTATTGGTCCTGGGACGACTAAAACCTAGTCAACTTATGATTTTCAACACGAAATCGAAATCATAGCTCATCCTATCGCCCGCCGAGTGACTCTTTGCCTTTTCATGGGGCTCGTAGTTAGCGACCAAATCTATTGTGGCCTTTGCCGAAAGATCCAAAGGGTTTTATTGTTTTGCCATAAAAATCGATAAGTTCAGTATAAACATGTAGCTAGCTGCAGCGCATATTTTTATTGAGAACTAAAATATGATGAATAAAGAGTTCCATTAAAAGTTCTTGATCTTATAAAAGTGAGGCCCGTCTATGCCGTCAAACTGTCCTCTTCTGAGATCCTAATTAAGTGAACGATAGTGGAGGAGCTGGTGGGAAATTATGATAAACTAGTATTAAATTCTATGTGTATATCTGTGTAGAACTCTCTTAGTACGGTTCTCCGAGGAAAATAATCACATACTGCAAAGCAAATACTACGTTGTAGAATCCTTGACTGCATAACGCTATATACAATACCCGCAAGAAATATCGTGGTAACTCATATTTAGTAAATTTTAGGAGAGCGTATCAGGCAGATGGACACACTGTCTCATATCTGATCTGTCAAAATGGTCAAATAGGCGGCATGGCCGATTATCGTTTTATTTGACACAATGCTTGTCAGGCGTCGGTGTGTTCATGGACTACCTTGCAGGTATAGGGAAAAGGACTGATGGCAGATGCATGTATTGCAGAGAAATCGACAACGCAAAGCACATTTTATATATTTTTAACTGCGTGCAGTAGAGTAAGGCAAGGCGGGACATTTACGAAGATGTAAGAAATTTAACGGAAGAAAACCTCGTATTAAAAATGCTGAAAACAGAATATAATGTGATCAGTATATCAAAGTTCCTAGAGACAGTAATGAGAGAAAAGGAGAAAGAGGAGAAAAGGAGAAAGGAAAATTAGGCAGTAATGTTGCCGTGTTTTAGGCTGAAAGACGGTCAACAGGGTGACAGGAGGGGTTTTAGCCGGTAAGAGTCCGGCTCTACCTAATGAGATGTCCATGAGGATTTCCCCTCCTGTAGTTTAAAGAAAAATAACAAAAAATAAAAACGCCTTCAAAACGCACTAAAAAGTAAAAAATAACTACGTCATTTACTTACTTTAATTTACTTAACCACATCTATGAAGTCGGTGCCATCCAAGTTTAGGTAAAGACTTTAAAGTAGAAAGCTCGGGTGGCACCGACTTCATAGACGTGATTAAGTAAATTAAAGTAAGTAAATGACGTAGTTATTTTTTACTTTTTAGTGCGTTTTGAAGGCGTTTTTATTTTTTGTTAAAATTTTTTTATTTCATACTTTTTAGCGCTTTATCAACAACGAACATACTAATAAACCTACTCGAACTAAACCATAAGTACCAATATTCACTACCTACTTATAACATTCCGACGTCCCTGCAAAAGTGAATATAAAGTTTGAAGAGTTTCCTCGAGTTTTCGTAGATCTCATCATTGGATCATGACATAGTAAACATTAAACTAACTGGAAACTATAACCTTTCAAACTTCTTATTGAGACATAAATTAATCGAGCCCAATCACAAAGTAGCTACTGTAAACCGTTAAATAGCTCCCTCAACTGTCCTTCTTCTTCATCGCCAGACCCTCAATGACAGTCACAGCCCATCTAAATATAAAGTTCTCATTGACACAAATTAATCGAGCCCAAACCCAAGGTAGCTACTGTAAACCGTTAAAGAGCTTCCTCAGCTGTCCCTCGTCTTCATCGCCAGACCCTTAATGACAGTCACAGCCCATCTAAATGTAAAGTTCTCATTGACACAAATTAATCGAGCCCAAACACAAGGTAGCTACTGTAAACCGTTAAAGAGCTCCCTCAGCTGTCCCTCGTCTTCATCGCCTGACCCTTAATGACAGTCACAGCCCATCTAAATGTAAAGTTCTCATTGAAACAAATTAATCGAGCCCAAACACAAGGTAGCTACTGTAAAACGTTACGGAGCTCCCTTAACTGTACGTCGTCTTCATCACCAGACCCTCAATGACAGTCACAGCCCATCTAAATGTAAAGTTCTCATTGAGACAAATTAATCGAGCCCTAACACAACGTAGCTACTGTAAAACCTTACGGAGCTCCCTTAACTGTACTTCGTCTTCATCATCAAATCCTCAATGACAGTCACAGCCCATCTAAATGTAAAGTTTTCATTGAGACAAATTAATCGAGCCCAAACACAAGGTAGCTACTGTAAAACGTTACGGAGCTCCTTTAACTGTACTTCGTTTTCATCACCAGACCCTCAATGACAGTCACAGCCCATCTAAATGTAAAGTTCTCATTGAGACAAATTAATCGAGCCCAAACACAAGGTAGCTACTGTAAAACGTTACGGAGCTCCTTTAACTGTACTTCGTCTTCATCACCAGACCCTCAATGACAGTCACAGCCCATCTAAATGTAAAGTTCTCATTGAGACAAATTAATCGAGCCCAAACACAAGGTAGCTACTGTAAAACGTTACGGAGCTCCCTTAACTGTACTTCGTCTTCATCATCAAATCCTCAATGACAGTCACAGCCCATCTAAATGTAAAGTTCTCATTGAGACAAATTAATCGAGCCCAAACACAAGGTAGCTACTGTAAAACGTTACGGAGCTCCTTTAACTGTACTTCGTCTTCATCACCAGACCCTCAATGACAGTCACAGCCCATCTAAATGTAAAGTTCTCATTGAGACAAATTAATCGAGCCCAAACACAAGGTAGCTACTGTAAAACGTTACGGAGCTCCTTTAACTGTACTTCGTCTTCATCACCAGACCCTCAATGACAGTCACAGCCCATCTAAATGTAAAGTTCTCATTGAGACAAATTAATCGAGCCCAAACACAAGGTAGCTACTGTAAAACGTTACGGAGTTCTCTTATATATAGATCGGCTCCATCATCAGATCGACTCCAGACCTTCATCAAATTGTAGTGCTTTTAAATACTTACCGGAAAAATTAACAAACGTATTTGTTGTTTCTACAATTTTTGAAAGTTCCCCTCGTTTTCTCCAGGATCCCATCGTCAGATCCTGGTTTCCTTGTCATGGTACCACCACCGGACTATCTACTTTCCAACAAAAAAAGAATTATCAAAATCGGTTCATAAACGACGAAGTTATGCGCGAACACATAAAAAAAAAAAAAAAAATATATATACGGTCGAATTGAGAAACGCCTTTTTTTTTAAGTCGTTTAAAAAAGAAAGAGGAGAGCGTATCTAGATCTCTTACCCTGATTTACATCCCATATACCCGGACGGCGACTCGGTTCTGTCCTGCGCAGCCTCCGACCATCAAAGAATGTATATAAAAAGATCTATAAAATTCATACAGACATCTGTTCAGTCTTTTGGACATTCATTTTAAAAACTCATCACCATTTAAGTTATGGGCGCTTACTGTACGCGATTTGACATTCTTGACTATGTTAGTTATTTGTCATTTGTTCTTTATGTAAATAAAAATGTCAAGGTTTGTCTCCTATTTCCTCATTAGCTCTGAAACTATCAAAGCATAATTTGACCGGAGTATGATCGACCAGCTCTGACAAGGACGTCATGACATCATTGGACATGTTGAGAGATTGGACGTAATGAACTTTTGCGCCCATAAACAGCTTTTCTCACTTACTTTATCTAATATTCCCACTAGCTCTGCAACTAGTTGAACATAATTTAACCGGAGTTTGATGGAGAGTATAACCAGCGCTGACAAGGACATCTTGACATCATTGGACATGCTGAGAGATTGGACGTAATGAACTTTTGCGCCCATAAACAGCTTTTTTCAAACACTTTATCTAATATTCCCACTAGCTCTGCAACTAGTTGAACATAATTTAACCGGAGTATGATTGAGAATATAACCAGCTCTGACAAGGACATCTTGACATCATTGGACATGTTGAAAGATTGGACGTAATGAACTTTTGCGTCCATAAACAGCTTTTCTCACATACTTTATCTAATATTCCCACTAGCTCTGCACCTAGTTGAACATAATTTAACCGGAGTTTGATGGAGAGTATAACCAGCGCTGACAAGGACATCTTGACATCATTGGACATGTTGAGAGATTGGACGTAATGAACTTTTGGGCCCATAAACAGCTTTTTTCAAACACTTTACCTAATATTCCCACTAGCTCTGCAACTAGTTGAACATAATTTAACCGGAGTATGATGGAGAGTATAACTAGCGCTGACAAGGACATCTTGACATCATTGGACATGTTGAGAGATTGGACGTAATGAACTCTTGCGCCCATAAACAGTTTTTCTCAAATACTTTATCTAATATTCCCACTAGCTCTGCAACTAGTTGAACATAATTTAACCGGAGTTTGATGGAGAGTACAACCAGCGCTGACAAGGACATCTTGACATCATTGGACATGTTGAGAGATTGGACGTAATGAACTCTTGCGCCCATAAACAGCTTTTCTCAAATACTTTATCTAATATTCCCACTAGCTCTGCAACTAGTTGAACATAATTTAACCGGAGTTTGATGGAGAGTATAACCAGCGCTGACAAGGACATCTTGACATCATTGGACATGTTGAGAGATTGGACGTAATGAACTTTTGCGCCCATAAACAGCTTTTTTCAAACACTTTACCTAATATTCCCACTAGCTCTGCAACTAGTTGAACATAATTTAACCGGAGTATGATGGAGAGTATAACTAGCGCTGACAAGGACATCTTGACATCATTGGACATGTTGAGAGATTGGACGTAATGAACTCTTGCGCCCATAAACAGCTTTTTTCAAACACTTTATCTAATATTCCCACTAGCTCTGCAACTAGTTGAACATAATTTGACTGGAGTATGATGGAGAGTAGTTTAACCAGCGCTGACAAGGACATCTCGACGTCTCATCGGATGACGTGTTGAGAGATTGGATCTAATGGACTTTTGCGCAGTGAAAAATAAAATGGATTTTAATTATTTTTAAGCTTCAGTAACGCGAAAGTAAAATCTCATAGATACACACATTTTTTTTATCGACTACAAGTTGACCCTTGACTGGTATCACACCTGATGTTAAGTGATGATGCAGTCTAAGATGGAAGCGGGCTAACTTGTTAGGAGTGGGATGAAAGTCCACACCCCTTTCGGTTTCTACACGACATCGTACCGGAACACGAAATCGCTTGGCGGTACGTCTTTGCCGGTAGGGTGGTAACTAGCTACGGCGAAAGCCTCCCACCAGCCAGACCAATACAAATTAAGAAAAATCTCAATCTGCCCCGCCGGGAATCGAACCCAGGACCTCCGTCTTATAAATCCACCGCGCATACCACTGCGCCACGGAGGTCGACATAGAAGAGACAATCAGATATCTTGAACCAAACTACTTAGTATGCACATGTTTATGACATACATACACACACATAGGTACAAGTACATATTTATTGTTCAGTGTTCTGCCATTGACGAAAAATAAAGAGAGAACAAAGTCAGTTCCTGAGCACATTCTTTAAACTATATCTTGTAGAATATCGGCAGACAAGCAACTGTTTGACGACGTTCTTACATTTAAAGTTTTGCTTGTCAACGCGTCGCTCCCTATTAATATTCTAGCTCGGTACCACCAAATCTTATAGAACAAGCAACGTAATATTAGAGTAAGTAATTAACTTGACCTATACCAAGTGTGCATCTAACAAAAAACCAAGAAAACATTAGACCCATATAGTTTATACACATATAACACTGCCAGACAATAAAGAATGTGTAGAAAAAATCTACAGAATAATATATTTTCTTAACAAAAAGCAGACAAGTAAAGCACTCACTTTTCCCTACATTGTCATAAAACCCGTGAACTGTCCCCGCGTCTCCTAATTGCACAGGAGGCTCCCACGTAGCCGCGGGCCAAGTCGGAGCATCCTGTAGAGTGGAGGCTTTATTGTCCACGTATATTTGTTACGGTCCAAATGATAAATTAAAACATTTTTCATATTGCCCGGAAACTATTAGAATTTTTCTTTATATAAATTAAATCTCAATTTTTAGCCATATTATAAATACTTATTATTTAAATCTTAAATATATAATAAGTATTTATAATATCCGTATTATAAATCTTCATTATTTGTAACCGAACCGTACTAGTTATAGTTTAAACTTGAATTTTAGGTAAGTAGTATTAGCGAAGTAAATATATTATTATATTTATTTCGCTCAAATTAATTTCAACTATATTTTCTTTATCTATCAGCCGATAGACGTCCACTGTTTGATATAGGCTTCTTGAAAGGACTTCCACACATCGTGGTCCTGAGCCAAGCATCCAGCGGATCCCCGCAACCCGCTAGATCTCATCAGTCCACCCAGTTGGACTAGTCTACCAAGTAGTTGACCAACACTGCTGCGAGGTCTCCATTCCATCGCATCGCATCTCCATCGAGGGGCGAGGTCGCCATTCCAGCACCTTGGGACCTCAAGGTCTATCAGCTCTTGAGACTATGTGTCCCGCGTATTACCTCTTCGGGTGCGACTCGTTGAACTACATCAGTATCTTTGGATCTCCTGAAGATCATGCAAAGATTAAAAACGGTTATAACTTGCTTCATCGCCCGCTGAGTGTTTCTCAGCCTACTGAGATTCTGGATTTCTGGAATTCTGAAATCATTTAATCTCCGGAAATTATAAAATATGTTTAATTTATAACTTGGCATACAACACATGCAATATACATTTAGTTATGTGTGTGTATGATAATCTTTGTTTTATTTGTGTATGTAAGTATGAATGTAGCAGTGCAAGGTGGTTCTGAACTTCAAACCCATTCCTATTAAGAGACAGGATCTGATCTTTCAGGGTCATTTGTGGTGATAACTTTTTGTGGTGATTTTGACGACCTCCATGGCGCAGTGGTGTGCGCGGTGGATTTATAAGACGGAGGTCCTGGGTTCGATTCCCGGCGGGGCAGATTGAGATTTTTCTTAATTTGTCTTGGTCTGGCTGGTGGGAGTCTTTCGCCGTGGCTAGTTAACACCCTACCGACAAAGACGTATCGCCAAGCGATTTAGCGTTCCGGTACGATGTCGTGTAGAAACCGAAAGGGGTATGGATTTCATCCTACTCCTAACAAGTTAGCCCGCTTCCATCTTAGATTGCATCATCACTTAACATCAGGTGTGATAACAGTCAAGGGCCAACTTGTAGTCGATAAAAAAAAAAAAAGATAAAGAAGTCTGATCCTCCTCCAAATCCTCTTTCCTAAGACAGACTTGAATCCTCAAAGACCATAAAAAAAGAAGCTGATAATGATGATAATAATAAGTTCTGACCCTAGAATAGAATCTGGATCCTCATGCTGCTAAAAATATCATTCAAAGCCAACAGATAATAACTTAATTTGCATTTATATTGAACTACACAATGTAGAGAGTCGAAGCCATCCCTATGACGCATTTGACATGCTAATAACCAACACATGATAATTATATTTTGGATTAGATTGTACGCTATACTTTTCGTGTAGTACTCAGTATTCTGTGCTATTACTAGAAGTTTAAAATTTGGCCTACTACTACGCCTTAGTGTACGTCCACAGTGCCGGCCTAGGGCGGTGACGGGGTCTAGAGCCTAGAGCGGGCGCGACTGACGGCGCGTACGGTACCCACAGTGTTGTGCGAGCTGCTGTAGCGCTAAGACATATTTTAGGTGTTACAAATCATGGACAAGAATTTTATATTTTTATTAGATAGTCCGATCCTGAGATCTCCCATCTCAGGATCGGTGTTAACCACAAGAGATTGTGATGGTTTCTTCTGGTACGCATGGTCCACGCTATAATATGTGGCATAAATCTATTACTATTGGCCAGTTCTCGACTAAGACCCCCCATTGTTCTACCGTATTAACACCCGTCCGCTACTTGAGGTTTAATTACTAAATTCCGACATCAGATAGACAACCACATTAAATAAGGTAGAGAAATAGTTAATAACAACTAATTAATTAATAAATGGAAACTGATTCCATTCCCAACAGATTGACACTTCATATTTTTACACGACGATGTTTATTTTTTTTTGCTACTATAGTACCAACATCATAAAGACACCTCTATTTTGATGATCGAAATCACGGAGTCGACGAAATCACATAGTGTTACTATCGATGATAGGCTCTCAACAACGAGTTGAAACTATAGTGACAATTTATAGTGTTATAACCGTTCAATAAATTTAAATTTAACAATAAAACAAGTTAACTGTGAAACTTCTTACAAGTCAATTGATATCATGCAGTAAGAACAGAATCAATTTCCATATTATGACGTAAGCGATCCTATTTTATTTACTCTATTTATAATATCGTAATTTAGCAATTCCTACATTCTGACTATATACCTATTTAGAGAGAGAGAAACCTACAACCGCTCCATCTAGTTGATCATTAAAGATCTATTAATTACCAAGGCCTGCCACTTATCCCTCGTCCTATAATTTACAATATAGATTTAGAGATCTACGTGGTGTTGCATCTATCTACTAGATGGCGCTAAAGTGCCAAGTGCCCACCCACTCTAAACGAAATATCGATTTAAAATGTATCCCTTTTTTTTTCTTGACTACATAAATTCATTTATTTATTACCCCGTCAACCTCTCCGAAGAGTCAAAGCACTTAACCTTCAAATCCCTGAGTACAAAAAAATAAAACTTCGACCAGATAAATCACTTAACTAAATAGTTACCTACAAAATTCGTTCATATTAGTCAAGTGATGTAATATTTCAACATACTAATTTTTACATTACAATGGGTATATAATTTTATTATGTTTCCCTTTTTTTTTTTTTTTTTCTAAAGATAAACAATATCTAGACCTAATTACCATAAACAACCGTCCATGTATTAAGCCCTGTTTAAACTATGCAAGTTTTATGGAAATCGACTCAAGCTATATAGAATTAATAAAAAGTACTTACAGAAATTTTCTGCTCCTAAACCACGCTGTAAATATTTTCTTTTTTCTTTCACTAAATAAATACACGTCAATATACAAGGCAAGTCACACGTGAACCGTCTACAAACGTCAGAAGCGAACTGTCGTCTCGCCCAGATGTCAACTAGCTGCCAAAATCCACAGTATTTATGTGTACCTTGTTGAGTGTTTTTTTTATGATATTTGGGATGTTTAAAATGTTTTTTGTTGAAGCCTTTTAGCGAATGCAATAACCAGATGTGGTTCTGGGATTTCCAAATGTAATTTTATGTCAGCGAGTAGGTAAGTACCCATTAGATATTGTTACAAGATGGTGTGCACGAAAGTAATAAAAATAGAGAAGAAATGGTAAATTTTTTATTTTGTTTTTACTAGATAGTCCGATCCTGAGATGGGAGGTGTTGAGCACAAGAGATGGCGTGCACAAAATTAATAAAAACAGAGAAAAAATGGTAATTTTTTTTATTTTGTTTTTACTAGATAGTCCGATCTTGAGATGGGAGGTGTTGAGCACAAGAGATGGCGTGCACAAAATTAATAAAAAGAGAGAAGAAATGGAGATTTTTTTATTTTGTCTTTACTAGATAGTCCGATCCTGAGATGGGAGGTGTTGAGCACAAGAGATGGTGTGTACGAAATTAATAAAAAGAGAGAAAAAATGGAGATTTTTTTTATTTTGTCTTTACTAGATAGTCCGATCCTGAGATGGGAGGTGTTGAGCACAAGAGATGGTGTGCATGAAATTAATAAAAACAGAGAAAAAATGGTGATTTTTTTAATTTTGTTTTTACTAGATAGTCCGATCCTGAGATGGGAGGTGTTGAGCACAAGAGATGGTGTGCATGAAATTAATAAAAACAGAGAAAAAATGGTGATTTTTTTAATTTTGTTTTTACTAGATAGTCCGATCCTGAGATGGGAGGTGTTGAGCACAAGAGATGATGTGCACGAAATTAATAAAAACAGAGAAAAAATGGTGATTTTTTTATTTTGTTTTTACTAGATAGACCGATCCTGAGATGGTAGGTGTTGAGCACAAGAGATGGTGCGCACGAAATTAATAAAAAGAGAGAAAAAATGGTGATTATTTTACATCTTTTTTACTAGACAGTCCGATCCTAAGATGGGAGGTGTTGAGCACAAGAGATGGTGTGCACGAAATTAATAAAAAGAGAGAAAAAAATGGTAATATTTTTATTTTGTTTTTACTAGATAGTCCGATCTTGAGATGGGAGGTGTTAAGCACAATACATGGTGTGCAAGAAATTAACAAAAACGGAGAAAAATGGAGATTTTTTTATTTTGTCTTTACTAGATAGTCCGATCCTGAGATGGGAGGTGTTGAGCACAAGAAATGGTGTGCACAAAATTAATAAAAACAGAGAAAAAATGGTGATTTTTTTAAAATTTGTATGGAGAATTGAGATTGTACCCTACAAAATACTTTGAATACACTCGAATGCTCGTGTCAACATAAGCCAGCAGTGTGGACGTACACTTAGGTTGATAGACACAGGGCGACACTTTGTAGGACGTGTTTCTGGCATGCCCTACGAAGTGATGCTCTGTTTATAGATGATGGTTTTCCACTTCGGGGGTTCTATTTATTTTAGAGTCTGCCTCCGCCTCGACTTGAAAATAAGAGTGAAACTGAAAAACGGACACTACTTGTAATCATAATGAAAAATGATATTTAAATTTTTAAAATTATCTTGTCTCACATATATTATTATATAGTATATTTATCAATGGCGGGTTAAATAAAACAATATTATATTAATATAATGTTATTACTCTATTTAGTGAATAAACTTAACTCTTACACTTCCTTATAATCAAGAAATAACTTAAAAGCAATACTGCACTTAAAAATAACTTACTTCTAGCTCAACAATCGACTTCGCGATTCAATAGTGTAAAAAAGTCAACGGCTACTAGACGTCATCTCACAAAGGAACAATCAAACACTTACACTTGACACGAGTCAATGCAATATGCCAAGTGTTATGTCATTGGAGGTTTTTAAAACCTTATACAGCCTGACCAGAAAAAAAAGACTGATTTGGGCGTAGCCATAAGTACTTTTTAGCAATCTGCTTAGTAAGCCAGTAGGCGTAGAATACGCTCGGAAGGAAAAACCAGAAATGTCGTCCAAAAATATCGGTCTCTCTTTCTTTTCTCGTTTTCACTACTGTCCATATCTCATTTAAGCGCATCTGAAAACTACAGGAAAAAGTTCATTATGTTTAGACTCATGGAAAATATTATTATTTTTCTGGTTTAGCTATAAAAATAAAGTTGAACTTGACGTAGTTTTGTAAAAGACAGCTTTGGCTTTAGTCGCTTAACAAATTAACAACACAAATACATTTATGTTCATTAGCTGAAGGAACGTCAGCACAACATTGATTATTTAAACTGATTCAGGATTGAGACATTGAAACCAGTTTACCAAAATCGTTATTTTAAAAGATGAAGTTTAATAAACATGTTTCTGTTTTTCTAACCCTCCTTTAGTTTCACACATAAATACGCTTTTTAAATATCTGTGTTACACGTAGGTATATAACTGCATCTTACAGTTGCAGTTAAAGCCAAACTGACTTCCAATAATAGATCTATAACAATTGGAAGAATTCAAAATTATCTTGTCTATTTTATTCTTCTTTTATCTTCTTTCCTATTTCTTCTTTGCTTCAACCTTCTTCTTTGTAGCAGACAGCGTACGCATTAGATTGTCGTGAGCGATTGCATCGTCCCTTTCTTCTAGAACTGTATTTAATTCTGGTTTCCACTGCGAATCTGCGAGAGTGTAAATATTTATGTTAGTATTTTATATAAAATATCTCATCAATAATATCCTTTCTATACTAAATCAGAAATAGTTAACGTAACTAATTTACAAAACTTAGGATTTTAATACATAATAAGTATATGCAAAAAAAAACATATCTTCAACAATCTTATTTTCAAATTGGTTTATTTAGTAGTTCTTCTATTCTTTGAAGCAGGTTAGCTTTTAGATACTGTAGTAAGCTGACGTTCTGAGACCACGTTCAAACTCTTTGTCAAACACTTCCACACATAACATGCAATAGCAATCAACAAACGGTAAACGGGAAAATCAAACAATCAATAATAATCAACAGACAAAAGAAATACAATCTCCCCCAAGCCGACTGGTCATCGTGGGGGAAAGAGACCGCAACCCTCCAACACACAACATATACCAAATAAAGAAACAAAAAGAATCAAAAATCTATATCGCAGCCCTGAATGTCCTCACTTTGAAAAACGAAGAAAATCTTACAGAATTAACTTGTGCTTTAAAAGAAATGAAATGGGACATAGTCGGAATAAGTGAAGTAAGACGAATGGGAGAAAAAATCGTAGCGTACCCAGAATTCATATTATACCATATTGGAACAACACCAGGACATCACGGGGTTGGTTTTATAGTCAAGAAACAACTGTCAAATAATATTGAAGGTTTTACTGGAACTTCCGAGCGCATAGCAATGATGAACATAAAGTTACCAGGTTACAAACATCCGTGGTCGTTTATACAAATCTATTCGCCTACTGAACAATCTGACTTAGAAACAATAGACAAATTTTACCTGGAACTAAATAATACTATTCGAGAGCATGCGTACAAAAACTTAGTAGTAATGGGTGATTTCAATGGTCAGATAGGAGCAAGACGCTCTGGCGAAAACACAATACTAGGACCACACATATACAGCAACAAAACCAGAAGTAGGAATGGAGAAAAAATTATTAACTTTACACTAGAGAACAACTTGACCATCTTAAATTCTGTATATAATAAAAACAAGAAAAAAATGTGGACCTGGATCTCGCCAGACGGAAAAACAAAAAACGAAATTGATTTCATAATGACTAACAGGAAAAGCTACTTCACCAATTTTAACGTGATCAACAGATTCAATTTTAACACCAACCATAGGCTAATTAGAGCGGAATTAAAAACAAGCCAACCACGTAAAGCAAGACCAAGACAAGAACTACGAAATACTAAGTTTACCAAATTTCAAATGGAATTATTAGCGTCTACCCTGAGACACAAATTTGCAGACTATAAAGAAAACACGAAAAATTTAGGGACACAGGAAAAGTACAACTGGATAGAGATTGCTATTAAGACTACGACGTGTCATATTGCAAATATCAGGAGTGAGCAGAAAAAGTGGCTATCATCTAACACCCTAAAATTGCTAGACCAAAGAAAAGACTTAATCAACGCAAGAAGTGACAATAACAGAAGAAGAAATTTAGCAGAAATCAGTAAACGAATTAATGAGAGTATAAGAGCGGATAAAAAAAAAGGAGTAGAATGCAAACTATTGAAAACTACATTATAAAAACAGGAGGTGCCAAAAAAGCCTATAAGGAATTAATCAAGTCAAAGGATTGGATTGTAAAAATGAAAAATGACTATGGAAAATGGAATCACAACAGGACAGGTATTTTAGGAATTGCCACATCCTACTATAAAAAATTATATGAATGTAACATTGCTCACGACGAAGGTGAACTAACGGAATTAACGGAAAATTCAGATGTTCCTAGCATTCTACATGCTGAAGTAGTAAAAGCTATCCTAAGTCAGAGGCGAGATAAAGCACCAGGGCCAGATGGTATAAACAATGAAATACTAAAAGAAAATAAGGAAATCTTGGTACCTGTCCTTACAGAAATGTTTAATGAAATCATTACTACAGAAATTATTCCAAAACAATGGACAGAGTCTAACATCACTCTATTATATAAGAAGGGAGACAAACATGAAATCGGAAATTACCGTCCTATTAGCCTAATGTCGAACATATATAAAATATTTGCTAAGATATTGTTAAAGCGGATCGAAAAAACCCTAGACGAACAGCAACCCATTGAACAAGCAGGTTTTCGAAAGGATTACTCTGTAATTGATCACATCCACGTAGTACGCCAAGTCTTGGAAAAGTATAATGAATATCAACGCACATACTACATTGCATTCGTCGATTACAGTAAAGCTTTCGATACCCTGCACCACTCGTTATATATTCGTCTGATAAAAAATATATATGACCACAGTACTGCAAGAATCCAACTGGAAAAGAAAAGCGAACTATTTAGAGTAGCAAAAGGTGTAAGACAAGGAGATCCTCTCTCTCCAAAACTATTCTCAGCCATTTTAGAATCGATATTTAGACGTTTCCATTGGGATAATTTAGGAATCAATGTGAATGGTATCGCACTAACCCATTTAAGATTCGCAGATGATGTAGTGCTATTTTCTAAAACACCAGAAGACCTAACTAAAATGATCAATGAACTGGCAACGGAAAGCGAAAAAGTAGGGTTGAAACTGAACCCGGAGAAAACGAAAGTGATGACTAATGGAACAAAAACTAATATAAGCTTAGGGAACAGCGAAATTGATTACACGAACGAATACATATACCTGGGACAACTAATATCACAAACCGATTCTACAAGTAAAGAAGTAGATAGAAGAATAACTAACGGCTGGAAGAGATACTGGAGCTTTAAGGAAATTATGAAAGATAGAAAATTTCATATACAGATAAAGAGCAAACTATTTAATACGTGTATATTGCCTGTTCTTATGTTTGGTAGCCAAACTTGGACATTAACAAAAAGTACAGTAAGCAAACTCACGACATGCCAAAATGCAATGGAAAGAAGCATGTTGCATGTGAAGAAGTCAGACAGAGTGAAAAAATGTGTGATAAGAAACAAAACAAAAGTCTTAGACGTAACACATAAAATCAAAAGACTAAAATGGCAATGGGCAGGACACATGATAAGGGGACAAGACAAGTGGAGTAAGCTTGTGACAGAATGGTATCCAAGAGAAGGAAAACGAAGAAGGGGTAGACCACTGAAAAGGTGGGATGATGATATTAGGCAAGTTGCAGGCGTGACATGGAACAGAGTGGCTCAGGAAAGAAATGAATGGAAAAGGTTGGAGGAGGCCTTTGCCGACTGGCAAACAGATTTACAAAAATTAAAGAAGACACAACTACTAGAACTAAACAGTTAATCTTTTTTTTTTTTTTTATTGTTTGTACTTGTTTGTTTTTGTAAATTGATCTGAATAAAGGCTATTTTATTTTATTTATTTATTTATTTATTAGTAAGCTGACGAACAACCACAGGCATATAATTAATATTTTTTCATTGTTGATTCTCTTTCATTTTTAAACACCAACACGACTGTCAAACGCTTTTTTATACTTCTTGCTCTTCATTTTGATTTTCAACTTAGTCATTTTGAAATAAAAAATCTTTGGCTTATGACTAAGTTTCAAACGAGCTAGATAGCTATAATATTGCAAAAGGTTTAGCGTTTTACAATGTAGAAATGTTGTTGAATCACTTAATAAAATTTTAAAGAGCGCTGATTTGTCGCTTAAAGAATAATAAGTCCCTCAAACCGTGGAGCTATAGAGGATAGCAAATAGAGTAAAAAATGCATTAAACTACTGCATCAGCGTCTATACTCTATGGTACTCAATCGAAGCAGTCACTAACAACTCAGCTTGAGACAACTCGAAAGTGGACGGACGTGACAAGTTGGCTGCTAACAATACAACTGTACCACTCCATGCGTTCTTAGTACTTCGCACGTCAATAACTACTTTAGAGCTATGTGGTTCAGTTACTGTAGTCACTGTTACATGTATTTGTGGACTGTTAATAATAAAAATTACAATATATTATAATAACAACAAAAAATAGAACTGACTCAAACGCACTAAAAAGTATAAAATAACTGTGTCATTTAGTTGCTTTAATTTACTTAAGCATATCTATGAAGTCAGTGCCAGCAAGTTTAAGGAACATTTATTTAACGTAGTAAAGCAGTTTGTGGGTTCTAGGTAATGTTCTTAAAGTAGGAACCTTGGCTGGCACCGACTCCTAGATATGCTTAAGTAAATTAAAGCAACTAAATGACTCAGTTATTTTCGACCTTTAGACCGGGACGACAACGATTCATAGCGACACGTCGTCTTCATAGAATAAAAAAATTTTTCAACAAAAAATAGAATTTACTCAAAACGCTCTAAAAAGTAAAAAATAACCGTGTCATTTTGTTGCTTTACTTTACTTTTAAGCATATCTATGAAGTCGGTGCCACTTTTTAGTGTTTACTTTTTAGTGCGTTTTAAGTCCGTCCTGTTTTTTGTTAAAAAAAATTAGTGATTTAATGATTTATCGCCACGTAACGTACTCGTACTATACTGTCATAGTATACGGCACTTGTAGCCAAAAAGCTACCAATACTTACACTAAAACCGAAATCGCTGCAAGTGTGTCTATAAAATTTGAAGAGTTCCTTAAATTTTACTAGGATATCATCATCGGATCCTAACATGATGACAATGGGACAACCTTGGAAGTGTGCCAATAAAAAAAGAATTATTATCAAAATCGGACAACACTTTAAAAAGTTATGCGTGGTCATACATAAAAAAAATATATTCGTGTCAAATTGAGAACCTCCTACGTTTTTTTTCGCCGGTTAAATTAATCATGTTTGGATACTAACTAGTCTATACAAATAAAGTTGAAGAGTCTGTTTGTAATTTCGAATTAACACCTCTTGATCAAATGCATAATTGAGAAAGTATATACTGACACAACTAATTCAATTTAATAATTTTTGACTGCCTCGTTGGTCTAGTAGTTAGCATATCTGGCTTCGGTCACGAGGTCCTGGGTTCGAATCCTGGGTCGAGTCACGGAATAATTCTGAGGTTTTCATTCTTCTATGAAATTCTCAGTAAGTACATTCCAAGCCCGGAGTCGGGAAAGTTGTTGGTGTTGCACCTCGTGCCTCGGAGAGCACGTTAAGCAGTCGGTCCCGGTCACTGTCATCAACATCTGATAGTGATCGTTAATAAATGAAACATTATCACCCTAAGCCCGCCAACCCACATTGGAGCAGCGTGGTCGGTCTACGCTTCACATCCCCTCTCCTATAAGGAGGAAGGCCTGGCCCTGTAGTGGGCTGTTAAGAGGCTGATAACGATGAATAATTTTTGTTCGTCTCTGTGCCAACTGGACAGAGCTGGTACAAATATACAAACATACCAACAAACAGCTTCTCCAGCAGCAGGCCCCTTTGCTTTTGTCCTCCCAGCACATCCGTCTCGTTGTAAGCTTGCAGGTCGTCCATGCGCTGCAACGCTGCTTCTATGTTGTTTTTACGGGCTTCAATAGCAGCTTCTAACATTTCCGGTGATAGGGTAACACTGTCAGAAATAATAAAATATTAGATAGAAAACGAAATTATTGTGAACTAGCAGTCGCCCGCGACTTCGTCCGCGTGAAAACCTCTTAGGTACCCTTCTAATTTTAAAGAAAGACTTTCATACAAAATGTGTAAAGGCACAAATAGTGTGCTCATTCCCCGCTCCCCCTCTCAATTTAATTTTTTATATAGTTTCCCGTGAAGCAATATTCTCCGTCCCGTCCCGTGTACTAAGAAGAATTCGATCTTTGTTCAAATATCTATTTAGGACACGGAAGAGTTTGTTCGTTTGTTTAAACGGGCTAATCTCTATCGCGTGTCGGATTGTAAAATTATTTTTGTTTATTCTGAAGGCTAGACTCAAGAGTGAAATATACTATTTAATATCAATTTATACCCATCAGTTTGCCATAAATATATATTTTTAATGTTAATGTACTGAAACGTCATACAATGTTTAACAAAAATGTAGACCTTTAGTACACGGGACGGGACGGAGGATATTGCTTCACGGGAAACTATAAAAAAATTAAATTGAGAGGGGGAGTGGGGAATGAGCACACTTTATATGTGACTTTCACACATTTTGAATGAAAGTCTGTCTTTAAAATTAGAAGAGTACCTAAGAGGTTTACACGCGGACGAAGTCGTGGGCGACTGCTAGTCGTATATATAACATAGATCTAAACTCCCCTCCCGCACGCGCACCCCCGCCTTGGTGACGCTCACTTCGCAACGCAGAAATAGTAATATTTTAATTTCGCCATAACTTCAAAACCAAACGTCCAATTTCAATCTAATAAATAAAGTGATGAAATAATTTATTTTGATAAGGATTAATAGCATGAGTAAAATAAATGCGTTTAAATGTAGTCCAAAAAAAAATTAAGATTCTTAAATAAAAAAATTGTTGTTGTGCCTCACTCGACATAGATAGGTATAGTGTGTCGCGGACTTTTTTGTAGATATTTATAAGATCTCCAATTAATTAGAACATATTATGGTTCAATCTTTTATAGTTTAAGCAGCGTACGCAAAATAAGTAACTTTTCTGGTTGATTTTTTACACCTTGTGTCCGAAAAACCCAAATATTTTACGGAACCCTATTTTTTTCCAAAATAAAATTTAGCCTATGTTACTCGTGGATAATGTAGCTTACAAATGATGAAATAATTTTTAAAAATGGTCCAGTAGTTTTTGAGCCTATTCATTACAAACAAACAAACAAACAAAGTTTTCGTCTTTATAATATTAGTATAGATAAACATTAATAACTGCCTCGTTGGTCCAGTTTTTCTTTCATCCAAAAAATCTTAGACAAAATTCGTAACTCGGAGTTGCTCGGGGGTTTACACCTCCGTGCCGTCCGCATGTTGATACTTAAATTACATCATCACTTAACATCAGGTGTGATAGCAGTCAAGGGCCAACTTGTAGTCATTAAAAATAAAAATAAGGTCATTCATACATTTGCATTTGACGGCATGTATTCATTAAGGTCCAGATTTTTTTATACATTCTTAAAAATCTTATTTGTTTTCTATAAGCAATGTTAAAAATTAAATTCATAAAAAATAAAGGAATTAGTATTTCTACCTTTCGTTTTCAATTTCTTTAGTACACAGCGGGACAAAGTAGAGTGGTACGAATTTGTCTTTCAATTGTTCTGGCATTGTTAGATAGGTGGATTCTTCTTCACTTTCTGCTGTCATTTCCAACACTAAAAGAAGAATTAGGGAATAAATGTTTTCTTCTCTTACTTTTTCTCTTTTAAACAGTAAAAGTCAATTTATTTTTTACTTACTACTACTTTCGGTTATAGGTGTAACACTATGACGAGTTGAACAAGGAAGAGGCTCTGAAATTAAAAATATGTTTTTCATACCTCTAATTACATAGATACAATAGCCTATTTGAATAGTCCACTATAGGGCCAGGCCTCATTTGAGCTAATGGTGATAATGTTTACTCTTTTCACAATATTAACGTACTTTTCGAGACTCTGAAGAAATTAATAACAGTAAAAAAATTTAATTTTTTTTTAAATTATTATAATAAAAACAAAAAACCCAACTGCTTAGTAGTTATGAACTAAAAAGAGAAAAACAAGGATCACTATATGTACATAAAATTCTAAATACTTTATGGTACTGCAGGCGGGGACAAACGTAGTTTTGGTAGGTCTTTCTTTCCCAGGTAGTAAACTATTTTGTCCACACCTGCAGCACCATAAAGTATTTAGAATTTTATATAGATATAGTGATCCTTGCTTTTTTCTTTTTAGTTCATAACTTCTAAGCAGTTGGGTTTTTGTTTTTATATTATAATAATTTTATCACAATATTGACGTACTTTTCGAGACTCTGAAGAGATTAATAACAGTTAAGAATTTTAACAAATTTTTTTTCAAATATAATTATAGCCTGACTATTTGAAACATAGTCTTATATAGAATACTTTTTGGAATATTACTAAGAAAATATTTAATGAAATATCTTACTTTTCTCTTCACCCTCTACCTCTTCATACATTTCCTAAAAATAAAATAAATTTACTGTTAAATCAATATATCTTTGTTTTCTTTCTATCATAACAGGAAGTGCTTTACTTTTGAAATCCATTACCATCAACATTAACGCCAGGTGAATGGTGATGGACGCTTACTACTAGACATAGGCCTCTTGTAGGAACTGCCGAGTTCTGAACATCCTGCAATACATGACTCCTTGTAACCCGTTTGATCTGAACCACTAATCAGAGGACTCTTCAATCTAAGTTCCTCACCCATTGCCACTCTTTGAGCCACGTCTATAATTTTGAACCTTCTGCGGACTACCTCATTTCTGATTCGATCTCGCAGAGATACCCACTCCGAGCCTTCTTATGTGGCCCATATGTCAGGAGTCAGCGACTGTGTATTCTAGAAGTACTCATACCTATTCTCAAATACATAAATGTCATTGTTACTTTTCAGTGTGACGTCACATCTTTCGCTTCATAGATACTAGGCGCATAGATATTCAAAGGCGCAATGTCTAAATGTGTTGAAGTCTCAGGTAATAACAAAAAATAGAGCCGACTCAAAACGCACTAAAAAGTAAAAAATAACTGTGTCATTTAGTTGCTTTAATTTACTTATTCATATCTAAGAAGTCGGTTATATCGTGATGTCCAACAGCGATCCACATAAAGTTTCGGTACAGGGCACAGACATTAAATATGTAAATGAGTATGTGTACTTAGGCCAAAATGTATCCTTCAAAGGACATTATATCGATGAAGTGGAAAGACGAATAAAAAAGGCCTGGGCCACATACTGGAGCCTAAGACACATATTTAAATCACAAATGGATGTAAAACTGAAAAAACAGGTAATGGACTCTGTAGTGACGCCAACTCTTTTATACGGTTGTCAAACGTGGCCAATTACTAAAGAAACAATTTATAAAATACAGGTCTCTCAAAGAGCCATGGAGAGAAGCATGCTAGGCCTAAAAATAAAACATAAAATTAAAAATACAACCATAAGAAATAAGACAAAAATCATAGACGCGGCAAAACTAGCATGTATTCTCAAATGGCGCTGGGCCGGACACATCGCGAGGACAACGGACGGACGGTGGACGGAGAAAGTGCTGCACTGGTACCCACGAGACGAACGCCGGTCGAGAGGTCGGCCGAGACGGCGCTGGCGCGATGACATCGCCGAGGCTGCGGGGAACACCTGGACGAGGTTGGCGAGAGATAGATGGATGTGGAAAAGGATGGAGGAGGCCTACGCCCAAAGATGGGTAATCCAATGAAAAAGTGACAGAAAAATAAAAATGACGCAATAATATATTTAGGAATTAAAAATGACATGTTTATTAAAATAAATGAAATGTATTGTATACTTTTAAATTTGGAAATAAAGGCTTTATTATTATTTTTTATACATAAATTATACGCTCACGCCCGGACACACAATAAATACATATAGACAAAAACCGAAACTGTTATGATATACATACTTAGATACTTGATATAAATAAACTTAAATATAGGCTACATAAATACATATATGCTCCGGGCGGAGGATTCACCCCGGCAGGGAGACCAAACGGCCGGGGGTCAGGGCGACAGGTGAAGAAACCGGCGGACTATCCTAGCCGAGTCGAGCAAGACCGCTTTTTGCATCTTGCCTGCGAGCGAACCGCCACGGAACCCCAGCCGCCTCAGATGGTGAGCGAGGCTGACTGGGACTAACCCATTGGCAGATATAACGATCGGGATGATTTCAGTGGACTCCACATGCCACATGGCGGTAACCTCGTGAGCCAGATCAAGGTACTTACGTTTTTTCTCCGTCTCAGCTCTCACAAGGTTCTCGTCATATGGAATTGTGATGTCCACCAAAAACACCCTCGACTGTGCCCGGTCTAACACCACGATATCAGGCTTATTCGCTAGAATAGTCCTGTCCGTGATGATAGACCGGTCCCAATAGAGCCGGATTCCGTCGCGTTCTAGCACTGGCACCGGTGTATACTGGTAATAAGGCAGCCGCTGATCCAAGAGACCGTACATTAGAGCAAGCTCTTGGTGAAGGATTTTGGCTGCTTGGTTGTGTCTGTGCAAATACTCAGTGTTGGCAAGAGCCGAACAGCCCGAAAGCACATGTCTGAGTGACTCTCCGGGATGGCGACAGGCTCGACAAATGTCGTGAGTGCCATCCTTCAGAATGTACTTTCGGTAGTTCCGCGTCTTAACCACCTGATCTTGTATCGCACAGACAAACCCTTCGGTTTCCCCAAAGAGGTCTCCGAAGCGCAACCACTGCACGGACGCTTTTCTATCAATATGGGGCTCATGAAGAGCCTTAAAAAAGCGTCCGTGCAGCTCCTTCCCCTTCCATACGGTCTCTCGGTCAGAGGTGCTCAGTACCACCGGTTTCTGCCAATCGCTCTTGGCCAAGGATAGGGGGGTGAGTCCTTTATCACATTCTATGACCTCCACATGCATCGGAGACTCCCTTTTCGTCTCGAAGTAGGTCCTGAGGCTGCATATCTCCCGATTGTGCATGGTTTTGGCGCTGAGTAGGCCTCTGCCACCGCACTTTCGGGGGATATACAACCTCATGACAGACGATTTTGGGTGATGCATACGGTGGAGAGTCATAGTCGTGCGGACTCTTGTATCCAGGGCGTCAAGTTCGGTCTGAGTCCATCTGAGCACGCCAAAGGAGTACAGGAGAACGGGCATGACCCAGCCGTTATAAGCTCGGATCTTATTGGCGCCTGACAAGTAACTTTTACAGATCTTTGTCAGACGTCGAAAAAAGTCCTCGCAAACTGACTGTTTCATGTCCGCCTCATTTACCCCTACGGATTGTGACATGCCCAGATACCGGTATGTTTCAGCTTCAGAGAGGGTCTTGATGTTAGTTGGCCCGGGGTTGATCCCGGCCGTATGAGTAACCTTTCCCTTCTCAACATGCAAGACCGCACACTTGTCTAGCCCAAGCTCCATTCTGATGGAACTACTAAACCCCGTGGTGAGGTTCAGTAATTCCCTCAGACGAGTAGCATTGGGTGCCAGCAGTTTGAGGTCATCCATGTAGAGAAGGTGAGGCACTTTTGTCCTCTCCGAAACTGAAAGCCTGTCCCCGAATTCTCTAGTAATGTACTAAGAGGATTCAAGGCCAAGCAGAACCATAGTGGACTCAGACAGTCGCCCTGGAAGATACCCCTCCGTATCCTTATCCGGTCATCGGCAGCCGCCAGCCGCTTGCCATGGAGACAAAGGATCGTGCTCCATTGCCCCATACACGACCGGAGGAAGTCTTGAACTGTACTATCAACTTTGTACAGCTCAAGGACCCTCAAGAGCCATGAATGAGGCACCGAGTCGAATGCCTTTTTATAGTCAATCCAGGCTGCGGCGAAGTTCCGGTGAGTGATCCCGGTGGTGAAAAGGTTCGGGAGCGTCCTTTGCTCGAGAGCCTCTTGAAATTGGCGAGCCAAGGTGACATGGCAAGCCGAGAACGCCTTTAGCCAGTAGTGGTGCAGTCCGTCGGGCCCCGGACTTTTCCAGTTCGCAGCCCGCCTTACTGCACCAACTACATCCTCCGAAGAGATGGCGACCGGGTTCATCGGCTTAATTGCGGCACATGCCTCCTCTATCGCCGCAATCCAAGGGCCCTCATCGTGCTCTACCTCTCCTGACCAGATACTTCGCCAGAAGGCGATGAGGTCGGCCGGACTCGGCTGTGGAGAGACAGAACAGACTGCAGGACACTCCAGTTTTTTGTAGAACCTTTTCCGATCACTCGAGAAAAGACGATTCTGCTGAAATCGCTCGACTCTTTCCGAGTATCGTCGTATGCGGTTCCCCCACGCAGCGATTTTCTGCTTCAGATCGTCGATGCGCTCCGTTAGTTTTTGGGTTATGTCGGCTTGATCCAGCCTAACCCCGAGCCCATTGAGGGCTATCCTAACAGAGCGCACAATCCTTGGCCTTGTGTTGCCCGACCTGAAGCATAGCAGTCTGCAAATGAGTCTTCTGGCGTGGGTGATACGGCACTCTATCCTCCTCTTCCAGGCTGGTTCTGCTCTGGTGTTATTAGCAGAACGCCCTGGCCGCCCTGGTTCCTTGATTTTAATACCAATGAACCTATGGACGGCCATAGCTGCCCCGAAGAGAATAGAAGCCGTATCACCCAGGCCAGTGCTGACCGCCAAATGCTGGGGAAGCATTTGGTTGACAGCCTCAATGACATCCCGCGTCGCTATATTCAGCGTAATACGGGAGAGCCGCGGACGATCCTCAAGAGGAGCAGTACGGATTTCAGAAATCGTCTCTTCTAAAACCCTTCTCATCCGCTCTAAGTCCAGGGCGACTGTTCCCTCGGTGTCCTCCTCCACATGCAAATCTTGGGACATAGGTTCAGTCTCTTCGCGGGCAGGTGCCGCCGGTGAGACGATTTGCTCTGCGGAAGAGGTTACTACTTCGGGAACAGCCTCACGTCGTAATCGTTCGAGCTCGGTAGCGTTAAAGATGTTCGAACGCTTATTACTATTATTATTATCTATGAAGTCGGTGCCAGCCGAGTGGTGAAGTGGGTAGTGACCCTGCTTCTGCGTCCGAGGCTGTGGGTTCAATTTCCATATCGGGAAAATGTTTGTGTGATGACCATGGATGTTTTACAGGGTCTAGGTGTTTATCTATATATTATAAGTATTTATGTATAACATATATAAAAAATATTCATCAGTTATCATAGCACCCATAACACAAGCTACTTACGAGTACGCTTACTTTGGGGCTATATAGCGATGTGTGTAATTGTCCTTTAATATTTATTTATTTAATTAAAAAATACCAACATTAAGTAATAAATAATGTTGCTTATTAATAATTAAATAATTAATTAAACCTCGGCAACAGCTAGCGAGCTTTCGGAAGGCGGTTGGGGGCTGGCTTCCAGGAATTCTGTTCTGAAATCCTTTCTGCAAACAAAGCATTTAAATTATTATTAGATGGTTATAACACTGATGTGTATTTATTTTTATAAGCAGAGTTTAAATTAAGGTATGTTTTTGCAGCATGCTTTTCGTTAATCTACAGAAATATTATAATAGGTAGTCGAAAAAGTCTTTTCGTATTTTGTCCATATATGTCGTTGGAGTCGCATATCTCCAGTGCTGCCAATCACATAATGTCATACCATATAGTGTTGGAAAGGTGAAATATCAAGCTTCATTTAACCTTAAAGAAAATTAAATTTGGTGAAGTTGAACAAAAGTAACAGCTTTTCAAAAATGAGTGAAAATAATGAAGAAATTCGCTATATTTAGAAATTTTTGTATAAGAAAGGGAAGAATGCCACGCAAGTCGCCAATGAAATTTGTGAAGTTCACGGAGACGATGCTATATCAGTTCGTGTAGCACAACAATGGTTCGCTCGCTTTCGTTCTGGAAATTTCGATGTGAAAGATGCACCTCATTCGGATCGACCTATCGTTGAAAAAGCCGATGAAATTATGGAAAAGATTGACAAGGACCGTCATATAAGCAGCCATGACATTGCCAATGAATTAAACATTCATCATCAAACGGTTTTGAACCATTTAAAAAAGGCTGGCTACAAAAAGAAGCTTGATGTATGGGTACCACATGAATTGTCTGTGAAAAATTTAATAGACCGAATTAACATCTGCGATTCTTTGCTGAAACGAAATGAAATCGAACCATTTCTGTAGCGAATGGTAACAGGAGACGAAAAGTGGATCAAATACGACAATAATGTGCGAAAAAGATCTTGGTCCAAGCGTGGTGAAGCTCAACAAACGGTCTCAAAGCCAGGATAGACGCCTCGAAATGTTATGCTGAGTGTTTGGTGGGATTGGAAAGGAATCATCCACTATGAGCTGCTCCAGCCTGGTCGAACGATTGATTCTACACTTTACTGTCAACAACTGATGAGATTGAAGGAAGCAATCGAAAAAAATACGACCAGAACTGATCAACAGAAAGGGGTTAGTCTTCCATCAGGACAACACACATCTTTAATGACTCGGCAAAAACTTAGAGAGCTTGGCTGGGAAATTTTAATGCATCCACCATATATTCCTGACCTTGCACCATCAGACTACCATTTGTTTCGGTCAATGCAGAACTCCCTTAATGGTGTAAAGTTGACTTCGAGAGGTGCCTGTGAAAATTTCTTGTCGAAGTTTTTCGCCGAGAAACCAGAAAAGTTTTACACTGATGGGATAATGTCTCTAGCAGAAAAATGGCAAAAGGTGGTCGACCAAAATAGTACATATTTAGTTAAATAAAGTTAATTATCAATATAAAAAAAATTACTTGAAGTTTGATTAGAAATACGAAAAGACTTTTTCGACTACCCAATATATAAGAGTTTGCGAGTTTGTGAGTTTGTGATCTTGTTTTATATATTTTGGATTTCAAAAGCCTAATAGAGTAGTTTGATTTTCATGGAAAATGAGTACTACAGATATAGAAAACAATTGCCTCGGATTGGATTGTGTCTTGAGATCATAAAGTTCTAGGTTGGAGTTGGCTATGAAATGTTAAGCTTCTTCTTTTCAAAGGAATTCTCTGTAAAATTTTGTTTGGAGTTGGAAAATTGCTGGTGTCACGTCCCCGTTTTTTTTTTATCGATTACAAGTTGGCCCTTAACTGCTATCACACCTGATGTCAAGTGATGATGCAGTCTAAAATGGAAGCGGGCTAACTTGTTAGGAGTGGGACGAAAATCCACACCTCTTACGGTTTCTACACGACACAGTACCGGAACGCTAAATCGCTTGGCGATACATCTTTGTCGGTAGGGTGGTAACTAGCCACGGCGAAAGCCTCCCACCAGCCAGACCAAGACAAATTAAGAAAAATCTCAATCTGCCCCGCCGGGAATCGAACCCAGGACCTCCGTATTATAAATCCACTGCGCATACCACTGCGCCACGGAGGTCGTCAGAAGTCCCGTGCCTCGGAGAGCATGTTGTTAGTCTTCAGCACAATTCTATTTATACTTGCCAGTTGTCTTTTTACTGAATGACTCCTGTTCTCCATTCTATGGGGGATCGAAGCCATGACCTTTCAGTTTAACTAAGTTTGACCTTAATCAGGACCTGTGGCAAAGCCTCTTTTAATTCGATATAGCCTATATAAGAACAGGGAGCATCATACCTAATCTGAGCCCCTCTTATATTTCTGCCCGGTTCCATGGTTTCCCAGGCCCTCCTCGCTGCAGCAAACTGCAGATCTCTTTCATCATCACGCCTAGCCTGGGATCCTCCGCCGATAGCCAGAGCACATTCCAACTCCACGTAGGCATCTCCCGGTTGGGGTTGCAGAGATTCTTGTATTTTGTTGGGTTTATTTGTTGGACTACCCTGAAAATAATTTTAGGTGTGACGGCGACTGCCGTTATAGAATGGGCTGCTAATGATGACACATAATAACAATCAACTTTTAATTAGTTTCCTAACTAACCTTGTCCTTGTCCTTGACCAATGGTTTCTTGGCAAGCGAGTCGAGTTTTTCAGTATCAAAAGACATGTTGCGAACTTCGTAGACTCTGTTCCACTGGGTCAGAGTCAACGGCCATCCGTTTTTTGCTACAACTCTGGTGACAAAACGTTCATTTATAAAAAAACAACGAAAATTTTTGCTTACGAGAGATAAGGACAGAGATAACACTCGTCCGTTTTCATATGCCAGTCCGTTGTTTACGTTTATTCTAATGAAGCTTGAGCTGCACTTATTTAATATTTTATTCATGTTTTATCTGTTCAATACGCGACGCATCTTCCTATAGATGAGCAAATCCTTTAAAGCTCTTCAATCTTATCTTATCTTATTTAAAAAGTTTAGGGGAATCAATATCCATATATCGATATTAAATAACCTGCTTAAGTAGATTAGTGGTTATAAGTTTGATTCCCAAATTGGTCTAGATGGACCCCCAGTGGTACACGGGTGTATCGACGGGGGTATCTACATAGGCATGACTAAAGAATGGGGGTTCTTAATTCGTCGGTGGGGGTCAACGAAAATGTATCCGGTTTCATAGTGCAGAACTATAATGTTGACTTGACATGATCTGGATAATCTAGTTAGTCAGTGGTTGGAATGCAAATTTCCATATAGTTAGATCGAATCGATTTTTGACGACCTCCGTGGCGCAGTGGATTTATATGACAGAGGTGCTGGGTTCGATTCCTGGCGGGCAGATTGAGATTTTTCTTAATTTGTCTTGGTCTAGCTGGTGGGAGCCTTTCGCCGTGGCTAGTTACCACCCTACCGACAAAGACGTATCTCCAACCGAATTGGCGTTCCGGTACGATGTCGTGTAGAAACCGAAAGGGGTGTGGATTTTCGTCCCACTCCTAACAGGTTAGCCCGCTTCTATCTTAGACGGCATCGTCACTTAACATGAGGTGTGATAGCAGTCAAGGGTCAATTTGTAGTCCATAAAAAAAAACAATCGTCACAGTTTGTAGAGTTTTGGGAAATGGTTCAAATGTATTTTGCCTCAGAAATAACAGTATGTTTGACAAAAGTAATTTCGCTAGTTATTAAAATACTTACTGAATTGTGTATTGCTTCGGTTCCAAAGGCTTCATATCCTTAATCTAAAACATACAACAGTTTTAAATCACTTCATATTATATAAAACTTAATAGCAAAAAAATTGAACCCAAACCGCAATAAAAAGTAAAAAATATCTGCGTCATTTAGATGCTTTAATTAACTTAAGCATATCTATGAAGTCGGTGCCAGCCAAGTTTAAGGAACATTTATTTAACGTAATAAAGCAGTTTGTGGGTTCTAGGTAACGTCCTTAAAGTAGAAACCTTGGCTGGCACCGACTTTATAGATATGCTTAAATAAATTAAAGAAACTAAATGACGCAGTTATTTCTTACTTTTTAGTGATTTATCGACACGTAACCTACTCGTACTATACTATTATAGTACATTATACGACACTTGTAGCCAAAAAGCTGCCGACACATAATCAAAAACTAAAATCGCTGCAAGTGTGCCTACAAAATTTGAAGAGTTCTTTCGATTTTCCCAAAATATTATCATCAAATCCTAATATGATGGCCATGGGACCATTTTGGAAGTGTCCCATCTAATAAAAAAAGAGTTATCAAAATTGGATGTATCTGTAAAAAGTTATGCGTGCGTCTATTCGCGATAAACTCAACGACTACCAAAATAGATTTTGATGCGTAAGCGTCGGAAAAAATTAAAGCAACTAGAAGCTTTCATTGAAAGCTCTGCTTAGTCCGTTTGAGATATAACAAAACAATGTATGTGTTGCTACCTAAATAGAATAATTGTTCTATTTTATTTGGACTACAAAAACTATGTTTTAAGGATAATTTAATATAGCCATTTTTCTTTGTTATTGTTGTTGGAAGGCTGCAAAACTTTAATTTCGGGCGGGCGAAGTCGAGGGCGTCTGCCAGTAATAATATAATTGATGATTTTCCTAGTCATAGTCCGATTAAGTTGACAAATATTTTTAACTCCTTAAAATTAATTTCTAAACAAATACCTAATTATAATTATATGTATTCATATTGTAAATCGTATAAAATAATTATAATTACTTATTTATAATTTAATCAAATACTAAAACAAAGTATTTCTTAATTGATAGCTAATAACCTTTGTAGCTGATTTAGTTTTCACAGTTGACTTTTTAGGAGTCTTCAAAGAACGAGTACTGAATATCGCTGATTCCCGCGGACCCGACATCTGAAGAAGAGATAAAACACTGAGAAGAGATTATTGTGTATGCATACGTTCAACCATTACGTTGCATTATGACCTTATTATCGTCTGCCTCGTTGGTCTAATGGTTAGCCTATCTGGCTTCGATCACGAGGTCCTGAGTTCGAATCCTGGGTCGCGTCACGTATTAATTCTGAGTTTTTCATTCTTCTATGAAATTCTCAGTAAATTCCAAGTCCGGAGTCGGGTAGTTGGTGGTGTTACACCCCCGTGCTCTTAACACGTTAAACCGTCGGTCCCGGTCACTGCCATCAACATCTGATAGTGATCGTTAATAAATGAAACATTATCACCCTAAGCCCGCCAACCCGTATTGGAGCAGCGTGGTGGGTGTACGCTCCATATCCCCTCTCCTATAGGAGGGAGGCCTGGCCCTGTTGTGGGCCGCTAATAAGCTGATAATGATGATGATGATGATGACCTAATAGATATTAAACTGTGTCTGTCTCTGTTAGACGTGGACCAGTTTATAATCTAAGCAAAGACATTTTGGTTTTGTCTGAATGACTAGGTATATCTAAATAGAGCATAATTTCTTTAATTTGCTTATTTTAAAGGTAAAATCATCATCATCATCATCATCATCATCATCATCATCATCATCATCATCATCATCATCATCAGCCTGTATTAGTCCACTGCTGGACAGAGGCCTTTCTGAGAGCGCGCCAGCACACTCGATCTTCTGCCTTCCTCATCCAGCCATTAGTATAGGCATACATGCACATAATTGCCAAATTGTTTTTATTCTCAGATTTGTTTACATTTGTTGTCTATATTTTATCTGAACAACAATGGTTACTTCGATCTATCTCTGGAACGGCTGGACCGATTTTGACGGGCCTTTTTACTCGCAGCTAATGTTATAAGAAGTAACATAGGCCACTTATGTCTTTGTTTGATTTTAATTGAGTTGTTGGTAAATAAAAATTTTTAACAAAAAATAGAACCGACTCAAAACGCACTAAAAAGTAAACAATAACTGTATCATTTAGTTCCTTTAATTTACTTAAGCATATCTATGAAGTCGGTGCCAACAAGTTTAAGGAACATTTATTTAACGTAGTAAAGCAGTTTGTAAGTTCTAGGTAATGTCCTTAAAGTAGAAACCTTGGCTGACTCCTGGAGATGCTTTAGTAAATTAAAGCAACTAAATGATACACTTATTTTTTACTTTTTAGTGCATTTTGAGTCGGTTCTATATTTTGTTAAAATTTTTTATTTCTTATTTTTTAGTGATTTATCGCCACGTAACGTAATCATACTATACTGTCATAGTATATTATACGGCACTTGTAGCCAAAAAGCTACCGATACTTACACTAAAACTGAAATCGCTGCAAGTGTGCCTATAAAATTTGAAGAGTTCAATTTTCCCAGGATATTATCATCAGATCCTAACACGATGACAATGAGACTATCTTGAAAGTGTGCCCTTTTTATTAAAAAAAGAATTATTAAAATCGCACAACTCTGTAAAAAGTTATGCGTGGTCATACATAAAATATATATATATATACACGTGTCGAATTGAAAACCTCCTCCGTTTTTTTTCGTCGGTTAAAAAGTATTTATATAAATTATTATTAGTGTTATATACCATACGATATCATACCTCAGCTAAATTAGCACGTGAAGTGGCAGATCGGGTTTTGGCCGTTCGAATATTGAAGGGAATGAGTGCTGATTCGAGTTTGATATAAGGCCATTGCAATTCTCCAATGCCCGAACATCTCGCCAACTCCTGCACCACACCATCTGATGTGGTAGTATAAAGAATTGCGTCTATTTCCAACTGTAACAATAATTGCAATTACTTACCTACTGAATATTAGTTCGATTCCCGGTGGGGCAGATTGAGATTTATCTTAATTTGTCTTGGTCTGGCTGGTGGAAGGCTTTCGCCGTGGCTAGTTATCACCCTACCGACAAAGACGTACCGCCAAGCGATTTAGCGTTCGGGTACGATGTCGTGTAGAAACCGATAGGAGTGTGGATTTCCTAGTACTCCTAACGAGTTAGCCCACTTCCATCTTAGATTGCATCATCACTTAACATCAGTGTGCCTAGTGTGAGCCTTCACCAAAACAAATCGAAAACTTCACATTCGCGTTAAGGGCAAATTTTATATGGAACTGAAGCAGCGCCCCTGGCGGGAGTGAGAGAAAACTCAAATGGGCGAGTGTCAGAACGCTTTTAATTTGACATTATTAGTGACTACGTTTTTACGCAGTCGCTCGGTGAAAAACTCACACTTGCCCCACAGAGTGCCGAGTGTGAGTTTGTTACCGAGCGACTGCGTAAAAACGTAACGCAAAATTATATGGAATTTTAGTAGCGCCATCTAGTTACCAGCAAAAGTGAACGCTTTTTTTCTATATAATCGAGTGGTGACGTTTTTACGCAGTCGTTCGGTGAAAAACTCGCACTTGCCCCACAGGTGTGATAGCAGTCAAGGGCCAACTTGTATTCGATAAAAAAAGAAAAAAAAGAGTACTAGTAATCTAAAACTCACCGATTATCTAACGATGAGTTCTTACTCATAATAATTAAGTTATATTGTATTGTTTCCTCTTTTGATTCTTTGTTTGTTTGACTGTTTACATGTTTTTTAGTGAGTGTTATTGATATACATAAAAGTGAATGTGGGCATTTTACTTATGTGTATTTTTCTCAATATGTATATTGTTACTGTACTTAAATAAATTATCTAAAATACAACTGATCATCGTTACCAAGCCCATTTCAACGGCACACTACAGAATTCTCACTTTATAGGAGAGGGAAAAAGAGATGATGCTTAGACTCACTCAATGCGAGTTGCCAGGCAGGATGGTATCATTTAACTCTAGAATGATCAATATTAAAATGTTTATGATAAAGACAATCAAAGATATCACCAATTTTCCTACTTCGTGGGCAAACAAATTTTTCCGGGTGCATCCCAGTAGTACCCCATACCGTAGTTCTATAGAACTGTTGGGATATTTTTCGTGCTGTCAAATTATATCCCAATAGTTCTATATTATAGTACTGTAGTATAGTTTTTGCTCTTGACTTTACTTATACCATATAAGTTATAAACTTTATATTATTTTGATTGATATTTCATTTCGTTTTTAACAATAAAATGTCCCTTGCGACAAAAGCTAAGTTGTTAAAACCAAGTAGTAGTTGTGTCTAAAAAAAAAATTCTCTTATTTTAGGTTACAAGGGAATACACATTTTACCACTTTGGAAGTATCTTTCGCGCAAACTATTCAGTTTAGAAAAAAATTATATTAAAAAGCTCAATACCATTTTAAAGACGTTTTGTGCAATTTAAGCAAAGCTGTATTCGATATAGTAGATATGTTTATAGATACTCTCAAATTTAAGTGAACATTTATTATCGCAATCAAAAGAGATTCCATATTATACTTATTAAAACTATAGATATTTTATATGTAACGTACAAACAAGATGTTGATATCGACATTTCTTTAATTATGACAATTGGACACTAAGCACTAATATGGTGTCAACAGTTCTATAGAACTAAAATTAGGGGGTACTGCTGGGATGCACCCATTTTTCCTAAAGATGAAAAAATTTTTCACAAAAAATAGAACCGACTCAAAGCGCACTAAAAAGTAAAAAATAAATGTGTCATTTAGTTGTTTTAATTTATTTAAGCATATCTATGAAGTCGGTGCCAGCCAAGTTTAAGGAACTTTTATTTTACGTAGTAAAGCAGTTTGTGGGTTCTAGGTAACGTCCTTAGAGTAGAAACCTTGGCTGGCACCGACTCCTAGATATGCTTAAGTAAATTAAAACAACTAAATGACACATTTATTTTTTACTTTTTAGTGCGCTTTGAGTCGGTTCTATTTTTTGTGAAAAATTTTTATTTCTTACTTTTTAGTTATTTATTGCCACGTAACGTACTCGTACTATACTGTCATAGTATATTATATGGCACTAGTAGCCAAAAAGCTACCGATACCGAGTCAAAAACCGAAATCGCTGTAAGCGTGCCTCCAAAATTTGAAGAGTTCCTTTAATTTCCCCAGGATATCATCATCAGATCCTAACATGAGGACAATGGGACCACCTTGGATGTATGCTCTTTCTAATAAAAAAAGAATTATCAAAATCGGACAACACTGTAAAAAGTTATGCGTGGTCATACATAAAAAAAAAAAAAAAAAAAAAAATATACGTGTCGAATTGAGAACCTCCTCCGTTTTTTTTCGTCGGTTAAAAAATATTTAAGTATTTCATACCCCGACTCAACTCGATCGCAGGTCCTCGTAATTCGCAGTCAGACCAAAGAGAGAGACACATCTCTGTAGTTGATTAAGGTTTACCTCTGAGGAAGTTGCAGCTGCTCTAAAACTCATATATTCTTCTCTGTGCACCGATATCTTTATCCCACCGAGGATATTCCTCCTGTTCGGTATGAAGATCTCATCGATGTGGAATTTAGTGGAGTGGAGTAAGGGCAGTTCCTTGCACGAGTCTAAGATATCGTTGTCACAGATGTGGAACACGTTTGCTATAGACGAGAGGACCGTCAGTTGCCACTGGACATCAGTGCTGACGCTTGTTGGTTGGTTTAGTGTACCATGCCCCAGTACTGTATAGCTGAGAACGATATAAATTAGGATACGTTTTTTAGTATATTTTCACCTCTTGTATCAGTTTCGAATTTAGCCGAAAAATTTGACATCTTAAGTTCAGGTTATCGATATCTTTGCTATCTAAAAAGTCTCATTGGCACATATAAAATTACTTAAGTGTACACGACATCACTTTCTTACCGTATGAAAATATTAAAAATGACGTAAAAGACAACTCGAAAGTAATCTTAATCATGACTGACAACTAAAGGTACAATAGTCATACAGATTGCAGAAGTAGTCGAAGAAGATTTGACTTACCCATGATCATTTGGCTTAAATTGGAAAGTGATATGGGCATTGTAGACTTGCGGCATCTGTGTCCCCGTGTCGTTATCATATACGGCCACTGTGCTGTGCAACATAGAGCTTTGTACGTCCAGGTGAACCTTGACAGGGGCATGGCAGTTGAACACTCCTTGAAAGTACGGGATCCATTTACCTTTAACATTATATTTTGTTGAAAGAATATAGCATTTTTTACAGAAGTATGTCCAGGCATTACTGCATAAAGTACTTACGTTAAGTAAGTACTGCATCTTAAAATTATTTATATGATCTATTATATAGAGGTCTGGTCTAGATTTTAGCAAATAATTCAGGAATTGCATATCATTAGATGACATTAGACTCAAAATGAATATATTTATTAGGAGTTACTTCATATTATTAAACAAAAAAAAAATGAGTAAAGATTGTATTCAAGCGCAAGTTAGCAGGAATATTATTAATGTCAATAATCCACATTGAAAAAAAAGCGTCATCATCATCTGACGGCCTCCGTGGCGCACTGGTATGCGTGGTGGATTTATAAGACGGAGGTCCCAGGTTCAATTCCCGGCGGGGCAGATTGAGATTTTTCTTAATTTGTCTTGGTCTGGCTGGTGGGAGGCTTTCGCCGTGGCTAGTTACACCCTACCGACAAAGACTACCGCCAACATTCAGGTTCCGGTACAATTCGTGGGTTTCAAATAAAATAAACCTGTGGATTTTCATCCACTCCTTAACATATATATATATTAGATATCATACTTATATATATGTGTATATATATATATATATAAAATCATATTATCAGTCTATTCCATAAGTCAAAGAGGCGCCTCCGTAAAGAAGAGGGGATATGGACAGTACACTCACTACATTTTTTTCCAACCCGTTGGCGGGCTTGGTCGCTGATAACAAAATCATTCAATGGTCAATGAATCCTAATTACATTTAGGAGTAACAGGCGCAGTTCCGCTGTATTGATAGAGTCCTACTCCTCCAGAGAGTGCCGACGCTACAGAATAGGCGTATTTTGCTCCGGGATACATCAGGAAGAATTCATTCATCAGAGCCGATAATGCTTCCAAATTGCCAAATGCGTTCTCCATAATCTGAGTGAAGAGAGTTATGATTCTTTGATAAGAATATAATTTTTAGCTTTGATTTGTTTATTCAGCAAGTTATAAAATCAAAATTATCTAATTTTACATTGATAAAAAGACGCTTTTAAATTCATTTTAGAGGATTATTGTAACAGTTATCCATGTTATAATTTTGTAAGATTTTGTTTCATGTATTTATCTATGTAGAGACAAAAATCCAAATGGCTTTTCTCATTCTCATATTTATTTATATACAACTAGCTGACCCGGCAAACGTTGTTTTGCATTAAAAATATAAAAAAAAATTAGATGAAAATTAGATAGTAGCCGATTCTCAGACCTGCTATACGCATACAAAATTTGGTAAAAATCGGTAAAGCCTTTCTGGATGAGTGTGGACAACGAAAACTCCAATGACTTTCAGAATTTTATATATTAGATTTGCCAACAAAATCTAACCAATTTATAAACATCAGTTGTGACAAGTAGGTGATCATTCAGGCACTTCCTAGCCCAAGTTCCTCGCCAATGTGCTTGTATACACGTAGCTGCCTCGTGTCTTCTTATTAATTTCTCTCGTTCGTTTTTTAGCAAACCACATGGTACTTCTTCGGTAGCCAACTCACATATGTGGGAAAACGTAGCTGGATCTGAACTGAGCAGTTTTCTCTTTGTTTCAGAGTCTATCAGTGATTTTTCTTCTCCCACCTAAAAATAATTTATATATATAAATATTTTTTTATACTAACTTTGACGACCTCCGTGGCGCAGTGGTATGCGCTGTGGATTTATAAAGGTACTGGGTAAATAATTATTTATACCACCCTACCGACAAAGACGTATGCCTAGCGATTTACGTTCCGGATGTCGTGTAGAAACCGAAACGGGTGTGGATTTTCGTCCCACTTCTAACAAGTTAGTCCGCTTCCATCTTAGACTGCATCATCACTTAACATCAGGTGTGATAGCAGTCAAGGGCCAGCTTGTAGTCGATAAAAAAAAAACTATTCTTTGAGATAAATGATTATCATTATTATCAGTTGATAGACGTCATTCGCTGGACATAGGCCTTTAATACAGCTAGTAGCGGTCCCATCAACACTGTGCCCATTGCCCACTAGGGCTCTTTGAACTATGTGCCCTCATCCTTTGCGACGACCTTTTCCGGCTTTTAAAGGTGCATTTATATGTAACTGGCTAGTTTTGGAAATATAAATCAGATTTTCAAACACTGAAGGTTTTTAAACGAAAATGAGTCAGAAACTGATAACCTATCAAATATTTTTTTTACTTGGAAATTTAAAACAAGTAATAAAATAAGTAATAAGCAAACAACCTGTTCTTCTTCCATCTCAAATTCGCCCATACCCTCTGTTTCTTCAACTTCAGGCATGACACAATCGCATGGATCCTGGTCAGCGATGATCCTTACAGATGGAGGAGGCGCTGGTTTTGGAGGCATACCGAAGTCTGGGTCACAGAAGTATTGTCTCAGTACTGCGCACACGCTGCGATAGTCGTGGTGCGTTAGTCTCTTCATCAGCACAGATTGCAATGCTCGCTTGAACATCCAGTGCCGTAAGGATTTGTTGTAGCCCACGATATCTGGATCCCATTCCAAGTCTGGTTGGTATGCGCTAGAGTCAAATTGTAATTAGTCAAAATCAAGTTGTTACTTATGAAAATGCTGAATGAGGTGATTAATACCCAATTTCACCAACTTCCCATATATAATTACTTAGTTAATAGACGAGTATTAAGTGAAAAGGGCTAAACTAATTTTTTTACGACGGTAGTGCTCGAGTCAGATTTTTAGTTACTTTTTTTATCGGAAATTATTTTAATTGCACACAATAGATGTTTTAAAATTATGTTTTTCTTATTTTGACTAATCTATATTTTAAAATAATTATATAGAATTTCTTCATTAGATTCACTCATCCTGACAGTACGAAAATCAAATGAAAATCACACATTTTCCTAATTTGAATTTGGAATTATGTTCTTTAAAATTTAAACTTTCAATCATACTAAAACCAGCCAGATACAAATTGCCAAAGAGATTTTAATACAATTTTATACATACTATAATGCGAAAATACTATTTTCCCGACCTTTATATTTCCAATATCATTACATAGTATAAAATAAAGTCGCTTTTTTATGTTTGTCCGTATGTATGCTCAAATCTTTGAAAGTACGCATCCGATTTTCATGCGGATTTTTTCATCAGATAGAGTAGTTCAACAGGAAAATTTATGTGTATAATATGTGCACAATGTAACCCCTACGAGATTGCCTTTTACAGAATGTAATTTAATTGAATATTTTCCAAGATATATAAGATTAAAAATGCAAGGACATAGCGTTGGAGACAGAGTTGGGGGGCGCGCGGAAATGATTATATTTTCTAATGACAAAAAAGCTGTAAATGTAGTATATAAAGACATTATTGAGTATACTTTTGTACCAGCATTGCACCCGTGCGAAGCCGGGGCGGCTCGCTAGTCTGAGTATAAAAATTGTACAGAATTGAACATAAGGATGCAACTTTAAAAAATATCACTCAATTCTTAGAATACGATGTCTCTCCATTATTAACGTAGTACTCGGGGTTAAAAGAAGATCTTTGATATGTAAACTTACTTAAAAAAATCCTTTTCATTCGCCGCCATATTGAGTGTGGATTTATTCACTCGTATCCAATTAGAGAACGCAGTGCCGAGGTTTGAAAGGAAACGGGACGCCCAAGGGCACTCTTTGGCCGCCGCACACTGAATCACGTCTCGCGTGCCGAGCAATAATGACGACTCCGACAGAAACATCGCGTGCCAGTTCATACGGGAGTGCACCCAGATCCTGGTGAATTACACGAAAATTATGATCTAAGTGTGACTTACTAAGTTTTTGTCATCGTCTCTTTGTCATTGTTACTTACTGTAACCTAACGTCACATACTGTAACGTACTGTCACCTATGATGTGTTTACTCTTTTTGTCGCTCTGCCACCGAATTTGCTTATTTTCGGAATTATATTCTTAGAAGTAGCCATGTACATTGAATCAAATCAGTGCCGAGCAATACTGATGATTCCGGCATTCATTGGCATTGCATGCCAGTTCATATGGGAGTCCATGCAGTTCCAATATTTATATTTAAATTAGACGAACATAGTATCAAACTAAAAGGAGCTGAAGGTCCCTTTTATACCCTTGTCAAATAACTTGACTCGAAAATCAAATTATTTTAATCACAATTTGCAAAATGTAATACCTGCAGAAATGTCTTCCTGGAGGCAACTTGATTTCGAGACTATTATAACTCCGTGTTTCAACATAAGCCTTGGCTATCGGCAGTTCGTTATCGACGAACCATTCAAATACTTCTAACATCAAATACGCTGGTTCTATATAATCGAATATTGGTACACCACAGTTGAAAAGTATTCTAGGATGTAGCATACTCAGAGATATTCTTAAAATATTCTCGTCTGGTCCATCAATTTGTAGATATAATGGTGCTGACTTTGGTGCGTGTATGTCAATATTTTTGCTTAGAGGTGTTTTCGTTATTCTTGTAGGTGGATTGCTGGCTACAGATGTGAAATTATACATCGATGGATAATATAGATTGCTGATATTCACTATAGATTCTTGTAACTGAAAAATGTTATTCGTTTTAACAATTTTTTCTTTTCTTTCTGTTGTTCTCGGCGATTGATTTGTTGGTATGATTGGTAAGCTGATCATGAATTTCTGGCAAAAGCTTAAATGTTAAAGCGTTCCTTTGTTTCATTTGAAAAAAATCTCAGTCGGTTTTGAAAAGTTGGCGGTGTTACATCGCCGTGTCTGGGAGAGCACATAAACCTTCGGTTCCCGTCATTATCATTAATATATGACGGCGCCTGCCCGTACATCTGAACTGCCATTTCTGTTTTTCTATAAAAAAGAACAGACCTAATCTTTGAAGATTACCATTAGAAATAGATAATGTGGATTCCCGTCTTGATCCATATGTGTAGCAAATGATCGTGAGCGGTATTAGTCTGCCATGACTCCCTTGATTCTATATGTACACTGTATTTCTTATCGAAAATGCGCTGTCTTTTAAAAAGATCGTTATTGCTTAATAATGACCTTTTGACTGCCGTGACATTAAAAGACTAATGGCCCAAGAGCCTCCACTCACCCCACTACTTGGAGTCATTCTAAGTTGTATAAAAGGAGAGGGTCTACAACTGGTGGGCAGCCTAGGCTCTGGCGTGGCGCGGTGCAGACGTTGTACTTTGCTTATCGCTTAACCTAGACAACTCGGATAATTAATTTGTGCAAACGAATTAATTATTACTCTCAGCTTGAGTCGCGGTGTCTTGGGGTTACATTAATTAACACGAGACGTTACGTATCATTGCAATACCATAATTTGTCAGTAGTAATTCACTTTTAATTAAGTTGCTGTTAATTATTCTTTCAGTTATCGATTTGTGGGTTAGTTATAAACTTATAAATTCTAAACTTATAAAATAAAGGATTACCCTATTATTTTATTCACTATGGTGACCCTCTTTCGACATATATATACAAAATATTAAAAAAAAAAGAAGTTGCGAAATTTTGACGCCAGTAATCTACCACGTTCCAAAAGCGAGCTACTGCAGCAATTTCTGCGAGCAAATTATTCTAGTGAACCATTTGGATATCTTAACCCCACCAAGCAGTACCTAAAAGATGACAATACCATTTCTGAGAGCAACTACCGAGTTATGTTAGTGATTCGCTCAAAACTCAATCAGGTATATAATTATTATGACAAATTATGATACATAATTTTTTAACTATTCATAACTGTATAATCTTGCTCATTTTTCTTTCAGAAACTGAGAACAACCTGATCTTTGAAGAACATTAAACTGGAGTAGTAATGGTGGAAAATAAACATCCTGCCTTGATCCATAAACAAGTTTAAATATTTTTTTTACCTATAATCATACTTTTTATTATATTTTTATGATATTAAACTAATATTTTTTACTTTATACAACATGGCTATGAACATAATAAAATTATTTTTTATGTTGCTAAAAAATAATCGTGAGCATTCGTGTCGCACCTACAGTGGATTTTCAATGTGTCTGCCAAGATGTGAAAACCACGAAAACTCCCTTGAGTACATCTTTATGTACACATATATAAAATTTAGCTTTTATACTATAACGAAAGTATAATTGCTACTTACTACGTACAAAATGCGCTGTCTCTTGAAAATATCGTTATTGCTTAATAATGACCTTTTGACTGCCGTGACATTTAAAACACTAATGATGGAGATGATAATGAGCTACTCACAGCATTAAATGGTATCCACTCTCGTAGTTCCTCCTTCATCTGCTGCACAGTATTAGAGGTGGTGGGGGCTGCGAGCTCTTTTCCAGGTTTCCTTGTTTGAGGAACCGTTTTGTCGTGTTCTTCGCGGAATTGAAATGTTATCTGTAATTTTCTTTGATTAACCATTCCACCTCCTTCGTTTTAAATAAGACGACAAGCTAACTTGAAAGTGGTACGTTTTTACGAACCTCCAAAATGTTTACCTAATGTAATGATTTTTACGCGGCATCATGCCGGCACGTTATATCGCTTAGTGGTACGTTTTTGCCGGTAGGATAGTAGCTACGGTTGAAGCCTAGCACTAGACTAGACAATTTAAAAAATCCTAAGGTCACCCCTGCTAGGAATCCGCCGGAAAAGGCCGGAACAGCCATGCCAACATCCACAGTACCACGGATCTCGTCAAAAATGTACTTAACCCAAACTCGCAACAAATAACTATGGTTGTCTAAGAAAATACTCACCGATTCAGTGCTTTGAACATCAAGTAAATGAGGCGCATAGGACAGTTTCATAAGGCCATTAATTTTCAGAAACCTCGTACGTGGACAGTCGAAGGCATCGTACAATCCGTGCTTCCGCGCCCAGTCGATCCAACGATAAGTCTTCCACAAAGCGACATCTGAAAATGTTTAGCTTAAGTTTCCATAAGCTGGATACAGCCTTTAACAATGCGGTGCCAAATATGTGAAACTTAGTTTATGACTAGCTGACGCCTGCGGTTTGCTCATGTAGTTCCCGTTATAGTGGGGTTGTCAGGATAGAAATTAGCCCACGGCGTTCTTTACGAGTCTGGCTAACATATAAATAGTAATTCTTGCAATAGAACTGGTAGGTTAGTCGGAACAAACAGACAAACTAATAAAAAATTATAAAAGTGATTTTTTTCATTTTATTACCTTATTTACTTGCATATGCTTGTGTTATTGTAGAGCTGTTTATTAGAAATCACAAACGCAAACAAGATAGATCAATTTTATTTATTTTTATAGCTCCAAATCAATCTTAGTAAATGTCCCTATGTCCCGGGGTCTAGTGGTTAGCCTATCTGGCTCGATCACGAGGTCCTGGGTTCGAATCCTGGGTCGGGTCACGGTATAATTTTTAACGGAGTTTTTTCATTCTTCTATGAAATTCTCAGTACATTCCAAGCCCGGAGACAGGAAGGCGATCCCGGTCGTTGTCATCTGATAGTGATCGTTAATAAATGATACATTATCACCCTAAGCCCGCCAACCCGCGTTGGGGCAGCGTGGTGGGTCTACGTTCCATATCCCCTCTCCTATACGGAGGGAGGCCTGACCTTGTAGTGGGCCGTTAATATGCTGACAATGATGACGATGATGAATGTCCCTAGAATAGTTAAAAATTGCACACTTTTGGTGTAATTCACGATTAACTAAATGGTTTCCACGGGAAAGGAACCAACGCGAGTGAAACAACCAGTAACTCAATATAATCTATCTCATAGGCCAATGTTCCAACGGCAAGTCGGATCAACGAACTACTGTAAAAATATGAATAAGTACCTGGTTCTGGCAATGGCTTCTTCAATGGTAGATCCCTGGCCATCGTCACTAGCATGTTCATCTCGTGGGCTGGAGTGATGCCCGGCAGAGCGAAGTTGGGCAGATTCTTAGTATCCTTGACGAATACTGACGTCATTGAACTACGCTGGATAAATTAAAGATTCTATGTTATGATGCATGCATGCACAAGCTGATGCTCGCGACTTTGTCCACGTGAATTTAAAACTTGTCATCTAAAGGTGTAATGATTACGACTTATTATTAGACCTATGATAAGCTGCTCTAGTAGGGTCCTTGCGAATTCGGCTGGGCAGGGAGAACAACTTGAACAGAGGAGGTGAGTGTTGACGCGCGTCACTAAGGGTACCCTTAAACCTACACCCGTGTCACAAGTCTCGGGCTCTGTTCGGAGTTTTTCACTCAGCCACGCGATGGACCCGGCACCCGCACGGTGAATCCATGGAATGCTAAGATATTCGTCTGTCTATGGTCCAGTTCGGTAGGTCCAATTTCGAGAAAGAGGTGAACCGCCGAATCCAACTCGGTTGGGCAGCTTTCGGAAAACTGCGTGACATCTTTTCGTCCAAAATTCCTCAGTGCTTGAAGATGAGAGTCTTTGAACAGTGCGTGTTGCCAGTAATCACATATGGATCCGAGACTTGGTCGCGAACTGCGGGCTTCATAAGAAGGCTCAGAGTCACTCAGCGGGCGATGGAAAGAGCAATGCTCGGAGTATCGAATCAGAAATGAGGAGATCCGCAGAAGAACCAAAATAACCTACATAGCTCAGCGAGTCGCAAAACTGAAGTGGCAATGGGCGGGGCACGTGGTTCGAACAACTGATGGACGTTGGGGGTCGAAGGTGCTAGAATGACGACACCGCACCGGAAAGCGCAGTGTTGGTTGACCCCCCACCAGGTGACGACATCTAACGGGTCGCAGGGAGCCGCTGGGCACATGCGGCTCAGGATCGTTGTGTTTGGACGTCCACTGGCTGATAATGATGATTAGACCTCATCATCATTATCAACCTATTAACTGCCCACTACAGGTCCAGACCTCTCTCATTATAAAGGAAGTTACATGGAGCTTTAAATGTCACGCTGTTCCAATGTCGGTTGGCGAGCTTAGGCTGATAATATTTCATTAACTTCTATTAGTAACTGTTTACTAATAGAAGTTAAATGATCGGGAGCGAAAGCTTTCCGAGAGACACTTTTCACTACCAACTTCCAACTCTGAAATTAAAAAGTTTACTGAAAATTGCTTCTTATATTATATTCTTTATTATTCCATAGCCCAGGACTTCGTGATCTGAAACCACTTCTAGATAAATGAAGCAGTTTTCAATATTAATTAATTATTGTTGATAAAAGAAACTCCGCTTTTTGAGATTTCAACGTAGAGAAAAATCAAACAGTTGTAAATACAGACCCTAATAGCCGATGTTTCTTTAGTAGTCTGTTTCTTGGTGCTTTTGGTCTTGACCGTGCTGGTGAAAGTGTCTTCATCGTCGTCCCAGAAGAACATCGGCACTTCCGTTGTTATCAGATTCCACAATATTTCAGGATCTATAAATAATACGTAGCCGATAGATAACAGACAGTAGCAGCAGGCGACATATTATCATCGTGACACGACGACATCTGGACTCGGAAGGTTATGTTTCGCTAATTCTGCCTTGTGTTAACCACAGAAGGTAGAATTAGTGAAACAGAACCTTAATTACCACAACAATTATGTACTCATGCCACAGAAAAACATACAAACCAGTAGAGTCGCGGTAACACGTCACCTCCTGCTGCCGTTTGCAGTCACCTACAAACAGTTTCTGGTGCCCGAAACGTGCGAGTGCGTAGTAGACCATATTCGACAACTGTATGGCTAGTGTAAGATTTTACCGCGTCGATATCGAGAACGGTAAACGCAAATTTTATATGACACTGACACTCACCCATTTGAGTTTTCTCTCGATACTGCCAGGGGCGCTGCTTCAATTCCATATAAAATTTGCCTTTACGCGAATGTGAAGTTTTCGATTTGTTTTAGTAAAAACTCACACTAGGCACTCTGTAGTCGACGTGTCGCAGCACAACGACAGTACTAGTTTACATGGATTTGTTCGAAATAATATTCATGGCGGACGACATGTCGCACCCCTAAATCTAAAGGGAACTAACTCGAAATTCTTGATTTTTGAGTTATGAACACCTTTGAATTTGTCCATTCAATACCTGTCGACCAATAAATCAGATTCAAAACTATTACCAATATTCGCCGCTAGATGTCTTTGTATACCTATATTGTTGAACAAGCGACCCCACCCCTCTCGCATCCAAAACAGCGACAACGCCAGTTGGGACCAAATTTACAAGTGGAATGCACGTACCGGGCTTAAACAAATTGGAGTTATTTTGGGTTACACCCATATTCTTGAAATTTGATGGAGCATTATTTCGAGTTATCGCCATTTTGATAGTAAGTGCTGAGTTAATTAATGAAACATTTTGAGTTGAACCAGTATTACGGATAAGGTAAATACAAAAGAGGACTAACTTAAAACGAAAATCACCAAAATGGGTTCAATACAAAAATATATACACAAATAGATAAGCTATAAGGAAGCATCTATCAAAATGCATTATTAAGACCCAGCCCTTTATTAAAACGCAAGATTGTTAATATTTATCACATTCTGCTATAAAATAAACATCATACATAGAGAAAACTTCTGCAATACACAGGGACTCGGCAATAATCAGTTTTTTGCCTCTCCTGTAAAATGAGCTTTTTTGAGTTAATACCTGTTTAAATATAGAGGTGCGATGTTATTTTTAACCGACGAAAAAAAACGGAGGAGGTTCTCAATTCGACACGTATATTTTTTTTTTTTTTTTTATGTATGACCACGCATAACTTTTTACAGTGTTGTCCGATTTTGATAATTCTTTTTTTATTAGAAAGGGCATACATCCAAGGTGGTCCCATTGTCCGCTTGTTAGGATCTGCTGATGATATCCTGGGGAAATTGAAGGAACTCTTCAAATTTTGGAGGCACGCTTACAGCGATTTCGGTTTTTGACTCGGCATCGGTAGCTTTTTGGCTACTAGTGCTATATAATATACTATGACAGTATAGTACGAGTACGCTACGTGGCGATAAATCACTAAAAAGTAAGAAATAAAAATTTTTAACAAAAAATAGAACCGACTCCAAACGCACTAAAAAGTAAAAAATAACTGTGTAATTTAGTTGCTTTAATTTACTTAAGCATATCTAGGAGTCGGTGCCAGCCAAGGTTTCTACTTTCAAGGACGTTACCTAGAACCCACAAACTGCTTTACTACGTAAAATAAATGTTCCTTAAACTTGGCTGGCACCGACTTCATAGATATGCTTCAGTAAATTAAAGCAACTAAATTACACAGTTATTTTTTACTTTTTAGTGCGTTTGGAGTCGGTTCTATTTTTTGTTAAAAATTTTTCATAATTATAAATTACTAGAAAGCAGTTGAGTTGCGGCGTCGTCTGGATTTGATTACGAACTCGCACCCGAAGTTTCAATACGTCGTGGTCATTTGGAACTAAAAATGTTTAAAATGGAAGTTCAAAATGAAATTACATAGTTGAAAAACTAATTTTGTGCTCAGAGTGAATAATGCATTCCATAATGTTTAAGTACCATTTTAGCCATCTTTACTAATATTAAAAATGTCAAAGTTTAAATGTATGGACGGATGTTTGTTACTCTTTTACGCAAAAATTACTGAATGGATTTTGATGAAACGTCACAATAATATAGCTTACATATCAGAATATTACATATGCTACATTTTATCCCGAAATTCCCACGAAAACGAGAATTACTTTTACATAATATTCATGTGTCATTCATGTCATTTACACTTTTCTATACAACAATATTCATGATAATTCAATATAATAATATATATTGGCATTGTCGATTTTGAGGTGCCTTACTATAGGTACGACCCAGCGTCAGTTCTTTAAAATAGCAGTGCGTTGCTCTACTGGGATCGAACAATTATCACTGATAGGTATATTGTAGCCAATAGACCTGATATAGTGATAATAGATCGATTAACGCGCCGTGCAATGATGGTTGATATTACTGTTCCACATGATGATAATCTGGTGAAAGCTGAAAAGGAAAAAGTATTAAAATACTTGGACCTTGCTCATGAGATTACCGTCATGTGGAATGTTGATTCAACAATGATTGTTCCTATAGTCGTTTCAGTCAACGGTCTTATAGCGAAAAGCATTGATGAACATCTTAAAAAGCTTTCGCTTAATTGTTGGATCAAGGGTCGGATACAGAAGGCAGTAATTCTTGAAACGGCGCGTATTCTGAGGAGGTTCCTCACTCTGGAGCCCTGACCACCGGTTCCTTGGACCCCCGGGCCCCGCAGCAGGCGGAATAGATTTTTTTATAATTTTTTAATAGTGTTTTTATAATTGTTTTAGAAGCATTGTTGAAAATTTAAAAAGAAATGTAAATAAATAAATGATGGATTATATTGGCATAATACTGAACTAGAAGAAACCCAAGCTCGCGTGAATAATAACGGAGTGTACTTGACTAATTACTAAAAGCGGCGTCAACCTAGCTAGTTTTCTGTAGCTTCATTTTACGTAGCAACACCTCGTTTCTGTATTGACGAAGCTAATTCAACTGTCAAAGTAAGTCTAATTTACCTGTTAATTCTCCTGAAGGCGACGCAGTCAATGCTGAGAGCAGATCAATCAGACTCAAGGAGTGATTGATCGAGCGCCAACCGTATCAATATATGCTTATCAAAATTACATCAATCAACTTTTCGTAAAAAGGTTTTTTGGTACGTGTTTAATGATCTAAAAAATATGTAGTTTTGTAGACCTATTTAGATATTTACAGTTCTTTATATTGGGAGATCGTGCATTTGCCAGCTTCCAGTTCGAACTAATTAAGAAATGAAATATATCTCGTGAATGGTCTGACGATAGTTCAAGTTCAGGGACTTTCAAAACCTTGTCTGATAAAGTATGTACTACTGCTATGCTGTCGCCAAGCAGAAAATAAACTTTAGGTTTATCTAAATTAAAATTAAACCTCATGCTCCTAGTAGGTCTTGCAAAGTAAGGATAGATTTGATAAAGCGACGTCTTTCTACTTAACATTAAGTAAGTCAGCTGACTACAAAAAAGGATACTTAAAATTTTGACAACGTGGTCAAACACACAGGACAGTGGGTATATCACAGTCAAGAAGAAGAAGAAGAAGAAGAAACACTTTATTGCACATAAAAATAGATATAACAGATACAAAAAAAGGATTAAAATAAACATGCAAAGGCGGCCTTATTGCTAGAAGCAATCTCTTACAGGCAACCTATTGATAGGACATTTGAGTATCGTAAGCGGGGTGGTGCAATGAGAAGAAATTTCTTAAACTTATTATAAATATAATATTTAAAAATATAAATAAATAAATAAATAAATAAACTACATAAAAAGTAAACATAATATATAAATGTATATAAACAATACCAATATATAAAAAATACATATAATTATTTTCTATTTAACGACAAATAGTAGCTATTCAAGCGAGACTTAAAAATGGGCAGCGAAGTACTCGCGCGGACCTCGGATGGCAGATTGTTCCACAGCTTAATAGATTTGGAAGTGAAAGAGTTACTGTAAAATTTCGAATTAGAGAAAGGTAATAATAATCGATTCTCATTACGGGAACGGAGATTGTGAGAATCAACATCGCGAATGAAACGGAAGCGGTCTTTCAGATAAGAAGGAAAGAAAGGATTATAAAGGATAGAATATAAGAAGCAAAGTAGGCGGTGCTGACGGCGCAATCTAATTGGCAACCACTTCAGACGATCACGATACTCCGAAACGTGATCAAACTTGCGTAAATCAAAAATAAATCGAATGCACAAATTTTGAAGACGCTCGAGTTTGTCGAGTTGTACTTCGGTTAGATCGGGGCAACAACAATCAGCATAATCCAATAATGGTAATAGAAGAGACTGTGCTAAGGAGATTTTGGTTTTAATTGGAAGGAAATTTTTTAACCTATTTAAGGATCTAACCGAGGCGAAAACTTTGCGACTTACTTCACCCACTTGTGAAGACCAAGATAGTGAGTCATCAATGAGGAGGCCAAGATTTTTGACACATGTACTAAAGCTCAAATCGGAAGTGTTAAAACGAACAGCAGGCAGTGAGCTGAAAGTCAGTTTGGCTATTTGGGGACGGCTGCCAAGCACAATGACTTGAGACTTATTTGGATTAACACACAAGCCAAATGAATGACACCACGTGTAAATCCTTTCCAAGTCTTTATTGAGCTTCTTAATGGCGTCAGAAATACAAACAGCTGGAGCTGAAACATAAAGTTGTAGATCATCAGCATAGAGATGAAAGGAAGAAGACAAGTGTGCAGATACTGAGTTTATAAAAACAGCAAAGAGGAGTGGGGAGAGAACGCCACCTTGAGGGACCCCAGCAATTAGTGACGAATATGAGGAGAGATTATTATTATAAAGAACACATTGCTGACGCCCATTCAAGTAGCTATGGAACCAATTTAAGGGTACAGGAGAAATATTAAGAGATTTTAGTATAGCAAGGAGAATATCAAAGTCGACAGTATTAAAGGCATTACTAAAGTCTAAGAGAGCAAGAACAGTAAGAAGTTGGTTGTCCATATTGGCACGGATGTTATCACAAACCTCAACAAGAGCACTAGTAGTGCTATGACCACGTCTAAAACCTGATTGGAAAGGGCTGAGGATGGAATATTTTGTAAGATAAAGATTAAGTTGATGGTGCACAATACGCTCCAGGACTTTGGACAAGAAGGGTAGAATTGAGATTGGGCGAAACTGAGAGAAGGAAGAAGGATTTTTGGCCTTAGGTATTGGAATGATGTGAGCTTTACGCCAGATTGTAGGGAATTCACCGGAAGATAGAGAGACATTAAAAATATGTGAGATAATTGGAACGACAGTATCAGACACTAATAAAACCATTTTCCTGTTTATACCATCACAACCAGTAGCATCGGATTTTATTGCTAACAAATGCTTTTTTACTTCAAAAGGAGTTACAGGACAAAATTCTGAAAGAAAGAATGAATAGGTGATAGAGAGTTAAGAAAAGTCAATGTGCTAGCTTTTGTTAGATGATCCATCGGCGTTAGATTGGTGAAGTGACAGTTAAGGGCGTCAATATCCAAGTTAAGCAAGATATCAGAACGCTGCCGCCCAATACCAAGAGTCCCCAAAAATCTCCAAACCTCAGAGCATCCTTTGTTCAACACAGCGGAGTGAATATGATTACGTTGGGCATCCCTGCAGATTTTATTGCAACGATTACGAAGGCGCTTATATTTTGAAAGATTACTTTCAGAGGGATTACGTTTGTATTTAGATTTGGCTGAATTGCGCTTCGCCATTAGTGCTCTAATATCCTGCGTCAACCAAGGAGCCGGAAGATGTTTAAGTTTGATAGGACGAAGAGGAGCATGCCTGTCAAAAAGCTGAATTAAAATAGAGTTAAAAAGGGATATTTTGTCATGAACCGAATCAGCATTAAGTATACAGTCCCAATCAATGTTACTAAGGTCAGACATAAATAAATCGTTATTGAAATTTTTGAAGCTGCGTCTCATAACAACAGAGGGTTTAAGTTTAGGTGGACGAATATTGTATGATAAATAAATAAGATCATGATACGAAAAGCCTTCCGCACCAAATTGGCCGTGAATGGAAACTAAATCAGGGGACGATGTTAGCATTAAATCTAATTTGGAAGGAACACAGTTGGGAAAAAAAGTGAGTAGCCTGTGTTGGGAGCAAATTAAGATTAACGCCATTAATGACACTTAATAGTCGTTTCGCCCTTGAGTCATTTTTTAACAAGCAAGTGTTAAAATCTCCCATTATAATCGTATGATCAACAGAAGGAGTGTATTGTTCTAAAAGATTTTCAAAGCTATCGAAATAATCAATGGTAAGTGAGGGACTATAAAATACACCCAATAAAAGCTTAATGCGACCAAATAAGACTTCAATAAAGAGATGCTCGGCTGACTCTGAATACTGAGAAGGAGAAGAATTCAAAATAGTAAAAGGAATGTGGCTGCGAAGGTAAATGGCAACACCGCCACCCCCTTTGCCGGTACGGTCATTGCGAATTAGATGGAAGTTTGGTAAGGAATACGAAGTAGATGGAAGATTAGGTTTAAGGAACGTTTCAGATACAAGGATAGCGTGAATGTTTTTGTTATCAAATGTGTCTAACATATCCGAAAAGTGAGAAGGAATGCTCTGTGCATTTTTTAAAAATAAGGAATTAATAACAATATACAAAAACAAAAAATTGACCAGGGCGGTAAGTCGCAGCGTGAATTGAAACGTAAAAGGTTGTGAAGTTATACATAAACTGTGATCCGACACTATGGTCAACGTAGAATAATAACAGTCAACGCAACAAATGACATTGAATGAACAACATATTTTCAATCTAAGTTAAAGTGACAGCTGACATAATGACGTTTATGTTTAACTTACAAATGTAAACAAAAAAATTTTAGGTTGACCGTCTATAAGTATAAAAGTAAAAAGAAAATAAAGTGAACACAAAGACATATAGAATTGTATAGTATACTAACTTCACAAAGAAAATACCTAACTGAAATAACAAAAGCATAGCCCGGCCAGCTAACAATCTAAAGTAATAATTAATACACAAATAACAATGATAAGTAACAAGAAAACTATCATTGAATAAAGCAAAGAATCCAAAACGCTGGCTAAGTTTAGCCTAACGTTTGGTTAATTTTCTTGGTCGGACCACTTTGGCTACGTTACTACCAGCACCTGCAGGCCTCGGATGAGCAGCTGGGGCCGACTGGCAAGGAGCAGAGACGTCCTCGGGAACGAAAGCATTCAGCTCGTCCACAGTGCAAATGTTCTTGCGAGATCCATCGGGCCCTACAGCTACGATCCGCCCATCATTGGTCCAGCACTTAGTAACTCCAAGACGCTGGCGCGCCGCCATGAACACATCGTGCCGTTCCTTCGTCAGAAATTCGGAAAGTGTGATGCCAGTGCCTTTGAAGCCAGTTTTACCGAACCATATTTTGTTTCTGATGTTTGAATTTGAGAATTTAATCAGAATTGCTCTGGGCTTATTCGATTTGGAGCTACCTAACCTGTGACAGCGATTAATATCATCTATAGAAAAATCTGGAATGGAAAGATGATCACAGAGTACCTTCGTGACAACACCGGCTACTTTCTCGGCTTTATTCTCCGGAACACCATGGAGCAGTAAAATTTTCCTCCTGCTTCTCATCTCCATTTCTTCTTGTTGTCTAGATAGGAGTTTTACTTGCATTTGAAGTGATTCAAGAGCTGAGAGGATGAAAGTTCTGAATGTAGTAAACTGGGCCGTGATGTTGGAGGTTGGACTTGTAGCCGGTATTGAGCCCTGGAGACTACGCTGGAATTCTGCCATTCTTATGTTGAAGTGTTCTCCCAATTCAGTTATTGATTTTTGTAATGAGTCCATGTTGTGCACAATGTTGTTAGGTTAGGTTGTAAGATGTAGTGAAAATGTTGATAAAAAATAAAATAACTTTAAGACAGTGATAAAAATATAGGAAAACACTGCTGCTGGTACGTACAATACTTTTAAAACATTTATGTAACGCTAAATTATCAATATCTAATTAAAAACAAATAAAAAACGAGAGCATCAAAAAACATGTGTTATGTGTTTAACACCTACCCACGAAAAAAAGTCAAGTTGTTATATGCGTTTAAAAAACAAAGAATCACTTACCCTTAAAAGTGTAGGTAACATTCATAGCTCCAGTCAAAGCATGCAGTACATCGAACTCAGTCATCGGTTCATCTTCTACAGAGGGGTCTTCATCAGAGTTCATATCAGGTGCCGCTAGTTTTAACAGCGCCTATAATTTTTCATTAGCAAAAGTTTTGCTACTCCAATGAAAGGTTATATAAATGCGAATTTATATTTTTTTTCTATTTCCACTATTTATACATAATTCCACTATTTATACAAAAACCGGACAGATACCTGATAAATTCGCACAGTAACGCTTCTGAGATTTACCAATCAACAACGAAAATTTGGTAAAACTAAAATTTTACACCTCATTAGTTTTACCTAAAAAGTATTATTTTCAACTTGGAAAATAAAAGTTAGTGAGTATCAAATATTGATATCGTGTAATAAAAACTGAATCAATGTAATAAAAATTTGTTTAATGTGTATAAAGGCCTTTTAGTACTAAGATGGACGTCTTGGGCGATGGATGGCTGGCTTTTGGGAGCGTCTGTTCAATTTTGATTAGCAATTACACAGTAATGCGTCATGAATGTTTCATGAGGACAGGCGTTTGAGTTAAAGTTCATGGAAAGGGCACTTGGAATGTGGATAGAGGAAATTATAAAATAATTATGTTTTAGTTTTTAGTTAATTATATGAAGAAGCTTGTTCTATTCAGAGCTACAGTTTTCTGCTTGTTTATAATACCTATTGTTGTATGAAGTTTATTTAAGTACGGTGCTTACGGAGTGTCTATAACATTTTTTTCAGACCAATACCTATGCTAATATTTTAATTTGAGATGTAATTCTATGTCAGTTAGATACTATTCCTACTAACTTTATATATCTGATTGGTATTTATGAGACAATTACGCAATTTTTTATACTACCTATATAAAAATATCTTTACAAGTAAAATTAACGTGGCTTGAAGTTTGCTTATTCTATTCGTAAAATATCTTAAAGCTCGCTTATTCTACTTTTAGTTTGAAAAAAAAACACAGTGTTCTTAGTTTTCTGTGGTGTCTTTTTTGTGTTATTTTAGGACACAAGCGATTTCTGTGCTGGCGCTGTAATTTAGGATATCTGCTTGTCATATTTTATTCAGAATTGTTTTACAGTTTTAGAGTAATAGTGAAATACATACAAAAATTATCGTAGAGTAATATTTCAGTATGAATCTCTTCTATCGATCTTACATCTAGAAGTTGTTAAACACGAAGGATCGCCGATCTTTGTTTATAATTAAGCAACTGCCTTCAGTTCGTTACCAGTAGTAAATCCCTGTAACTAAGTGTCTGTTGTTTGTACTGTGCTCCAAGCTTTAGTTGCTGTGACGATAGACAGCTGACATAGATTATAGACTGTACATATATGAGTGTAGCACCCTGTTTTCTGTAGTAGGTAGTTAGATCTTGTGATTAAGCTCGTTGTCATTTTAATGATTTACTTAAAGCTCGCTACAATGGAACATCCTAATACACAAAAATTATTTAAATTATCATTCGATTTCTTAACTTTTCTTAAATCAAAATGAAGATTCTTTTATTTCAAGTAATAAGCTTACTTTACAAGCAGTTTTGCAATATCGAATTCATGTTTATAGTGACTCTATCATCGACTCGGAAGGAAGTCATCTGCTGAGAAGAGCGGACAAGAAAATTATAATTTACAATGATTATTATTATTATAATTTTTTAAATATTTTTTTCCTATATTTATAAGCAAAATACCATTGACTGACTTATTGATTCATCACAATATTTCGAAACTATGCTCTCCTTTAGCTCGGTGCTATAATTACTTATTTCGCGATGTAGAGGCTCATTTGAGTTTTGTCAATATTCCGGATCGAGATCTTCGCGTGACAAACCGCTCGGCACAAGTAATTATATGTGTCGTGATTTTCGTTTAAGTGTATCACAAATCTTGTTCAATTATAGTAGAATGAGGTAAACTTTATAACTTAAGTATCGCGAGTATCGCAATAGGTAAATGCCTCAGAGATTGTTAGTTGTTCTATGCGCATAGCTGGTTGAGTAACTGTGACGAGATTTTGTGGTTATAGTAATTCTACTAGACTATAATTTATTAGTTTAACTGAAAGTATTACCACTGTCTTAAGTAGTAATCTTTGTGATTGAGGAACTGAAGACAAATTTATTATTTCTTATTGTTTATTGTAACATTTCTGGTTTGTTGAAATTAATTTATTAATATTATCTTTCTAAAAGCAAAATTACTTTACTCTTTAAGTCAATATTGAATAACCTCCCTTATAGTCCTTAAGCTTTTTGTAGGATTTTTTGCATTTTAGTTAACAGAAGTAGATTTCATAGAAAATATTCAAAATCGTAGTGTATAATAATTTAAAGCACAAAATAATATTATTTGAAGTTTTCTCTCTTTAGAAAAATTCTCAGTAAAAATTCTTAGCCCTTAATAAAAATTTATTATAATATGTTGTCGTTTATTGTAACATTTCTGGTTTGTTGAAATTAATTTATTAATATTAACTTTCTAAAAGTAAAATTACTTTACTCTTTAAGTCAATATTGAATAACCTCCCTTTTCATCCTTAACCTTTTTGTAGGATTTTTTGCATTTTAGTTAACAGAAGTAGATTTCATAGAAAATATTCAAAATCGTAATGAATAATAATTTAAAGCACAAAATGACGTACGTATATTATAATGAAAAGATAATTGTATGCCTATAGTTTAAGTAAGATTGAAGTTTTCCCTCTTTAGAAAAATTCTCAGTAAAAATTCTTAGCCCTTAATAAAAATTACTCGGTATTAATATAACCCCATGTATCAATGTCTTTAACATCTATCACCCTAAAGACTAAAGCTACGTGGTGGCTTACGCACCGTCTGGATAAAAGATTCTAACCTTGCAAAGAAGTAGAGGCCACAAATGCACGTAGTTGGATGTGACCGCCGCTGGGGCTTGCTTGCTTGTCTTTGCCGGTGTCTGATATATGAGTGGAGAGAACGGAAGGAGAGGAGAGTCGGTCGCGTCCACCGGCACGAGATCACTGACCCACACGCAACGCCACGCGCCCAGGAAGAACAGACGGACCAGGTAACATCCTAGACCAAAATAGGAGTCTCAGTAAAGCTAGAACTCGTCTAAGTAGTATCAACGTGCTTATTTCTTTTGTTAAGCCGCATAAGTAAGATTTCATACAAGGAAGTAAGTGATTTTTTGAACTAAAATTATTAATTTACCGTCACTTTTTGTTTGCTTTATCCCCTTGCCCTAGCTTTTCAAAATGTATATTCGGTATAAATGGCTATAACTTGTAGCTGCGTTAAGTTCTTTTGATTTTTAACAGTTTTAATACTGGATTTCTCTTAGCTAAACACGAAGCAAAAAGAGCAGCGCTAGGTGGCACTGTTAACTGAGTATCAGTTTACCATTTTTGGACAAGGTAGGGCGATGTTGCTGTCCTCCCCCCGACTTCATCCCTGGTGAGTAGATGTGGTAGCGCGCTCTCCAACCCTCAGGCATCACGGCTGCAAAGTTCTCCCACTGGTGTTCCACCTGAGATGAAATAACGCAAAAATATATAGTTTAGATTACCAAATAGATTTTGTAGTAGTTTAGTAGTAGATAATTTCAGCAACAGAACATGAGACTGATGGACTTGAGTCCTGAATCAAGCTATAAAATAGCTCGCCAACGTGATTGAGCTTAACTTCAAATTCATCTGATTTAAAGAAAAAATGATTGCCTTTTATTAAATACTAGCAGTCGCCCGCGACTTCGTCCGCGTGAAACCCTCTTAGGTACCCTTTTAATTTTAAAGAGACTTTCATATAAAGTGTGCTTTTTCCCCGCTACCCCTCTCAATTTCATTTTTTATAGTTTCCCGTCAACCAATATCCTCCGTCCCGTCCCGTGTACTAAAGATCTACATTTTTGTTAAACATTGTACGATATTACAGTACATTAACATTAACAATATACATATATTTATAATTCTAAACAAATGCATTAATTTCGACCAAGTTTGATTACCATAAAAACGGTTCTAGTGAGTTAATCTTAAAAGGTAGACATATACTGTCGTGGACATTTTTCTAGGTCATTTTAAGAGGAATAATTTTTTCATACATATATTTTTGGAATCTTGACCTTTAACTTAAATATAATTTTCCCCATTTTTTTTACATTTTCCATTATTTCTTCGCTCCTAATGGTTGCAGCGTGATGTTATATAGCCTAAAGCCTTCCTCGATAAATGGTCTATTCAACACAAAAATAATTTTTCAATTCGAAACCGTAGTTTCTGAGATTAGCGCGTTGAAACAAAGAAACAAACAAACAATCTCTTCAGCTTTATAATATTAGTAGGCTCATGATTAAATACTTTTTACGATTATAAACAGACAGACTTTAAAGCCACATGAAAAGTAGGTACACTAGTTTGTTCAGTAGCTTTTACGTGACTACGCAATAAACATTACAATTTAATAAGTAACATAAACAGGTATCACTACAAAAGCTCATAGAAACAGTAACAAAATAGAACGTAGAACAGAACAGTACACAAAAGAGCAAGAATATAAATAAATTCAAATGAAGCTAGAACTATTCGTACTCCCTAGTGTATTCAGCAACCAATTACTCGTAGAACAGGCTTGCTGACGTTTCAAATAGTTACCTTTTTATTTTCTTTTCACCAGGAATCTCTAATTAGAGCTAACTAGACGTAACTGAGCGGAAATAGATAAAAAAAAATATGAGTTTGATTTCTTCGGGGTTCCTTCCTTCCTGTTTAATAAGCGTAAAATTCTTGCTACTATTAAGTTATGTACATAACATGTGGTATGTGTTTATTAGGTCAAGCGCAGATTATATAAAAGTTTGCAGTATGTCGAATAATTTTTTAATTTTAATTTGGTATTTACTCTTGACTTAATACCTACAAAAGGGGGTATTATCAAGGAACATTGAAGCTAGACAGGAAGCTGAAACATTGTATATACCTTCGCAGTGATGCTGGAAAGTTATTCTTTATTACTATCATTCCTTAGTGTGAGTGATGCCTAAAATTTTGAAGGTTAAGGAATAAAATATACCAAACAACCCAAAGACTAAAATTTTTTAAAATACCAAACCCAACCCAAACGGTGACAATTTTGTGATTTTATGGAAGGATTGATATCGGTAGAATGTATACTTTGTCATTAGTTTATGGTACAATTACGTAATATCTTAAAATGCAAGATCCTAAATTATGTGGTATTTACTGCCGAAACAATTCCTTTACATAAATTGGTGTTTTCGTTTTCCTAATAAAAAAATATAAAAATTCAAAGCAAAACTAAACATACAACGGAAGGAACAATTGCGCTATAATTTTTTTCCATATTCGGTCAATAGGTTTCAAACATTAATTTATAAACTGGACTCGGTTGAAATGGCTTCCATATTGGATCGGTAAAAACTTTTCAACTAAATAAAAATGCATAAATACGCAATGTGCGTGTGACCTAATAAGTAATTTCGTTCTATGCCGCTGAGTATATGCGTGTTAGTGTATGGCTATTATATTATTATTTTTCGTTATCAAAATCGATTAAGCAAATGATTTTTTTATCAATCAATAGAACATGTTGTTCGCCATATTTAAATACCGGAAAACATGATCTAATTATTATTCGGACGTGTGTTAAAATATATTTTTTATTGTTCAATGACAGGGCTTGGTTACATATTGGATGATAGTCTACATTGTTTAATAATATCTCACCTAGTAAGAGATTTTATAATATTTAAAGAGTAGTAGGTATAGGTCTGAAAGATTGTTTTCTTTAACCCAGAAATAAACATATTGTACAACAATGTATTATGCCTCATTTTATTGCTTTTTTCTACGATTAAGAAAAATTACAGTTAAAAGTTTAGAACTCGAAGCATTCGTTACAGGTTGGTTTTTGTCCATTTCCGTATTGTTGTTCCGTGGCGCACTGGAATGCCAGTCAACTTTATTAAAACAGTGTTAACTGGGTTCGATTCCGGATATTAGACTTTTAGAGCTTACTTTTGCTTGAAAGTACAATAAAAATGGCTGGAATGGCTTGCCCCGTGGAACTAAAGATTTAAAACTGCGAAAAGACGTAAACCAACGGAAAGAGATTTTACGTTTTTTAACATAATTTTATCGATGTCCAACAGAAATAATAGGATATTTTTAGATGTATTTTCCATCTTACTCTTACAAGTTAGCCCGCTTCCATCTTAGATTGCATCATCACTTAACATCAGGTGTGATTGCAGTCAAGGGCCAACTTGTAGTCAATAAAAAAAAAAGGTAAAACTATAGATAGGTACATGAAGTTTAAAACCTAAGCCATAAAGTAACTTAGCAGATGGCACATCTGTGGATAACATCGCCTATAAACTAATTTCATGAAATCCATCCTACAGTGTTATGTCCATCAATCAGTGGCGTCGATGTCGATGTTTGAGTACACCGAAAACCAAGCCCTTAAAACGGAAACAGCAATGCTACTTGGCAGCAGAATTAAGCTTGGTAGTAGTACTTTTCTGGACGAGCTCTATCACCAAAAGATCTAATACTACAAAAAATTTTATATTATATTATTGAACTATTGACCAATTTTAAATTTTAAATTTCCTGAGCGAGTATACTCACAACCAAACTATCAACCCTTTCCAGCATGAAGCAGTTGGACAACACTAGTCTGCAAAATGAGGATCTCAACAAAACTTGCGCGTGACTGAACTGTATGTCCATTACTGTCATCTTACCATCCCCTTGGGTTTCCTGCAAAATATTGACACGTTTTCACCATTAAATGTCTATATTACTAAGCCATTAATTATCTATATTACTTATTAGCCTATTGTAGCTATACGTCTAGCATGGACATAGCTAGTCATGTAGTTTGTAGTTCTTATGCGGGTCCAAGGGCGTGTCCAAGGGCTAAAAATGATATTACTATTTATTTACATACATACATAAACATCACGACTTGTTCCCATAGGGGTAGGCAGAGACCACATACCTCCATTTGCCACGTTCCTTGCATACTTCCTTGGCTTCTTCGATTCTCATTAATCCTTTCATACAAGTTCGTCGGTTTAGGGTACTCTTGACCTAGCCATTATTTAAAATGTCCTGAATTTGGTCCAGAAACATTCGCCTAGGCCTTCCCCTTTCAACTTTCCATTCACCCTCGCCTTGTAAATCTCTTTTGTTAATCTTCTTTCATCAATTCTCTCTACATGTCCAAACCATCTAAGCATCCCTTCCTCAATTTTAGTCACTACATCTTCTTTTACACCACACTTTTCTCTTATCACACTATCTTTAACTCTGTCACACAGTTTTAACCCGCACATACTCCTCAATGCTCTCTATTTATTTGGCTATTATATATACGATAGTAGTGATGTCTATTTGCTGAATAATGATGATCAATGTGGCTTTTGGATTAGTTTTGGGTGCCAGTAGTTGGTTGGGCTTAAACGGTTAAATTATTCCTTCTTCCACGAAATTCTGCGTAGCGGCCCAGGCTAAGAATTCAATATTACCGGAGAAGATAATACTGCCGTCGTGAATAGCTCATTAAGCTATCAGTGGCGTTAAAAAGCAATATTACGCTAAGCTAGTCAGCAATCCTAGGGGCAGCTTGGTAGATTTCAGCTCCAATTGTGGGGGACACTGACAGGGAAACTTTGTGCCCTATAGTCGGCCATTTAAAGTAAGTTGATTATGATGATGATGTCATACTTCAAAAACAACAACTTCCGCGTCCCATCGGCTCATAGCGAGCTCTTCAGCTCGGATCCATCCATGAAGATACCGTCGCGCTGACCGCGGTAAAGGCTGAACTTGCTCATCAACCCACGCGTGCTCCGCTGGGTTCTTTACAACCACTTTGCTTGTTATTGGTGGGGCTCTGAATGCTGCGGGACCCTTTGACAAGAACAAAATTTTAAAAGTCATGGTTTTGTGAGAATTTGATGAATAAACAACCATATTTTAGCTTTTTAACCCAAAGAACTCCATCTGGAACTCATGATCGGTAGCTGGACATGTCACTATTTAGACGAATTAATTACGAAAGAGTCACGTAAGCCCGTTTTCATCTTTAAGGTACGTGGTTGTAATAAGATTCAGGCTAATGTTATTTAATATAACTTAATTTTGTTGACCTAAAATGATATTTTTGTCTTGGGGTTTTAGAAAAGAGGCAGTGAACAGACCGCAAGCCTTTGAAATGTTTACAGGAGTAAGTATGCTCATGATTTCTTGGAATAACTTCACACCTAATATCTATACTTGAAATAAATAAAAAAAATAAAAATTTTTAAATAAAAATAGAACCGACTCAAAACGCACTACAAAATTTTATTTCTTACTTTTTAGTGATTTATCGCCACGTATCATACTCGTACTATACTGTCATAGTATATTATATGTCACTAGTAGCCAAAAAGCTACCGATACCGAGACAAAAACCGGTGGATATCCTCATCAGATCCTAACATGATGACAATGGGACCACCTTGGAAGTATGCCCTTTCTAATAAAAAAAGAATTATCAAAATCGGACAACTGTAAAAAGTTATGCGTAGTGATACATAAAAAAAAATATATACGTGTCGAATTGAGAACCTCCTCCATTTTTTTTCGTCGGTTAAAAAGACAATGTCCACCATCATGCTGTAAACATTAACTTTCTTTGAACACCTACAAAGGGATGCTCGGGGCAAGAGAGCACCTGGTCGTTAAACGCGGAAATGGTTGGATTACATAAGAGAACTCAATTACCCACAGTTAAAGAGAATTGTCGAAAATAGAAAAGCTTTTCGCAAAATGACTTCACTGACGAATGATTCATTCACAGCATGGCCCCACATGATGATAATGATAAATCAGTTCTCGAACCCCGGAGTAAGCTAGCTGGTTACTTCTTTTGTCCACTATCATACGCATTTGCAAAATTTCATCAGTTATTTTTTTGTTTCTTTAATATATGTGTGGACAAATAAAAATCACTCTTCTACTCTACTCTAACCACTCAACCAATAAAGAAAATATATTAAAATAATTACCATGCCCCAAAATTCAGTACCCAATTCATTATCTCTAAATTCTCTAAACGGACACTCAGTCGGGTCAATCGGTTGTATGAAAACTTTGCTTTTGCCAAAATCCTTTTTCGCCATATTATAATCAACTTATTGCGTACTTTAGCTTAGAATTATTAATTAATAAATCATTAAAACTAATTAAAACATGACGCAAAAACGTACACTTCAGAAAACTTGATTGAAAACGCAATCGGCTGACATAAAAATTTATAGTTTTAATTGCTTCCCTTTGACTAAAACCTTTTCCGTTCGATAAATTTTAATGGCCGTTTAGGCTTTGTGCCGATTTAATTAGCACTTCAACTAATCTGAGCGGCACTTATTTCGATTCCTTTCTTCTATGCTTCTAGAGAGGACGTTAAGTTACTTGTATTATCCTCTTAACACCTGATAATTTGTTGCCTCTCCAACGTCCAAGTATCCAGCAAATTGTCTTATAAATATTTTAAAAGTAGAAGAAAGTTGACGATAAAATAAACCTGAATTAAGATTTTTTTTAAAACAAGCACTGGACGATTTTGATGAGAACATAAACTTCACGGTCCCAACCGATGCAACTAGTTTTTTACATATTTTTAAGAGAATACAATATGATTTAAACTTATACAATTGTTTTAGTTTGGCTTATTGGATATTCATGGTATGAGTGAAAAAACATCTCCATTACTTATTATTTAAAAAAAATAAGCGCATCCAAATCTGTCCGTTTAGAAGCTAAATACGTCATAGGCAGACATACGGCCGAGTGGCGTAGTGGGTAGTGACCCTGCTTCTGCGTCCTAGGCTGAGGGTTCGATTCCCACATCTGGAAAATGTTTGTGTGATGAGCGTGGATGTTTTTAAGTGTCTGGGTGCTTATCTATATATTATAAGTATTATATATATAAAAATATTCATCAGTTATCATAGCACCCATAACACAAGCTACTTACGCGTATGCTTACTTTGGGGCTCTATAGCGATGTGTGTAATTGTTACATAATATTTATATTTATATTTATACTTAATTACAATATCGCTCTTTTACGTCGACGGTTAAAAATAAGATCTGGTAGTCTACGCTAAAACTAGAACAAAAAAAAATAATTATGAATATAAAAATCTCTTTCAATAGTAAGAAATGTAAATATAATGCCTGAAGCAACATTTTATCGCAGATTTCTTTTAGCGAATCGACAAATTATACAAAACCTTGCGTGAATTATATACATTTACAAAGCACTTTCAAAAGTGAACGATTTAAGTTAAGACTTTTCTGTAACCGCTGCATAACGAGATTTTGTTATACAAGCATTTGCATGCGGCTTCGTCCACGTAGAATTCATTATATAATTTCGGAACCACCGAATATATCAAATTAAATCACGAAATACAATAAAATCAATAATAAGGATAACTGTAGATAATAAGATTAACTTCCGTTTTGCGTCATGTCATGTCTCATGTGAAAAGACTTATTTCAAGATAACTTCAATGTACTTATAAGATGGTAGAAATAAAGAAATTGTAAGTGATGATTTTTAAAAAAAACTGGCGTTGGCATCTCAATAAAATCTTATTTCCGAAATGATAATAGAGTCACTACAAACTTGCAAAAATTACTTTTATTTACTAAAAACTGTGTGAAGTAAGCGAACATAATTTTATTTCAATAATCTGTTACTGTAGTTTAAACGTAAATTTTTTTTTACAAAAAATAGAACAGACTCAAAATGCACTAAAAAGTAAAAAATAACTGTGTCATTTAGTTGTTTTAATTTACTTAAGCATATCTATGAAGTTGGTGCCAGCCAAGTTTAAGGAACCTTTATTTTACGTAGTAAAGCAGTTTGTGGGTTCTAGGATACGTCCTTAAAGTAGAAACCTTGGCTGGCACCGACTCCTAGATATGCTTAAGTAAATTAAAGTAACTAAAGCGTTTAGAGTCGGTTCAATTTTTGTTAAAAATTTTTATTTCTTACTTTTTAGTGATTTATTACCACGTAACGTACTCGTACTATACTGTCATAGTATATTATACGGCACTTGTAGCCAAAAAGCTACCGAAACTAACACACAAACCGAAATCGCTGCAAGTGTGCCAATACAATTAGAAGAGTTCCTTCAATTTTCCCAGGATATCATCATCAGATCCTAACATGATGACAATGGGACTACATTTGAAATGTGCCCTTTCTATTAAAAAAAGAATTATCATAATCGGACAACACTGTAAAAAGTTATGCGTGGTCATACATAAAAAAAGTTGCTTAAATACCTAGAGGAGCACCAGCTCATTAGCGATAGACAGTACGGCTTTCGTAAAGGTCGATCAGCTGGTGACCTTCTAGTGTATTTAACTCATAGATGGGCTGAGGCTATTGATAGCAAGGGGGAAGCTCTGGCAGTTGGCTTGGATATTGCAAAGGCCTTTGATAGGGTATGGCATGTGGCTCTTCTAGCGAAGTTACCATCTTTCGGACTACCGGAGAGTCTGTGTAAATGGGTCGCCAGCTTTCTTGATGGTCGCAATATCAGAGTAGTGGTTGACGGTTCTTGCTCTGTTCCTAAGTCCATTGATGCTGGTGTACCTCAGGGCTCAGTGCTGTCTCCCACCTTGTTCATACTGCATATCAATGACATGTTGGAAAATAATAACAACATACATTGCTATGCAGATGACAGTACGGGAGACGCTTTTTATAAAGGCCATGCGCTGCTATCCGGAGCACAGCTAGTGGAGAACAGATGCAAACTTGTGTTCGATATTGAGGAAACCCTAAAACGAGTGTCCGATTGGGGAGCACAAAACAATGTGCAATTTAATGCCTCAAAGACACAAGTTTGCGCATTTTCCGCAAAAAAGACCCCCTTCAACATCGCTCCTACATTTCAGAACACTCTCCTTACCACCTCTAACAGCATTGGGATTCTTGGGGTCAATATTTCGAACGAAGTCCAGTTCCGACATCATCTGGAAGGGAAGGCTAAGTTAGCATCAAAAAAGCTCGGCGTGCTCAGTAGGGCTAAGAGGTACTTTGCGCCCAAGCATAGACTCTTGCTTTACAAGGCTCAAGTACGGCCTCATATGGAATACTGTTCCCATCTGTGGGCCGGTGCTCCACATTACCAACTCCTTCCATTTGACCGGATCCAAAAGCGGGCTGTTCGACTTGTTGACAATCCCAGGTTAACTGATAGTCTGGAGTCTTTAGAACACCGAAGGGACGTCAGTTCCCTTTGTGTGTTTTATAGACTGTACTATGGAGAGTGTTCTGAAGAGCTATTTAGTCTAATACCACCGTCAGGATTCTCTGCCCGTACCTCACGCCGCAGAAACAAATTTCATCCTCACCATCTGGATGCCTGGTATAGTACTACCATCCGCTATACTAGGAATTTTCTGCCTCGCACCTGTAAGATTTGGAATGAGCTTCCATCCTCGGTGTTCCCACTATCTTATAATTTGGGGATTTTCAAGGGGAGAGTAAATAAACACCTCAAAGGCCGGCAACGCATCAGTGGCGCCTCTGGTGTCGCAGTTGTTCATGGGCGGCTGTAATCACTTAACATCAGGTGATCCGCCTGCTCGTTTGCTCGCTATTTTTATATAAAAAAATATATATATATATATATATATACGTGTCGAATTGAGAACCTCCTCCGTTTTTTTTCGTCGGTTAAAAACTGAATTAACATTAAATAGACATAAGTTGTTATACGAAAATCATTTTATTAATATTTCATAGCTCGACCAAGGATTCAAATGCATCTGATCGTCATATAAGTTTACCAATGTACCAAATTGGCAGTTCTTACAATCTTTACCTATGGTAATTTATTAACCGACGAAAAAAAAAAACGGAGGAGGCTCTCAATTCGACACGTATATTTTTTTTTTTTATGTATGAACACGCATAAGTTTTTACAGAGTTGTCCGATTTTGATAATTCTTTTTTTGTTAGAAAGGGCACACTTCCAAGGTGGTCCCATTGTCATCATGTTAGGATCTGATGATGATATTCTGGGGAAATTGAAGGAACTCTTCAAATTTTGGAGGCACGCTTACCGCGATTTCGGTTTTTGTCTCGGTATCGGTAGCTTTTTGGCTACTAGAGCCGTATAATATACTAAGACAGTATATTACGAGTACGTTACGTGGCGATAAATCAGTAAAAAGTAAGAAATAAAAATTTAAGTAAATTAAAACAACTAAATGACACAGTTATTTTTTACTTTTTAGTGTGTTTTGAGTCCGTTCTATTTTTATTTAAAAATTTTAAATCCATAAATCTAAGCGACTTACTACTGAACGACCTGTTATTTCATCAAGAGTCTTCAACACTCGATTGACTAGAAAATTATAGTTACTCATATCGTGATGTTTACGCACCCTAAGAACGAATTTTTTTGATACTTCTGACATGGTTGAAACCGCTGTGCACAACTAGTGTAGGAATAGGTGCACAAATCCCACGCAGTTGATATTTTATCTGCATTGAACTAGTTTATATAACCGACTCTAGTTTCCTGGTAACAAGAGGTCTGTAAATAATTCTAAATGGTTAATATCTACTGTCTAGTTGCATTATTATGCATTATTTGTTTTGTTATATAGAAGTCACTATACTTTATTTCCACAAGCTTTACTTTAAGTAAAATCTTGTTAGATAAATTAAATCCACTTCTTAAAGGTTGTTTGGATTTAGATTTGGTATAACTACTATCGTAAGTTAAAAACTTGTTTTTGCATATAATATAATAATTGATATTTTTATTTTTTATAGAAATATAATTTTTATTGTAATAGAAAATGCTCGTATCGGAATAAAAATAATGCAAAAAATAAAGCTTACTTGTAAAAGAAATAGACTAACTGAGAATACTGAAAGAATTAATGTATGGATATTCGAAGTAGGTATTATTGTAAAATTAATTCCAATCATACTTCGTATAGATTAGGAATATTTAATATTAAACTTTAAATGCTCATGTTCCGTAAAATAATATGAAAATTATTCAATTTCATAATTTAAGTTGAATACACGTACACATAAGAAAGCATATTTTAACGTATAATATGTTTTACATAATGATCGCTGAAGCGGCAACCTTTCAATGGAGTAGCAAGAGTTCAACTCTTAATTGTTCCATTAACGATAATAGTACGTGTAATAAGTACAAAATGCATCGAGATTTAAAATAATTGTTCCAATGAGCCGTTTGCAACAACATCGGTATATTAAGGTCAGTTGCAAAATGAACCAAGTCTGGTGAAAGTAGTTTTGAACGGCCATACTACTAGACCTGCACCTCCCCCCGCGGAAGTACACGAAATCGATGAAGTAAATGCAACAATAAGAACAGTTGGAGGTCTGAACAAATTGGTTAGGTTTCTAAATGGCTTTTGCGAAGTAAAGGTATGTGTCTTGTTCCCCGCAATTGTATTCGATAGAAATAATCGAGAAATTGAATCTTAAATTGATAGAGTCAAACGTTTGTAGGGCTATCGGTGATCTTGATGGACTGCTAAATGACTCGTAATTTGATTTGGTGAATCTATTAAAATTATTTCTCTTCATTTGATTTTGATCGTGTATCTATATATCTTTTAAAACGTATCTCTATTTTCTCGAGTGATTTCATAAAATTGATCGATTATAATCTATTTTACTTATTTAAGTTTTTTATGAGATTGATTTGCACTTGACCTCTTGACTTGACGCTCACTGATGTATATGTTGTCTTCAAATCCAGGTCTCTCTCGTTCTAAATACTAAGCTGTAGAATTAACAGCCTACATTAAAGTACCGTTTTCAACTAATTTGTATAAAGCAGTATTAATGTAAACCCTGTAATCAGTTCGAAGTTAAATCTTATATATAAAATTTCCCTGTCACAATGTTAGTTACCGTACTCCGAAACGGCTTTACCGATTTTTACCAAATTTTTTATGCGTATTCAGCAGGTCTGAGATTCGGCTACTATCTAATTTTCATCTAATTTTTTTTAAATTTTTAATGAAAAACAACGTTTGACGTTTCAGCTAGTATTTAGATTACAGGCTCATTCGTATAATGGATTCAATGAGTCCAATAAAAACCGATACTGATAATGAACAACATAAATAATAGATAATTAGCCGGTAGCTCAACACATTTGTAGTCAAATTGATTGAAATCCAGCACTATTACGTTATCGGTTGTTGTTGTATAGTAATTGTTTAATTGTTCTTAACACTGATTACTATTGATATCGAATGTTGTATTCATTCGTATGTTATTAATTTTAGTTTATATGTTGCTATATACCTAAGTTTTAAAGATGGCCACCAACAGGAGCAGGTGGAAGGCGTGGACTCGATCAGGACCACGATCTTCAGTCATGAAGAACGACTGCAGAGAGAGATATACCTAAGTTTAAATTGAAATTGATTTTCAGATGCAACGATTTGTCAAAATATTAGAACTATTAAAATATTTAATATATATAAGAAATTCCCACCTATATATTGACTCATCACGATTTCTCTGGAACCATACGGCGTAGCTACTTGAAATTTGGTAGGAATATTCCTTTCGCCGAGTAGAGGTCAGCTAAGAACGGATTTTATGAAATTCCTCTCACAAGGGGGTTTGCGGGGGCAGGTAGTATTTAATAAAATGTGACACATTTTATGTAGACGTAGCGGTGCCCCACAGTTTCAACCTCGTAGATCTCGTTTTTGTGAGAGTATTCGGATAAAAAATATTCCATTTGATACACCAGATTATAATCCATCACCGTGCAATAATAACTTCAGATCCGATCACTCGTTAAGCCGTAGTTGAGTAACAGATATGTTTAAAATAGGTGTTAAGGTAAGCAAACTTACATTTTCTAATTTTCCGCGCAATTTTCTGATTTTTCTTTTATAATATTTATCCTTCTGACAATAACAAATGCAACAAAAAAGAATTAGTGAATCGCTCCAGCGATTCATTATGTAAGTTGGATGTTTTATAAGAAAAAAGTTATTTCAGACGACATTTAGATTTCAAATTAAAGTTAAATACAAATTATTAAAAGGGTAAAATATAAGGTTGCAAAGGTATGCAGGGCGTGAATTATCTTAATTCGTTAGCATACCTTGTAGGTCGCCATAATTTGTGAAATCAGGTAATATTACGTTACTCAACAAAACTCACTGTTTGATAAACACTGTCGCAATAATTGGGCCACCCTCTGCTCTGTGTAACTGTTTCGCCTTTTTTTGTTCGTTTTTTTCAAGTTTACAATAGCCTTTGCTTAATTTAAATCGGTGTTGGTAATTCTTTTTATCAGATATCCATCTTATGCTTAGTTGAAGTGATTTGATATGCCACGTGACTTTACTGACCGTTTTGTTTGGGTACTTTGACAAACTGAAAACTCTATGGTTTAGTAAACTTATGAGATTTCAGATTATGAGGTTTGAGTTCCATGTAGGGATATTAAATATTGAATGGCTCTTTCAACCAATAAATTAATATCAGTAGCAACATGGAGTAAGAGAGAGGTATCAGAGCACATTGAGCCTTCAATCCTGATCTTTAACATTGTTACCAGATAATATACTGTTTACATCAGCTAAATTCGTTCAAGAGGGCAGTAAGTCTAAACTTAAAGTCTCTTTTCTTTCCTTGTTTTTGTATATACTAACAGTAAAAATTTTAATCCTGGAGTAGAGATGTTGGTGTTATTACTCCCTAACGTCTCTGGCTCTGCCTGTCTGACATTATTATGTTCTGATCGTAATTGTCACTAGACTAAAAACAGAACGAGTAAATGTAACTCTAATGGTTAGAGTTCGAAGACGATCGCAGACGATTTCAGACAACATGGCGACTGTACTGGATTTTGTGCATGTCTATGAAATAAGATTCGTAGCGAGCGACACGTCGTTCCTATATGGAAATCAGTATTGTCACTGCGACAATACGTCTGCAATTGCCGTCAGCAGTTGATTACGAACTAGCACTTTAGCCCGAAAAACTGCAATATCCTGGATTGATACCGTTAAATAGGCTGATATTTATGAATATGAGAAAGCATGTCCCCAGAAAGCCTGGGATGACAAAATTCAGCTTTTACAAAAATACGATGATCTGGCCGCCAAAGGCTCTTGGACTACTAATGAATATATCATGTGACACTAACAGCTGTGAGGTGATGATAATGCGCCTCGCGACATTGCGAACCGGTCGCTTTGAGGCCAATCCGCTGGTAGCAACGATATTAAGAAAAACATGCATTTTATCCTATTATTGCTCGTAAACGTCTTGTCACCAAATGTCATGCTACACATATGTGATGTATATTTGAGCCACGGGCCAGCCAGCAATCTTACGAGAGATAAAGACAGAGATAATACTCGTCCGCTTTCGAATACGGCCTTTTATTTGCATTTATTGTTTTAATAAAATGAACAAACTATAGTAAAAGTTTTGAGAGAGGCAAAAACTGTATCCTTGGTTATTCAATGCGGCTTAGTATAAAAAATAAAATTACAGAAATATTTTACAAACGGCATGCAATTCTATCATAAGCTCTTTATCGAATGCATAACACGGAAAACTAGCCTGTATACTACGTATACCTATGTATACTATCCATTTTATTGTGTAATGAAGTGAAAAAAATTGTAGCCATTGCATGACTGACAAGGTCTGATAATTCCATTGAGTTCGAGGGCCCCGGTCCATGGCATTTACAAGCTGTTTCTTAGTCTCTAGTCACTGTATATAAAGTTCAAGACACATTCATTTATTTCAAGTAGGCTTACTAGCAACTTTGAAACGACATCGTAAAGTATTATTTAAAAGAGATAAAGTTCACAAAGAGGGGATCACAGTCTGGAAGTGCTATGTCGCGTTGAACAAGCCAGAAACGCTTTCACTAAGTTAAAAAAAGTTACGCAAAAAGTAGACGCATGAGACTAGCTCGGTGTTATGTTTTCTCTGTGTTACTATACGGTCTTCGAACAGTGCGTGTTGCCAGTGATGACCTACGGATCCGAATCTTGGTCGCTGACTGCGGGCTTCATAAGAAGGCTCAGAATCACTCAGCGGGCGATGGAAAGGCTGCTCGAGTATCTCTGCGTGATCGAATCAGAAATGAGGAGATCCGCAGAAGAACCAAAGTAACCGACATAGCTCAGCGAGTCGCAGACCTGAAGTGGCAATCCGTAGTTCGAACAGCTGATGGACGTTGGGGGCCCGTGGTATCAAATGTGTCGCAGGGAGCCGCTGGCAACAGGGCTTGGGATCGTTGTGTTTGTCCAGCTGTGGACGTCTACAGGCTGGTAATGATGATGATGATGACTATACGGTGTTGAAGCATGGACACTAACGCAAGAGATGTGTAATAAGCTTGAAGCCTTCGAGATGTGGGTATATAGGCGGATGCTGCGTATATCATGCAAGGATCGCATTCGCAATACCATTGTGCTGCAGAAAATGGAGAAGCCCAAAGAGATTCTGCAGTGCATACAAAAAAGAAAGCTCGAATACTTGGGCTCTATAATGCAAAACTTCAAATATGATATGCTCCAGCCTATTATCCAAGGCAAGATTATTGGAAAACGAAGACCTGGTCGTAGGCGCATATCCTGGGTCAAGAACTTAGGCCCATGGTTTAATATGAGCTCTAGATCACAGTTCCGAGCAGCAGCTAATATAGTTAAGATAGCCGTAATGATAGCTAACCTCCGATAGGAGATTGCACTAGAAGAAGAAGAAGATTAAGTTAAATATATACCTAAAATTGAAGTTACGAGGGTTTCAAAGACTCCTTGGCCCGAGTTCATTTAGTTTCAAAGTTTTTTTATTATACATTCTGTCCAAGTTAGATGAAACCAAAGTATCTTTGTTATGAAATTCATAGTAACCTTGACCTTCCGGATCGTGTTATAAAAACATAACCACAAAGGACTGACAAAGGATTGCTACACTTTTCGCAAGCGATCTGATGATGTCACTAACTTATAATCAGTTAAATAACTTGTGTTCAAAACACCAACTATTTTCTGTTACAAGCTTTTGTTTAGTTTTACGTATAGATAAAATTAATTCACTTTTACCACTGCATTCATTGTAAATACTTATATTGTTGTTAGAATGTTATAATATCATGATGACATAAAGCTGACCTGATGCTGGAGCTGGAAGATGTCCTGAGGGACTCCACAACAAAACGACCCAACCCAATCGAGTTTGGCTTTGTTTGATTCATTTAAGTATTTACTTATAATAAAACTTATTTACAATAATTTGTATTGTCCAACTCTCGTTATCTTATGCTATAATAATGTGGTCATCCATACGAGTACTACATTACCATTGAGTTCGAGCTCATTTTATTTTGATAAATTCTTATCTGACCTACAAGTTAAATCTATACTAATATTATAAATGCGAAAGTAACTCTCTCTGTTTGTGATTTAATCATTCCTAAACTATTGAACGGATTTAAATAAAATTTGGTACAGAGATAATACGAAAGGACATAGGCTACACCTTGACGAACTATCTATCACAAAACAGAATATCTACTTTTTAACCGACGAAAAAAAACAAAAAAAAACCGAGGAGGTTCTCAATTCGACACGTTCACCAACACCGTCTTCATAGATATGCTTAAGTAAATTAAAGCAAGTAAATCACATACTTATTTTTTACTTTTTAGTGCGTTTTGAGTCGGTTCTATTTTTTGTTAAAATTTTTGTTACTGAGTTTTGGCAAAAGCCTACAAGCTACTGATAAATCGTTAGATTTAGAGAGTAGATAATGATTGGTCAATGGAAATATTTAGAGGAAAGTGCGATTAACTTTGGTGATATTGCATGATACCGCATGATCGCATGGTAGCATGACACCGTGTAACAAATACATGTCTAATTCTATGGTACTATGGTCTATGCACAAGAATGTGAATAAGTTGAGTATCTCTTTAGTTCAGAACAATTTGTATTCACGTACTATTGATCATTTTAAAAAATAAATGGTGCTACAACCAATTACTAATAAAAATTCTTAATTTAATGTTGTTGTTTTTAACTCAAGTTACATCAATATTGCTTTAATGGACTTTTGAAATTTATTTCTAAAGTTTAGAATTATTTTTTTTAAGGTTACAAGAACCAGAGATTTCTATGGGATATACTTATATCTGCTAGCCCATTCTAAATATAAAAATCGTATGGATTTATTCTTTTTTCAGTGCAGTTATTAAAATTAGTTCTACTTTTGTTTAGGTCTATTCATTTTTTAACCGACGAAAAAAGATGGAGGAGGTTCTCAATTCGACACGTATATTTTTTTTATGTATGACCACGCATAACTTTTTATAAAGTTTTCCGATTTAGATAATTCTTTTTTTATTTGAAAGGGCACACTTTCATGATGGTTCCATTGTGGATGTTTCATGTTAGGATATGATGATGATATCCTGGGAAAGTTTTTGTGTACCTAAGTATCGGTAGCTTTTTGGCTACAAATATAATAAATATACTATGACAATATAGGACGAGTACGTTACGTGGTGATAAATCAGTAAAAAGTAAGAAATAAAAATTTTGAACGCACTAAAAAGTACGCCACGGTTTCTACTTTAAAGACGTTACCTAGAACTCACAAAATGCTTTACTACGTTAAATAAATGTTTCTTAAACTTGCTCTCACCGCCTTCATAGATATGCTTAAGTAAATTAAAGCAACTGAATGACACAGCTATTTTTTACTTTTTAGTGCGTTATGAGTCGGTTCTAATTTTTGTTAAAAAATTTTAAAGCTCTCTAACATAAATTTTGTTAATTATATTCGAAGTGCAGACATTCGGTGTTTATTAAATGTGTAGTGAATGCCGCTCAACCTTATAATTTATCAATGATTAGTGTCAGGTATTTTGCCACCATTTTTGCCAGACATACCTACATATAACCCAGTACTACGTCACGTCAAAGTTACTTTCACTCCACCACCGAATGATTGAGCGTTTCGCAATGTCACCTCGTGTGTTACGATGGTGTAATTAAATATCGAAGTATTGACTTCATGTCCGATATTTTTTTACTTTCTTACTGTTTTGTTGGATTTATATAATTTTCACGTACCTCGATGGTAAAGTGGTAAGCCTACATGAATTAAGATCACTAGGTTCTGAATTCGAGATCTGAGTGGGGGCATGAAATTTTGAATATTGTTCTAAGAAATTCTTAGTGAAAATGGGTATCTCAACTGATAGTTTTGAAGAGAGTGGGGCATGAATCCTGATTTTCTTCATTAACAAACGATAGCACGTTTGAACATTATTATCCTAAGCCCAAAAATCCACATTAAACCGATGTTAGGTTTAACCCATACCGCCTCTCTTATAAGGTTGATCTCTTAGGTTTTTGATAATCATATAATGTCTGTATAAATTAGTTATTTACATTATTAACATTTGAAGGATATCTGCTATTAGAGATAGGTGTCTACTAATAAAACTAGGTATATAAAAGGCTCAAAAACCTCAAAATAAGCAATGCGTTGGTGCCTTTGGTGTTGCAAATGTATAATATTATGACGTCTGTAATATGTAGTAACAGAATTAAGAATTTAGTATGATAAGAGAACATTGTGGTATAAAAGAAGATATAGAGACTAAAACCGAGTAAGATTTGCTGAAGTGGTTTGGTCACGTAGGGAAAATTAATGAATAGAGACTTACCAAAAGGATTTATAAGACGAGAGTGAATAGAAATGTTGGAAGGAGAAGACCAAGGCAAACGTTCCTGGATCAAATCCAGGACATTCAGATTAAAGGCCAGGTTAAAAGAACCATAAAACGACGTACTTGTATAAAAGGTTTAATGATTGTAAGAAGCGAGAGAGACACGCAAGGATCGTGGTAAGTGGAAGGACATGGTTTTTGCCTACCTCTATTGGAATGAGGTCGTATGGTATATATGTATGTATGCTAGTAAGCAAATTTGGTTTTAAAAAGATGCTTAAAAAATATTTATTAATGCAGCAGGTGGAATTCCAGAATGTGGCGGAGTTTTCATTTTTATAGTGGGCCAGTTTATTATCTGTTAATTAATTACTATTAAAATACATATGTATATATACCGATATATTGCTAGACTTTTGCTTGTCTCATTTAAATGTTTAATTAACTTTTATTTTATTACTTTTATATATATATATTTTATTTTATTATTTACAACTGTACTCGTGGTTATTTATATTTGTATTTTGACCTTAGTTATAACTGTGTGTATTTTTCTAATTATATCGGAATGTGACTGTGTGCTTCCGTGGCGTCACCCTAAACAAGGTGCCGGCTGAAAATCAGCGCTGTGTGCTTTTACATTATTTTGTTCTGGCATGCAGCACAATGCTGAGCTGGTACCTTTTTCTGGGTTGTGCCACACAAGACAGGAGTGGTGCTTGATGCCTGTTGGTCCTTTAGTCTTGACTAACCCAGGAGGCATCAAGTGTCACAAAATTGTTTCCAATATTTTTGTTTTGTGTGACACAATTTTTCTGAAATAAACAATTTTTCTTTTTTTCTTTCTTTTTTAATGTATTTCGGTAAGATAATTCAAAAATCCTTTAACAAAATAAACAAACTGATACGTTTTTCCTTTTTTTGAAGTCATACAAGAAGGTCTGTGTGAATTAATTATTAGTTATTTACTCAATCTATTTGTCTGTCAAGTTATAAGATAATAAGCTATATGGCCTTGATCTTTAAAAATGAGATCGTTTTATAAGATTACCAAAATTAGATACCTAAATTAGTTCGTTTTTGTAACACTTCAGTTTGGGTTTTAAAAAAGGTCGTACGATTTGTAGACTTGTTTTTTAATTTTATCGTTATTGGATTTTGAAATCAGTTAAATTAAATGAAATATTTCGTTATTTCATTTAATTTAACTGTTTTTCTAAGACCAGCAAAAATGGCATTAATTTACGAGTTACACGAATGGTGTCTAAGTTTCAAAAATTAAATTCGTTTTCAAATGTTCCTACTTTACAAGTTTTATTTAGTTTGTCCTGACTTAGTTAACAAGAACCGAATCCTTAGGTTCAAATGGATGATATATCTTTCAGCTTAAAGTTTGGTGACAGTGCGGTACGTGTTTGTATCTACCGTGGATTTAATTCTAAGGATAAGAGAATAAAGTAGTCATAGGAACTCTCAATAATAAAACAAGGTAAACCCGTCGACTTTGGGTGTATTTATTTTGGAAAACTCTGGTGCTACAAAAAGCTTTTATAACAATAAAAGCTTTTTTAATATTTTTGTATTACATGGCGCCCTAACTTCGTAAGCGTGGACTTAGAATTTTCACTAGGTACATATGCCACCGGTAGTACCTAGTTTGTCCAGCGTTTAGGCTATGTGGCTTCGATCACGAGTTCCTGGGTTGGAATCCTGGATCGGGTCGTGGAATAATTTTAAGTTTTTCTACTTCTACCAAATTTTTAGTATACACTAAGCCCGGAGTCGTGAAGGTGTTACAACCCCTTGCCGTTAAACCATCAGTCCCTATCATCAACATGATAGCGATATCATATGTTGATAAATGATAAATGATCGTCAATCATTGGAGCAGCGTGGTGGCTTCATATCCTCCTTCACGGAAAAAGGCTTGGCTCTATAGTGGGCTGTTAATAGAATGATGATCCAACGGGACTCTTTGGTTTTCTAAAACAAACGATGTTCCTTGCATAACCAGTGAAGTGTTTCCCTATTTACAGACGATGGCTTTCCACTTGCCTTCAAGTGCACCGGCTTCATCGATTATACCTATAAAATATGTATGCAATCGGATCCTAATGTAAATCACCGAAGATATCATCTATTTATGTGGCCTTTCCATTATTTTTGAGAATTGAATTTTTATTCAACTATTCACATATTAATATCTGAAGCTTAATTATGAGGAAGTCGGTTAGCATAATGAACTATTGTGGCCGGTTGAGAAGGACAGTATCGCCGTCCCGCTCGCACACACACGGTGACATTCACGCGGGGTGAAAGGAAACGTGCGTAAAAATTTTAAGTTTACTCAAACTTTATGTGAATTCTCGCTTAACAAGTCTTGATACTTTTAACTTAAATACTCTATGAACGAAGCAGGGTTATATTTTTCGAGCATTTACCTTTTCTACCTACCTGTAAGGTTGATGTTTTTTGACGGCATAAGTGGCGCAGATATGTACGGTGAATTTATAAGCCAGGCTTCGATTCCAGGATGGGCAGACTGAGATTTTCTTATATGTTTCTGGTCTGGCTTGTGGGAGGCTGCGGCCGTAGCTTGTTACCACCCTGCCGACAAAGACAGCCAAGCGATTGAACGTTCCGGTAACCGAAGGGGTGTGTATTTCATTCTTCTCCTATAATATTAGTCGGTTTCCATATTAGATTACATCATCACCTAGATGAGATTGCAGTCAAAGGCTAAATTGTACTAAAAAAGCAGTAACTACTGTAAAAAGTATAAAATACCATAGTTATGAGCTATTGACGAAATATAGACAATATGTTTTAGAAATAAGAAACGGAACACTTTCCTGGAACGGGGCTTAACACTACTAACTTTCCTATTCAAAGCATCAATCGAAAATTCCTCGGAAAGAGAAAAGCTACTTGTTTTAATTATAACTCGACATGTGGACAAAAGCCACATAGCCATTAAGCCAATAACGTAGTCACAGTGATTCAGCAGTAAGAATTATATATCGTATTCCTATAAATTGATTCCCGTATATTTAAATTATTTAATACAATATTTGCACTGAAGTTAAAGCAAGGAACAAATACAAACTTAACAAATTGCTCCTCGTAATGACTTTCAAATTAAATATTAAAAAAGTCTAAAGTTTACTAACATTTTGAAGAATTTTATTTTCTATAAAATGAAAGTTACACAGAACCTCAAAACTCTTGAGTACTTTGGACGTTGAAAAGTTAGGATTAAAACATTTTTAGAATGTTCTGTAATATTAAAAACGTTGAGTTTTATGATGAGATGAATTTATATTGTAATCTTGCAACTTTTCAAGTTGGTATGCATGAGAATTTCTAAATAGGGTTCACAGGGTGGCTGAGGTCACTGACGTGGACCGAATGAATATTCTACTCGTACCAGCAAGACACTGAGATGAATATCTAAGATATTGGTCGCTATCTATAACAGCAAAATTATTAAATTATGTACTAATTTAAACCTGTATGTACATATCTTAATCAGTGTTATAAAAATTGTGGCAAAGAAATTGAGTAACTTTTTTTAAAGTTTCGGAAAATTCTTAATTTTGTGTGAAAATCTTATGACACTGTTTTTTTAAAAGGTTAACATCAAAAATATGTAGATCGAAAAAGGAAAACCACCTAAATATTACGATCCAAGTTCAGATTCGTGAACCAGAGAAAGATCCGTCAATTGAAAGTCAAGAGGTCATCAAACGAATACAATCCAAAATCACTTTCATTTTTATTTTTATCAATATTCTAGTGCAAGTATCAAGACAGTTAGACCTGCGCACGCGCACACCAGTTGAATCGACAATCGGGGCGAAACTTTCGGCCCGCATTCAGTCCACAACAGTCTCGCCGGAGTGACAGACTACAGGACAGTCATGTTTTATATATAGAGATTAAGTTTTTTCTTATATGAAGTGTCTCATGAACTGTTCTTGGTGATTTTCTTCGTGATTTCTGTGAGCGACTGTACCTGCGGTACTTTGGTGTTTGTTTAGTGGTGTATTTTTTGTTGCGTGTACTTTATTGTGTGTGGAATTAGCAAAATGGTAAGTATTTTCTTAATTAAGACCATTTTGTGCTGAAGGATTATTTTTATTTATCTTGTGAATCGAATTTGTTTTAACTGATAACCATTAAATAAACAAAATATAAAAAAATTACTAACAATATTGTTACTGTAAATACTGATATTAACATAGGAGCAAAAGAAATAAATTCAAGTTTTGTCAAATTTTTCAAAAAAATTTGAAAAATGAAAACAAAGACTTTTTTGTTATTATCCATAATTTATTTTTCATATTCAAAACTGCAAAAGAAAATATACGCAATAGAATGATGTCGTTGACTGTACTAAGTTCGTATTTTTTTACCTTGCCATTAGCAAATCGTTATCATTAATTAGAAAATATTAAAAATTTATTTCAACGAAATGCGTTTCGTAATATACCTTGATAGGTCATAATCTAATTAGTAACCTAATAAAATAGAAATGTCCAAAAAAAATTTATAACGATTATATTAAGGTCTAGGAAATTACGGGTCCTTTGTCTTCCAAAAATTTTTGTTTTTAGACTTAATACTAGATTAGATCTCTATTTTTGAATCTATTTTTAAACAAGGACAGAGAGCGTACTCTAGCAAATCAATTCAGGAAAACACAAATTAGTAAGTATATTTTGAAGGCGGATAAAAATACACTAAAAAAGTAGATTATATTTATACATTAGATTATATCTATAAATAAGATTATTAAAATAAAAATTGAAAAGTTTCCGTGTATTGTAAAGAGTTTGAAAAATAAAACAGTCTTCTGAAATACATTTTTGATGACAGCAACAATGTGATGTACTGATTTTTATATTTCAAATAATATGCAAAATATAAAATGTATGATTTTCGCCAATAATATATACCACATTAACCTTGCATATTGACACAAAATCGACATTTTAAAATTATAATAGACGCATTAAAATACCAAAGTATTAATCAATTTTTAATGGTGCGCAAATTCATTATTAGTTTCTAGAATAATAATGCGTTATAATGAATAATGGCAACATATTTCAAACTTAATAACTGTTATTAAAATTTTTAACAAATTTATTACAAAATAAATAAGTATTCACAACAGTTTTTTTTAATGATACAACTTTGAACTTTAACGTTCGAAGCTTTTTCAATAAAACATAACAATAATTCTTGTAAACACTTCCTTATTAATAAATAATGATCTTTATTTATAGTAATATTATTATAGAAAAACGACTAAGCTTATGTCATTATTGTTGGAATAATTCGTCTAGTTTCGAATAAATACGGAGTCTTTAGTCATAAGCTTGTTCATGCAATGCGGTGTAAGTTAACGATTACGTGAGATTATCCTTTTACTATTTTATTATTATGTAAAATTCTCACGACTGCTTAAATTCTAATATTTAAGCAGCTCAGCTGCAAATTGAATATTTGTGCTTAATTTCAAGTAAATCAAGTTAAGTATAGTTTCGAAGTACATAGTCATAGTTTCCCCGGTACTGCGCTTGAGCAGAGTGCAAAAATCATTTGTGGGACTGAGTATACGATTTTATAATCTCATCCCAAAGGAAGTAATGGACTTGCCTTTACAAAAGTTTTAAAAATGTGTTAAAAGCCATTCACTAAGTAAAGCTGTTCTTTCTACACACAAGACGGGATAACGAAAATTGTAATTTTTAGAATACAAATTGTAACATTGATTTTTAAAAAGAGCAACCGGTGGTAGAGTCACTACGTACTGACAGACTTGACGTTTCAAAAGTGCTTGTAAAACAGCCTACTTTAAATAAATGATTTTGAAATGAATTTGAAGATATCGGGATCAAAGCACTGCTAATAAGTAAATAATACTTCTAGTCAATTAGTAGTATTATTTAAACGCACGAGATTCGAACCCGCATTTCTCTGGCAATCCGGGCACTTAGAGCGCCTTATCGCTAGGCTACGATACCGATTACGTCGGTAGTGAAATTGTACTTTGATATTATGTTTTCGATATTACCTGGATATCAAAAACATAATATCAAAGTACAATTTCGGCATCGACGTCATCGGGTTCGTGGCCTGTAATGCCATCTACAGTATGAACTGAACATGATACCATAGTGGGTAACACTTTTCAATAAAAACTAAAAAAGTATACAAGTAATACTTGTACAGAATTGCGTTGAACTCTATTACTAGTAGATATAGTGTCGTAGCGCGATTTAACTTCTTTGTACGTAGCTTCGTAGCTGCGATCTTATCAGATAGTTTAGACTGTGCAGTTCGTATAATACTAGTAGACGGGAGCGACTTCACCCGCGGGAAATTCACTCTTTAAATTCATGTTATCATTATCAGTTGAAACTGGGCTGTTATAAGTTTAACGTATTTGTTTTAGACATTAGGAATAATAATTAATTTATTTTACTATTTTCCGTTAAAAACTGACGAACAAATAAAGTCATACAGATCCGACAGAAAAATATCTATACGCGTACGTTTCACTCTGAAACCGGCACCTCCTCGAAAAATGATTTTTTTTATCGACTACTAGTTAGCCCTTGACTGCTATCACACCTGATGTTAAGTGATGATGCAATCTAAGATGGAAGCGGGCTAATTTGTTAGTAGTGGGATAAAATCCACACCCCTTTCGTTTTCACAATATCCTTCCGGAACGCTAAATCGCTTGACGGAACGTCTTTGTCGGCTGGGTGGTAACTAGCCACAGCCCAAGCCTTCCACCAGACAGATCAAGACCAATTAAGAAAAATGTCAATCTGCTCCGACGGAAATATACCTAGACCTCCGTCTTATAAATCCACCGCGCATACCACTGCACCATGGAGGTCGTCAAAAATGTTGACTGTACAATGTGCAATTGTAAATTATACATCTATTTCTGGGTTACTTTGTCAGGAAATAGAAAATTTAATAAATTACTAATTACTATTCGTAATGAACTTCCGCAATGTATCAGATGCTTCTATCTATTTTTGTTTTATTAAACTCCTAGCAACAGTATTATATAAATCATTCACTCGTTTTCCACCACCTTTGACATTTAGCAGAAACCTTGTAAAAAAACCAAAGTATTCTCAGAGTCGAAGCTAAACAAAAAAACGACCAATAATACGCTAAAACAATATTCACATGGACTAAGTTTCCAAAGAGTTGAAAAGCTAATTTAAACTCTATTGTGTTTATAAATATGGTTCAAATTTGAATACGCACGAAACCGCGTACGCACGGTTGCGATTTCTACGGGCCCGCTACTTTCTCTTAGTGAAACGGCGTTTTTATCCATTGTTGAGATACGCGGTGTTATTAGATTTCGAATATTTAATCTGATTTCCAGCTACAAATCGAATGAAAATATCGATACTACTACAATTAAAATAGAGTATAACCTGCTATTTGAGCTGGTGGTAGAGTTGTTACCACAAAAATACATAAGTCCTTGTAACATAAGCCTAAGTACTTGAAATAAACGAATTGTGGATTTTGAATTTATATCGCGTTCGGTGCCTACATCGCTTAAATTTTAAGTTAAAGTTAGACGTTAAAAAGTATTAATAAGTTTTCAATTTTCATTAAACTAATAAAATAAAATAATAAAATAATTCATATATATAAAATACTAGCTGACCCGGCAAACTTTGTTTTGCATTAAAAATTAAAAAAAAATTTAGATGAAAATTAGATAGTAGCCGATTCTCAGACCCGCTGAATACGCATACAAAATTTGGTAAAAATCGGTAAAGCCGTTTCGGAGGAGTACGGTAACTAACATTGTGACAGGAAAATTTTATATATTAGATTATGAAAAATAATACTAAAATTAAGTATAGATAAAATAATGTTATAGTTACTTAATAAACGAAAATTTAATTTAAAAAAGGTACTTTCATTTATTCAACCGCTTATGAAAAGGTTATAAAAATTGTCCGGTTATAGTGACTCTACTACCGGGTTTTAAAACTAGTATTAAGGCATATTAAGGCAAATAAAAACCGGCAATAAACTCAGAAATTGCTCATTTTAAAAAAGATGTTAAGTATAATTTACAATTTGTTTTTACTTATTGTACATGAAATATCATATTATTTTTCAAACTTAAAACTTAACTTGACTACTTAAAAGATAATATTAAAAATACTAAATTCACTTTTTAAAAGGTTTGCGTAAATCTTCATGAAATTTCCTTAGTTTTATTAATCGCATAAAGAAATTCAAAATTTAATTAAGTCATATTAAAAACCCTCCCTTCGCCGTAGTGGAATAAAAAGTACATTTATTGACCAAGTCAGGAATCGAACCGGTAGTTACGTAAGTCAAGGAAGTTAACCGACCTAAGAAAAGTGAAGTGTGTCCATGTACCTAATAGCGGATATTTCGTAATAGTTACAAATACAGAACCTTATTTTCAAATGCAAGTCGGTTAAGGTCGACTTCTGATTTAAATAACTCAATTAGTGCTCTCGAAATAATGATTTTAAGACGATTAATTGCGGTAATTATACAGCTTGGTGAATACAATGTATGCAATAGCTGGCATTTGAGAAGGGTGGGTCTAAGCTCTATAAATCCTTTGAAAGAAAATAAACTTTTTGCTTATTTGTATATTCCTTGCGTCATAACTAAAAGGTCCAGGGTTCGATTCCCAGTTAAAATTAATTACAATTCTTCAGCATATTGGTTATCTAGTTTTTTTTTATATCGATTACAAGTAAGTTTAGTGTATTCATACAACTACTTCGATGCAAGAATTATACGATTAAAATGTACCTACTGGTTAAATTAATTTGCATTAAACCTGTACAAACTCCGTTAAGGGTCCCTTATATTAGGCTAACAGTATCATTTACCGTTAAAAGGTATTGGAACAGTTCCATAGGGTCTACACACATTTATACCTTACTTGAAGTAATTACCTAAGTATTTACTTTATTAACTACTCTTATATTTAAAACCTTTATTATGTTTAAATATTATGATGATATTTTAAACTTAAAATATCGCTAACTAGCAACACTTAAAATATCATCATAATATTTAAACAGTTATTTAGTATTCCTTAATTTTATATATTATATTCCTTAAAAATAATTCGTTTTGTGTGAGTAGTTATAGAAAAATATTAGCAAAATTTACCTCTTCACCATATTCCTATATTTTTAAAATATATAAATTCAAGTTTATTAAATATATTGAATCATATTAATTATATATTTATCATAAGATTAATGGCTTTAAGACATGCAAGTAGTTATAGATATTCATAAAAACTGACTGTTTTTTACGTGGTCGGTTATTTAAAAATAGGTCAAATCAAAATGGCGGAAAGTAAATATACGATCCACACGATTGACTGGCTTTTAATTTTGTTGTACATTACAAAGCTTTACGCACTTGTATGAATATTAAATGATTGGTTATGAATATTCAATCAGAGACGCAAATAATCATTTGACGTGTGTATCATTAAAATATTCGCAATTGAATCAAGCTTTTTGAACTATTTAAGTGAATCTTTTGAAAAAAAGTCATAGGGATAAAAAGTATTATTTCACAAAATTTAAAGATCATTATCAAAAAATTCTGCTGCCTCGACTGCCTTGTTGGTGTAGTGGTTAGCCTATGTGGTTTCGATTGCGAGATTCTGGATTCGATTCTGGTCACGGAATATTTCTGAGCTTTTTCATTTTTCTATGAAATGTTCAGTACATTCCAAGCTCGGAGTATGGAAGTTGGTGGTGTTACCCTGTGCCTCGGAGAGCACGTTGAGCCATCGGTCCCGGTCACTATCATCAACATCCGATAATGATCGTTAATAAATGAAACATTATCACCCTAAGCCCGCTAACTCGCATTGGAGCAGCGTGGTGGGTGTACGCTCCATATCCCCTCTCCTATAAGGAGGGAGGCCTGGCCCTGTAGTGGGACGTTAATAGGCTGATAATGATGATGATGACAGAACCTTGCATGCCAGAGTCTGACGCGCACTTGACCGGATTTTTTAAGTGATTGCTACATAAGCACACAGATCAACCACATTGGTGACTGTTAAGCAAGATAAAAAGCCCCATTGATTTTGGTAAACTTGATTTATTAGAAATTGGGTTTAAAAAGCAAAGCCGTGGGTTTTGCTCTTGATTTTGAAAATTGATATATACACGTGCCCCGAAGAGCTCTAATGTTTTCGACATACGTTTTAATTTCTGATTGGAAAACAAGGTTATTGTTGTAAAATTATTCGAAATTAATAATTATCTTCTGTGCATTTTTAATTACATAAAATAAATAATGTCAATAGCACACTGACATGCAATTTATTGTGAGGCTTTTAATTAAAACACAAAATATTTTGCGGTTGAATATTTTCCATAAAACAAATTGCTCATTTTAATATCATTGTTACGCAATATGCGTTTCATTAGCAGTAACGATGTAAAATTGTAAACAGTTAAAATTAATCAATATTAAAATTTTCTTCATGCAGAAAAACTTAGCATGTAGAGAACATTATCTAAATAATTAAAAAATGCAGCCGTTATTAATGACACAATGAAAGGATCTAAATGTCTTAAATAGGTGCTGGTACTCAATATTGCATAACTGTATACCCATTTTCAGAAGTACTTACCTACCCAAACAGATTGAACATACCTTTCCTATATAAAAAAATAAAGCCTAAAAGGCCTAAAATTAAGCTAAAAGACTTAAATGAAAGAACTGAAAAAGAAAAAAACCGAAGATAAATCTTTAGTATCTAATCTATATTTAAGAACAAACATAATGTCAAAAATTGCGGAAACGAAGAAATTCGAACCCGCGTCTCTCTGGCAATCCAGGCACATAGAGCGCCTTACTGCTAGGCCACGATCCCGATGACGTCGATGCCGAAATTATGCTTTTGATGTTATGTTTTTGATATCTAAGTATACGACCTGTAATGCCATCTACAGTATGAACTGAAAATGTTACAAAAAAAAATCTAATCTATATGTAAAAGTTAGTAATAAGCAGTTTAACTTGAGTCTTTCTAACGTGGAGTCAAAATACATGGAGTCACATGTATTTTGACTCCATCCTGTGCCCATTAGGCGGCACCAGAGGCTTAGCTGCTAAGGCTCATGTACCGGCAACCAATCATAAGCATGGCGTTAGTACTTTCCTGGACGAGCTCTGTCTTGAAAAGCTTTATTACAACTAATAAAAAATGCTACGCGTATAAGTGTGAACAGTCCCCCGTAAGATCCTAAACACGACCGTTATGCCATGATAATCCGAATGCACTCTCCGGCCAATATAACGGGTTATATTGGCCACCTACGGATTGCATCATGCCGATATGTTATTTATATGTTCGGTATTATCTATCTATATAAATTAAACTTAATTCCTAAAAGTATTTTCGCACTTCACTTTTAAATGGCCGGACGTTTAATTAAATTGACGGCCGAGTGACGCAGTGGGTAGTGACCCTGCTTCTGCGTCCTAGGCTGTGGGTTCGATACCCACATCTGGACAAATGTTTGTGTGATGAGCATGGATGTTTTCCAGTGTCTGGGTGTTTATCTATATATTATACTAATTATTTATGTATAATATATATAAAAATATTTATCAGTTATCATAGCACCCATAACACAAGCTACTTACGAGTGCGCTTACTTTGGGGCTATATAGCGATGTGTGTAATTGTCCTATTATAAAAAAAAATTCATGCTTAAAAGAGTGAGTCGCTGAATAGTTTAGGTTTAAAAATTAGTCATTGTAGTCAGGTGTAGTTCTACACTTTACGTCTCCTTATTATAATTTGAAAAATGTTTATTAATAATTTTTTAATTGAAAAAACCACAAGCACGAAAATTATTTAACATCCATCAACCCTAATTATAGCGTGGTGTGTCTAAGCTCTACATTGCCTCTCCTATTACAAAAAAAGCCTAGCCCTGTATCGAGTCACTAATAGACCGATAATTATGATGATATTTATTTTTGTTCATTACAAGTTACAAGTTAGTAGTAAGTGATCATGCAGTCTAAGATAAAAGTGGACTAACTCGTTACTAGTAGAATGAAATCCTCACCCCTTGTTAGTTTCTACACGATGGTATGGTGGTAATAAGCTACGGTCGCAGTTTCTCATCAGCCAGAGCCCAATATTAAGAAAATCTCAAATCTTTTAAATGCACCGTCCATATCACTGCGCCACTGAGGTCGTTCAGATATAAAAGAGTGATTTATTTAACATATTTATCGTATAAATAATATTACAAATATTTCCTTCCCCGGTCCGTGGTAGTGAAACAGCTTTCAAAAACAAGGTCGCGTGTCGGTATAGGTACTAGTAGAGTACATTAATAGTTGCGTTAACCAAAGGTGTGTGCGTGCTATTAATTAGTGCACTATTATATTAATTAGTGTTGGAAAAACAATAGAAAACTGCCTTTACGCCCTGCGCGGGTGACCTGCAAATATTTGCTTTGCTCTAGTATTTTTACTAATTATATAAACAATGATTACTTCAAAGGAAAGTATATTTCAATCCCCTTTTGTTAAAACATAAATGCCTTTAACAAAAATATTATATCATAGATATCAAATTGCAGCAAAAGTTTTTGAGAAAATTTCGGATAAATATACGCATTATGTACCTTCTTACGGCATTTATCACACTTGTCGATTGAATAAAGACCTGCTTTTTTAAATCATTTTAAAATACATCAAAGTTTCAGAACAGAAATATCAATAATGATTCTAACACAAATATAGTTTTGGAGGAATTACCTACCTAAAAAGCACTTTGATGCTTAATAAATAGTATAACTTCCTTATGGAAGTCGGTTATCAATTCCAATAAATAAAATGCATTAAATAAATTTAACATTACCTATGATTCTAAAAACAAACAAAACTATGTAAGTGTACCTAATTTTTTAATTAAATTTTAATGGTCTATTTTTTAAAATGGGACTTTAAACACCTTATATGAAAAAATTTGAAAAGGTCGCACACAGCAGCTTGTAAAATTGATCTGATTACCTCTTTACACCTAATACAGAGCCAATTCACATCGAAACTTCCTCCACAGTTGAAATTCACGTAAGATGTTACGAGATGTACCGTCAGCAGCAGCAGGTGTCGTGAGATTCTTCGAACAATGAAAATGTAACACATTATTTAATTATACTTCTGTTATGTAACTATACGTACATAATCATAGATCAAAGAGTTTTTTGTTGTATTATATGTATGTTATTCTAAAAATAAAAATAGAGCTTTTTGTGTTTTAACTTGCCCAGTACTTATGTCTATCACCAAGCAGTATTGCTGTATTCCGGTCTAACAGACAAGGATGCTGGTGTAAAAAGTGGTTTAAAATCTACGCCTCAAATTCATGATGATGATGGTTTTTTTGCCTCAATAAACAATTATATTATTATTGGCACTTTGTAGGATGTGCTACCTCATTCTTGTAAAAATAATGTCGTGTCCTGTAAGCGATATTCCCACCATTGGAAATTTTGGTGATGACTGACGTTTTTCAATTCTTACTATAAATTATAATATTTATGTATAATATATATAAAAATATTCATCAGTTATCATAGCACCCTAAACAGTGGTATAGCGATGTTGTAAGCCTTATTTTATTTATTTTATTTATGTTTGAGCTCGTTCAGGATAGTACCACATTCACGCATATTTCTGCCGCAAATCAGCTGAAGCGCTTGATTGCCAGCGTAATTTAAACATAAGGCATTCTTAAATGGACTATTCGTTTAGTGTGGCAATGCTTACACCTCGGTTTAATTTAGGTAGCAACAATTTGATTAAGCCCATGCTGTTTACCGCACAAATATTAAAATTATTGCTGCCTTAGTCATTGTAGTTGTCTTGTAGAAGATATAGTATTTTCAAGTACCTTTTAGTTCTTGTATGTTCCTAATAATAATATTTTCTTTAATATGATGGAAGTTTTAGCGATATTAAGTATAACTATTTCACGATAATTGGCGCTCGAGAATTTAAGTACAGTCAATAAGTAGATATTTACATGAAATTTTTACTCACGCCTTCTCTACTCAACTTCCTTCAACATATAATTGCAAATGTGCACAAAAACTTAGCATGGCCGAGTAGTCACTGGGTGAAGCGATACGCTCCAGTTATTTTTTATTAATAAACCGCTTATATTATAAGGAAAATTGCGCCTACTCAATGAAATTTGTAGCCTTGACACCTTTGTAGTGATTTGATCTATATCTATTAGGTTAAATAAGATAATTATACTCGTGAATTAAATATGAAACAATATAAGAAATGCTATAAAGTACCTATTGTAAGGTGTATTAAGTAATAATACGCCAAAATGGTGTTCAAACTTGAAGCTGAACGCTTGTCTTAACTATAATTCTAATTTTGATTTCTGTATTAAATTTTTTTTCAAATTGGCTTAAAAAAAACGACTTAAGGACAAGGAGGTCAATTTCAGAAAGGTACTTTGAAACTGGTTAACATGTTCAGTTTAGGTTCAACAACAACATCGCGTGATTATGTATTGCAAACAACATTGTTTTGCCTCTTTTGTATAGTAATTAATGATAATTCGTACGTCAATTACTAAGCTTATTCAAGTAAAAATATAAGTTTGTTTACAGTCCAGAGTTAGGAAATTGGTAGTTGGACACTTCCCCGTGCTTCGGAGAGCACTTTAAGCCTTTGATTAGTCAACCATTATCACCGTGAGTCCGCCGATTGACATTGAAGCAGTGTGATGGGTTCACTTTCTAAGCTCCAAATAACTGTGTTGTCTTTATAAAGAGCTAATGTTGATGACGATGGTTTTAATGTTAAATTTTAAATTATGTTGATTTTTGTTTTTGAAACCATTATAATAAGTAGCCATATTAAATTGGAGTTTCGATTAAATTATACTCATTTGGTTCTTTATTGCTTTTTAACGATGTGGTAGCATTTTCATGTAAACACATTTTAGCATGCATTAATTACCTACTGATTAATCAAAAATGCATAATCGACTTGTATTAGTAACTACTCTTTATATATTATTTAAATGAGTTTACAACTACACAGTTTTTGTTGACAGTACCAACACTAATTTCTTAAACAAATTCTACGTAGGTACGTCTTCAAATGTAATTGAATCATTTTGATTGCATTGCATCGGGTGGAATAATTCAGTTTCTGTAATCCAATTGCTTTAAATTTTGCTTAAAAGTAGTTAACAAACAAGGTGTGGATTTGGATTGCTTAGTATTTTTTGTAAAATGATTATTTTTTGGCAGATCATAAACAGTGATAAAAAATTATAATAATAAATTGACGTCTCGGTTTAATAAAATTAATAGAACTCATTATTTTTTTCCTTTTTAACGATGTGGTAATATTTTATTTTAATTTTTAGGATGTAAGTAAATACAGGTTAATCAAACCTACGTAAAAGTATTATTGACTATTATACAACTAATCTAATGTATAAAATTTTCCTGTCACAATGTTAGTTACCGTACTCCTCAGAAACGGCTTTACCGATTTTTACCAAATTTTGTATGCGTATTCAATAGGCCTGAGAATGGCTACTATCTAATTTTCATCTATATTTTTTTTAATTTTTAATGCAAAACAACGTTTGCCGGGTCAGCTAGCATTATTATAAATACGAAAGTTTTTGTGCTTGTGTATGTTTTGTACTCCGTGACCTGGTATAGTAGAAATTCAGAATTGAAATAGATGCTCTAGCGATTTTTTTTAAATTTTGGAATGACACACCAAGTCGCGAGTGTCAGCTTGTTGGAAAATTAACAAGCAAGAACCGCTGGTGAAATAAATATTTAGTTTACAATCAAAACAAACGCTTTTCCATAATTGTTTCGTTAATCAGTCAGGTATCGTTGCGATTGTATTTATTGTAATAATTATTGTTGTTGTAACAACTGATTTTCATTAACCGAGCGTCGTTCATTTGCATTTTCGATTATACAACTCAAACACTGTATTATACTGTATTATTATTATTCAAATAATAATTTTTGATTTATTTGTAAAATAATTTACATATTATAATAATGAGTAAATTGGAAAATCGAATCTAATAATGAAATTATATTCATTGCAATAAAATATTTGCGATGTTAAGTGTGTAAAATGCATGTTTGAATAATATTTAAGTATTATCTATTTTGACTATTTGTTTGTCCTAGGTTCGCCTGCGTGGCTACAAATCATTTCAGATTCTAATTTAGGATATAATTTAATACCTATTAACTTTTACTTTCCCCCAAGAAATTGTCAGTAGCGTCCGCAGTAAGAAAATTATTTTTGTGTATTTACTCCCACGCCCTGAAGAACACTTTCAGCAGTCGATCTCGATCATTATCGTCGTTACAGACACAAAAATCTAAGCCTGCCTACCTACCTCTCTCCGAACCTATTCATAAATGCCACTATGCAATTTTTAAGCCGTGTACACGATTAAACAGTGACCAAGTCCTCTTGGCGTATTTTTTTAAAAATACTTTTATATTTTTTTCGTGTAAAGGATATAGGTATTTAGCTTTAAATAATATTGTAAAATGGGAAAAAACAAAAAAAGGTAAACACAGCTGAGTTTATTGTCGAGTCTTCTTAGTTCAAGACGCGTTTAGAACCCGTGTAGCTTTAAATACCTTAGGGTAGGTATCATTTTAAAAAATTTGAATTTTATTGAATGGATTTATGACTTTTACTTTAATAGTGCCTGCATTAGAAAATAGTTACATCAATATTTGTCGTTAAGGTACCAGTATGTTAATATTTACGATTAATATTACTTGTTTTTTTTTGAGTTGTAAAATCTGATTTAACAGTCTTTAAGGGTGGTCTTAATTTAAATGTGTATGGACAGTATACATTAAGTATAAGTGATTTTACATTAAAACCAGTCATAGTTGACGTTTAATCAAAACAAGTGATTACATATATAATTTTATTTACTCGTCATAACATAAAGTTATATGTAACGTGTTTATTGTCTGAATCTTGTGTGCCGTGACATTTTGAAATGTATTATAAAACGGTCATTATACTAGTATTAGATATAGAGGTAATTTAATAATTTTCCATCATTATATTTTAACTTTTTATTAAGCTATTGTATAGCTTCTATCGCGGGCCTTGAGCGTGGAGACCGAATTCAGAAATTTCGTAACGAAAAAACCTAACACCCGCTGGATATCAAAAACATAATATAAAAAGCATAATTTCGGCACCGGCGTCATTGGAAGCGTGGCCTAGCGGTAAGGCGCTCTAAGTGCCCGAATTGTCAAAGAAACGCGGGATCGAATCCCGTCGGTTAAAAAGATAAAAAGTAACCGTTTAGTTTTTCCATCTATCGAGAAATACCAGAACTTTAATGACTTTTTGAAATATCACGCTTTTAAAAAAAATGACTTTTTGAAATATCACGCTTAAAATAAAATAAATTGCGGAACCGACGGGATTCGAACCCGCGTCTCTCTGGCAATCCGGGCACTTAGAGCGCTTTACCGCTTGGCCACGGTCCCGATGACGTCGAAAGGTAAACATAAGTTGATAAAAAATTCTATGCAATATCTTTACCGCAGCAGTCTCCGAGTGCCACACGTCTTTTTTTAATTCCGTGTTTATATTAATTGATGAGTTTATCTTTACTGATATTCCATAAGTTATAGTCTGTTATACGAATGCTACATTTATCCCAACACCAGAACAGGGTAATCGCGGGTGTGGTCACGGGGCATCGTTAATTAAGATTATAAATTATATTGCATAAGAGCCCAGCAATCAATTATAAAAATATTCGTATAATTAATAGATATTTAAAACAATTAAAAATAATTGCAGAAAATTAAAATAACATTCAAAGTTATAATTATGTACTTACGGTACTAAAACTAGTTGAGTTGACAAATAACTCTATTAGGCTATATTTAATACTAGCCGCCCCCGCACCCCCCTTGTGGGTGAAATTTCGTAAAATCCGTTCTTAGCTGACCTCTACTGCTAAAGGAATATTCCTACTAAATTTCAAGTCGCTACGCCTTATGGTTCCAGAGATATCGTGATGAATCAGTATATAGGTGGGAATCTCTTATATATATATAGATAATAAATAATACTGGCTGTAATATAAATTGTATGTTTATTATTTTATTTATTTAAAGCCGCAAGTCTAGAAAATAATTAGGTTCCAAGATTTGATCCATACAAGAACAAACAATAGAGCAAGTTATTAAAAAACTTGTAAAATATCTATCTTATACGCAAAGTTGTAACAATGTCTTGCTGCTTTAACTCAGATTAACTGATACTAATAAGATATAAAATAACGATTGTATAGTATATCTTTATGATATTGTATTGTATCAGTGTGTGAACACAATGTTTACGTAACACACACATACAAAGTACTTTGGTCTTGCAACATTGACAAGAAGTGTGCGAATTTATCTCCTACAAGGAACTATTTATGCCGTATCTATTTCAACATCAATTCATAGCTCAATGAGACACAGTAATACGGAAGTAGGGCATATAAAGATTTAAATGGAGATTTTTATGATCTCTCTAGCTCTGCCGTTGCTAACCTGTCCTAGATTCAATTCCCTGGTTGATTTATTTAAAATGGGTAATAATAATTTAATTGGTAGGTAAGTAAAAGTAATAGTACAAATTCAGCCGTATTAACAATATATAATAGTCTACATTTAATGTTTTATTGTATTCCTGTATTGTAGTGTTGATTGCAGCGGGATTTGAAATAATATTCTGATGTCTTCAAAATAGTTTTATTCTTTCATAATCTTTTATCTACCGCCGCATCGGAAAAGCAGTCCAGACGCGGCCAAACTCGACACATGCTCTTTTTAAATGAATTACAAAACCACTCAATTACGATAATTAATATTACACTCAAATATGCGTACTTTGTAACAATCAAAAGAATAGTGCCATACACTATTCGACTATTCTAACGTGTCAATTCTTAGATTTTATTTTACGGCCTGGAATCTAGTCCTTTTGAAATCATCTCACGGTCGACAGACACAAGCTTACGTTACCATAGACAATATCGTACAGTATTGTCTATGGTAACAAATTGTTATATTTTAAATGCTACTGCTAAACAGTAGTAGGTAGGACATGCTACTATATAGGACATCCTTTTGAAAATCTTAGCTTATTGTTAATAACTAGAAGCAAGCGCTTAAAATGCTCTTCGAACGAAAGGACCGTACACAATATATTAACTTTTATCACGATCAGCCAATAGCCTTCTCTGGACATAGGTTTCTTGCATAAACTTCCTAATACCAAGGTTTTGATCCAAAGTTACTTTCCAAGTACAGAAATATGGATTTTGTCTTGTCTTAATGTATATTTTAAAGAATGTAAAAAACAAAAATGTTTCTTTGTATAGAAACCCCGGCAAGTAAATACGAAACAACCTCACCGACCAGCCGGCCTTGCCAGTTTCGACACCTTTCGACGATTGCCCAACACGATACAAACACTACGCTCTTTGCTTACTTGACAACAAATATCCAACGAAGTTTGAAAATATTTACAACCAACATTAGAAATAATGAATAGTTATTTCAAAGTCAGCCAAGTCCGAGAGAAATGTATTCTTCGTACGCCTTTACTTACTTTTTACTCCAAACCCGGAGCATCCTTAAATGTTGACTCTACAATTAACTGCTGCGATGTAAAGCTTGCCTGTACTCAATAACTAATATGAATATTGTTTTTAATCGTCCCCAAATGACAATCAAAGCTTCGGATAGCCTCGATACCTCTATTTGATTTATTTTTTTACGGGAAAGGCTAACATCAATGACTCAATGACCATAGTCAAATTATTGTGATTTTTTAATTTTTTCATTTATTTGAATTTTCAGATAATCGAAAAGAATCAAATTTAGACTTATTTCCTAAAATAGTCGCTGTAATTAAGTAAATTAGAGCAACCACTTTAGAGTATAGTATAATTAATAATTATATATTTTACAGTACAGTTTTTTGTGATTTTATTAGTTTTTTAAGTACCTAGTTTCGGCGTGAAGAAGTGTTAACATACAGTTTTACAAACAGACTCGCAGTGTGATAAATAAGAATAAAATATTTGTTATCTGTTATTTGTAAATGAAATCACAAGTCATGGCCGCATTCTCATTTATTTGAAATTGGAATCTAAATTCAAATGAAGTTAGTTCAATAAAATATTTCGCGATAAAAACTCGTTTCAATTGATTGTGTATTGAATGCATTTATTTATTTAATAAATTTATAAATGAAAAATTTTATATCCTTATATCGAGTATTATATAAAACAGTTTCTTTTAAATTTGTTATGACTGTAGGTTTAATACTCCAGTGCAATTAGCCTTAAAAATAACAAAAAGTCCAAAAAAATCGCAGTAGGATGAAATCCGTCAGAAAATGAGGAGAATATCATAAAAATGAAAAGAAAAATAAAATCGAGAAAATCCGTTTTTAACCCTAAACACTCAACCAACCCGTTCCCGACCTCAGGTCGCCCGTAATTTATTTTTCCTTTAATTTTTATGATATTCTCTTCCTTTTGCAATGGGTTTCATCCTACTGCGATTTTTTTGGACTTTTTGTTATTTTTAAGGCTAATTGCACTGGAAAAAATAAGAATCAAAAATGAGTAGTAAAATATAATCATAACTAAATCAATTATATCTATTCTTCTATTAATTAATTATTAACTAATTGTAATTCTCTAAAAAACTATCTTAGGTAGAAACGTTAGGTAACAACATTTAATTAATTATCAGCTAACAATTTACGAATTTAAATATAAAAAACACCTAACAATTTAACAATCAATTTACAGTTATATAAAATAGGAATACACTATTATGGAATATTAAATTGAATAAAACACACTCGTGCAATATTATTTACATTATTACATTTCAATTCGACAAACTGGTATTCCAATTCCATTAAAAATACATAACTAATGGAATTACAATTACACAATCGCGGTAATAGTTGTCACAATCGAAAATGGAATAGGCAACGAAATTGTTTCGCGGTCGCAACCGGTCAGATGGGTTATTGCAAAAATGCTTTTTGTATTTTTGAGTTCTACAGTGATTGCATAATATTGTGTCTATATCTACGTAATAGCCCTGTAACAGAAGTTATTTATGCCTCGTTGGTCTAGTGGTTAGCCTGTGGCTTCGATTACAAGGTCCTGGGTTCGATTCCTGGGTCGGGTCATAGAATAATTCTGAGCTTTTTAATTCTTCTATGAAATGTTCAGTACATTCCAAGCCCAGAGTTAGGAAGTTGGTGGTGTTACACCTCCGTGCCACGGAGAGCACGTAAAACCATCGGTCCCGGTCACTATCATCAACATCTGATAGTGATCGTTAATAAATGAAACATTATCACCCTAAGCCCACCAACCCACATTGGAGCAGCGTGGTGCGTGTACGCTCCATATCCCCTCTTCTATAAGGAGGGAGGCTTGGCGCTCTAGTGGGCCGTTAATAGGCTGATAGTGATGATGATGATGATAATATTTACTAGAGCATTCCCGCGGTTTCACCCGTGTGGTTCTGGTCCCCGTGGGAATTTCAGGGTAAAATGTGATCTATCTGTTATTCTGATATATAAGCTGTATTATTGAGAAGTCTCATCAAATTCGATTCAGTAGTTTTTGTGTGAAAGAGTAATGAACACCCACTCATCCATACGTACATACTTTCGTCTTTATAGACAGAATCATAAATTAGTTTCCCCGGTACTGCGCTTGAGCAGAGTGCAAAAATCATTTGTGGGACTGAGTATACGATTTTATAATCTCATCCCAAACGAAGTACTGGACTTGCCTTTACAAAAGTTTAAAAATCGTGTTAAAAGCCATTGACTAAGTAAAGGCTACTATAAAATTAATGACTTTATTAACGACAAAGATACTTGGAAGCAATCAGCTGTTCTTTTTACACACAAGACGGAATAACCAAAATTGTAATTTTTAGAATAAAAATTGTAACATTGATTTTTAAAAAGAGCAACTGCTCAGTTTCTTCTTTCTTCTTTTTCTCCACAGGATCTGCCTTCCGAACCGGTGGTAGAGTCACTACGTACTGACAGACTTGACGTTTCAGAAGTGCTTGTATAACAGCCTACTTGAAATAATTGATTTTGAATTTGAATTTGAATATAATATTATTACTTAATAAGCATTTTGAAGCAGATTGAGCTGAAAATAGGCTATATAAAATGCTTTTGAAATACATGCCTTCCTGGGCTGTCAGGAAAAACTAAGAAAAATATTGTTATGTCCAGTCTTACTTATTTTCACCCAGAACCTGAACAATTGAATACTAATAACATCTTTTTTTTTAAGCTATTGCATAGCTTTTATCGCGGGCCTTGAGCGTGGAGACCGAATCGAGAAATTCCGTAACGAAAAAACCTAACACCCCCCACCCTTTTTAGTTTTTTCAGATTGTCTTATTTGCATCTTTGACCGCCAACGTCCATACCATGTTGAATACACCGGTTCTCGTCCGATCACCGAAGTTAAGCAACAGGCGCGGTCAGTACTTGGATGGGTGACCGCCTGGGAACACCGCGTGATGTCGACTTTTTTAAATTTTGACCTGACCGCGCCCGATGTTGCTTAACTTATATTCAATAGCTTAACCGCGGCAGTCTCCGAGTGCCACACGTCTTTTTTTAATTTTATTTTTTTATCTTTGATAATAATTGCTTTAATGTGATCTTTGACATTTATTATTTGATATATATTTTTTTATCTTCTTAAATTCCTTTTGACATTTTATTAGTTTTTTTTTTTAATTATTTCATACCGGCGAGACACAGTATCTTTTTAACATAACAAGACCTATATATATCGTACTGTAATGTTTCAAGCAAATAAATAATTCTGATTCTGATTCTGACTATATTTCGTAACAGTGCAATGCTCTTACCTCGGACGAGTATTATGTTCAATGGCACATGTAGACATATTATATATAGTTAAGTTCACATTAAATTCCATTAGCGCAGCATGTTTGTCTGTGAATAACAATTACATCGACATCACTCGTATGCAGGAATGCCGCCGTTCTAGATTATATCCTATCTTTGTCTGCTAATTCCATTTTGATGTGAACAACTACGTCCTTTATCAAGCTTCTATAAAAGCTTCCTTCGTCGTCATCATATTTTAATTAATTAATACAAAGCCAGACCTTACCCCTTATGGATGATATGGAACTTGGACCCACCACGCTGCTGCATGCTGGTAATTCAGATAAAATCAGATAATACATATTATGGGGGTACACTGAAATCCGAAAGTCCTAAGATCTGATTCCCATCTGTTGGGCTATTGTCTTTTAGCACAGTCCTTACAGTTGAAGTGGAAAAGGATACTAAAAACTCTTCAAAATACTGTATTACGAAAACTTGCGCGTTGTTAAGAAAATGAAATAAACATGGCTGTAATACTTGGCAGACTGTAATATATGTACTTTTTCAGAAAATAGTAAACAACCATATAATGTACATACAAACATACATCTAGGATAAATACAAAACCTTATTTTTTCAAGTCAGTTCAAAATGTCACGCGTTCATGAAACCTAGACTACGCAAGCCGGAGCGAAGTGCTCCATATATTTTAATTTAAACATGTTTTCGTAACAAAGAACATGCATACAATAAAAGTATAACAATATATTCGTTACTAACTACGTGCGCAGTTTGACAATGTATTTACCTGATACCACAGTTTATATATTGTACAGAGGGTGTACAATTTGTTACGAACAGCCAAGTTGGACCAATAGTTTTGCATCATTACAATATCTTTCTTTTAAGAATTAGTTGTAGTATTGGTGTTGCTGGTACATCCTCGCACCTCATTAGTTTATTAAGACAATGGTCATTATAACTATTAGAAATCATTATAGAGTTAAACAATATGATCCTAAAAAGGTAAACTGTCTTTGGTCATTAAGGATTAGTGTATATATTTAAATAGTGATGCTCAGCAGTGCAACGAATCCTTAAATATAGGCGACGGGTAGCATGATGGTGACAAAACAATTTATAAATGAATTTGTAATAGGAAACTTATTTAAATAGTCACTGTTTTAATATACCTCAATACTCTTATCTGGTTCGTTTAACTATCTTCATAGTTAAGCTATAATTGTATAATGAAAAAATATATATCACCAGTTTTATGATAATATTCTATTCTTAACGGCCTACTTGCCTGTACCTTAACAGGCTCTACTATAAGGGAGCCAGGAGGTTACAAAACTAATATTAAAAATTAAATGAGCAGTCCAACTGTATTTTGCTACACTGCGATACAATAGCGTGACAAAAGTAGACCATGAAAAGAAAGCACAGGAAAGTACGCGCCGTTTCACGGATCCCTCCGATTTTTGTGTTCCGCATACAATAACGTTCTCATTGAATAACTTATAATATCTACACGTGCATAATACGCGATGGAAAGCGATATTTTAAATACTGTACATAACTCTCACCTGTTGTCACCAATATATAATTACTGGCTGGCCCGGCAAACGTTGTTTTGCATCAAAAATTTAAAAAAAAATTAGATGAAAATTAGATAGTAACCGATTCTCAAACCTGCTGAATACGCATACAAAATTTGATGAAAATCGGTAAAGCCGTATCGAAGGAGTTGACGACCTCCGTGGCTAAGTGGTATGCGCGATGGATTTATAAGACGGAGGTCCTGGGTTCGATTCCCGGCGTGGCAGATTGAGATTTTTCTTAATTTGTCTTAGTCTGGCTGGTGAGAGGCTTTCGATGTGGTTAGTTACCACCCTACCAACAAAGACGTATCGCCAAGCGATTTAGCGTTTCGGTACGATGTCGTGTTGAAACCGAAAGGGGTGTGGATTTCATCCCACTCCTAACAAGTTAGCCCACGTCCATCTTAGACTGCATCATCACTTAACATCAGGTGTGATAGCAGTCAAGTACCAACTTGTAGTCGATAAAAAAAAAGTACTGTAACTAACATTGTGACAGGGAAATTTTTTATATTAGATATTGTGAGTAATGTGGAATAGAACCTTTTTAACTTGATAAGCAAAGTTTAAACACAAAGGGTGAATAATCAACTGCACAGACCAAGAATAAAAGATTTATAAATCCATAAACCAGACGTAAACGATATAAGCCTGTACAGCTAGTGTTGTACATTGAAACAAGCGCAATCTTAAGATTACAAGAACAAACTAGCTCCTATTTTTATAAACTTATAATTAAATTAAATAATTTATTAGTAGGTCAGATCATAATTAAATTAAATAAAACACATACATACCTACTTATTGTAACTACATTTTAATCAAAACATATTATGTATTCTAGATTTAATGTGTAAAACAAGAATATGATTGTACTCTACATAGTCTATGACTAATTCTATAATCGATTAGTCACCATAGACTAAAAAACTTGAAACTTTTGCGACGTATTCGATTCTATCTTTAAAAAACTTGTTTCCTGTGATTTATTATGTCGAAAAACAAGCTTTTTAAAAGATACCAATCTATTTAGTAGCGGCCATCAAAATATAAATAATATTTTAATTATGTATCTGTTACTTGGAATTGGAACATAGAATATCTAATTTATCTCTATCTTTAAATTATTTATATTAAGTAGATACACACGAATCATGTTTGTCAATAAAGCCCAAAACTACTAATTCCATTTTGATGAAATTTGACAAAGATTTTAAAGACAGATTACATATAACTTGAATCAGCACAACAAAAAAAAAATTCAGAATTTTTCCATTTTGATGAAAGCTACTTAACTTCAATGTAATCAATCTATCAACGTGTTAATGAAGGAAAAATAATCGTATATTTATATCCGTCTGTTTGCGTTAATATCCAAAATCACTAGAAATATTTAAATGCAGTTCAATGCAACGAGACCTTACTGAACGTAGTAACAAACTGAATTCACTGCAAATAAAGTCACAGGCCAATCATAACGATAATAATATACTTAACATTACACCGGTTTATTAAACCTGTATATTTGAATTAAATATATCGTCTCGGAAAAAAGACCGTGGAAGATTATTTCCGTGATCGGTTGAGAATCAGAACTTTAAAACGAAATTACTATAAATATATGTAAGTATATTAACAAAATAATTAAACTAAATAACAGACTTTATCAAAAAAGGGAAGCTGATATCATTTATAGATTTTTATTTTTTTCTGAATGGTTTATTTAGAAATTGCATTTCGAATCTGTAATGAAATTCGACAGTGCGAGTATCGACGTATTTCATTCAATCTATCGCGATTCTATAGATATAGAAAGATATAGAGACAAATTTGAGAATCGTGTATGTGTTTATGCTGTGTAGATTAACAAGCCGCCCGCTTTTCACCGCCTTCAAATCAATCATTAACAGTACACAAGGTATTGTATTTCTCTTTTTAGTTTAGTAGCTGTATTTCTGTTTTCAAATCGGTTAATGTTTTTCGAAAATTTTTAATCAATCGTGTTCAGATAAACAGATGCGACGGGCATTTTATTTTATAATGTAATAATTAAATCTAAGGTATTCACTTCATGGAAACTAGGTTCTTGTAACATGATCGTCAATACTTGACCGCAAATGAAGTCGTTGCGCTTGCGACAGACCGCGTCCTACAGCCTGTGTAGCAACTTACCAACTAATATGACATGTTAATAATTAATACAGTGGTTGAACGAGCTTTGCTCCGTATTTTTTTTTTTTGGAAATTTATAAATTTTCCAAAAACGATCAATTTATCACTCTCAAAACTACATACAAAATTTCATGGAAATCGTTGGAGCTGTTTCCGAGATTCAGGCTACACGATATATACGAGAATTGCTCGCCTAAAGGTAGTAATAAGTAATTTGCTAACATATTGACGATATTAATAGTTATTTTAAGTATATTGTTATCAGATATTACAATAAACTAAAAGTATTAACTAGAAGAGCTTTTTGTTTAAGTAATTAGCAGGATTTTCTAGTTCAGTTTTGTAAGGAGAGAAAAGCTCCCCTGCATAATACATGTATAAAACAGGAGCAATAAATTAGGAAGAGTCTATATGGTAAATCAGTAACTTTTCGACTGTACTATACACGATTAGATCGTGTATAGTTTTATATCTTTGGATAAGTTTTTGACAGAGCTTGCCCTTGATTTTACAATAATTATTCGTTTTAATATTTGACCGGATGGGTCAAATATTAGCAACTAAGTTAGAACAACCTCCCTCGTCTGACACTCGAAGGTTTTTCTGTTTGAGTAATTCAAATACCATAAATTAGTCTTATGATTTATTCAATAAACTTTAGATTTTGGATCATCTTAGTAGACATTTCATCAGATCAACATAAAGGTTTATTTTTATTGAAATTAAATTTTTAAATATTATTTTTATGCTTATTTCTTCGCCAAGTAACATAAATACAATACCCGCCTTGATATTAAGAAAACTTGATATTATAACTCTTTAAAACAACATAGATTATAATTTCGTTAAAAACCTCAAAACGATTTTTAAACGCCTACAGAGAAATCTGCAAAGCAAATATTAATTTACGCTACTTTTACCAAAATATCCTGCTTTCACTATCCACTTACTGGCTAGACTTAGCACTAACTCGTATATATCTAGATTTATAAGAAAGTTTTGCTTCATGTTTTCTATAGCTTTTTTTATTCTATCTGTAGACGCAGCTCGCAACGGTATTAAAATGAAATAAATAAAAGCACGCATTCCACAGACAAGAATGCCGCTTGTAGTTACATTTTCAAATTTTTATTAAACATTATCGTTAATTGTTCTAAATAAGAATTAAATCTTTTTCATTTTATGCTGGACTGGTACTCGCAACAGACAAAAATTACTTTAGCCTCTAGAGCTTAAAAAGCCTATTTTAGTTCATCTGTGAAACGATTGGATGAAAGTGTTATTGAGCAAGAATAGTGATTTTTTACAGAACATACAAAAGTAATATACCTAGACACTTATAACGCCATATAAGAGCCACTACACACAGGCTTGAATTTATCTAATGTGTATCCAGTTAGACTGATTGCATTTGAACTATTGTGACACGATGTCAATGACCCCACGTCATCTCACGGCCCACTGACACAGTATAGATGCTGGCTGGTCAAACGAGACGATTTCAGTTCAAGGACGTTTGCTAAACGGGAATCACTGCGTACTTCAAATCTGTACTCTATCTACTTGAATACAGAGTGCATTTTAAATATTTTGTCTCAGTTTCCACTTCAATAGGCAGATGGAGTTACTGTTAACAGTTATGTAGCAACTTAAGATGGTTAAACAGACCAAATAGAGGCATTGTGTATGTAATAGGTACAAATAAGTACTTGGTAATATTGGTACGTTTGATACAGGCTAAGATTCTTGGATTCAGCCTTTCTTTCTTTACACAAGAATTGAATTTGTACCAATTGTAACATTCATTTTTAAAATTTTTTTAATAAAAAATAGAACCGACTCAAATCCCACTAAAAAGTAAAAAATAACTGTGTTATTTAGTTGCTTTAATTTTTCTTAAGCATATCTATAAAGTCGGTGCGAGCAAGTTTAAGGAACATTTATTTAACGAAGTGTAGCAGTTTGTGGGTTCTAGGTAACGTTCTTAAAGTAGAAACCTTGGCTGGCACCGACTCCTAGATATGCTTAAGTAAATTAAAGTAACTAAATAACACACTTATTTCTTACTTTTTAGTGCGTTATTGCGTCGGTTCTATTTTTTGTTAAAAAATTTTATTTCTTACTTTTTAGTGATTTATCGCCACGTAACGTACTCGTACTATACTGTCATAGTATATTATACGGCACTTGTAGACAAAAAGCTACCGATACTTACACTAAAATCGAAATCGCTGCAAGTGTGCCTATACAATTTGAAGAGTTCCTTCAATTTTCCCATGATATCATCATTAGATCCTAACATGGTGAAAATGGGACCACTTTGGAAGTGTACCCTTTCTAATAAAAAAAGAATTACCTAAATCGGACAACTCTGTAAAAAGTTATGCGTAGTCATACATAAAAAAAAAATATATGTGTCGAATTGAGAACCTTCTCCGTTTTTTTTCGTCAGTTAAAAAAGCAATAGCTGAGTTTTTGCGGCTCTTCTCAGCATAATCTAATTTCGAAACAGTGGTAGAGACAAACCGCACTGACAGACTTTACTTTTTCAAAGTGCTTGAATAACAAACTTATTTAGTAGGCTTTTGGTAGTACGGCTCATCCCAAAGATGTAATATTCCTGCAGGGTCTGGACAAATGTTGCTCTCTCTGTCTAAAGCTACCATGCCATATGTAAAGCTGCCATAAATCGTAGGTACTTCATGATTTCCTAGGTAGCATACTTGTCTTATATTGGAGAAACCTTTCAGCTTTTGTAATATGATAAAAGTCTTCACATTCTCATAGAACCTCCATGTTAAACAAAAAAGATAGATTTCATTGCGTAACATGGAGGTTAAACTGAATTAAACAAGGATTCAAAATGAATTTAAAGCTTAACAATGTTGTAATAATACCATCATCAACAAAAAGTTGTAGGTCCACAAAATAAACAAAAGCCCCCCAAGTTAAAAAGAGGCTAAAACAAAAAAGTTGCCAGACACAAAAAAACAGTCGAAACAATTTGGCGAAACGTAACCGATATTTTTTAATACCAACGCATTAATTTTGTTTTTTAATCTCATATCTTTTGTAGATCTATGAATTAGCATTTAAATAAAAAAAGAATGGTTCTTTTCATCAGTGCATAGCCACATCAATCATCATTAGCCTACCTTAACGGCCAGGCTTCCCTCCTTATAGAAGATCTACGTATAGTAGAGGACATGGAGCTTTAACATAAAACATAACCTGCTTTAATACCAATTGGTGGGTTTAAGCTTAATGTTGGCTCTGTAACGAGTACATGGTATAGGCATAGAGTTGTATGTATCATCACCAACTTCCCAACTGCAAGCTGAGAAGCTTACGACTCCAAAACCGCATAGAGTAACCAGTGGACCAACGAACCAGTTCTATATCGATAGTTATTAGTTATTCTTGAAATCCAAAACAAAGAAAAGCCTTTCTTTTAATATTAATTTTTGCGGGTAGAAAGGGATTCCGCAAAGAGATCGGATCGGGCTCAGAAATTCATCTCGTATTCAATAATATGGAATAACAGGAAACCGTAGAAGCCTTTTTTCCTTTCGTGAAATAAAACACAAAGCCCCATCTGTCTGAGGGATTGTTTTATTCTCACGTAAAGACTACTGGACGACTTGTCGCTTTGAGAATATAAGCACTTAGTAACTTTAACTATTATAGATTTTTAATAGTTATTTTAATTTAGTATTCAGATAAATTTTATTTTCCTTTTACTCTTTAAAAACTACGGGGATGCGATACCTTGTCGGTAACCTTACTAAGACATTCACTAGTTTTCATTACTATAATATAGTGATTTAAACTTCAGCCTTTTTAAATAATATAGTAAATGCTTAGTGTAAAATTTAAATAATAAAAACTTTTTGTAATCTCATTGAACTAATAAATCAAATTTAAAAAATAAAAAAAAAAAGTTGAGAGATGTCCAGGGACACCCGGATGGAACGAAGTTCCTTTCGATTAATTATTGAAGGAATTGTAAAATTTTATTTTTTTTAAGTAATAATAATATTTGTTGTTGTACACCGAAACACCAGAGGGCGCCACGAGAGCGCGAGACAGCATACAGCGCGGGCGCCCTCCGCCGCTCACGCGCACACACACCAAAGGCGGCGGCAAGATCCTTTGATCAAAAAGTGTCGTGACAACTTTTCGTACGAATTTTTTTCGTCTAGCTCCCTTTCACAACGTGCGATAAGGAACTTCGTTCCAAAAAATCTTCATTTAGCTTTTTGCCAATAATTGATGACACCAAGCAGATGAGCTTAAAAATCCGAAATTAGATCCAGTTATTGCATTGCTAGACTCAATTAATTTCAATTTAAATTAGATAGAGCCTCTTATCTTTATACAAACACTGTGTCGCCCGTGGAGTTTGTGAATTTTTTAATGGTACCTAGATTTTTAAAGACCTCAAGCCCCTCAGTCGTCAACACTAAACTGCCCAGAGTGGGGCTCTGGGTCCGATCCTTAAAAATGAGACTTTATGAAGGTATCTCTGTACTCAGAGCGACGACCTTGTAACTCAACACTGACCCGCTCGCTCTAACATCGGACGAAGTTACGCGCATTTATTGGATACGACAGGATAATTATGTGCGTGATGTTATTTTTTTCTTTTATATTCATGACAGGATTTTTGAACTTTAAGTAATTTTTCATAGGTGGAGAAGAATTGAAAATTTAGTCATGATTGAAGACAAAACTAATATCTGTATTTTTGTTGCTTGCATAGAAATCAGCTTCACCACCCCCATCATCATTTTTTTTTTTTTTTTATTTTTTATTTTTTAATGCTTATTTGCCGGCCATTGAGGGATTTATAGAAAAGTTCACTGTTCATGTCGATTCTATAACGAAACTCGAATGTGTGATTCTCGACTTCTCTTCTCTCTATATCTCTCTAGCTGTAGTACCTATTGTTGTTAAGCAGAGATAAGAAAGACGAAAATACAATATTAAAAAAATAATAGTTTTTGATAAAGATAAATCTCGACTAAGGGATTTATCCTTACTAATATTATTTGTCAGTAAAAAAGTTTGTCAGTATGGATAAACGGATCTTTGATACACTTTCAAGCAAAAATTACTGAATGGATTTTAATGAAACTTCACAATAACACAGCTTTCATAATTATCAGAATAATACATACCTATGGAACATTATAAAAATCTCACGAGGTCGAGAACTACGCGGGTGAAACGGCGCGTCTCTTGTATACAATAATAATTTTTAGTGAAGCTTAATTTTTAACCGACGATAAAAAAGGAGGACGTTCTCAATTCGACACATTTTTTTTATGTATAACCACGCATAACTTTCAGAGTTGTCCGATTTTGATAATTCTTTTTTTATTAGAAAGGGCATACTTCCAAGGTCCCATTGTCATCATGTTAGGATCTGATGATGATATCCTGGGGAAATTGAAGGAACTCTTCAAGTTTTGGAGGCACGTTTACAGCGATTTTGGATTTGTCTCGGTATCGGTAGCTTTTTGGCTACTAGCGCCGTATAATATACTATGACATACATATAAAAAATAAAAAATTTTAACAAAAAATAGAACCGACTCAAAACGCACTAAAAAGTAAAAAATAACTGTGTCATTTAGTTGCTTTAATTTACTTAAGCATATCTAGGAGTCGGTGCTCTTCTACTTTAAGGACGTTACCTAGAACCCACAAACTGCTTTACTACGTAAAATAAATGTTCCTTAAACTTGGCTGGCACCGACTTCATAGATATGCTTATGTAAATTAAAGCAACTAAATGACATAGTTATTTTTTACTTTTTAGTGCGTTTTGAGTCGGTTCTATTTTTTGTTAAAAAATTTTTACATTTTAAAACTCTTAAAAGAATCACCTTTTCAGATTTTGTTTTTAAATAGCGTAGTAATTTAAATCACCGTAGAATCGGATGTGACCATAGACAAATGATGTAGATAAACATGACGTAAAATAACGAAAACAATATGATAAAAACGTAACATAAGAATGACGTAACGACGTAACATTGGTATATTTATTTTATAAGATGGAGTGATAACACTCATCTAAGTCTCTCATCCTGAATTAAAACGAATTCTGACGGCTCTATTATTCCTCCCCCCACTTTCATTCCCCTTTCATTCGTTTCACATTTCGCTCTTACACTCACATAAATTATTCAATTCTTCAGAAGTATCATTTCTGAAACCCTAATATTTTATAGACCAAGAGCGGATGACTAATCTGCTGGAACTATTTTTATTACACTTCTTCCTTACACTTGTACTAATTTAAGTTGATTTTATAATCATAATTTATATTTGGTTCATAAAGTATAATAATTTTTGATTAATAATATTTTATTTCAAACGTTTTTACCTCGTATGGTATCATGTTTTATTATGTTACTTTATATTGATATTTTTTTCCATCCATTCCATCTTGTTAGTGAAAATATTCATCTATTTTCACGACATAAGGTTAAGACGACATTAACAAAAAATATTTGCACTATAATTATTATAATCGATAGGTTGGTAGAGTTACTGATTTTAATTTTGTTGTATAAATTATTATAGTAATTGTGTTGGGCATACAAACAAGCAGTTTGTGGATCTTAAATAATTACTTCTAAGTAATCATTGTAAATTAAATTTGTTTATCCGGCCCTTGAGTTTCCTCAAATCAAATTCAATTATTTATAAACCAACCAGTTGAAACCGCCTTATAAGGCATTCACTGTCTCACATACCAAAATATCATAATATCAAACTTGATAGTATGTTATACAGTTATAAGATTCTTGATATCTAATGCTTTGTACTCACTGTATGTACGAGTACAATATCATTGTTACGCCGCGCTACATTTGACGCAAGGCTGGGTCTACACTGTCGATGTGGGTTGCAAATATTGCATTCTGTATGCATGTTACATTCGTAATATGGTTACATTGTGCTTTGAGCCCGAACTGTTGCGTAGAATATTCGATATTCCAAGTTAATAGATAACAAACTTCCTGCTGTGGTGTTCCAAATAGTTTTAATATGGGATTATTTAAGGGGATTTACAAAACCTTCAACACTGGTGACGCATTAGCAGCAGGGTTAATTACATACATCAAACAACCTAGAATCCGGAAATTTCAAAAGTTTTAAACATGGGTGATCAATTTTGTGAGTAGAACGTATCCAAATTTTTTACACATTAAGTTAATAAATTGTATGCGTAAACACTTATATATTTTTATATTTACCTAGCGAAAAACATCTACAAAAAGTAAAAAAAGAATGACATTTAGCTTTTAAAAGTAAACGAATAAAAAATAATTTAACTTGATTTTATCAAAAATGTAGTTTTCAATAAACAAAATATTTTCCTCTTCTGTGACATTAACTTGACATTATGCGCAAAATAAATTTGGTTAAATACAATAAATACAAAAACTACTAAAATCACACGATCAAGTCACCTTAAAAATTATATAGTCATTATAGAAGTAAAATAAGAGAATTAAACTGGTAGCTATAAAAATACCATCCGATACCAATATTAAAATAATCTTTTTAAAGTATTTTTAGTTATTATTCCAAACATAATAAGTATGAAACTTTCAATCAAAGTGATGATTATTTTTATATAATCATATTATTAGAAACATGATTATTTTTTTGCTATATTTCCCAAGCATTTTCACATTTATCAAACAGACAGCGAAATTAAATTCCGAAAACAGGTAGTGAAAAGTTAAAATTAAAGGTGAAGACAGGTAACTTCTAACTTTAGAACTCTCCTCTCTCCGCGGATAATTATTTTTGGATTTCATTAAACGTGTAATAAATCAAAATTTCAGCTCTCTCTTGAGCTCATCAATTAGAGTAAAAGTTTTTTAATGTTGTTTTTGTTTTGACGTTGAGTTGTCAAATCATTAGATTGCTATATTATGTAATTTAATTATTTAAAAATAATTTAGTATTGATTTGAATGAAGAAGAATGAGATAGGAGAATCTTGACGTTATACAGTTGTAAAGATTCAAAATTGTTTTAATATTTTGTATAAGTGGATTCGCGTATTCATAGATAGATTAAGCATACCCGAGTAACACTTAATTATCATGGTCACATATCGGAGCCTTCTTCAAATTGGTTTTTTGGTATTAGATGGGGAAAAACTTTGTTCGGGAGAATTGTATGTAAATGTCGGACAATTAAGTCATATACATTAGTCAATTATTGACTGTAATAAATTAATAAAACAAATTATTAAAAAAAATAAAAAAAAATGCAAAACAAATAGAATTAGCAGTGTAGCCTATGCCTTACATAGTGTTTGTAATAACAGAGTACATACAGTGGAATTTCGTATATGATAATATGTCCTTAGCTCATAACGACTTCCGAAGCACTATGAAATGCGTTCAATATATATCAACCTTCACTATTGTTTCAAACGGAACGGAACTTATATTTTCGTTTGCAAAGCCATTGCGTTACCGATCGCCTTTATTCTTTGTACTATAAAACTAGAATTTGCTTAAAATAAATTTTAAAATATCTTTGTAAGAGAGCTTTGAAAGTTTTATTTTATGTCATTGCATTTTAAACTTTAACGCTGTGGTAATAGAATTCAAAACACTGGATCATTTTTGAAGTTATGAGATAGGTAGGGCTAATAAGTCTTGTTTTGTTCAAAATAAAGACTATAATGGCGTGTTGACTTTAGTAATCATAAATGTAGTGACCTCTGATATAGTCTAAGAGTTAAGCTAATGTTTGTAATAATTGCTGATCCAGATCACTGATCAAAGTGCATTCTACAGATATAACGATAGAAATAAAAGAGTTAATCTCAGGATTTCAACAGCCAACGTCACCTTCCTGTGGTGTATCCGAGACCCTTGCGTCATTCAAATAATGTTTGTTAATTTATTTATTTACATTTTTTTTAAATTTTCAACAATGCTAATAAATCAATTATAAAAAAAACTATTAAAAATTTATAAAAAAAATCCAGTCCGCCTGCTGGCCCAGGAAGGTGGTGGTACGGTCATTCCTAACTAATGCTTTATTAATTAATTATTAATTTGTCTTAAAATAAATGTCAAATTCAACATTCCACATGGCGGTAATCTCATGAGCAAGATCCAAGTATTTTGATACTTTTTCCTTTTCAGCTTTCACCAGATTATCGTCATGTGAACATTCATTGCACGGCGCGTTGATCGACCAATTATTACTATATCAGGTCTATAAATTAATTATTAATTTGTCTAAAACTAAATGTCAAATACAATTACCTATAAGGTCAGTCATTGCAATTTCCTGTGCAAATTACTATAGTGCCTCCGCATTTTATTACAATATACCTATTATCCATTAATAAAATTTTGGCCTAGTTTGTGTACCACCCTGCTGGTTGCAATATTCGCACTTCCTATTTACTAACAGTAAATATAGGCTCAATCCGCAAATACGAGTAATTTCATTGAATTGAGTTAATTCTGCACATTTATTTGATGTTACTTTCAGTAAGGTTGCCCTTTGATTTTTCTCATAGCTTTTAATGTATTCAACCTCATTTTTATGTTCCTATAATGCAACAAAAATGTTTAAATAAATAAATAAGCAATATATTCATAATTGTATTTGAACGTTCAAACTATATGAATGAATAGGTCAAAGACTCTTCAACTAAAATGCAATAAAAATGACCTCACCATTAATGGTATTTGTATTGTGAAGGGAGACTTGTCAAAACATAATTCATACTTTGTTAAATGTTAACACAAAATTGTTAATTTATTATCAATTATGTTAATTTGTTAACAATTATGTTAATTATAACGAGCCCGCTCCGCAGTATTGCATTTTTATTGTTATGCTAATGTAGGTACTGGTTTTAATTCCTTAGTACAGTTGTGTAATGGTGAAATTGAGCTGTCTTACAAAATGCCGCAATGGTTTTGTACTATGTTTATACGGGTCAGTGGGTTCGAATCTTGGCAGATACAGTATATATACACACACAAATAAAAATTTAGTTATAATGACGACTTTTATTATAGAAAATCTTTCAACTTATCAGAAAAACGATGAAATATAGCTAAGAGATGTTTTGATAGATCAGTCATATAGGAGCTACGACGCAACAGATAAACACACAGACACACCAGACACGCAACAGACAAAGACAGGTTAAACTTAGGTATAATATCATTCTTTTTTAGGGTTGATAAATATCTATACTAATATTATAAATGCGAAAGTAACTCTGCCTGTCCGTCTGTCTCGCGTTTACGCTAAAATTACTGAACCGATTTAAATGAAATTTGGTACAGAGATAGTCTAGAGCTTGAGAAAGGGGGCTACTTTTTGTCGAATTATCAGAAAGCCAAATTTCTCGCAGACGGACTAGCTGGCATCCGCTAGTAGAATTATATGTCATCTTATATAAAAAATTCTCGAGTCACAGTGTTAGTTACCATACTCCTCAGAAACGGCTTGACCGATTTTTATGAAATTTTATATGAACATTCAGTAAGTCTGAGAATCGACTACTATCTATTTTTCCTACCCCTAAGTGACAAAGGTTGTCCACCTCTAACATTTTATTTGAATATTTTGGACAATTTTTTTATAATGTGGCATTAAAAAATACATACACCACTACACGATCAACCCTTGTATAAAAAAACGTTTCCTACAAATAATATATATGTGAAAGGTACGAAATTCTTTTTTTACATTAAATAACATTATTAATAATACTTTTTGTTCATTCGCAGGTAAGTGTCTCTGAAGCCTACAAATAAGTTCGTAAGAAGGTAATTATAATATAAACGGCCTTGATCTATACTAGTTTGGTGCGTTCAACGAAAAATGTATAATTAATGACAAGCTATATTATTTATGGTAGTGCAGACAAACTGGGCTATTGTTAATTAGGAAGCTTGTCTTGTCTATGACTACATCATACATATTCAAAAGTAAAGCTCAGTGTCTGTTAAAACTCGAGTGTAATGAAATTATGTTTATATCAATCAAATACCTTGTTCTTGTAGTTAGCTTACAGTGCTTCTGAATACGACATCCCAGGGCTTCGGTATAACACCTGGCTCAGGCACCTATGTAACATTAAGCTTTTTTCCTAAAAAAGGCAATGCTCATTTTGTATGAAATAAAATCCCAAGCCCCGACACTTTTGTCACATTTTGCGTACTTTTTAACCGACGAAAAAAATCGGAGGAGGTTCTCAATTCGACACGTATATTTTTTTTTATGTATGACCACGCATAACTTTTTACAGAGTTCTCCGATTTCGATAATTCTTTTTTTATTAGAAAGTGCATACTTCCAAGGTAGTCCCATTGTCATCATGTTAGAATCTGATGATGGTATCCTGGGGAAATTAAAGGAACTCTTCAAATTTTGGAGGCACGCTTACAGCGATTTCGGTTTTTGTCTCGGTATCGGTAGCTTTTTGACTACTGGTGTCGTAAATTATACTATGACAGTATAGTACGAGTATATTGCGTGACGATAAATCACTAAAAAGTAAGAAATAAATTTTTTTAACAAAAAATAGAACCGACTCAAAACGCACTAAAAAGTAAAAAATAAATGTGTCATTTAGTTGCTTTAATTTACTTAAACCTATCTAGGGCGATGCCCAAGGTTTCTACTTTAAGGACGTACCTATGAACCTATGAACTGATTTACTACATAAAATAAATGTTCCTTAAACTTGCTGGCACCGACTTCATAGATATGCTTGAGTAAATTAAAGCAACTAAATGACACATTTATTTTTTAGTTTTTAGTGCGTTTTGAGTCGGTTCTATTTTTTGTTAAAATTTTTTATGATTTTTGCTACTGTAGATTACTTAATAATTAAAATCGATGGCTAAATGTATAATATAGCAATTTAAATTTTGATAGGAGCCAGTACTGAATGTGTGAGCTATAAAGTATTGATAAGGTCCCGGGCTCAATTTTCCTGCTGAGCCGATAGACATTTTCTTAATTCCTTCAGATCTGACTGAGGAGGTTTTGGCGATGACTAGTTACCACCCTACTGGCAAAGACGTGCCGCCAAGCGATTTACAGCTAGGGGCGTGGATTTCATTCTCTCCTTAACAAGTTAGCCTGCTACCACTTTAAATTGCATCATTACTTACCATCTGGTGGTAGTGGTGGTACCATTACCATTAACTTCTAGTGGAATAAAATAAATAAGTGAAACCGCGTGCGGTAACGGTGACGAGAGTTTCCACGCTTTTCGTTCACTCAAAAATTTTTAACCTTGAATTTTTATTTGTTACTTTTTAGTGATTTATCGCTACGTAACGTACTCGTACTATACTGTTATAGTATATAATACGGCACTTGTAGCCAAAACGCTACCGATACTTTACACAAAAACCGAAATCGCTGCAAGTGTGCCTATAAAATTTGAAGAATTCCTTCAATTTTTCCAGGATATCATCATCAGATCCTAACATGATGACAATGGGACCATCTTAGGAGTGTGCCCTTTTTAATAAAAAAAGAATTATCAAAATCGGAAAACTCTGTAAAACTTATGCGTGATCATACATAAAAAAAATATATACGTGTCGAATTGAGAACCTCCTCCGTTTTTTTTGCTTGGTTAAAAAGTACACAGTATACATATAGCTTGTGCTTTTTGTTTGCCCAAAAGTACTTAACGCGCATAAAAAAGTTTTCACATCAAAAAAGAAAGAACCTATTAAAAATTGCAGACAAAAAGCCAATTAATTAATTATGAAACACTATAACTGAAGTCAGTATTCATAATCGCATTACAAAGCGGTTAAATACAATTTTATGCAACGTTAAAGTTAAATATGTCGTTAATGATAACTACTTTCTCTTGTACGAATTTACTTACTTGGAAACTTGGTGCAGACTGTTTGATAATTACATTTTAATGAAATTTTGGTGAATATACAGATGCAAATGTTGTAGTTGCGATGTTAGTTAAGGAGTATTTCCGTTAGGACTATTAACATCGATTTTAGGTTGAACTGTTAAAATACATTAGAACCTATAAATCCAGACCCTGTATAATTGTAAGGGATAATATAGGGGTCTCGAGTCTATTTGCTCTTTACCTCACAAGATAATAAAGATATAAATAAATAGAGACGAAATTGAAAGTCACACACACTGTCGCACTGTCGTGTTATACTCCACAATATCTTTTCTTTATTAAGAAGGAAGCCTTGGCTTCGTTGTGAGCTGTTATAATAAACTAGTATTTGTTTATATTCTTTACAAGTTAGTCCTTGATTACAATCACACCTGAAATGGGCTAACTTGTTAGGAATAGGGTGAAATCCACATTCCTTTCGGTTTATACATGACATCGTACCTGCAAGCTTAATCTCTTGGCGGTACGTCTTTGTTGGTAGAGTGGTAATTAGCCACGGCTGAAGCCACCCATCAGCCAGACTTGGACCAATTTAACAAATTTAAAACGCCCAGCCGCAAATCGTTCCTATGACATACTACTGTGCCCCGGAGTCTGTCATAAGCTCTAAAAATAAAGGCCATTCTTATTATTAGAAAGAAAATGGAGTGTTAAAACACGCTGGTGATGACGATGATCTATTGACGCACACAGGTTTCAAGTTATTATTTGTCTTGTATTTATTTTACAATGAACTGGAGCTTGGTATGAACTAATTTGGCAAAGTTATTCTGAATGCGGAAATGGTCAGGAGATAAATAAGTAGGCGCACCATTTTTTATCGTTAAGGTGATTACAAACTAAGCGATTCTTAAATTTTATGATTTAATAATAACATCTCTACTATCTGTCTTCTCTAAGCTGTATCCCCTCTAGTATTAGGATGTAGGCCTAGCTCTCTAGTAGGCCGTTAATAAACTGTAATTTTATAAAAATATTTAGTCAAATAATTAAAAATCATCGCATTCGCGATCCACGTCCTATGCACTGTGGTCCTCAACGCGCAAAATGAAATGTTTGAGGATTGAAGTTTAAAAACCTTATTGTTTAGTAGCTAAATAGATACATATCGACTACGATATATATAATTTTCTACCAAAAAAAAAACAAATATTACGCCGACAAAGTCATATTTTGTTTGATTAATATACAAGAAAGTAATTCATATAACAAACGCATATTATATAATATCTTTAAAAAAATATTCGTAAGCATCAGAATGTGAAAAATATGTACAGCCCTAAATAAAAACGACTACAGTTCCAATAGATGTAATACATTGACAATCGCAAATAATCGCTAACTCATTACAGCGTTTAAACGCTCCGTTTGTAGTCAACCTAATGAGTAGATTAATGTCAGGGGTGCCAAACGTGGGCACAGAGGCCTGAATATTAAGTGCGGACAGAAAATAATTTATTCCCTTACATTTAGGTGCCCAAAAATAAAAATAATCGAGGTTCTTGCTTGAGTTTGTATATTTTATTAATCGTGTGTTAAATGTAGAATAATTTAATTGTGTTTGCTTGGCTTGATGGAGCCCTTTTTCAATGAAATGTTATCTTTTTTTTAATTATTTCGCCCTTTGTTTAAGCCTATGTCATTTATATTTTCGCTACGCGGTTTCATCCGTCAACTTAATGATATACTTATGTTTGAAATAAAATTTGGTTTTTTTATCCAGGATTACATTATTATTGTTAATTTACTAATTGCACCGAAAGCTGTTAAGCTTTTTAGTAAAGTGTGAAGATTATTTATCATAAAACTTAGGTAACTTCATTAGAGTGAGAATTTGTTTTTATGTTTGTTAAGACAATTTGGTTTTAATATAAATATTTATGATTTTTTAAACCTACACTTTCTTTTGTGTTTTTCTGACTTTTATGCAAAACTTGGTGACAAATGTTAGAGTAATTAAAGCGTGATAGCGTAACAAACAAACACACATTAACATTTATAATCGTATAATTAATTTAGATATACAGGTACGCCATTTTAGGTTGAACTAAAAATTAAAAAATACTTGAAAGGTACGAATAATTGTCGTTTAACTAATTAGTACGTAGGTAACAAGAAGTTAGTAGTCGATTAAACATTCAAATGTTAACAAACAGCCAGAAGGGAATACAACTTAAAACACCAAAAGACAAACTTAATAACAATTTATTTATAAAGACATCAAATATGATCAAAATGAAACATTATTACAGTAATTACTTAATTAAACATTACAAGCACAGATTCTAGCAATAGTCAAACATTATGACTGCGCAAGACTTGGTAACTAACGTGAAAAATGATCAGAATTATCCATAGGAGCATATTTTATAGCCTAACGCCCGACGAGTACCGCCCCTAGTCTATTATCTATAGTTTAACCGCGGTACCAACAATACAGAAAATGAGGCCACTATATTGTCTATAGTCTACAATGCTGCCAACACGGCCCTCCTGATATTGGGTCGCCCTCGACCCAGGCATCTCCGGAGACGTGACTGGGACCAGCGACACCAGTCACTGACGACTGCACCTGGAGCCGCACCATTAGCCTCTACTATAGAGGCCTGTAGAGCTCGTAGTGTCTGACACCTGCATTGAGGAAGTGCAATGCACATTCATCATCGTCACCGTCATCTGTGAAGAACAATATATTAGAAGGCAAATTCAACATTCTAAATTTTATCTTCCAACTCTTGCATCCTGTCATCACAGCAGTTCCTTCAATTAACTCTTACATCAGACAACTGAATCATTTTAAATGCATTCTTACAGGTTTTACCTGCGAGGGGTCTCAAAATAATAAAAACAATTTGATACAGTCCAATAGTTGTCCGTAGAGATAAAAGACTAAAGAGCACGATAGAGGTCCATGAAGTCTAATAGAGACCAATAGAATCTAGTATCGCCCTATAACGAATAGAGCATACTTGATATTTTAATAAGGATAACAAAAATAGTAAAAGTAATCAATAGTATTGAAGATAAGTGGTTAACCAAGCCACCACATGCATGAAGACAATCGTTCAAGGAGCGTGGTGCACGCGGCTAGAAGTGCGCCAACACCGCGGATGCAAACAGCTGTCAGCAACGCAGTGTTGCCAACACGGCCATGCTGCACGGTGCCTGCCCCGGGCACCCCACGAGTCGAGATAAAGTCACTGTTTAGAAACAATACAGATTACAACACACATATACACAGATATATACAGATTAGACGCTCCTGAGTCATGTTTTGTAAATTTTGCGTAGTTTTTAGAGGAATATTCCACAATCGACTTTATTTATTTACTTGATATTTACTTTACTTGATATTTTTATACTCTATATATATAACTTTAGACTTAATACTTTAACCATCAGAGACTTAAAATACCAGATTATTTATTGCTACAAAGTTGTCAACGGAATATTGTCCTTTCGTTTTTACTCTCTTACGACAATCTCTTACATGATCTCAAACTCGACTCCTACAACATGACCACCCGACACCTAAAGGGAACATAGCCACACTTAGGATTCCAGATTCGCCATTATTGTAGACCATTTTCACTTAAATTCTTTACGACAAAGAAGCTCTTACAACATGACCACCCTTCCCTAAAGGGACATAGCCACACTTAGGATTCCAGATTCGCCATAGTTGTAAACCACTCTCACTTAAAGAGCATGTATCTCACTTAAGCTGACCAAGTTGGTGAAGACATCTTGTACTTAAAGAGCATGTATCTCACTTAATCATACTAAGATGCCTTCAAGCTTAAATGTCGTTTTGTGTTTCTGCAAATTACTCGTATATTCTTAGACCAATATTCCGTTTCAACTAACATTCTATTATTTTATTACAGCTCGCTACATCTACATAATTATGGTTTACTACTAGGTTTATACCAGAAAATACAAAGATAATTACTTTTCACTTATTTACTTCCGATTCCGAAAAATAAAGATAGAAACTTTTTTTTTTTTTACACAGGTGGGTACTTTCAAAACTAATAACTTAGATCGTTATAGCTCGGTCAGCCCTGACCTCAACTTAACGTTTTATTTTACTTTGCAACTTATAATAGATACTTTTACTAATAACTTTTTACTTTTCGTTTAATAATAAAACTATTTTTCTTACTCCTTATCCTGGTCAACTTTACCGAATTTCTTTTCTCACAATATTCTCACACAGCCAGCCAACTGATGTCCACAGCTCATCATTTTGTCATCAGCTCATCATCATTTCGTCACGTAGTATCATCAACAGCATGCGACAAAGCCACCATTCTGTAACCTTTAAAAATCTATGTTAGAAAACATCACACAAACGCCACACTATAGAGCAATAGGTACTTCTTAACCGATACATTTTAATTTTAGATTGCTTAATTAGACATTGAACACTAATTTATTCTAAAAATGGTACTACTCATAAGCGAGACAAAGCCTTTCATTTGATAAGTACACAAACTTTTCTTTTTCTTTTTTTTTTTTTTTCAAACAAACCAGCATAGTAACAAAAGTAGTCGTAATTGTGTCGAAACAAATTCTCGTAATTTCGTTACGACTGTTTATTGTTAACTCGTTCTTTGTTATTTAACTACCCTCATTCGTAAATAGTTTCACGTAATAATCTTTTCTTATTGCAATAACTCAAACATTTAGGTTATTCTTAATAGCAAATCGACTTGTAATAAAACAAAATATGCAACTTCACACAATAATATCGTCAAACACAATGTCTTCTTTTTTTTTTCTTACCAACCATCGTAGCCACTGTCTTACTCACAACTTTCTCTGATTACCTTCCGTTATTCACAACTCCTCGTTACTTTCCGTCACATGAGTACTCAGCTGTAGTAAACCACGATGTTTGCGGCAACGTGTTGATTAGTACCAAACATTAAGATACCGCCAGCGCTGCCGGAAACCAAACTCAGGCCCGCAGATGCTCGCCCATAAGAACCCAGACGTACGCAAAATTACACTTCAATCCCGAATCACTACTTTTATAAGATTTCATTTTGATAATAATTTAAATTTCTGTTTAAACAAAAATTTTTTTTTTTTTTTAATTTCTGTTACCTTTTTGTGGGCATTAAGATCCATACCACTTCTGATGTTAACAAACAGCCAGAAGGGAATACAACTTAAAACACCAAAAGACAAACTTAATAACAATTTATTTATAAAGACATCAAATATGATCAAAATGAAACATTATTACAGTAATTACTTAATTAAACATTACAAGCACAGATTCTAGCAATAGTCAAACATTATGACTGCGCAAGACTTGGTAACTAACGTGAAAAATGATCAGAATTATCCATAGGAGCATATTTTATAGCCTAACGCCCGACGAGTACCGCCCCTAGTCTATTATCTATAGTTTAACCGCGGTACCAACAATACAGAAAATGAGGCCACTATATTGTCTATAGTCTACAATGCTGCCAACACAAACTGGTTTGGCGACTGGTCGACGGATCTTATTGACATTTATCACAAGTCTTACGTCAAACGGCTACCTACATACTGTGAACTTTTGTATTGCTGTATAACCCTTCGATCAGGTTTCTTAATTGAGGGTAAGGGTACTTCACACTACAAGTATGTACTCGTAATTTAAGGGTAGGAGTACATCTGAGAGTTGAAACAAAATATTATTTATTTAGCTTGATTTAGTTATTATAAATAAATTATATTAATAAATATACAAAGTAACTTTGTAATTTCGGATTACGAAGGTCTAGGTTCGAGTCCTGAATAATTTCATAACCCCACCCAGGACTTAAAGTGGTAAAAATAAAAACTCTCGGTAAAAAATTTCAGCACGAAATTGATACGTACCACGTTTTGACGACTTCCGTGGCGCAGTGGTATGCGCGGTGGATTTATAAGACGGAGGTCCTGGGTTCGATACCCGGCGGGGCACATTGAAATTTTTCTTAATTTGTCTTGGTCTGGCTGGTGGGAGGCTTTCGCCGAGGCTAGTTACCACCCTACCGACAAAGACGTACCGCCAAGCGATTTAGCGTTCCGGTACGATGTCGTGTAGAAAACGAAAGGGGTGTGGATTTCATCCTACTCCTAACAAATTAGCCCGTTTCCATCTTAAATTGCAGGATCACTTAACATCAGGTGTGATAGCAGTCAAGGGCCAACTTGTAGTCGATAAAAAAAATGTAAATTCTTCAAATAATATAATATGCACAGACAACCTCAATCAAAGGTTTTTTTATATTCCTGACCAGGCTGTAATATAATTATAACAATATCTAGCAGTATGTCGAGAGAGCGCTTTTACAAAAATCCCTATTGCTGGAATACAGTATAAGAATTAATAAGCATTTTTAAAAGTTTATATCAACAACTTTGAAAGGCTTGTGGTCTTAACTTTCCATTTCATTAATTACCCGATAAAGATAAAAGAAAGTAACTTTATTAATTTAACCGTTATTTATAGAGCTTGAAATAAGATCAGCTATAAAAGTTAATTAATAACTGGCTCTGGTATTGAATTCGATTGATAGTGCTATTAAATAATCCAAATCATCTTCATTAATCTTTTTTATCTTATTAACGACCCGGCCGGGCCTTCCTCCATATAGATATAAAGCTTATACTCACCACGCTGCTCCAATGAGATTTGGCGGGTTTAAAGTGATGATATTTTCTTTAACTTTCAGATTTACATAGATCATAATGATGGTTTCACCATTACGGCTTTACGTACTTTCCGAGGCATGGGGGCGTATTTATTTTTTTATCGTCTTCAAGTTAGCCCTTGACTGCTATCACACCTGATGTTAAGAGATGATACAATCTAAGATGGTAGCGGGCTAATTTGTTAGGAGTAGGATGAAATCCACACCCCTATCGGTTTCTACACGACATCGTACCGAAACGCTAAATCGCTTGGCGGTAGGGTGGTAACTAGCCACGGCGAAAGCCTCCCACCAGCCAGACCAAGACAAATTAAGAAAAATCTCAATCTGCCCCGCCGGGAATCGAACCCAGGACCTCCGTCTTATAAATCCGCCGCGCATACCACTGCGCCACGGAGGTCGTCACATACATAACATAACGCCTTATTCCCATAGGGGTAGGCAAAGACTACATTCTTCCATTTGCCACGGTAAACAGACAGACACGTCAAAGTGATAATAACCCTCTTTTTTACGTCGTGGTTAAGAACAATTATCGCCATATGAAACAAAAATAATGCATGAATATCGTCGAAACACTTCGTAATATGTATAAGACTGAAATCCTCCATCTTGCCACATCAGTAAAAATATATTGCTCTAAATTACCTTCAATACATGACATTAATTACGTAACTATTCTATTTAGAATCAAGAACTTTTACTTTCCAACGAAAAGATAAACCCGTCGGTGGACTGGTCGGCCGACCGGTTGGATAACTGCACTGAAACGAGTACCCTGGATTTGGGCAATACGGCTGTGATATAATTGCTTAACATGCGTAAGAGTTTGTTAAGTTTAATGACATAATAAACGTTTTATCGAGTTTGTTTTATACTAATAGGTCAGCTCAGTTGGATATACCTTTGCGATTTATTAACGAAGTTCCCTATCGCGCGTCACACGTGAGCGGGAAGAAGCTAGATCGGAGTAGGTGTAATAGGACTGTTTGCGACACTTCTTGCTAGCGTTAGAGCAGCGTATGATCTACATTATTTCGTTACAAATATTATAAAGGCAAAAGTTTATATGTATATATGGACGGATCGTTGTTACACTTTCACGAAAAAACTACTGAATGGATTTTACGTACTTACATATCATAAAAATAGAACCGACTCAAAACGCACTAAAAAGTTAAAAATAACTGTGTCATTTAGTTGCTTTAATTTACTTAAGCATGTCTATGAAGTCTGTGCCAGCCTAGCTTAAGGAACCTTTATTTTACGAAATAAAGCAGTTTGTGGGTTCTATGTAACGTCCTTAAAGTAGAAACCTTGGCTGGTCGGTCGGTTCTATTTTTAACCGACGAAAAAAAACGGAGGAGGTTCTCAATTCGACACGTATATTTGTTTTTTTTTTTTATTTAAAAATTTTTATTTCTTACTTTTTAGTGATTTATCGCCATGTATCGTACTCGTACTATACTGTCATAGTATATTATACGGCACTAGTAACCAAAAAGCTACCGATTTCGAGACGAAAACCGAAATCGCTGTAAGCGTGCCTCCAAAATTTGAAGAGTTCCTTCAATTTCCCCAGGATATCATCATCAGATCCTAACATGGTGACAATGGGACCACCTCGAAAGTATGTCCTATCTAATAAAAAAAGAATTATCAAAATAGGACAACTCTATAAAAAGTTATGTATGGTCATATATAAAAAAAAAATATACGTGTCGAATTGAGAACCTCCTCCGTTTTTTTTCGTCGGTTAAAAATAACACAATAATTCGCATTTTATACCGAAACTACTACGGGAACGAGATTTTCACGGGTGAAACCGCTTGCGTCCTCTAGTACTTTTAAAAAATTTTGTCTGTTTGTAGGTTTTACACTTTATATGTATTATTTTGAATTCATTATTTAGCAATCTCTTACGATTGCCTTGCTGATGGTAAACGTACAGGTAGGGTAATTAATAAATTTTGTTTTAGTGCCTAAGCACTAAATAATTAGGACCTTAATTTTTTATTTTTTTATTATTAATACTTTGTATATTTATTTATTATTATTATATATATTCAATTACCTTTAGATTTACATCTATTTATATTTAGCTAAAGGTATTACCTATTCATATATATATTTATTTAATTTTTATTATTGTTATTTAACTATTATTTTCATTCAGTTGCTATAACATTTATAGTATACTTATAAAATATGGCGAATAATTTTAATATGAGCCTTAACGACACTTGTAGCTCCAGCGATGAATTTTATACAGCTTCCTCATCATCTTCTCCCAATGGAAGTTTCCATAGCACTTCGACACCTCTTAAGACTCTTTTGGATACGACTTTTTCTCCATTACCCAAGAACTTTAATGTCGTCCATATAAATGCACAGAGCATTCCTTCTCACTTTTCGGATATGTTAGACACATTTGATAACAAAAACATTCACGCTATCCTTGTATCTGAAACGTTCCTTAAACCTAATCTTCCATCTACTTCGTATTCCTTACCAAACTTCCATCTAATTCGCAATGACCGTACCGGCAAAGGGGGTGGCGGTGTTGCCATTTACCTTCGCAGCCACATTCCTTTTACTATTTTGAATTCTTCTCCTTCTCAGTATTCAGAGTCAGCCGAGCATCTCTTTATTGAAGTCTTATTTGGTCGCATAAAGCTTTTATTAGGTGTATTTTATAGTCCCTCACTTACCATTGATTATTTCGATAGCTTTGAAAATCTTTTAGAACAATACACTCCTTCTGTTGATCATACGATTATAATGGGAGATTTTAACACTTGCTTGTTAAAAAATGACTCAAGGGCGAAACGACTATTAAGTGTCATTAATAGCGTTAATCTTAATTTGCTCCCAACACAGGCTACTCACTTTTTTCCCAACTGTGTTCCTTCCAAATTAGATTTAATGCTAACATCGTCCCCTGATTTAGTTTCCATTCACGGCCAATTTGGTGCGGAAGGCTTTTCGTATCATGATCTTATTTATTTATCATACAATATTCGTCCATCTAAACTTAAACCCTCTGTTGTTATGAGACGCAGCTTCAAAAATTTCAATAACGATTTATTTATGTCTGATCTTAGTAACATTGATTGGGACTGTATACTTAATGCTGATTCGGTTCATGACAAAATATCCCTTTTTAACTCTATTTTAATTCAGCTTTTTGACAGGCATGCTCCTCTTCGTCCTATCAAACTTAAACATCTTCCGGCTCCTTGGTTGACGCAGGATATTAGAGCACTAATGGCGAAGCGCAATTCAGCCAAATCTAAATACAAACGTAATCCCTCTGAAAGTAATCTTTCAAAATATAAGCGCCTTCGTAATCGTTGCAATAAAATCTGCAGGGATGCCCAACGTAATCATATTCACTCCGCTGTGTTGAACAAAGGATGCTCTGAGGTTTGGAGATTTTTGGGGACTCTTGGTATTGGGCGGCAGCGTTCTGATATCTTGCTTAACTTGGATATTGACGCCCTTAACTGTCACTTCACCAATCTAACGCCGATGGATCATCTAACAAAAGCTAGCACATTGACTTTTCTTAACTCTCTATCACCTATTCATTCCGACCCCTTTGAATTTTGTCCTGTAACTCCTTTTGAAGTAAAAAAGCATTTGTTAGCAATAAAATCCGATGCTACTGGTTGTGATGGTATAAACAGGAAAATGGTTTTATTAGTGTCTGATACTGTCGTTCCAATTATCTCACATATTTTTAATGTCTCTCTATCTTCCGGTGAATTCCCTACAATCTGGCGTAAAGCTCACATCATTCCAATACCTAAGGCCAAAAATCCTTCTTCCTTCTCTCAGTTTCGCCCAATCTCAATTCTACCCTTCTTGTCCAAAGTCCTGGAGCGTATTGTGCACCATCAACTTAATCTTTATCTTACAAAATATTCCATCCTCAGCCCTTTCCAATCAGGTTTTAGACGTGGTCATAGCACTACTAGTGCTCTTGTTGAGGTTTGTGATAACATCCGTGCCAATATGGACAACCAACTTCTTACTGTTCTTGCTCTCTTAGACTTTAGTAATGCCTTTAATACTGTCGACTTTGATATTCTCCTTGCTATACTAAAATCTCTTAATATTTCTCCTGTACCCTTAAATTGGTTCCATAGCTACTTGAATGGGCGTCAGCAATGTGTTCTTTATAATAATAATCTCTCCTCATATTCGTCACTAATTGCTGGGGTCCCTCAAGGTGGCGTTCTCTCCCCACTCCTCTTTGCTGTTTTTATAAACTCAGTATCTGCACACTTGTCTTCTTCCTTTCATCTCTATGCTGATGATCTACAACTTTATGTTTCAGCTCCAGCTGTTTGTATTTCTGACGCCATTAAGAAGCTCAATAAAGACTTGGAAAGGATTTACACGTGGTGTCATTCATTTGGCTTGTGTGTTAATCCAAATAAGTCTCAAGTCATTGTGCTTGGCAGCCGACCCCAAATAGCCAAACTGACTTTCAGCTCACTGCCTGCTGTTCGTTTTAACACTTCCGATTTGAGCTTTAGTACATGTGTCAAAAATCTTGGCCTCCTCATTGATGACTCACTATCTTGGTCTTCACAAGTGGGTGAAGTAAGTCGCAAAGTTTTCGCCTCGGTTAGATCCTTAAATAGGTTAAAAAATTTCCTTCCAATTAAAACCAAAATCTCCTTAGCACAGTCTCTTCTATTACCATTATTGGATTATGCTGATTGTTGTTGCCCCGATCTAACCGAAGTACAACTCGACAAACTCGAGCGTCTTCAAAATTTGTGCATTCGATTTATTTTTGATTTACGCAAGTTTGATCACGTTTCGGAGTATCGTGATCGTCTGAAGTGGTTGCCAATTAGATTGCGCCGTCAGCACCGCCTACTTTCCTTCTTATATTCTATCCTTTATAATCCTTTCTTTCCTTCTTATCTGAAAGACCGCTTCCGTTTCATTCGCGATGTTGATTCTCACAATCTCCGTTCCCGTAATGAGAATCGATTATTATTACCTTTCTCTAATTCGAAATTTTACAGTAACTCTTTCACTTCCAAATCTATTAAGCTGTGGAACAATCTGCCATCCGAGGTCCGCGCGAGTACTTCGCTGCCCATTTTTAAGTCTCGCTTGAAAAGCTACTATTTGTCGTTAAATAGAAAATAATTATATGTATTTTTTATATATTGGTATTGTTTATATACATTTATTTATTATGTTTACTTTTTTATGTAGTTTATTTATTTATTTATTTATTTATATTTTTAAATATTATATTTATAATAAATTTAAGAAATTTCTTCTCATTGCACCACCCCGCTTACGATACTCAAATGTCCTATCAATAGGTTGCCTGTAAGAGATTGCTTCTAGCAATAAGGCCGCCTCTGCATGTTTATTTTAATCCTTTTTTTGTATCTGTTATATCTATTTTTATGTGCAATAAAGTGTTTCTTCTTCTTCTTCTTCTTCTTAATATCTACGTACTTGCATCGCCGCACACAGCTCTCCCGCTCACCGAAAGATTCGACGTTTTTCTTCTCTTCGCCTTTCTTCACATATACTCAGCTAGTAGCTTCTGCCGTCTGCACAACACTTAGAGCTGCGACAAACTTCGGGTGTCCATAGAACCCTCACATCTTTTTATAAAAGCTGAAAGCCCACACTTTAACTCTAGGTAAAAACGGTAAAGAATTGTAGAGTTAGTAACAGAACCTATTTAACCGTATAATTTTTTTCCATTGTATAAAATCAATTTAAATTTATTTCCATCAAGTAGCCTTCTTTGTATCTATCACTTCGTAGTGAGTCTACCACTGTTTCGATCCGAAAGCAGATCCTGGTACTCATTTATAACCATTTGTACTTTACAGTAGGTAAGTCTGTTCTACATTTCAACTCGTAAAACAATCTAAACTCACAGTAACGAGTAATTGTAAAGTAAAATCCCGAACTTGATCCGCCCATAAAAAGTTCATTTCGCCGATTTTACGACGTATTCTTTAAAATCTCAAACATCCCTTTTTAAGATGGAACAACAATGGCTGCTTATTTATTATGCCCCGAGAAATTCGATTTTCACCAAAACATAAACCGTGTTTAAAATGGGATAGAGTGGCATTAGTTTTCAATTTACTGGGATCTGTCCTTAAGTGCACCTAGATAGAAATATTAGAAATAGGTTTTGATCGAGCTCTAGAACGGATGAATATGTGTTGATTAATCTAATATAACTAAGAAGTGTGCCAGTAGAGAACTAAAATTTATATTTGACTATTTTAGCTTATAGAATTAAAATGATGCTTAGAGCAATGGGATTGGCTGTGAAGATGATCACACAATATGTTTATTTATTAATTTTATGCAAGAATAAAATTAATATTTGAAAAGAGCAACTGTTGAGCTTCTTCCCAGCTCTTCTAAGCAAAATGCCTTCCGAGCCCATGGCAGTACAATTATCACTACAAATAATCCAACAAGACAATTCAAAAATGCCTGTAAACTAAGCCTACTTGAATTAAATGAATTTTAATTTTATACTATGCAGTACCTAACGTGTTAATTAAATTACCAATATTTTCTTCCTTTATTTTTTGGTTATTCTTTATGGTAATGCTATAAGTGTTAAGTTAATACTGGGGGTATAAGAGCAAAAAACTTACCGCATCCTTCCAAGAACAACGGAGGAGCCAGAAGTTACTAAGCCAGTAGAGAACTAAACTAACTATTATAACCCTACGCCTCTCTAATATTTAGTCCTGGGTCCCAGTCATTATCATTTACATAATTATGAGATTATAGTTATGGTGCAAATTAGTGTAACAAAGATGAAATAGAATAAAGGGACACGCGTCAGCAGTTTATTCCATTTTAGTATAATTCAACCCTGAGTTAAGACTTTATGTACTATTCCGCAATAATACGATATCATGGTAAACTCAAAATAGCAACAAAATTTGCATTAGCTCTGTAACGAGCTTTCTGATTTATGGGCGCGACGTGTTGGCGGAATTTAAGAGCATCTGCATCTTACACCCGCACGTTGAGATATTGTGCGGAATACGGAATATTGCTCCAACCGAACGTTGAGATATAGTGGAGAATACAGAAAATTGCTCCTTCCAACCTTTGAGATATAGTAACGGAATATTGCCCGCGGTTGGTTTCTGTCGCGTAACCGCACATTCAGATACTCGTACACCTCGTACAAATGGAGGTGAAGATTTTGTATTTGATCTGTTATATTAGCTGAAAAAAGAAAAAGAAAGATGGGTCACAAAAGGAGATGGCGAGACATCTTCTCTAAAATCATCACATGGTCGCATTCTCTGAACGACGATTGACGGTTATTATACGAAAAGTTTTCCTATTTAGGACCTATCTTAGTCGATAGCAGAAACATCTAGAAAGATTTGAAGGAGCCGTACTGTTTAATTTAAATAAAGTATTTAAATACCATTAGGTTGACAAGTAACATTGTAAGGTACTTGAAAAAAATATTTTATTTATTATTTATTTTTCCGTTTATTGTGTTAGCATTTTAAAATATTACAATTTATTACCATAGACAATACTGTACGATATTGTCTATGGTAACGTAAGCTTGTGTTTGTCGACCGTGAGATGATTTCAAAGGACTAGATTCCAGCCCGTAAAATAAAATGTAAAATGGATATGTTAGAATAGTTGAGTAGGTAGTGTATTTTACTGTTCTTTTTTTGATTGTTACCCAGTATGCATATTTTAGTGTAATATTAATTATTGTAATTGAGTGGTTTTGTAATTCACGTAAAAAGAGCATGTGTCGAGTTTTTCTGGCCGCGTCTTTTCTCGTCACGGACTACATTTCCGATGCGGCGGTAGTTTACAAAAGAATAAACAATTTTGAAGACATCGGAATTTTATTTGAACGCCCAAGTTTAATAATTGCAACTGCGTGAATTAAAAAAAATCACTACTCCACGTGAAGTTTTTAATTTTACGGAGTCAAAGAAGCCTATGTTTTAATTCAGGGTTTAATCTATCTCCAATCCGCGGTAACAAAAATACACACACAAACGTAATGTTACGTAATTTTTTCACTCCTGACGCGAAGAGAGTAAGTAATTTTTAATTTTAAGTAATTTTATTTTTTTATCCGGATTTCGCTATACGAAATAAAGTCCACACAAAGAAATAAAATTACCATACGTTTAGAAACCGCTGGCGGAGTGTGAAATCGTTGTACAGTTTAACACTCCAGTTAATTTGTATGTCTGTAACATTTTTATATTTTCACCTGCGCAACAGATCGCGATATCTTGAGAATGTAGAAACTTAAGTAAAAGAAAGTATTGTTTAATGTAAAGGAAAAGATAGATATCCTTTTAGACTTTAGTATCTGTAAATATCGCCTAATAACATCGAGGTATTGCATAAGAGATAAATGATTTTGAAACAGACTAAGTCTGTTTTTCACTGCTACCTTAACCTTGTGTAAAAAGTCCCCCCACCTAAATTTTTGGTAAATTTCTGCTAAATAATAAGTTAGTCAGTTAACCTGTCAAAAGATTTTTCTCGATCTAGACTAACTTTATATTTGCCTACTATACTTTCCTATGGTAGAATCAGGTGCTGAGAAACTTTTAACATTTACAAACTCTAGGATCTGGCCTGAATTATTTATAGATTACTATTGAATTATGCTCTACCTATATTACCAAGATTGCAATATATTACAAATTGTCTGATCGTGTAAAATCTGCAAAAAATGTGTTACAAATTTGCATAATAATTACGTCGACTAAGTTACATGAAATAAGCAACTACCCACTTATTCTGTACCAACCGTCCGATTTTGAAATTAGAACGAATACAAATACAAAATAATTAATCTTATTCAAAAATATTATTCGCAACTCTCAAGGCGAGAGTAAGCAAGTATTATCTTAGCAATCTAAGAATCGAGTAAAGTCTTTGCTTATTCTCTATATCGAAACGTACTTAAAGTAGCTTTCACTTCAAAGGGAGGAGGAGGTCTTCGATACGGTGTATTTATTTTCGTCAATAAGCATTCAAAACATAATAACTAAAACTATCGTTCCATAAAGCCGCATCCAGACATGAATAATCCAAAACGAGATTGTTCCTCGAAAAACGAGTATTGATTTTGTATGGATGCGGCTGTAGAGACAGATGTTAAATCTATGCTCGTTACAGTTATTACCGACTCGGGGGCTGTTCAGCAAATCGTCCCCTCTGCTATCAAGTAACTTTCGTGACGTCATTAGGACAGTAAAGCGATTATCGACTGTACTTACCGATATGATTCTAACTTAAGAAGTTTGTTTATATCCAACTAGCAGTCGCCCGCGACTTCGTCCGAGTGAAAACCTCTTATACCCTTTTAATTTTAAAGACAGACTTTCAAATAAAATTTGCTCTTTTCCCGCTCTTTTTAGTTTTTTTATAGTTTCCCGTGAAGCAATATCCTCCGTCCCATCCCGTGTACTAAAGATCTAAATTTTTGTAAAACATTGTACGATATTACAGTACATTTACATTAAGAATATATATTTATGGCAAGCTTTTGAGTCTAGCTTTCATAATAAACAAAATAATTTTCAATCCGACATGCAGATCTAGAGATAAGCCCGTTTAAACAAACGAACAAACTTTTTCGTATATTATATAAATATGGTCTGCCATGCCAAATAAATTGAAAAAAAAAAATCAAAGATCGAATTCTCAAAAAATATCAGTACCAAAATGTTGACCCCTATTCAGTAAGTATAACATAACATTTTTTATATAAGTCAATCCGATGGTTGGATGGTTTTAGACATCTCGTGATGTCAATAGGCCAGTAATTGGTATTTCGGTTATTATGTATAAATTCTCGATATCAGCCCGGTAGGAAGTTTGTGGTTTTACTTCCTTATGCCTCGGATTTAAAGTCGTCGGTTCAGGTAATTATTATTTACATCTAAAAGTGATCGTTATACAATCAAATTATATTAATACCGAGTCAATTACCAGCTTGATCGCTACATTGACTCTGTCGAAAATTGGCACATTAATTAACATCCTGAAGATAAACTCACGGTTACAACAAACTTATCGGTTTCCTTGCAAACTTGTAACTCACATCTGATATAAGGTCTTATATGTATCATACTGTAACGTAAAGTTTCAATACTTGCTTTACTTTATCTTTGACATAAAGTCACACAACTATTGTAGGGTCTGCCATCTTATGTAAGGCTCACAGCTGACGTATAGACCCACATCTGACGTACAGTCCCACATCTGACGTAAAGTCCCAAAATTGACGTAAGGTCCACACCCTAAGCCTTACAATTGACGTATACCTTTAACCCCTGTGGGCCTGATATTCAAACCTTCTTTGAGGCCCGCGGCTACCCGGGTAGCGACGGAACTATAATGACAGCTGTCATTATTTGCCTGACGGTTGCCAGGGGACCCCTCGGGGCTGTGAAACTTTAATGTACTGAAGCTCCTCATTTAATGTAGTCTTACAACTGGCGTAGGCACTACCTTAACATCACACCAGCTATCTTGAATAACTACATGTTCTTAAACGACCTAAAATTTACGTCAAGTCCAAGTAACTGGGTTTCGGTTCGTCACACTGATTACTGCAAATTGTGTTACTTTCCAAACAAATATTTTCGGTGTTTATAAACTTGGAAAATTATCCCTTAGCTAAATTCTCACATCTAGTGATCTTTGTAGTACCTGAAGTCTCACATTTGACGTAAAGTCCAACATTTGACGTATTCCCGTAACTGACGCAGATGGAATGTCTATTCAACGTAACCTCAGCGTAACGATAGCCATCGTGAAACACAAACCGAATGTTAAATGATCAACAATTTACGTCAAGTCAAGTCCAAGTTGCAAGCAATGGCTGCGTGTCGGTTAGTCGCGCTCTGATTCCTGCAAATTGTGTTACTTGTCAATTTCTAAGCAAATATTTCTAATACGTATAAATAGATTTTTGCTCTCACTCGTACTATTGTTTTATTATTATTGGAAACATTGAGGTTTTTTATATCTTTTATCTCATATATTTTTTCAACTTATCATATTTTATTTAATCACTACCAAGTTAACCCATGACTGTAATCGCGCCTTAAGTAAGATTGATGATACTATCTTAGAAGGAAGTGATCTAACTTATTATGAGTAGGATGGAATCCACAACCCTTTCGGTTTTCTTCATCTTGCAAAATATTAACTTAAATTACATGCTGTAATAGTGATAGTGATCTATATTGAATGCACAAAGTACTCAATTGGATAAGGATTAATACAGTATTGCTTAAAATCGCTTCGTATATAAGCCATTACTTTTGGTTGAAAGTAAACGATAAAAAATGGTTATTTTGGGTTATCCCTAAGAGATAGACATATACCACCGCGGACTTATTTGTTGACTTTTTAAGTTGTGTAATACTGTAGAACATTATTTTGATATATCTCCTAAAGTTTCGCCAGCGTTTGCAATGTAAGCGCAAGAAATGCGGTAATTTTCGACATATCATCAGAAACCTCTAAAATTATCAGTTTTTCTCTACTACATTGTGCATGTATTATACACAAAAACCTTCCTGTTGAATCACTCTATCTGGTAAAAAAACCGCATCAAAATTGGTTTCGTAGTTTTAAAGATTAAAGCATACATCCAGACAAACATAAAAAGGCGACTACTACGTAATGAAGTATCTATAATCTCTATTTGAACGCTGTAAACTTAGAACTATGATCTGAATGGGTTTAGTGTTATTCATAAAAACATTCTGTATAATTAATTAAAAGTTTGTATAATTTGCTATAATATACTCGTATTACTGAACAAATACTTCCATTGCGAGTTCTATTGGCATACCGATTAAACCAGTATAAATTATACATCGTGATGAAATTTAACTAGAGAATAATTATGGTCTTTTAATTATTTATAATTTAAAGAGTAATTATTAGTGCGGTGTCCGTATAAAAATAATAATAATTAAATAGAAAGGCCAGTTGTACGAATGCTTAGCAAACTCAAAATTGTACCCGCGACCCTAATAAACTTTGCACTGACGTGTGGAAAATTTAATCCAAATTTCACTTCTAAATGAAAATTTTCGCAACTTTAAATAGGCGAGAGGCTTTCAACCCTTGTTCAAAACCAATGTTTTGACAAAGTTTAAGATAGGGATGTAACATAGATTATATCGAAATCATAATACTGTTGTGAAAATCGATATCGATACCCATTTTATCTGAAAATATTATTTAATAAAACATATTAATTTTACCCGACCAGTATTTTTATGTATAGGTTCTTAATAAAAACTTTTTACATAAAAATTGTTTATTTAAAGCAAAAACGCATTAGTACAATAACTGCATGATAGGCCTTGACAAGGCAAAGCAAGTACGCATGGTAGGTACATGAGTAATTTCATTCACTTTATTTCAAGATCATCAGGATAATTATTCTGACATCAAAATTGTACGTCAGTCTTTTACTCATTAAAGTTATAAAATTTAGTACTAAGAGATATCTCGAAATGTCGTTTTAATTTCGACACAAGTCCAAACTAAAAAATTGAACAGTAATAATGCTATGAAATAACGCTCAAAGATGGTTATCAAGGTAAAACGTTTGTTGCGAATATTTTTACGATCTGCAATATGCATGAATGAAAATTTAATACTTTTACTGGTTTAATTATAATGTGGTATTAGATATATACGTTGTACTAATTGAATAATACCATCGACAATATTTATCGATTTGTCTACATCTCTATTTGGGTTATATCACAAATCTGATTCATTTATAACAAGAAAAGTAGCAATCCTTTCAGAAAATTGTTTTACCAAAATAATGTTATATTATTATTATAGACCCAATACAGCTTATTAGCAGCCGCAGCAGCATTAGTTCAGCCCTTTTATTATTAGTTATGAGAAATTACCATACTTGTAATAAATCAATAGGAACCAAGTTTCCGTACGCTAATTGAATAGTGAATGAGGTAATTACCAAAACCTCAGACGTATTTTAGGGTTAAAAATACATCAAAAAAGTAAATTGGAGTTATTTTCGCACGTATTGATATTGCTTAATTAATTTTCTTCCACTTTTTGGATGTATTTACCTAAAAACGACTGATTTATAGAATTCGTTAACCGTAGAAAGATAATCATATTTTATAGTACGGGAAAGATAATCATGCGTAAAATTGACGCATGTATTTGAATTAGCTGTAGGTCTAGGTGTTATAGTTTATTTCAATGATTTGTATGGTATTATATAAGCACATATATTAGTATCATAAATAATGCAGATAAATTTTTATACTCATTTATTTTTATTTAAGAAAACAAACTTAAACCTAAACTTCTATAAATCAATGAAATTTTATAACACTTACTCTTTCAAATAAAAATTTTTAACAAAAAATAGAACCGACTCCAAACGCACTAAAAAGTAAAAAATAACTGTGTAATTTAGTTGCTTTAATTTACTTAAGCATATCTATGAAGTCGGTGCCAGCCAAGTTTAAGGAACATTTATTTTACGTAGTAAAGCAGTTTGTGGGTTCTAGGTAACGTCCTTGAAAGTAGAAACCTTGGCTGGCACCGACTCCTAGATATGCTTAAGTAAATTAAAGCAACTAAATTACACAGTTATTTTTTACTTTTTAGTGCGTTTGGAGTCGGTTCTATTTTTTGTTAAAAATTTTTATTTCTTACTTTTTAGTGATTTATCGCCACGTAGCGTACTCGTACTATACTGTCATAGTATATTATATAGCACTAGTAGCCAAAAAGCTACCGATATCGAGTCAAAAACCGAAATCGCTGTAAGCGTGCCTCCAAAATTTGAAGAGTTCCTTCAATTTCACCAGTATATCATCAGCAGATCCTAACAAGCGGACAATGGGACCACCTTGGATGTATGCCCTTTCTAATAAAAAAAGAATTATCAAAATCGGACAACACTGTAAAAAAGTTATGCGTGGTCATACATAAATATACGTGTCGAATTGAGAACCTCCTCCGTTTTTTTTCGTCGGTTAATAAAAACTTGCTTTTTATTGTAATAATTAATATTTTTCTTAGTAGAAAATGAACAGTTAACTTATCTTATAATTTATGAATATAAAGTTTTACAAAAGTAAGTTACAAACAGCTCTGACACATATCAACGTTATGCTCACGATATATCACTTTCAGACGACTGGTTATTCAGTACTGTTTTGCTCTTCGAAGATTCCTTTTCCACTCGGCGACGGCTGTGGCTTCTTGAACCTCGTCTACAAACCCTCCTGTGTCGCTCTGTACGCCATCTTAGCTTTTATGGTCCGCTACTCCACTTTTAGAGTTTTCGTACGGAATCTGGTCGTTACTTTGCATAAGAGCGGACAGGATTTGGTCCTAGTCTAAATTGCTACTCCCCATTGTATTATATATTTCACAATTTATCTACAAAAATAAAATTATAATAATAGTTATGATAAAAAGTACTGAAACATACGAAACACAATAAAACTTTCATATAAGCCGCTGTCATAAAAGTCACACTAAAGATAATCATGCGTCGTTTTGACTCACTCGGTTGTTATATTTCAATATCGGTTGTACTTACCTTATTGACACATATACTACGTGGTAGGTCCTAGCAACGTATGAGATGTCCTAAACGCACAGCTATGGATTCACGATGATTAGAGACACAGAGCAATTTTTCGAAAACGCATGCGTCAATTTGACGCAGATTATCTTTCTAGGGTTAAAGGAGATGACCCACCTCCCATACATTGTTTTTGGAAAAAAAAGTTTATGCGTCTCAATGAAACTTTTACTTTTCGGTTAGTAAGCCTATCTCATTTAATAATAAATAGTACATTTGGCCCTAGATAGAGGGGTTACTGCATAACATCTTACTAAAATACCTGCCTAAAAGGTTATTTTAGTAAAAAATATTGTTACAGGTAATTTAACGAACACAAAGTGAAATAATTGTCTTATTATGTCATACTTAGTGCTATCTGAACTAACGAAAAAAAATGTTATGAAGAAAAATCATTTCTTTAAACATTTTGTATGCAACTTTTAGTATTAACGTTTGTTACTCAATCACGGCTCAACGGCTAAACAAATCTGGATTGAATTTGACATTGAAATAGGTAATAGTCTGGCACAGCACATATACTTTTTTTATCCCAATAAACTCAAAGGAATGGCATCTGTGCGGGTCAAAGCGCTCAATATGAAATAAAAAAAATGAGAGGTGTCAAGGGACACCCGAATGGAACGAAGTTCCTTTCGATTAATTAGTGAAGGAATTGTAATAACATTTTATTTTTTTTAAGTAATAATAATATTTTTTTTATTATTAACAAATATAATGATATATAAACTTAATCAGTAGGCTCAATTTTTTCACACACGCGTTTGTTGTTGTACACCGAAACACCAGAGGGCGCCACGAGAGCGCGAGACAGCATACAGCGCGGGCGCCCCACGCCGCTCACGCGCACACACATCAAAGGCGGTGGCAAGATCCTTTGATCAAAAAGTGTCGTGACAACTTTTCGTACCAATTTTTTCCGTCTAGCCCCCTTTCACAACGCGCGATAAGGAACTTCGTTCCAAAAATAATTCCTTTTTTTAGGTTTTTTTAAAAACCCCCTAGTTCCAACTTTTTGTTAAATATGTATAATAAAACCTTATTCTTCTTCTTAATCATGAACACCCTTAAAATTTTACAGCTAAACAAATATCAAAACAATAATTAAAACTTATCCTTTTTTATTAAACAAAAAATCAAACCAATTTACAAAATGTACTTATAAACTAACAAATAATGGATGTGCTTAGTATAAAGTTTGAAGCCTATTAAAACCCCACTTAAACGCAAACCCTATTCTGACCCAATTTCAAAGTTTAAAATAATGTAAAGGTAGCAAACTGTTTTCGCTTGTGACGTAAAATAAGTCCATTATGATCTATGCATATTTTATACTGACAGAACTGTGCTAATTCCAAATTATCTCGATACGGCAGCGTTCTGCAGTACCATTTGGCTAACGTATCATGTCTTAGGGATGGGCTGTTCACTGCCTTAATATCGATGAATTTCTAATTATATATTTTTTAAAATTCTAATAATAGTCATGCCTGCGACTTCGTATACGTAAATTTAGAATATTCACTATTCCACAAGAGGAGTTTATTTTTTATGGATAACTAGTTACCTGTCAATCGAGAGTGTGTATAATCTAACTCCATTCCAAATTTCAGTCAAATCTGGTCAGTAGTTGCGGTATTAAGATTACCAAATATACACCTTTTCTCTTTTTAATAAAAAAGTCACTAATGTGCACTAAATTGTGCCTAAAAATTTTTGTAAAATTATTTCGTTGACATCAACATGGCTTCATGTGTCTTTTGAACTAGGTATTTGAAATTAACGATATAATATTCTTGGCAGTTGCCAATCTACGACGTTAATATCCGTTATTAAATACTGGTTATCTTCCGCTTGACGAGAAATAAATATAGAACTAATTTGGTTATTTTAATTTAAATTATAATACAATCGATATTTAAAACGGCACAGTTACGTAACATTGCTCAAATATAATAAAAATAGTATATCAACACGTACAATCAAAAAATTTAGTGACCTTTTTATAATGTGTTATGAACCTTGGATTCAAACTTGATGTATATTTAACAGGCGAACATAGCATTTGTGTTAATGAAAAAAATTTGGTTGATTTATACGATTTTTTACCGAGATATCGATAGAAACAAGTTCTTTACCAATCTAGTGTGCTATAAAAATGTCTCGATGATTTATGACACATCACGCGGTTTAGGCATGTTTTAAGGAAACATTAATGGAAATAATACGATTGTTTGATTTTCATCAATTTTTTTTTAGTTATAGAACAGAAAAAGACGCAAATAAGTTTCAAACGTTCGTCGAACCTAAAATTTTGATAACTGATCAAATAAAGCAAAATTTGCCAACCAAGGCCAGTATCCATGGCCGGCAGCCATTTAGTTTATTTATAATCAAGTTCTTAATACATTTTATAGGTAGCATTTATTGACACATTCGATTGGATTCACTACTTCTTTATATGCAAATAATATATACGGTTAATATATACGGTAAACCTGTTAACGAAGTATCGCTATATGAAGAAGATACCAAGGTAAGCTTTATATTGCATTGTTAATGTTCTAGCAATAGAAAATAAAGTATATTTGTTATTAAGTTATCCAGTTATCTGCACCTCGATAATTTTGGTAAATTTTGTAAATCATGGATTATGTTAGCTATTTAAAAATAGTTTAATATTAGTATAATTAAAAATAGTTTATTTCAAGTAGCCATATTATAAGCATTTTTGAAAAGTCAACTTCGATTATTTGTAGTGACTCTACCACCGGCTCGGAAGGCAGTTTATATTCGAAACTGCCAGTAATTTTTTCAAAGTATCAGAAACCATTTAGGTATTTTGACCAATCGGAACGAAAATGTATTGGGATTTATCTAATTTTATTAAATATCAAAACACTCATCAGTAATTTTTTCAGGCAATCACAATTTTAAGCATCGAATGACTGGATATCAATAGCTAATGTTATCGATAAAAATTATATTTTTCATATCCCATCCCTAATCTCGCTTTTGGGTCAAGCTGCACAAAAAAGGTGTCTCATTGGAAATGTATCCGCCGACCTAATGTTGTTTCTGAGCTGCATCCAGCCTCCCACTCTGATCATAAAAAATTAACGAGCCCGAAGCTTTGTGAATTTGCATCATTCAATTTTGCTCTATTGAATCAGCTGCTGAATTTGCTCAAAATTTTTATGGGAAAGGTAGAAAAAATCTCAACGTTAAAAATACGTTACCTAATTCTCCAAATGAATTTCATCGAGCCTCGTTTATTATCTGGGAAGGTAAATTTAAAAAAAAGCAAACATAAATAGAACTTCGCAATTGAGTATGGCAGAGTAGACATATGCTGAGGATGCTCCGATTTCGGAGTCAAAGTTCTTTTGATTAGTATATGTAATTACCTGTAGCGCTATACTGTATGAATTTTGTTTTCTTCTTTTTTTTATCGACTACAACTTGGCTCTTGACTGCTATCACACCTGATGTTAAGTGATGATGCAATCTAAGATGAAAGCGGGGGAATTTGTTAGGAGTGATCACAAAAATTCACACCCCTAACTCTGTTTCTACACGACATTGTACCGGAACGCTAAATTGCTTGGCGATACGTCTTTGTCGGTAGGCTGTTAACTAGCCACGGCGAAAGCCACCAGCCAGACCAAGACAAATTAAGAAAAATCTGAATCTGCCCCGCCGGGAATCGAACCCAGGACCTCCGTCTCATAAATCCACCGCGCATATCACTGCGCTACGGAGGTTGTCAAGGATGTTTTTATATCGCGACTGTGTGATTAACGAACTCGTCTCATCATCTGTCAATGCTATAGATTAAGAGAGGTAGATATAAATTCACATAATGTCAACTTATAACAACATCTTTACAGTTGGACACCGTAGCCCAGCGGTAGGGTGCTCTGGCCCGGACAGACAAAGAGACCCCGGTTCGGATTCTGTCTGTTCCGCAACTTTTGATATTATGTTCATATTCAAATAGGTACATAAATAGTCTAATAATGAAAAATGATGGCGATCTTAAAAGAACATATGCTTATTTTTGACGTGACAACGTCTTGTAATTCGATAGCGCCGGCTGCACGCACGAAAAAACATGACGTCATGCGTCGTTACCTCGCTTTGAGGCGTTCCATGTCAGGCTTGAAGTGCAAGCGAGAGCGCGGAAAGAGCGACAAAGAAGCACAATCGGCCTTTGCGTTCGGCAGCGTTCGACATCCGTCTATTAAATATAATTTTTAAATATATTCATTTTAAATTAAAAATTAATATATTTATAAATTAATATATTTATTATAAATTTATAAAATCAAAATCAATTATTTTATTAATTTAAATTAATATTTATAAAAATATACTTAAATTAAAAATTTTTAATAACCAATTAAATGCTACCATTCCATCAGTATTTTCTTAAGACATTGACACGTTCAACTATCTTCAGTAAACTGACTTTACAGACAATCAATTTTTTTTTGTCTGCTCTTCACTCCATTTGACTACTTCGAATAATTGGAATTTACATATAAAAATTTTTGTTACCAATAACGGTCTATTCAAATAAAGGCTTAATAACCGTACCAAAAAATGGCCACACCATAAATCACCGCATCATTCAGGTCGCCGAGGTCTGAAAATATCGTCAACATAATACCCTCCGAGCGTCAGTCCATTTATCATCATCCAGTGTCACGTCACACGTCGTATAATTTGATCATACGCGGTATATGACGCCATTAGGAGCAACAAGTTTGATTGTATCAACTTTTGGTAACCTATCTTGTATGTATAATTATAACAAATTCTTGCGGGATAAACATTAATTAGTATATTGTAATGTACTTGAGGAATCCTCTATAATGTGTACAGATAAATAGTAACATTAACTAAAATAAAATAAATACTTACACGCTAGAATAATCTAAGCTATATTAATAATTAGCTAATAAATAACAGGTTTTTCTAATGTAAGCCAGCCACGACTTCATTCTTCTTCTGGGGGAGTCGAAAGGGGGGAAAAGTCCAATCTAAAATGGTGCGGTTATATAGGGATTTTATGGAGCAATTATAAGAATAATCTGCAGCAATTTTTGTTTTATGATTCAAATCTTTATATAATTGACTCACTTATCACGAGTTCTCTAGAAGTGTAACACTCGAATGACTTAAAACATGAGATAGTTGCTTTACTACTACTGTCAACAGTTCTATAGATGCTCATCCAACTTTCATCAAAAAATTGAAATCACGAAATTATATGCCTTCCATCCCGCAGTGAAGCAAAGTGGTAGTTTATAGCTCCATATTCCCTCTATTATTTAAGGTAAGTTCAGCCCTCTATACTAAAGCCAAACTCGATTGAGAATGCTTGTCAACAAACAAATTAAAAATGAAGGTAGAAATCACTAGTCATTTTGCACCTAATTTTTTAGTGAACTTGTTAATGACGAATTCATGAAAATAAATTAGATTAGTAAGCTTAAAACTAATTAATATATTCAATATCTTTTAAATGAGATTTTATAAAAAACAAAACATAATTTTAAATTTATCAGGCATAAAATGTGTTGCATTTTCTACCTTCATTTTAAATTTGTTTGTTGACTAGTATTCTCAATCGAGTTTGGCTTTAGTATAGTTAGTTAATAATGATGACTAACAGTTAATGCTAAAATAGGTTGTGGATTGATCTATAATGATGCAGTATATTTTACCTCACTAGTGTGTCCGGCGCAGAAACAATCTCAAAGCTAACTTAACGGTACTAAGTGACCTTATGCCATGCGCGGGCGCAGAGTAGAACAATACAGACACTAAATATAATATGCATTAATAAAAACCATAGCAAGAAAGTTAATAATATTTTTTAATCAATATAAGTTGGCCCTTGACAGTTATCACACCTGATGTTAAGTGATGATGCAATCTAAGATGAAAGCGGGGTAACTTGTCAGTAGGATATTGTGGGCTTTCTTTTTGCTTCATAGAAAACCTGCACATACGCATAAATGTTGTCAGTATTATCGACTACATTATGTGGGGTATAATTGACCCCATGAAATTTAAACTATAACAGGTGCATGAACCAGGGCTATGAGCTTGAAAGTAGTCAGGCATACTCCGAAAATAATTGAGTTTTAGCCGTTTCTATTTTAATAATATGGTAAGTACTCGCGATAGAATAAATTCTAACATAACTTTACCCTTCATATGTAACTTATAAAAAAAATTGAGAGGTGTCAAGGGACACCCGGATGGAACGAAGTTCCTTTCGATGAATTAGTGAAGGAATTGTAATAAAATTTTATTTTTTTTAAGTAATAATAATATTTTTTTTATTATTAACAAATATAATGTTATATAAACTTAATCAGTAGGCTCAATTTTCGTAAAGGGCGCCACGAGAGCGCGAGACAGCATACAGCGCGGGCGCCCCCCGCCGCTCACGCGCACACACATCAAAGGCGGCAGCAAGATCCTTTGATCAAAAAGTGTCGTGACAACTTTTCGTACGAAATTTTTCCGTCTAGCCCCCTTTCACAACGCGCGATAAGGAACTTCGTTCCAATAATTGTCAATATTATTGATTGTGTGGGCCGACCATAGATATTGTGTGTACACAGGTAATGTGTGTAAAAATGGGTAACGTTCGGGATTTTACTCAATAAAGAAATAACAAACGTTCGTAACCTTAGGAATATAATATACTAGCTTTTGCCCGCGACTTCGTCCGCGTGGAATTAGTTATTACGGCAGCCTAATTTTTCTAAGCTTTGAATGTCATATTTATTAATATCTAATCAACTGCCTAAGAAATAGGTCTTAAGCTTTCAAAATGACGATACTTTCATACAACATTTCATCCCCCCTTTAACCCCTTATAACCCTTTTTTCGCAATTAAAAGTAGCCTATGTCCTTTTTCAGGCTCTAGACTTACTGTGTACCAAAACCTGTTCAGTAGTTGTAGAGTGAAAGCAAGACAGACAGACAGACAGACAGAGTTACTTTCGCATTTATAATATTAGTTAGGATTTGTACAATAATTTAAATAAGAATTATTTCTGAGTTTGATCTACAAAAAATTTCGAACCATTAGTATATTAAAATATTTTTCACTCGCAATTTAATCACTTAAATTTCCTTTTCGTCGCATTCCATTCTTGTTAGAGCTAAACACTTGAAAGTCCTTGTAAACCAACGCCCAGTTTGTAATTGTATGATGCAATTAAAAGAATTGTTTCAATTTTCACTAACCGATATTATAACTAACGTTAGCGCTTTATAAATAATAATACGGTTTTGCTAGTTAAAGTTATATCGTTAAAGGAAGGAACCTTCCTCGTAGTATGTACACTAATCGTGCCAAGTTTAATTTGAATTCATTCAGTACTTTCGTCGCAGCTACGTCCCTAGTGAAATTAAGTTTTTTAGGTATAACATTTTTTCTTAAGTCCGATCTCCATGACCCAAAGCACAGTGCTAAGTTTAATCCATTTTTATAAACCGTTTGGAAAATCGGCCCAGTTGTTTGAGAGTGATGCGCGAACAGATACCCACAGACAAACAGACAAAAATTTTAAAAAAACGTTGTCATAAGTAGGTGGTAAGTATGTATGTAAAGTAAACGACATAGCTCAGCGAGTCGCAGAACTGAAGTGGCAATGGACGGGGCACGTAGTTCGAACAGCTGATGGACGTTGGGGGCCCAAGGTGGTAGATTGGCAACCCCGCACCGGAAAGCGCAGCGTTGGTCGACCCCCAACCAGGTGGACTGACGACATCAAACGTGTCGTAGGGAACCACTGGCAACAGGCAGCTCGGGATCGTTGTGTTTGGAAGTCCCTAAAAAAGGCCTATGTCCAACAGTGGACGTCTACAGGCTGGTAATGATGATGATGATGATGAAGTATGTATTACATACTCGATACAGACCACTATCGAGTATGTGATACACACCACTTATTTTTTTCAAAACATATTTAATGCCAATCAACATACATGCTTTGCTTACTCCTTATTTACAGATTAGTATATTATTTTGAGGACCTCCGTGGCGCAGTGGTATGCGTGGTGGATTCATAAGACGGAGGTCCTGGGTTCGATTCCCGGTGGGGCAGATTGGGATTTTTCTTAATTTGTCTCGGTCTGGCTGGTGGGAGGCTTTCGCCGTGGCTAGTTACCACTCTCCCAACAAAGACGTACCGCCAAGCGAATTAGCGTTCCGGTACGATGTCGTGTAGAAACCGATAGGAGTGTAGATTTCATCGTACTCCTAACAAGTTAGCCCGCTTCCATCTTAGATTGCATCATCACTTAACATCAGGTGTGGTAGCAGTCAAGAGCCAACTTGTAGTCGATAAAAAAAATTAGTATATCAATCGTTCGCTTGTTACTAGGCTAGCTAGCTTCTCTGCATAGTGTTATTAGTAATAACTAGTAAAGAAATCTCTGAGCAACAGCTGGTCTGCATAGTTTTTGCCGTCCGCTCCTTTCCTTTCATTTGGCCTTGTGTCCGCTCCACAATACCGCCAACACTGGGCCGCGGACTGTGCTGTTTGTTTTACGATAAATCACTACTTTAACACGATTCTACGTTTGTTTATGCAGATTGAGAATGAATCAATGCCCTCTGTAACTATCCAATGCATTTTTCTTATCATATCCTGTCTTTTGATCATCATTCATCATCATCATCAGTCTATTAACGAAACACTACAGGGCCAGGCCTCCCTCCTTGTATGATAGGGGATAGAGTGATAATATTTAATTTATTAATGATCACTATCTGATGTGATTAATGATAGTGACCGAGACAGACTCCGGGATGGGAATTTACTGAGAATATTTTAGAAGAAAGAAAATCTCCACTCTTCCAAAAGTATTCCACGACCCGACAAAAGATTCAAACCCAGGACCTCGTTATCGAAGCCATAAAGGCTTACCACTGGACCAACAAGGCACAGATCCGTTGATACCCGAATCTATACTAAAGCCAAACTTGATTGAGAATGCTTGTCAACAAACAAATTAAAAATGAAGTTAGATATCACTAGTCATTTTACATCTATTTTTTAAATTAACTTGTTAATGGCGAATTCATGACAATAAATTAGATAAGTAAGTTTAAAACTAATTCATATATTCAATATCTTTTAAATAAGATTTTTTAAAATAACAAAACATAATTTTAAATTTATTAGGCATAAAATGTGTTACATTTTCTAACCTTCATTTTAAATTTGTTTGTTGCCAAGCATTCTCAATCGAGTTTGGCTTTAGTGTAGTACTAGCCCGGCATCTATACTAAAGCCAAACTCGATTGAGAATGTTTGTCAACAAACAAAATAAAAATGAAGGTAGAAATCACTAGTCACTTTACACCTATTTTTTTAAATTAATTAGTTAATGACGAATTCATGACAATAAATTAAATTAGTAAGCTTAAAACTAATTAATATATGCAATATCTTTTAACTAAGATTTTTTAAAATAACAAAACATAATTTTAAATTTATTAGGCATAAAATGTGTTGCATTTTCTACCTTCATTTAAAATTTGTTTGTTGACAAGCATTCTCAATTGAGATTGGCTTTACTATAGTGCCCCGAACAAGTTTATTAACAGTGGGTTTAATAAGACAGTGTTTATTAATGACTTTAGGTTGAAGAAAATCATTACTAACAGACACAAATACACAAGAAATGCTCTTTTAAATATATTTACGTAATAATATTTTAGCTTTAATTTTAAAGTCTGTTGAATACACTTTTAATGAAATCAATAGAACAACCCTTTTTACAAAGAAACAGCTGTAGAAATAACTATGATCCTTAACGATTAAAAGAGAAATACCCGATCGTTCTGTTAGGAAAAGTTTAGTGTTCGGACGGTGTTTCATTATTACGCGCCATGAAAAGGCTTGAGGAAATTTTAATCTTAGGAGAAATTACTTACGGACCTTTTGCATTCGTTTTAATTACTTTTTTTTGTGTCCCACCGCCCTATTGTGGTGATTTTAAAATTAAAACTGCCCGAGGCTTTGTCCTTATTCTGTATGTGGCTTGAACAGGCCACTAGCTGGTACATTTTGCTGGGTTTTAAAAGTAATTAGTTATTTTTGACGACGAACAATGTTGAAGCTACATTTTAAATGTGATTGATAGATCCTAAATTCATTTATCGGGTGGAATTTGAAACAGGAATTTATATTTTCTGTTTACTAGTTGGCAGCTTCCACGAAATCCTGGATTCGATTCCGGCTTCAATAATATTGAGATTTTCCGCCTGGTAACGAATATTCAGCAGTATTTATAGAGATAATTAATTTTGAAATATAAATTATATTATAAATATTAAATAAATAAATAAATATTAAAGAACAATTACACACATCGCTATATAGCCCCAAAGTAAGCGTACTCGTAAGTAGCTTGTGTTATGAGTGCTACGATAACTGATGACTATTTTTGGATATATTATATATAAATACTAATAATATATAGATCAACACCCAGACACCGGAAAACATCCATGCTCATCACACAAACATTTTTCCAGATGTGGGAATCGAACCCACAGCCTAGGACGCAGAAGCAGGGTCACTACCCACAGCGCCACTCGGCCGTCCAATATATTAAAATATTTCACGTTTGTTACTAAGAATCGATTTAATAAAACAGTTTGAAATGAGGTAAGGGAGAATAAAAGTCTCTTTATGATTCAGAAAATCCAGTCTTCTAACACTCTCTATTTCATAGTTTCATAAATTATATTCTTATGAAATTGCATGAAATTCGATATCCAATTCGGCGAGATATGAAATAATAATAAAATTCTACTTAGTTCACTGGTTTGACTCCATTTTGAAATCTTATGACGTCATTACCATTCTACACGTTTGGATTAAAGTAGAAAAATCCACACTGAAGTAGTTAGTTACTACCCTTCTGAATTTATTTATTAAGGAATTGTAACAAGTTTATCTTATGATTCATCCATCATAATTTTTTTTTATTTTTTATAAATGAGTGTTTTATACTCACTTATAAAAACACCCTTGTTTGTTTTTTTTTATTGACCACCAGTTGGCCCTTCACTGCTATCACACCTGATATTAAGTGATGATGCAGTCTAAGATGGAAGTGGGCTAACTTGTTAGGAGTGGGACGAAAATCCACACGTCTTTCGCTTTCTACACGACATCGTACCGGAACGTTAAATTACTTGGCGATACGTCTTTGTTGGTAGGGTGGTAACTAGCTACGGCGAAAGCCTCCCACCAGCCTGCCAATTATAAAGACATTTCCTACATTATCAAGGTTATAGAAAATGTAAAAAACCTTTGAAAAAAGTTCTGTTCCTAAGGGAATCAAAAATCTGCATACATCTGTGAACCTGCGGGCTTATAATAGACCAGTAGAGACGCGCTGTTACATCCCTAAATTCTACATTAATAACGCTGACCTGCAACTATCGACTGACACAGATGTCAATGGCCAGTCAGCGATATATTTGCTATAAAAACCCTAACTCTGCTTCAAACAGTCAGTCGTTTCGGTAATTAGTCAAATTGCTGTCCAAGACTACGGACCTGGTTTCTGCCCGCCGGTCTGGACTAGTAGTGAGACTAAGATCCTGCCCATCAAGTCGCCGTTAGACCTTTTGAAGGTCCTCGCGAATCGCGGAATAAAGTGATTTAAGTAAATCGTCTAAGTTGTGAGAATTATAGAATAATATAAACATTTAATAAATTAGTTTCTAGCCAGTGTTGTGTTTTTTTTATAAACACTGAGGGCCCGAGACTAACAGCGCGTAATTTGGAATTTTCGAAATCAAAACTATGTATAAATTGAGGGTATAATCTACCTGCATCCCAAAATTTAGTCAAATTGGGTCAATAGTTAAAATTGAGAATAATGACAGTAACAGTTTCAGGCCGTAACAAAAACATAATACCAAAGTACAATTACGGCACCGACGTCATCGGGATCGTGGCCTAAAGCGCTCTAAGTGCCCGGATTGCCAGAGAGACGCGGGTTCGAATCCCGACGGTTCCGCAATTTTTGATATTATGTTGTTAAATATAAAGTAACAATTATATACACCCACACAAACTCTCGTCTTTGTAATTGGTATTAGCGTGAAATGTGATAAGTACAGAAAATTTCGAGATTATATAAAACATTTCAACGTAAATTAGGTTAATTAATAAGGAATAACTGTATGTAATATACAATAACAATTAAAATATGATACCTCAACTTGATAACTTTCAAAAGCCATGCCAACAAAACTTTACGTTGGAATATAAGCCTGTATTCTGAGCCCTGCCTACTTATGCCGGCCACCAATTAATCTAGCTTTTAATGTACCATCTGCAAAAATATCGTTTATAACATTGTCAACATATTTTTTGTACACAGATGATAAAATATATTGGAATTATTCATTTCATCTAATGTCAAATCAAAATCAAAAAATTCCATCAAGCTGCCTACTGTATGCCAATAACAAAAAATATATAATATAAGAGACATAATTTGACGACCCCCGTGGCGCATTGGTATGCACGGTGGATTTATAAGACGGAGGTCCTGGGTTCGATTCCCGGCGGGGCAGATTGAGATTTTTCTTAGATGATTCTTCACTGAGATGTCTTGGTCTGGCTGCTGGTGGTCGTGGTGGCTTTCGCCGTGGCTAGATACCACCCTACCGACAAAGACGTACCGTCAAGCGATTTAGCGTTCCGGTATGATGTCGTGTAGAAACCGAAAGGTGTGTGTGGACTATCATCTTACTCCTAACAAGTTAGCACGCTTCTATCTTAGATTGCATCTTCACTTAACATCAGGTGTGATAGCAGTCAACGGCCAATTTATAATCGATAAAAAAAACTTATATAAAAATGCCTGTGTACGTATAGAATATAAATATTCTGCAAAGTTGTAATAATAGTATTTTTAGCTTATAACTTGGTAAGAGTCTGGACGAGATCTTTCACAAAATGTCCTTTAATGCAATCACTGAAACTCGTACTCTATAAATAAATTACTCATAAATAATCAGAGCGAATGAATGAAAGAAGATTAACAAAAGAGATATACAAGGCGAGGGTGAATGGAAATGTTGGAAGGGGAAGGCCTAGGCGAATGTTCCTGGACCAAATTCAGGACATTTTAAATAATGGCCAGGTCAAGAGTACCCTAAACCGACGAACTATTAAAGGTTTAATGAGAGTGGAAGAAGCTAAGAAAGTATGCAAGGATGGTGGTAAGGTGGCAAATGGAGGGATGTGGTCTCTGCCTACCCCTACGGGAATAAGGCGTGATGTTATGTATGTATGTATAATCACTGTTGCTAAGTATTACTATAAGTTTATGCTGACGGTACGTCGTAAAGTTTTATGACGAACTAGTAAACGATAAGAGATCAGTTCAGAGCACTATGTGAGCTATTAAAATGCTAATTTGACCGGCGTTTTACAAACCGAGCTAATTATGAACCCTCCCTTGTAATAGTTTAAGCCTAGGCCGTTACACTGATCCCAGTTACGTCGCTTTTCCTTATAAATGACTGCGTTGTTCGCATGAGGTTCGTCTAAAGTTTCACTTTAAGTTATTTTTTTATGAAATGGAAGAAAAGAGAGTTTTTTAATGAAAGGCACTTTAGAAAAGATTATTTTTATTTGAATAAAAATGGAGGAGGTTCTCAATTCGACACATATATATATATTTTTTTACTGAGTTGTCCGATTTTGATAATTCTTTTTTTATTACAAAGGGCAACTTCCAATATGGTCCCATAGTCATGATTTTAGGATCTGATGATGATATTCTGGGAAAATTGAAGGAATTCTTCAAACGTGGCGATAAAACACTAAAAAGTAAGAAATTAAAATTTTTAACAAAAAATAGAACTGACTCAAAATGCACTAAAAAGTAAAAAATTACTGCGTCATTTAGTTGCTTTACTTACTTAAGCATATCTAGGAGTCGGTGCCAGCCAAGGTTTCTACTTTAAGAACATTACCTAGAACCCACAAACTACTTTACGTTAAAAAGATGTTCCTTAAACTTGACTGGCACTGACTTCATAGATATGCTTAAGTAAATTAAAGCAACTAAATTACACAGTTATTTTTTACTTTTTAGTGCGTTTTGAGTCGGTTCTATTTTTAACCTACGACGCAAACACGACGGAGTGTTATAAGTTTGACGTGTCTGTGTAAATGTATGTGTATGTGTCTGTCTGTGGCATCGTAACTCCCAAACGGATGATGCGATTTTAATGCGGTTTTTTTGTTAAAAATTTTAATATTACAATATCAGGAAATATTTTTGTAGCAAACCGTGCGTGTTCTAACCTATGCGCTGTTGTGTTTACGAAGTTGAGAGAGTCAATATATTTTTAACTTCGTTCCATCCGGGTGTCCCTCGAAATCTCTCAACTTTTATCAATAATATAATTGATTTAATATAATATATTTTTTATTATTATACAAGAAGTGTTCGATTGGTTACAAGAAGTGTAACTGCGACTACAAATTACAAACTACAGTGAAAAGCGGAAGCCAGTCGCAATAACCTACTTAATGAATTCGAAACCTCAAAACATACCTCGAGTACCTTTTGAGAAAATTTCGCAAAAATTTTCACAAACCATGAACCGCGTTCAGATTTTCTTTCATGCGAACGCAAGTAGAACTTTCCCGCGCAAAGAAAAACCGGGAAAATGGTAAACGCGCCAAAACTCTGCGGTGAAGTTGGTTTGTACATTGCATTTAGTTTTTCCAACGCACTGTGGCAATGTGTTTTTAACTAACTTGCAACTGATTCTGGTGTGTAAATGAAAAAGTGAATTTCAATTACCTACTAAAACTGTTTTTATTTGCCATTGCTGAGCTGCGTAGTTTTACGTTTTTAGGACAATATTATTTATTACCATATAGTAGACTGACTCGTTTAGCTAGTGATTAATCTATATGGATTTGGATACAGAGTCTTGGGTTCAAGTTCTGGGTCGGGCTAAAATAATACTGAGTTTTTCTTACTTGTAAGAATCTTATAATATTAAGTATAATATTGTATGCGGTCTCGTTGGTCCTATGGTTAAAAAAAATAAAAATAAAAAAAAAGCCGTTTATTCTCAAATCTTTTAGAAATGAATTTCACAATTTGTTGTTAGTAACTTAATATAAAGTAATAATTAAAAACCAATTAAAAATTTAAAGTTAGCGTGTTAGTAAGTTTGAGATAAGAGCCCCTTCTCGGGTAAAGGCCGATAATATAATAAGTATTATAGGATAATTACACACACCGCTATTTAGCCTCAAAGTAAACGTACTCGTAAGTAGCTTGTGTTATGCTATGATAACTGATGAATATTTATATATATATATACTATACATAAATACTTATAATATATAGATAAACACCCAGACACTGGAAAACATCCATGCTCATCACACAAATATTTTCCAGATGTGGGAATCGAACCCACAGCCTAGGACGCAGAAGCAGGGTCACTACCCACTGCGACACTCGGCCGTCTTATTAAATGTGTTCATTCGATGATGTGCTAACGTGGGCGTGTGTTGTTCCAGTGGCCACCCAGATTGCTGCGGTGGACGCTCACCGTGCTGCTCGTCATCGCCGTCATCACACCCACCTCAGATTCCACCAGTGAGTTCACTTTAAATAACCATCATAAGGTCTTATTATAATCATAGTGATCTTTGAATCCTGGGTCTAGACCAGGAAAAATTCTGCTTTTTTCTTTATTCTAAGAAATTTTCTGTAAATTCTGAGCCCGGAGTCGGAATGTTGGTGGTGTTACATTCCTTTTCGTCAGAGAGCACGCTAAGTCTTCAGTCCCGGTCGTTATCAGGAACATCTAAAAGCAATGGTTATTGAATAATGATAGCAAACATTATCACCTTAAGCGGATCAACCTGCATTATGAGGGAGGAAGAGAGGACAAGGAGGGAGGGCTGACCCTGTAGTTAACCCCTAATAGGCAGATAACGATGATCATCATTAATTGCACAGATCACAACACTGGGTTCCAATTAACAGACGAACCCAAATTACAAAGCAATTAGCACAGCCTGCTCCTTTGTGGTTGGCAAGATTAGAACGTTATTGTTATTTGTGGCAGTAAGGATATGGCGGTTTCACTTCCACGGACGAGCTGTCACAAAAATCTCTAACTAACTAACTAACTACTAGTACTAAAAGAATATCGTCTATATATTATTATTTTTTTAAATTACAAGTTACAAGACGATAAAGAATTCCAAAAACTTTTTTTATCCTGCGTGCACTTGTACAAAAAATAGATCCATTAAAATATATATCCTAAAGACATCGGCAGCATAGGCAATCTATACTTTTTTTTTTTTTTTTTTCTCGCTGGGAAATGCATTTACGCATCCGTTACGGGAGCCTTCGCAGGAGCGAGAGCTCCCGGAGGGTATGTGGGACTCGCTGGCCGAAGTGACCAGAATACCCACTAAAACCCAGCGTAACCCGCCGCGTCTTTAAGTGATGTGCCAATGGATCATACTTAGATATTCTACATTGGCATGTCGACGCATTCCTCACTTCCTTACGCTAGAGGCACCAAATGGGCAAACCTACGTCGTCTGCCACCTGTCCTTCTTCTGCGAATCGGTGGAGCATCCGCTGCCAACTCCCTCTCGCGTTCCGTCGCTTCTTTTAGTCTCATGACATCCTCACAAAACAAAACCATTGCCCTCCATTTATCCTCTGTACCAATCTTGAGATCTATGATGTTTGGCAGCGAGATGTCATCATTAAACGCAGCCAGCAACGAATGCCGTTGCGGGGCCCAAGCAACGCAGTCTACTAACGTATGGTATGCTGTGTCTTCCCGCGCATCACACTTCCAACATCCCGGAGTAAGCTCCCTCCTCGCTATTTGGTTCAGGTATTTACCAAAGCATCCGTGATTTGTAAGTACCTGAACAAGTCGATATGTGAGTGAACCATGACGTCTTTTAAGCCAACGATCCAAATGAGGCTGAATCGCTTGCACTGTCCAAGTACCCACAGATGGGGTCTCTAGGTCTTCCCGCCATCTGTGGATTAAAGCCACGCCTGCAAGGGACCTCACTCTTTGGATGCTCGCCAGATCCAGTCGCTCACCCCTTTCTTTCAGATCCGATCTATATCGGTAAACTTCAGCCAGCACTTCTGCCTGAAGCTCCCGTGGCGGGTCTCCGGCTAATAGGGTGGCTGCCGTCCAGGATATTGTACGGTATCCCCGTATTGCCCGAACCGCAATAACACGCTGTGGCCTCCTCAACAGCATTCTGTTACGAGGTGAAAGTGCGTGAATCCAAATAGGGGCCCCGTACAATGCCATGCTTCTTATTATTCCGGTATACAGACGCCTGCATGCAGAAGATGGCCCTCCGATATTGGGTAACAACCTGCCGAGAGCGGCGGCTGCTTTGACCAGTTTGGCTCCAAGCTGCTCGAAGTGCTCGTTGAATTTCCATCGCCCATCCAGGGTCAGACCCAGATATTTCATTTTCCGTCCGACTTGTACTGCTAAACCCTGAACAACGATTTGAGCACCTCGTGGTGGACCTCTATGAGGACCGTGAAACAAAATGGCCTCGGTGTTCGCTGCCGAAATATCAAGTCCCAGCGCTCGGATTCTATTGACAATTAGACCAACGCCAACACTTGCAAGACGCGCAGCTTCCTCAAAATTAGCTCCGCTGGCAGTGATAAGCGTGTCATCCGCATAACAAAAAATTCTCATACCTGGGAGCAGCGGCCCTCGCAGAAGCCAGTCGTACCCAATATTCCATAGAATAGGACCCAGTACTGAGCCCTGTGGGACGCCGCTGTGGACATTGCGCCGAACTATTTGGCCGTTGTTTCCCTCCCAAGCAATTTTCCGGTCCAGTAAGTACGCCTTCAAAAGTCTTGTCAAGTATAAAGGCACTTGGTGGTATTTTAGGGCCTCTAAGAAGGCAATCTATACTTAGCCAAACTCGATTGAGAATGCTTGTCAACAAACAAATTAAAAATGAAGGTAGAAACCATTAGTCATTTCACACCTAATTTTTTAAGTTAACATGTTAATGACAGTTATACACGTCAGACAGTTATACACGTCAACTCAAAAGCCTGTTGACAATTTGGCTGAAGACCCCAGAGCCAAATTGACCCGACACTATACCGAAGATATCCCGGACATCAGCCTAGACGAGATTAGTATGGCTCTCGAACACCTAAAGAACAACAAGGCGCCAGGTGATGACGGAATCACAGCAGAACTACTGAAAGCGGGTGGTAAACCGATACTTGAAGTCCTTCAGCGATTGTTCAATTCCGTCATTCACGAGGGCAAGACGCCTCAGGCGTGGCACAGGAGCGTGGTTGTTCTGTTCTTCAAAAAGGGTGACAATACCTTGCTGAAGAATTACAGACCAATCTCGCTGCTGAGTCATGTCTACAAGTTGTTCTCCAGAGTCATCACGAATCGTCTCGCTCGTAGGTTTGATGACTTCCAGCCTCCCGAACAAGCCGGTTTCCGACAAGGCTTTAGTACCATAGACCACATCCATACGCTGCGGCAGGTTATACAAAAGACCGAAGAGTATAACCGGCCACTTTGCTTGGCGTTTGTGGACTATGAGAAAGCCTTTGATTCGGTGGAAACCTGGGCTGTGTTAAGGTCATTGCAGAGGTGCCGAATCGACTACCGGTACATCCAAGCGTTGCAGTGCCTGTACGAAAACGCCACCATGTCAGTCCGTATACAGGATGAGACTACGAGGCCAATCCAATTACAGCGAGGAGTGCGACAGGGAGATGTCATCTCCCCGAAGCTATTTACCGCCGCATTGGAAGACGTCTTTAAGCTCTTGGACTGGAACGGACTTGGCATCAACATCAATGGCGAGTACCTCACTCAACTGCGGTTTGCCGACGATGTAGTGATAATGGCAGAATCTCTAGATGACCTTAATAATATGCTCAATGACCTCAGCAGAGTTTCTCAACAGGTGGGCCTTAAAATGAACATGAGCAAGACAAAGATCATGTGTAATGCTCATGTTTCGCTCCACCCAGTTATTGTTGAAAATTCTGCACTCGAAATTGTCGACGAGTATATATACCTAGGGCATATGGTCCAGTTAGGTAGGTCCAATTTCGAGAAAGAGGTGAACCGCCGAATCCAACTCGGTTGGGCAGCGTTCGGGAAACTGCGTGACATCTTTTCGTCCAAAATTCCTCAGTGCCTGAAGACGAAGGTCTTCGAACAGTGCGTGTTGCCAGTGATGACATACGGATCCGAGACTTGGTCGCTAACTGCGGGCTTCATAAGAAGGCTCAGAGTCACTCAGCGGGCGATGGAAAGAGCAATGCTCGGAGTATCTCTGCGTGATCGAATCAGAAATGAGGAGATCCGCAGAAGAACCAAAATAACCGACATAGCTCAGCGAGTCGCAGAACTGAAGTGGCAATGGGCGGGGCACGTGGTTCGAACAGCTGATGGACGTTGGGGGCCGAAGGTGCTAGAATGGCGACCCCGCACCGGAAAGCGCAGTGTTGGTCGACCCCCCACCAGGTGGACTGATGACAGGATCGTTGTGTTTGGAAGTCCCTAAAAAAGGCCTATGTCCAGCAGTGGACGTCTATTGGCTGATAATGATGATGATGAATGATGATGTTAATGACGAATTCATGACAATAAATTAGATTAGGAAGCTTAAAACTAATTAATATATTCAATATTTTTTAAATAAGATTTTATAAAAAAATAAAACATAATTTTGAATTTATTAGGCATAAAGCGTGTTGCATTTCCTACCTTTATTTTAAATTTGTTTGTTGACAAGCATTCTCAATCGAGTTTGGCTTTAGTATAGTACATAAAATAGAACCAAAAATATTATCTCGCACGTAACTTATGATCTGTACAAATATTCACACAGTTGCGTCGAAGAAATGGCCGGTAAATACCTAATGCGGTTTAATATTTTATTTATGAAACCTTGCGACTGGAAAAAAAGCGTCGAGAGCGGAGATTTTCAAAAAATATTTTCACAGGAGACCGGGGTTACTGTTTTCCAATCCGTTCCGAGCAATAAATTTTCTTTATTTTGGATTCAAAAGCTCATGGGAACAACGCTTCGCATATCTGATATGACTGCTATTTAATCTAAAATAAACTCTATGTGTAACAAATTTAAAGCGTATTTTTGTTTGGTTTTGCAATTTCGTTATATTTTAAGGCTCTGCAAGTTGGTTTTATGTGCTAAATTTTAGATCTGTATGCATGTTAATGCTGATTTAGTGGAAGAAGTTTAAAAGTATAACATTTCATTTTCATAAATTCCTTTCTACGGCGTAATATTTTACTATCTCTTTTATGTTAATGTTGTGTAAAATATAGTTGTCTTAAAATATGTGTAAGAATACGGTCAAAGTGTAAGCCGCATAACAAATAGGCTTAGATTAATGATTTTCTTGCTCCACTAAAACTAATTTTTAATTGCCATTGAAGGTTGTGTGCGTGAATTTATGATTATAGAATCCAGTGCAGATAAACTAAAAAAAAGTTATAGTTGTTTTTACTAATAAAATTGTATAGAATTTTCTAAATAACGACTACATTTTGATGGGATCTTCAATATTTAGCATAATAACAACGAGCTACGAGCTCCATTAAAACAATATTTTTGGAAGACTTTTATAAATTGTTCTAACATTTGCCACTCTCTCTAGGTGTACGCAGAAGACTAAGAAAGCCGAGCAAGGTCTCCACATCAGTCACAACCAGCGTATCAAGGTCCACGGATCAGGTGATATCGGCTAGCGTGAACAGGCCAAAGATACGTGGCCGTCCAACCATCGCGAGCCGCAAGTCGTCTGCAGCTATAGACAACTCAGTTGGCACTGATGACCACAAAGACAAAGATGGATACAAGGTAGAGTCAGATGTTATCTTTACGAGTTGCCGTAAATTGCTAATTGCTTTCTATTATTATTATTTTACCTAGTATCTCCTTCATTCTTTTATCACCCTACTGCAAGACACCGGCTGGGATTTCATCCCTACGTCGTTGACGTTCCCAGAACTCGTATAATGCGTTTTGCGTCATCATTTATTATACACATAGCAAGGGTATGGAATGCCTTTCCGAGATCTGTTTTTCCTACTTCTAACAACTTGGGTATCTTTAAAACAAGAGTGAATAGGCATTTTCTAAGCAAGCGCGCCCCACCTTAGACCGAATCTACACTTACTATCAGGTGAGATCGTGGTCAAGCGCGAACTTATTGCACATAAAAAATATGATAACACGTTAAAATATAGATAATAATATAATTAAATATAAACGTAAATAAATTAAAAATATGTTAATTAAAATTGATATATTACATTAATAAATAATATATAATTCGTTAAACATATCGGTACATGCAACGGATATCCCTTTTATGTTAAAACGAATTCCTTCGAGATAATTTTAATTTAATCAGTACGTTATACTGTGACCTTATATGAAGCAAGGACGACGGATGTAAGTGTGGCTTGATTGGTTATTGGTCATTTATCATTGACAAGCTCTGTATCGCATTGATAATGTCTTGACTTATAACAGAGGTTTTAAGCTCGATTCCTAGGTAAAGTCCATTTAGGCTTAATACTTATTTCTTTAAAGAAAAAAAATTCACCCTGACCTTGAAGCCGAATCTTCCCGAACCTTTGTGTGTATAGCTTTATAAGTACTATTATTTATTTACATTTTGTGATGAAACTGAAGAAGGTTAAGCAGAAAGTTGCACAAATTGACATCTGCCTGTGAATGATGTAAGCTTCTTTGTAAATAGATTTAGATGTTACAAGCGTTCTTAAATTATTAATTACAGCTTTAATGATGTTCAAGTTTACACGCACACAAAGGTGTTTATGCTGCCACCTTACTGCATGCAAATCCAATCCTTCTTACGAAAGTAAAATGTCATTCAACTATCTTATCCTCTCCTAATAGCAGAAAGGCTTGGCCCTGTACTGGACCGTTATATAGGTGATGATGATGACCATGCTATCTTTGACTTAACATGCTGTAGGTGTATAGACAAACATTTTATACATGCAAAAGCTAATATTAAAGAAAAAAATCTCTATAAATAATTATTACGGAATGTACCTGTATTTAGAAAGGCAAGAGAATTTCCCTCAGACAGGCATGTCAGGAAACGACACCGGTGCAAATTAAACCTTGCCAACGCCTGCTACAAACTTACACACACCATCAAACATACATAAATCCAATCTAAAATAAATCTTAATGCTCTGATAATAAATGCAGAGGAACGGTTTTTTGAGGACACAGTTAAAGTTGTCCCCAGAAGTTAACGCGGATGTCGACAAAGCTTTTCGAATGTATTAAAAGTAAAGTTGTTAGCCTTCAAAATGAGTATGTTTAATGTTTATATAAGACTTAGTGGCATAAAGGCCTCTATGTATATGCATATTAAGGTTAGATTCCCTTGAAGTTGTCGGTGGGTCAATAGCATATATGTAAGGACATGCTAGTTTAAAATAGTGTAAGGACATTACTTGTATCGTTTCAAATGCTTTTTTGTAGTCGATGACAAGTTTGTTGATTTCAATCTCACCTTGTGTAGTGAGAACGAGCTTATGAATAGGGGCCTAGAAAACGGAAACATCCAAAAATTTATTATCTTTTAGGTAGCCATTCTTTGCTAACCAAGCTTTCTTAGCCTATGTAAATGGCTACTTACCTATAATAAGGTACAATTTCACAAGATCAGTTCGATGGCTTACAAGTTAGAAGGTTGTAAATAGAGAAAACATACTTTCACATATTACTGGATTTTACCTAATAATTATTATAAATGTCAAAGTTGATGGGTGAACGAACACAGATAATTTTAATGCTATTGCAGACACTCGTTACAAATAGTTAATCATTTATTTAATTTATTTATTTTGCAAAAATCGACGAATCCAAGCGGCAGAGTCACTTAGATTCGACAGAAAACATTTTTTGACTTGGTAGAAATAAACATTGTAGAGTCAATATCTCCTGGTCTCCGGTTTCGAAGTGAAATGAGATTTTTTGATGAGATGAGATTGGATCTGAGATACTGTATCGTTTGAAATCGCATTTGATTATAAAATCCACAAAAATAAATAAAAACACTACAATTTAACCTTTTTAATAAATTTACTTTGTTTTGCTCAGATCGTCTGTTACTACACGAACTGGTCCCAATACCGTACGAAGATCGGCAAGTTCCTACCAGAAGACATATCGCCCGATCTCTGCACCCACATCATCTTCTCTTTCGGCTGGATGAAGAAGGGCAAGCTCAGCTCGTTCGAGTCCAACGACGAAACCAAGGATGGCAAGACGGGGTTATACGACAGAATCAACGCGCTGAAGAAAGCTAACCCTAAGCTGAAGACTTTGTTGGCCATTGGTAAGATATCTATTTGTAAATAAAATGCAATACGAGGAGATAAAGAAGCCGGACCTTAAGCCGACAATTCATGGGTTGACTTGTACCTACCTCCTAACAATGTTTAAACAGCTGCCTTACTGGGCATTTCAGTCAGGGTGATTATTTTGACTCCATCCAGGTGTTAATTAAAATGACCGAGTCTGGCGGCTTATTATGCTGCATCACAAGTTTCACATCCGGACCCAGGTGGATAGATATATAGATAGCTAGCTTTATAGATATGCTTAAGTAAATTAAAGTAACTTAAAGCCAAACTCGATTGAGAATGCTTGTCAACAAACAAATTTAAAATGAAGGTAGTAAATTTAACACATTTTATGCCTAATAAATTTAAAATCATGTTTTGTTTTTTTTTTTTATAAAATCTTATTAAAATAATATCGAATATATTTATTATTTTCGCACAAAAAATTTATTTAAGAATTCGTCATAACGCGTAACTAAAAACATGAGGTGTAAAATTATTGATCACAATGAAAATGGTGAAAAGTTATCTTTACTTTCATGTTTTCACAATTTTATTGTGATTTTATTTTATTTTCAACAAAAAATGTCTAAAAGGCAAATATATATATAAAAGATAGATATATAATCCAATAACAATATTTTCAAACCACAAAACAGTATAAAGTTGCGTGTCCACCGGTAGTAATATATTCAATTACACAAATCATCAGTAATTGGCACGGTGATTAATTGATGCACAATTATAGCTAAAAGTTATTCTTTCCGGTCAGTTTCCGGCCTGGTTATGACCATATATGGCGTTAACATTTATTTTTCCATTCGTTGCCCGCTGTATGAATTTCATGATTACGAAATTAAGACGTTAATTATAACTTTGTTGCATAAACGTGTAAATAACTATAATTATGTACGTATGTAACAAACAATAATAGAAAGGATGAAAAACATACAATAGTGTAGCTAGCTAGCTTTGTAGTATATTTTTTTTAGATTTGGCGCGATTTTGTAGTATAGTTCGACAGTGAATTGATAATTCATATATATATCTCTCTGTATGTGTTTTTTTCTTTATTTTGAGAGATTATTTGCTGAGCGAATATGCCTTTCTGTATTGATGCAAACAGTATAGAATATAAATTATAATATTATTAAGCTAGCAACAAAGCTTTGTATCCCTTAGCAACAATTAAAACAAACGATATTTCTGAGGATTCCTATCTTCGCAGAATTTGTAGTGCCTTTTTTGAGAGTGGCTGTGATAATATACAATTATAGTTACCAACATTATTATGAAGAAGAGTCTTTTTGAACAATTTGTCTGAATTATATAAGCAAACTTATTCAATGGAATGTGGCCGGAGCGAAGGCGCATCAAAAGGGTAATGTCCAATCTATTTAAAGCACTTTTTTCAAACCACGGTATAGTTGGCGGTTGTTGTTGCATCGTTCGATACCATATACCCTTCTCCTTTGATCGTTTGTCAAAGTATTCTCTCCACATATCAAAGCAAGATTTCTTTATTATATGAAGGTATTCCGTAGAGGGGGTAGCCAGGTACGGTTCTTTTGCCAGAAGATTACTGTTTCATACCTAAGACCCACCTATATACTCTGTATGTAGTATTCAAATTAAATTATTTATTTTCCTTAAAAACATCTTTACTAATCTTATAAAGGCAATAGGTGTATGGATTGATGTTTGTGACTCTTTTACACAAAAATATAAAAAATACTTAATGACTCGAGGTTTCGAGACGTTAACCTATGAGGGTGAAATTAACACAGCAGCAAAAGCAGAATAACTGATTGGCTCAAATATAATAACTTGAATATTAATTTAGATAAAACTAAAATTATGAATTTTAACTGGGATCAATTTAAAATAGCAACACTTAATATAAATCATATGGGCACTCAAATTAACGCAGATGATACTAAGTTTATAGGAATAATTCTTGACAAACATCTAAACTGGAAGGCACAGGTTGACAGCATTTGTATTAAATTATCAAAATTTTCGTATGCACTATATAAATTAAACAAAACAGCTAATATTGAGACCCTGCGTACAACTTATTTTGGATATGTTGAATATATACTCTGATACGCATAATATTTTGGGGTAACTCTATTGACAAGGAAAAAGTTTTCAAGACTCAAAAAAGGTGCATTAGAGCAATAAGAAAATTGCATTTGACTGACAGCTATAAGCCTCATTTTAAAGACCTACAAATCCTAACTTTTCCTTCTCTGTTTATTTTTGAAACAGCAGTGTTTGTTCATGCAAACCTCTCATATTTTAAAAATTTCAATAACAAACGAGATCCCTTACGGTTATGAATACGACCAGCAAAAACGGCAAGATACCAGAAAAGCATATTTTACAAGACTTACTTTTCACCTGTACAAGAATTACGCGGTTGAGCGGTTGAAACTGCGGGTGTTGTCTAGTATAAAATAATAATATGTTGACAATTGTGCTAAAATCATGAAATTTTATGTTACAATTGCTGGACCCTACCAAGAACGAAGGTTACAACATGCATAGTATCGTGTCCGAGACAATTTACAAATATTTTTTCCTAGACTACAGCCAAAAGGTAGAAATCACTAGTCATTTTACACCCATTTTTTTTTATTAAGTAGTTTATGACGAATTCATGACAATAAATTGGATTAGTAAGCTTAAAACTAATTAATATATTCAATATCTTTTAAATAAGATTTTTTAAAACAACAAAACATAATTTTTAATTTATTGGCAATGTTTTGTTTGTTGACAAGAAATTTTTATTACAAAACTGTAATAACAATTTATGTATTTTATATCTATTAATAAATAAAAAAATGACCTTTTGCTTCGATCAACAATAATGCAATGTTTAGTTCCTTGTACGGTCTATCTGAATAAAAACACAAATTCAATCAAATCAATACATAGTTATTTGGCTTATTACTTACAAGTATGATGCCGGTTCGTAACCGATCGCAGACGACATGTTGCAGCGACACCACTGGTTTCTATGCATATTTAACAGACGGAAAAAACGGAGGAGATTCTCAATTCGACACGTATTTATGTATTTTACGTATTATGTATGACGCATAACTTTTTACAAAGTTGTCCGATTTTGATAATTCTTTTTTTATCAGAAAGGGCACACTTCCGACGTAGTCCCATTGTCATCATGTTAGGATCTGATGATGATATCCTAGGAAAATTGAAGGAATTCTTCAAATGTTATAGGCACACTTGCAGCGATTTCGGTTTTTGTGTAAGTATCGGTAGCTTTTTGGCTACAAGTGCCTTTTGTTTGACGACCTCCGTGGCGCAGTGGTAGTATATTATACGGCACTTTTTTTATCGATTACAAGTTGGCCCTTGACTGCTATCAAACCTGATGTTAAGTGATGATGCAATCTAAGATGGAAGCGGGTTAACTTGTTAGGAGTAGGATGAAATCCACACCCCTATCGGTTACTACACGATATCGTACCGGAACTTTAAATCGCTTGGCGGTCTTTGTCAGTAGGGTGGTCACTAGCCACGGCGAAAGCCTCCCACCAGCCAGACCAAGACAAATTAAGAAAAATCTCAATCTGCCCCGCCGGGAATTGAACCTGGACCTCCGTCTTATAAATCCACCGCGCATACCACTGAGCCACGGAGGCCGTCGAAAAGAATCATCATTTACATAAAGGTTCGGTTAAACAATCATTTCCCTGTGCTCGTTAAGCCGCTATACACTAAGGAAGTGTCACGCGGCGTGCGTTAGAAAGTACTTATACGTAACGCTGTCATAATGTGACATAGGTACGGTTTCATTGTGTAACGCTGCTGTGTAACCGATTGTCACTTCAGATCGCTTTGCATATTTACACATTATCAAATGATCAGTAAAAGGCTTAAAACCTTTTTCTTTTGATCTTGTACCTAACGTACACTTCTACACGGGATCGTTCGATTATTTTTTACCTTAAACTGGTGTAAAATGTATGGACTAATTTGACGATCCCCCTGGCGTAGATGCATGGATCAAATGGTAGGGTTTTATTATTATTATTTTTTTTTGATAAAAAAAATGGTAGGGCTAGTAAGTTATAGCACTTTTTCGGATTTTTGACGTGACAACGTCTTGGAATTCGATAGAGCCGGCTGCACGCACGAAAAAACATGACGTCATGGGTCGTTACCTCGCTTTGAGGCGTTCCATGTAAGGCTTGAAGTGCAAGCGAGAGCGCGGAACGAGTGACAAAGAAGCACTCGGCCTTTGTTTCGGTGTTCAACATCCATTATTAATATATTAATTTTAAATTAAAAATTATATGTTTACAATTCATATATTAATTATAAATTTAAAATATAAATTCATAAAATCAAAATCAATTATTTTATTAATTTAAATTTTTTTATAAAAATATACTTAAATTAAATTTTAATAACCAATTAAATGTTGAATAAAATAAAAAAAATTTTCTTAAGACTAGTCAGTTAATATCGTCACTATTTCAGACAACCAATTTTTTAATTTTCTGTCCTAAATCACATTTTTCGATGCTGCAGCAGCAGAAATTTTTTTTTATTGCAAACCAAATAAAACAATTTTTGCAAAAATTATATAAGAGTACTTTGGTGATTTAATGCGTAAATATAAACTAAAATCTGATCTTAATCTTTATTATTGCAGCTCTAGCGTAGAAAAATTTGATTCAGGACAGTCTTAATAGTAAACTCCGAAAAACGACTATAACTTGGTCACCCTACGATTTTTCTGAAAACTAGTCAAATTAATCTTAGATAATTAGTTAAAATATCTCCTATTTTTATTTGATCCATTAATTATATGGCAAGCTGTATATAAAATTATACCCTTATTCATCAATAAGTAGTTTTAGATCCAAGTATCCAATATAATCGTTTTGTAATTAAGTATTAAAAAATTAAGTAGAGCATAGAATCACTCGCGTAACATCACTAAAAAGCTATCACACATCGACACATCGATAGCATCACTATCGTGTGAACGCGCCGTTGTTCTCACGGCCTCGGAACGTTCGATATTTTCACCTATTTTCACGCGGCTCACACAAAAACTGTGCTCGAGTGAAACGGAACGTAACAAAGGCTCTTAATGTAATCGACATCGGGTTTTTTGCAACGTTCACCTCACTATTTTGTCGTATTTATGCCTTTAGTACGAGATTGTAAGCGTCAATATTAGATTCGATTCGATAAGTTCTCAACTACTTATACTTTGAATCAATATAAATAGTCATAATGCTATTGACTCTACTAGTTCTTCAAAAAATCAAGGCTTTTCTTTTTATGTAAAAAAATTAGGCATCACGTTAGCTTTGAGATCAAATGGCATGTGAAGAGAAGTGTAAAAGAAAACAGCCGGAATAGAGCTCCAACTTTGCCGGGCAGAAGTAGACAGATACTATACCTACCTTCTACAATGTTTTTGAAAAGAATTGATTAATTGCCTATACAATAAGTAACTAATTAATAAACTAATAAATGCGAGAGTGATTACGATCCTCTTTATCACGATCATGAATAATAATAATTAATTTTTTTTATAAATAATAATTTTTTTTTATAAAATAATAAAGAATGATCAATTCTAGATTTTATTAGCTACCTTTTTATCCAAAATGTGTGATTCTTGCCTAAAACTGAAAAATATAGTGTAATACAACATTTTCTTAGTAATAGTTTCGATAATCGAATACGCATCGAGTGAACTCGTACTACGCCGGTATGCGCAGAGTTTAAATTGATTTTCGCACAATGGAATTTTGAGACAATTGGTGGGTAAATGTAGGTTAGGTTTTCATTTACGCGGCATACTTAGTATATTGTATAGACCTTTTTGTGTGTTACTTTGCAAAGGAATTCTTTAAGTTTCGTCACATATTTCCTTCCTTGGTGGTATTACCAAGTCATATTTAGTAAATAAATTATTTTTACTCAAATAAAATAAACTCAAAATATTTACATATTAGGTACACTTTTGCAAAGTAAGAATTTTTTTCAATCTCTTTGCAGATTGACTTCAAAGATACAAAGCATATTAAAGCATAATGTGAATGTGTTGAGGTGTTAGGTAAAAATAATTTACATATTAAATTATTTCACGAGGTTTCGAGTTCCGATTCGAAATATTATTGAAGTTTTCCAAGAAATTCTTAGCAGGGACATTTGGTTAAACCCCGGTCATTACTATTAACATCTGATTGTAATTTTTAAGATTTTTATTTACTGAGTGACATTTCAGTATTCCGTCATAAGATCCTTACGCATAGAGACAAAAGCTTGACCCAGTAGTAGAATGTTAACAAATGTAATGTAATTTCATAAAGTTGATTCCTTAAATGAAAAAGAAATTTATAAATAAAAATACTTTTTAGTGCGTTTTGAGTCGGTTCTATTTTTATTTAAAAAAATTTATTTTTTATTTTTTAGTGATTTATCGCCACGTATCGTACTCGTACTATACTGTCATAGTATATTATACGGCACTAGTAGCCGAAAAGCTACCGATACCGAGACAAAAACCGAAATCGCTGTAAGCGTGCCTACAAAATTTAAAGAATTTCTTAAATTTCCCCAAGATATCATCATCAGATCCTAACATGATAACAATGGGACCACCTTGGAAGTATACCCTTTCTAATAAAAAAAGAATTATCAAAATCGGACAACTCTGTAAAAAGTTATGCGTGGTCATACATAAAAAAAAAATATACGTGTCGAATTGAGAACCTCCTCCGTGTTTTTTTCGTCGGTTAAAAAAGGTTTTCCTAACAACATTTCTATCAAGTTTTATGCTCTTGCAAGTAAGTTTGTATGGTACCTACTAACGATGATGCAACCGATGTAGATAATTGAAATATATATTTTTTATTGAATAAGTACCTAGTTTATAGCTATTGTAAAAGTAATTTTCGAGGGTCTTCAGCAAAACGATTTATGACGTCTTCTGCTCTATCTTTAACAAATTTTCTATGAACACTGAGCATACAAAGCCCATTTAATCTATGCCGTATTAACTTTTAAATTAGTTTGCATACCTTGTGTGTGTTCAAAATGTATTATTTGTAGCACATAATAATAAAAGTTGTTAGGGAAATTATGCATATTTTTTCAAATTTAGTTCCATACCTTGAATATGTTTTATTTAATTAAAATAGTAATTTAGTAATTTAAAATAAATTATTTTTATAATTCAATTTTGAAGTACTTATAATAAATAGATAAAGAACCAGACACTGAAAAACATCAATGCTCATAACATGAGCATTTTCCAGATGTGGGAATCAGGAACACCTACTGCGCCACTTGGCTGTCATTATTAATAGATTAATTAAAATATTATTTCCCTTCACCAGGCGGCTGGTCATTCGGCACGCAGAAGTTCAAGGAGATGTCAGCAACACGCTACTCCCGTCAGACCTTCATCTACTCGGCGATCCCCTACTTGCGAGACAGGAACTTCGACGGGCTGGACATCGACTGGGAGTACCCCAAAGGAGGAGATGACAAGAAGAACTTCGTGCTGTTACTCAAAGGTAAGAAAGAGTTCATAGATATAACACTTTCAGATAGGCCAACGATTAGCCTTCAATGGTTGTAAGAATGGGGGCTAACTATAAACATAAGGTCTCCGTCGACAGTGCCCGAATTGGCCTGTCATTCAACAATAGTTTAAAAAATATAATTATAACTCATAAATTATTTCTAATTATTATTTCAAATAAAGCTACGGACAATTCAGTTTAATTCAAATAATCCTAACTAAAATTATAAATGCAAAAGTAACTCTGTCTGTCTGTCTGTCTGTCTGTCTTGCTTTCACACTACAACTACTACACCGATTTAAATGAAATTTGGTACACAGTAAGTCTAGAGCCTGAAAAAGGACATAGGCTACTTTTAATTGCGAAAAAAGGGTTGTAAGGGGTTAAAGGGGGGATGAAATGTTGTATGAAAATATCGTCATTTTGAAAGCTTAAGACCTATTTCTTAGGCAGTTGATTAGATATTAATAAATATGACATTCAAAGCTTAGAAAAATGAGGCTGCCGTAATAACTTATTCCACGCGGACGAAGTCGCAGGCAAAAGCTAGTTGAAAATAAATTAAAGTGTCAGTTGTTTTAATTTGCTTTGGAATACAAGTAAAATAAGGTATTATTTCATCTTATTCAGTCTTACAAAATGCCCACTACAAGGCCAGATCTCTAGTGCTTTAGATTTTATACATAGTACCAAAACGCATATCCGATGCAGATTGTCAGAATTAGATCATATATTATTCTTGTTATAGCTATTGAAATTGTCAAAAAATTAGTAAAAGTCTCAAAAAGAAAAATTCGTCATCCAATACATATATCCTATTTACCTAGAAACCCAGAAATAAACATAAATGGCTGTTTTAAAGCTTATTAATTTACCGGTAGATATTAGAAAGCATTTACCGTGAGTCAACAGAAGCTAGCCACTCAAATGTTAAAATAAACTTTTTGAAAGCGACTTTCCTTTGCATGATTCATAAATAATGGATCAACGTTGTCCTGGTACACATTTACAATGAAAGCGTATGCAAAACTCGCTTATTTATTCGTTTATTTTATTTATTTATTTATTTTATATTAATAGCAATAATTACTTAAAATTTCATCTCAGAACATTGGAAAACAAGTTTGATAAAGTTTATGACGGGCTGGACCGATTATGTTGAATATATTTGTGTGAATGAATATTTACACTAGTACTTTAACAGTATACAATGTGCCCCATAAATTGATAACAGTTAAATTGGAGATACTTTTTTTTTTTGTTTTTTACAAGTTGGCCCTTGACTGCTATCACACCTGATGTTAAGTGATTATGCAATCTAAGATGGAAGCGGGCTAACTTGTTTGGAGTAGGATGAAATCCACACTCCTTTTGGTTTCAACACGACATCGTACCGGAACGCTGAATTGCTTGGCGGAACGTCTTGGTCGGTAGGGTGGTAACTAGCTACGGCGAAAGCCTCCCACCAGCCAGACCAAGACAAGACTGCCCAGACGGGAATCGAACCCGGGACCTCCGTCTACTTACCTACACCTAATTGGTATCTAAAATTTTAAATCAATTTTAAAATATCCCTCTATATATATTAGTATCATCTCCCTCCAAGCTCTCATATTTTTAAATAATTTTTAAAATAGAAAAATAAAACATAGCTACGTTCATAAAATATTTAAAGCCAAAGTTCGGACAGGGTAACATCTGCAAGGTGAGCTGCATATATTAAAAATATTTCTCGAACAGACAGATTCTCCGAAATAGTGAATAGCGTACGAGGATGTCATTGTTTGTAAAACAAATATAAGAAACTGGTGCAGGTCTGTAAGCTGAGTTGGGGGATACAGACCGATAGCCGGCCAATATCAGCTCTAGACTAAATATTGGCTATATCGGACACGGATATCCCGTGCCGTAGAGTTTACAATCTTCAACCGATGATTAATTTAACTTTTTAAATTTTTATTTTGTAGTAGTAGCGTTCGAGAGATCGGTATGTTAACTTCAACTGCCTAGTTCAGTGCGAATTTTCAATAAAATGTTGAGCTTTTCTTTCTTTTTTCAAATTTTCAATAAAAAATCTCAATTGATAAGTTGGTGATGTTACCGTAATGCCAGAGAGCTTATTAAGGTTCTTGTTATAATCAATAAAGTCAGGCAAATAACATAACAAAAACCATTTTACGTGTAAGAATAAAAAAATATTGTTTTCATTTTTCCGCCTAAAATAAATATTTTTTTAATTTTACGACTAATTGCCTTAGTTGGTAAACGAAGGGCTGGCTCATTTTTTGCGCAAATGATTAGCCTGGCTATCCAACACGGAAATGCAGGCAGTATTCTTGCCACCATTCCACGTGGGCATGATTTGTATAGCTATAAGGACAAGTTAGCTTAAGTTCCTTATTGTATTCTTTCTCTATATCAAAGTAAAGCTGTACCATACAAATAATAACATACGTTTATAGGACGTTATAATAAACATACTATTAAGTTTTATTTAACTGTAAACACTTGTATAAGGCTCAGAGTCACGAGATGATGGAGCGAGCTAATGCTTGACGTATCTGCGAGATTAAATAGGAAATTAAGAGATCCGTAGATAGTTAAATGAATCGCAAATCTAAAGCCACTGGATGCAGTAGGCTTAAGACTGTGGCATTTGGAAGTCCTTGCAAGACGTCTATATCTAGCCGTAGACATCTTATAAAACACTTCTACGAAGTATTTAGTCTATGGGCAGTCTAAACACAATTTACCGCAGCATCGATAGAACGGCTGCCGAGCCCGCACCTGTCGTCGATAGTGTGGACCCGTGGACAATGAATTAATTTATCGACTATCGATAATTTACTAAATTGCTGCTTTTTAACTTGAAAATTTCATACTCTACAGTAAATTTACAAACTGCATTAGAGTATAGTGGTAAATCTAAGCTCTAAATTTTCCCTGCTATATGACAGAAAAGGCGTGTATTGTAGTAGGCCTACAGAAATAGATTAAAATTTATCGATATTATACTTATTAAATTTCTGATTTTGAGAATTTATGGGAGATATTTTTAACCAACTCTCAAACCGCGTTAGATCATGTATGCGAAATTTATAAGTCTGGGTAAGCAGATCGATTTTTCTTAATTTGTCTTGGTCTGGCTGTTGGGAGGCTTTATGTGAGAACGACGTACCGCCAAGCGATTTAGCGTTCTGTTCTCTTATAGCGAAATCCGAAAATGAAGATCATTGTGTTAGTAGATCCTGTAGTTAGATATTTGCGTGAAATGCTTATAGTCTTTAAGTACCTTGCAATTTTTTTGTTTTTAATATTTCGTAGACCTTTTTGAAGAATTGCTCTTTTTAAGCCCCGAATTTAGTTAATAAAGCTATGAAATGATAGGTACATGAGGATGCCTCTTGTCAGGCCTGCAGGCAGTGTTCTATTCTATATTTTTTTTATCAACTACAAGTTGGCCCTTGACTGCTATCACACATGATGTTAAGTGATGATGCAATCTATAATGCAAGCGGGCTAACTTATTAGGAGTAGCATGAAATCTACATTCCTTCAGTTTCTACACGATACCGTAACGGAACGTAGTCGCTTGACGGTACCTCTTTTTTAGTTGAATGGTAACTACCAATGACCAAAGCCTCGCACCAGCCAGACTTGGACGAATTTAGAAAAATCTCAATCTGCCCCGCCGGGCGTCTAACCCAGGACTTCCGTCTTATAAATCCACCGCGCATACCACTGCGCCACGGAGGTCGACGTATAAAATTGCATGCAAGAAACATTTCCTAAAGTGTTCGTGATAAAAACGAGTTCATAGCCGAACGCAACCGACTTGTCGTAGCAACACAACTGGTTTTTATGTATTTAAATGAATTTTTGTATTTATATTTATACGTGGTTCGAACAGCTGATGGACGTTGGGGGCCGAAGGTGCAATGGTGACCCCACACCAGGTGGACTGACAACATCAAACGGGTCGCAGGGAGCCACTGCACATGTGGCTTATGATCGTTGTGTTTGGAAGTCCCTTAAAAAAAATTGTTTGTCTGTAAAGTCGGTTTACTGACGATAGTTGAACGTGACAACGTCTGAAGAAAATACTGATGGAATGGTAGCATTTAATTGGTTATTAAAATTTTTAATTTAAGTATATTTTTATATATATTTTAAATTAATAAAATAATTGATTTTGATTTTATATTTTAAATTTATAATAAATATATTAATTTTTAATTTAAAATTAATATAATTAATAATTATATTTAGTAGACGGATGTCGAACGCTGCCGAACGCAAAGGCCGAATGTGCTTCTTTGTCGCTCGTTCCGCGCTCTCGCTTGCACTTCAAGCCTTACATGGAACGCCTCAAAGCGAGGTAACGCCGCATGAGTCATGTTTTTTCGTGCGTGCAGCGGGCTCTATCGAATTATAAGACGTTGTCACCAGCTGATAATGACGAATGATGTTTATATGAAATAAGATTCGTAGCAAGCGACATCGTTTCCAGATAAATACATAGAAATCAGTTGCGTCGCTGCGACAGTCTGCTGTTGTCGTTTGCGATCAGTTATGAACTTGCACCTTAACTACTACTGAATGTCATACGCAATGACTTAGACATCACACCTTTTACGGGGTGTGAGTGAAAGTAACTCATGGTTTCTTATTAAGGTCAGCACGTAGAGTGACCCCACAGCGCACTCATTATAATGCGGAGCGCGTTGCGTCAGAATCGTCAGCGTCACGGTGTTCATTGACGGTTGTCGGACTGTAATGTACCTAGACTAGTTAACCAACTGTAAGAACTAGTTTATCTAGTATTCTAGTAACCATAGTTTGGCCATTTTATTAAAAGAATGAACGTAAACAAAGGGCCGGTATGAAAAAGTGGACGAGTATTATCACTGTCTTTATCTCTCGTAAGATAAAATGTTGTCAGTGTTCAAGAATGATTCATTTATTTTCTTTTGTTTTTGCTCATTTATACATTTATAAGATATTCTGCTTAAAATGTTTGACGAAACTGATATTTTCTGCGGATATAACACTGCTTCTGCCTGGATTAACCAATGCCTAGGCAGGTCCCGCCAAAATTCGGGTATTATGGCGGCCACAGATACTCCGGAAATTTCAGGTTGGGCCATCTTCTTGATTTTGTGAGTCGTCCGTATAACACTGAACACTAGCGATCACGTCGGGGTCACCACTTTGGGGGTTAGTGCTCTGCTAGGGTCAGGTTAGTAAATGAGTAGCCACACGAACTGTTTACTATTATTTATTACACGTTGTGTCTTACTGGCTACCCATTAACGACTAACTGTACTGGGGGCAAATCCGCCCGCCGTCGCTACACAATTGCTGAGTCGACATTATAAACGTTGGTGTGTGTGTGTACGCAGCCACCACAAGTGATTCTTATAATGAACCATTCTGTTTAGGTAGCATTACTAATGATTACAATTTTTATTGTTGTTTGGTCCCTGTGCAGGACCTATTAGCCCTTGGTCCTGGGTTCGAATGCAGGGTTGTACTATCAACCATAGAGTTTTTATTTCTTCTACGAGATTCTCAGTAAAAAACTCTCAGCCTGGTGTTGGAAACTTGGTGGTGTTACCTCGTCTCTTGGATAGCACGAGCCGTCGGTCGGTCATTTTATTATCATTAACATCTGATAGAAATTGTTACTAAAGTTCAACTCAAGCTTATACCTTACCTTACGCCTTCCAACCCACATTGGAGCAGCGTGGCGGTTTTCTCCTGTAGATTTTAAAGAAACCTACCCCCTACAAGTTGAAATAGACTGATAATGGTCCTAACAAAGCACAAAAAAAGACACTTCCACCAAAGCGTATGCAAAAAATACTGTAAAAGAACTTCGTTATTAAAAAGTGTAAAACCATCAACTCCTGGGGATGATTTGGTTTTACAGTATAACATACGTAAAATATTTTCTGTCGGATTTGGGTGACACTGTCTTTAGGTTTCGTCGGGCTTTACTGGAGCAGAGATATAAGAGTTATTCCTTAAACAACGTATTGTTACGGATGACCCCTCGGAGGAATTACGAAGTAAAAGAATTTATAGTTGGAAACCTCATTTGGGTTAAAAGTAGATGCAAGTTAAAAAAGGAATAAGTTAAAAGAATGGAACAATTCAAATTTATATCGTGTGCAGAACAAAGACTAGATTCAGAGAGTTCAAAGCGAGCTGTCGTTGAGTCAAGACGGTTGAAGGAATGTAGGGAGATGTTCCCTGAGAGTGTGCGTGTAAGGACGATGGATCTGTAGTGGTCCCCCAGTGTGGTTGGGGTGTGTGGCCGCGAGGTGCCGAGGCATATCATCGTCGCCGCCGTGTTGGGTTCCTTCAGGATTAGAAGCGTGAAACGACGGCGTCGCAGCGTGCTGCATCAAATCTTGTATACCTAACTATTTATTGGTTAATAAACGTCTAGTTCTTCCTGTTGTGTGGTTGTTCTTGCAATCCCCGACCCCTAGGTCGTAACAGTATTAAAAAATACCACTTGAGACATGATTCATCGAACTTTACGTCGAATGCTGGCGATACTCGTGAAAAAATTGCATTTTCGCAATTAGTTTTCCGTTTAGGCTGTATGGCGCATGACCCCGTTTCATACTGTGACTCATTTTAGTCATCAGGATGGCTGATATTAACTATAAGGTTTAGTAATATAACGTGATGGATAGACGTATCTTTTGATACAGAGACCAATCAAGCCAAATTATTTTAGATTATTGGTAAGTGCATTACCTAAATAAGTGACCTAAGATCGAGCACGCTTGTCTGGAAAATGCCTCAGTCTATTTTATTAAATACTAGCTTTTGCCCGCGACTTCGTCCTCGTGGAATTAATTATTACGGCAGCCTAATTTTTCTAAGCTTTGAATGTCATATTTATTAATATCTAATTAACTGCCTAAGAAATAGGTCTTAAGCTTTCAAAATGACGATACTTTCATACAACATTTCAGCCCCCCCCTTTAACCGCTTACAACTCTTTTTTCGCAATTAAAAGTAGCATATGTCCTTTTTCAGGCTCTAGACTTACTGTATACCAAATTTCATTCAAATCGGTTCAGTAGTTGTAGAGTGAAAGCAAGACAGACAGACAGACAGAGTTACTTTCGCATTTACAATATTAGTTAGGACTAGTGGTCCTATAAAATACTAGTGGTACATACATAGCCTATAGCACTAAGGGATCACTAATATTAATCAATGGTGAATTTTTGAAATAGGCTCAGTAGTTCCTGAGATAAGCGCGTTCAAACAAACAAACTATTCCACTTTATTACAGTAGTACAGATACGCCAGTTTTAAGATTCATCTCCAATGTCAGGATGAGAGGCCTAGATCTTTTGCAAAAAAAAAATATTTTCTGATTATATATATTTTGATGACCTCCGTGGCGCAGTGGTATGCGCGGTGGATATATAAGGCGCAGGTCCTGGGTTCGATTCCCGACGGGGCAGATTGAGAATTTTCTTAATTTGTCTTGGTCTGGCTGGTGGGAGGCTTTCGCCGTGGCTAGTTACCACCCTACCGACAGAGACGTACCGCCAAGCGTTTTAGCGTTCCGGTACGATGTCGTGTAGAAACCGATAGGGGTGTGGATTTTCATCCTTCTCCTAACAAGTTAATCCGCTTCCATCTTAGATTGCATCATCACTTAACATCAGGTGTGATAGCAGTCAAGGGCCAACTTGTAGTCATTAAATAAAATAAATAAATGATCTATTTCGCTAGTGTTGTGCCTTTAGTGCCGGACTTTGACATATAGAGCTTTATTCCAAGAAATTCTCAGTAGCAACCTGGATAAGCTCTCCGATGAAGCTCAGCGAGCCACAGAACTGAAGTGGTAATGGGTGGGGCACATGGTTTGAAGAGCTGGTAGATGTAGGGGTCTAAGGTGCTAGAATTGTGACTCTGCGCTATAAAACGGATCAGACTAACTTCATTAATCGTGACTCAGGGAGTCGTTGGTGACGGGTGCGTCATTGTGTTTAGAAGATTTTAAAAAAGCAGCGGCAGAGGACGTCTGTCGGCTGATGTGATGATAATGATGATCTTGGATGAATTTGACGAAAATCATGGCCATTATGGTCGATCTTGGTCGCTGACTGCGGGCTTCATAAGAAGGCTCAGAGTCACTCAGCGGGCGATGGAAAGATCAATGTTCGGAGTATCTCTGCGTGATCGGATCAGAAATGAGGAGATCCGCAGAAGAACCAAAGTAACCGACATAGCTCAGCGAGTCGCAGAACTGAAGTGGCAATGGGCGGGGCACGTAGTTCGAACAGCTGATGGACGTTGGGGGCCCAAGGTGGTAGATTGGCGACCCCGCACCGGGAAGCGCAGCGTTGGTCGACCCCCAACCAGGTGGACTGACGACATCAAACGTGTCCCAGGGAGCCGCTGGTAACAGGCGGCTCTGGATCGTTGTGTTTGGAAGTCCCTAAAAAGGCCTATGTCCAACAGTGGACGTCTACAGGCTGGTAATGATGATGATGATGATGGTCAATGCCTAGTAGTGATTGATTTAAACTCAAAAATGTTCACCCTAATTCCGTCATTCGTCCGTGCATTGAAGTTTGAAATGGTTTACATAAGAGTTTTGATTTAAATAGTAAGTAAGTTCTCGAACTCAAGACTTTATTAACTGAGGGCATATTATAAGCTAACCAACAAGCCAGTTTGTACGTCACATTTACTAAATAGTTAATTAAAGGTTCAACGTATACCGGTATAGCCTTTGCGCAACCACTCGTGATGGCCGGCGTGCCATCGTCTATATCGCAATGTATTGGATTTCAACTGCAGTCCACAATAGTACCTACTCACTACTTAGTTAGCGACTCACGACGCGTTGTGTAACTCACGTCCTTTGTCATGCTAAATATAACTTGGGACAGTATGATTGATTACGATAAAAATTTTGCTTTATTATGATTTTCTTATAGAGAATTCAGTTCATTAGAAAAGTAGCAGACGCCCGCAACTTCACCCGCGTGAAAAGTAAAGTATTGTGACCTTCCAAAACACGAACACACGTGTCTTCTTTTTTTTTATCTACCACAAGTTGGCCCTTGACTGCTATCACACCTGATGTTAAGTGATGATGCAATCTAAGATGGAAGCAGGCTAACTTGTTAGGAGTAGGATGAAATCCACACGCCTTACGGTTGATAATGATGAACAGTTTGAGAGATAAACAAACGGCTTGTATTATAAATACGTTGAGTATAGATATCTTTGTGATAAGGCAGTTATTATAAGCATGCGCAAGAATGTACTATAAGTGGTCATGTACATAATTGAGAATATTTTATAATGTAATTAACGCATAACTTCCATTATAAGGACTTATTTGGCATATTGTTTATTTTTGTTGTAGTACAGCTGTTTATGCTAGAGTTGGCTCGGGGAACTACAACCACTATGCTTGTTTTTGTCCAGCGTGTCGAATTGAGAACCTCCTCCGTTTTTTTCGTCGGTTAACAAATCTTTAGTCATGGTTTTGCTAAAACCTATAGGTTACAGATACCTATAGGTCAATTCGTTGTTTCGTCAAATAAATATTGAACATATTTACCTCTTAGAATGTTATTTATTTACTTCATTAAAATTTGATAAGTATTTCATTTCAAACATGCATAATTTAAAATACTTTTACGTTGGATATTGTACGGTATTTTTTGATTTTAAAATTATTTCATGTTCTTAAATTAGAAAACACTAATTACCTAAATGTTCCGCAAATCTCAAACAAATAATGACGAGAGAAATCTCAAAAGATTTCTAAACGAACAAAGTTGCAAGTCGATGAATTAATTAAGTTAGTCGATTAATACTCTAGAATCTACAAAGTAGAGCTAGCAACTGGTAGTAAATACTTACATACATAATAACTACTTTATATCGCAAATATTCTCAATATAAAAGGGATGTTACCATAGTATTGAAATACCGTAGACGCGGCAAATACTCCTAACCATACAAAAGCAGCGTTTAGATTTATTACCAAACACTGGATATGGATTTCCGTAATAAAACTTCGCGGAAACTCCTATAAAACAAACCTTCAATTTGTATAAAGGCTCGTGTTCATTGTACTGTGACATTCCTACTTGATAATGTGACAAGGGTTGTACATAAAAATTTTTAAATAAAAATGAACATTTATAATACACTTAAAGGTAAAAAAATTGGTTGTCATTTAAGTTGGTTTAATTTAGTTGAAGCATATCTATGAAGATCGGTGGTAGCTGTCATTGGTTATTAATTTTTAGATTTAAGTAGATTTTATAAAGTACCAATTTCAAGTAATAAAATAATTGCTTTTGATTTAAAAAATTTATATTTTAAATTTCCAATAAATATATTATCCGAATCTAACATGATGATAAATAATATACTTTAGAAGTATGTCCTTTCGAATAAAAAAACAATTATCAAAATTGGACGACTCTTCCAAAGTTTTGCGTGGTCATACATAAAACAAAAATGGAACGTCTCAAATTGAGTAACCTCCTGAGTTTTTTTTCGTGCGTGAAAAACGGCTCTAAAATGTCATTTATAATACTATTTCTTGGTAAAAATACATTCACATGATTTTATATGGTAAATAGGCTTGGTGTAGTGCAATCGTGCCGATGAAAATCAATGAAGACGCCGAAAGCTTTGTTTGAAATTTGTTTTGCAGGTTGCTTTTATGTCAAGAATGTAATGATGCCAACGTTCACCGCATTTTGCTTTTCTTTGGTAGAATTGTAGTAGGAGCTTAGCTTGCCATATTGTATTACTATTTGACACGATTTACGTTTAGGAGGCAGCTAGGGGCTTGGAAAATAATGCAACCGATTCTTAATAATTATTTAATTAATAATTAATTACAATAAAAACACTATAATTAAACTACATGACTCACATGACAAGTGTGTAGAAGATTACATCCTAGCTGATGAATACAGATCGGCGATCGATCAAGAAGTGATTCTCGTAGGCTCCTAACTTTATGTTACTGAGGTAATCGCAGTTCACGTGAGACTTGCATGTAGATCTTGCTGTGTAAGCGCCTCGTGCGACTGGTTCAGTGGTGATTTTTAGGCCATCGCTTACACGGCAGCGTCCTTAACTTGGCTTCACGTAACACACGTTGGTGGAGACCACACTCACCAATATAAAATTAAACAAATATATTTTACTACCCTGTATTCATCTATCTTTCTCAATTTTTGATCAGTTCGTATATCAACATAATAATATCTAATTTATAAGTAAACGTAAACAGAGAAAGATATATGTTTAGTTTAATAATTGACAAACTAAATAAAAATATTTTAAATGTTTGTACGTTTTTAGTACGATACGCTAATATGCGAAATGATTTTTTGGGATTTTTCCTCCTATAAAAAATTAAAAGTCATCATTTGCATGCATTTTGCAAATCATCATTTCTTTATTTAGGTATGGCTGTAGTGAAACTTGTAACATTGTAAAAAAAACTTTCCTCAAAATGTACACGGTCCTTAACCATCTACATCAAAGTATTGTCCCATTTGCATATAAAAAAGTGTTCAAAGCGTTTTTAGGGCGCGTACACACTGGCGCGCGACAGTCAACAAATTTGCAACATTAAACAAAATCTGCCGCCTGATTACAATTTATCTCTGCATTATTTACTCTTTACTTTGTAGAGATAAGTCTACGTGATTTTAGACTTTATTTGTAGTGGCTTAAGGTTTTATTTGTGTTGATAGTTTGTGATTTATGAGGGATTAAAGTGCGTGAAAGTTGCAGATTGCTTGTTTATTCGAAAGTTTTGTTAACTAGCTTTACAAGTGTCCCTTTTGAGGCAATTTAAAGGTTTTTTTAAAATGATATGTTTGTCTCTACAAATAATTAAAATTTTAGTAAATTTTAATTTAAGGACTGCTAAACTAACTCAATAGATAAAGCTAAAATTTGGAAAAATAATCTCTAATATAATAAATCAACAGTAACATAGGATATTATAATACATTACCTATAAGAAAATGAAATATATAAATATTAAATATTATAGGACAATTACACACATCGCTATATAGCCCCAAAGTAAGCTTAAACAGCTTGTGTTATGGGTACTATGATAACTGATGAATATTTTAAGATATATAATACATAAATACTTATAATATATAGATAAACACCCAGACACTGTAAAACATCCATGCTCATCACACAAACATTTTTCAGAGATGGGAATCGAACCTACACACAGCCTAGGACGCAGAAGCAAGGTCACTACCCACTGCGCCACTCGGCCGTCAAATTGCAACATTATGGGCACTGATCAACTCTTATATGGTTATAGGTTAATATTGGAAAACCTTTTTAAACTACTTCAAAAAAAGAAGTTTCTCAATTCGACTGTATATAATATACTAGCAGTCGCCCGCGACTTCGTCCGCGTGAAAACCTCTTAGGTACCCTTCTAATTTTAAAGACAGACTTTCATACAAAATGTGTAAAGGCACATATAGTGTGCTCATTCCCCGCTCCCCCTCTCAATTTAATTTTTTTATAGTTTCCCGTGAAGCAATATTCTCCGTCCCGTCCCGTGTACTAAAGGCCTACATTTTTGTTAAACATTGTATGACATTTCAGTACATTAACATTAAAAACATATATTTATGGCAAGCTGATGGGTATAAATTGATATTAAATAGTATATTTCACTCTTGAGTCTAGCCTTCAGAATAAACAAAAATAATTTTACAATCCGACACGCAGATAGAGATTAGCCCGTTTAAACAAACGAACAAACTCTTCCGTGTACTAAATAGATATTTGAACAAAGATCGAATTCTTAATTCATCATCGTATATATAACATAGATCTAAACTCCCCTCCCGCACGCGCGCCCCCGCCTTGTTGACGCTCACTTCGCAACGCAGAAATAGTAATATTTTAATTTCGCCATAACTTCTAAACCAAACGTCCAATTTTAATCTTTTAAATACCAAATATTATCTACATAAACTGTACATAGTGATGAAATTATTTATTTTGATAAGGATTAATAGCATGAGTAAAATAAATGCGTTTAAATGTAGTCCAAAAAAAAATTAAGATTTTTAAATAAAAAAATGGTTGTTGTGCCTCACTCAACATAGATAGATATAGTGTGTCGCGGACTTTTTTGTAGATATTTATAAGATCTCCAATTAATTAGAACATTTTATGGTTCTATCTTTTATAGTTTACGCAGCGTACGCAAAATAAGTAACTTTTCTGGTTGATTTTTTACACCTTGTGTCCGAAAAACCCAAATATTTTACGGAACCCTAATTTTTTCCAAAATAAAATTTAGCCTATGTTACTCGTAGATAATGTAGCTTTCGAATGGTGAAAGAATTTTTAAAAACGGTCCAGTAGTTTTTGAGCCTATTCATTACAACCAAACAAACAAACAAACAAACAAACAAACAAACAAACAAAGTTTTCCTCTTTATAATATTAGTATAGATATTTTTTGTAAAAGTAAAATCCATACACAAATAAGTACGAATACATACACAGTTACATTTATACGCTAAAATCATAACAAAACTTTATGCTTACGTTAATTTTGCACCGGGGGTTAAAAAAGGCCGAAGCAGGCCTCTAACTAGCTCCCAAGTCCTAAATAAGATTACAGCAAACTCCGGGAGGCGGTGGAATCAAGTAATCACCGTTTAGTGTAAACAAAAGTGAACAAAATGTTTCCTTCTAATTAAATTTACGGGTTCGTTCTTGTTCCACGACTGGGCCTTTAATAAAGGCGCTAATAAGAGGGTAGGCTGGAAAAGTAGTTACAAAGCTTTTCTTTTGTATTTAGGATTCTTATTTACCTTTTATATTTGAGATTAAGTTTGGCCTCGGACTTTCGGTTGATTGCCTACTTTCTTTTGTAATATAAAATTCTTATCTAGCTTGCGCTAATAAAAGCTATCTTTTGTAACTAAAAGAAATAATTACGAAGTAAGTTTTCTAATCTAATATATAAAATTCTCGTGTCACAGTTTTCGTTGCCATACTCCTCCGAAATGGCTTGACCGATTTTTACCAAATTTTGTATGAGTATTCAGCAGGTCTGAGAATCGGCTACTATCTAATTTTTATCTAAATTTTTTTAAATTTTTAATGCAAAACAACGTTTGCCGGGTCAGCTAGTAAAAGTGTATAATTACAAAGTAAGGTCCTATAGTAGCTGATACAGCAATAGTTTAATATGTTAGGCCTCAATAAATCCACGGTTAAGAGGATTTAAAACTAAAAGTTCGCAAGTTCGCTCCTCACTAGCCACGGCTGAAGCATCTCGACAGCCACACCTGGAGGAATTAAATGTTAATCGGCCCAGTAAGAAATCGTATTTAGAACCTCCGATTTATAAATCCACTTTGCCTACCGTTTGCAACATCCACTTTGCTTACCGTTGCTTTGCGGCAAAAGGCCGTCAATATATAATGACATAAAAATGAAAGCAGATACAACAATTTAATTACAATTATTGTATCAAAATATAAAAGGGATAGATTTCTACGAATACCCGTTTAAACAAAACCCAAAATAAACAAAGTATCAGTGTGCTAGCAACACTGATTACTCTGTAAAACTATAACCTTCCTGTTGTGTGTGATCTCAATTAATGTGAAACAATGCATATATCGATTAATTTGTTAATATAAAATTCTATACTGAACCGAACCCAGAACTTCAAGTTATAAGATAGTCAATATTATGTCGTCCAAGTTAGAACAAAAAAATCAAATTTAATGTAGTTTCTTTCAAACAAAAAAGGACGGGTTTCAATTTATTACAATGACAAGTTTGGCTGTTTGCAGTAACTCTACCACTGATTTAATGATAGATTCCGGCAAAGAAGATCTGACAACTCAGTAGTTGCTCTTTTGTTTTTGATTATTATATACATGTTGGTAGCAAAAATAAATAAAAAGTAAACACATAGATGGCAATAATTGAGCTTTAGCAACATAATAAAATAATAACAAAGAGTGGTATTTTCCTTAAAATAATAAATAAATATTTCGATATTTTGTTTGGGCAATTAATTATATAACTTATGATTTTTAACGTATACAACTTATGTAATAGTTTTAGGTATGCAAAGTTTTTTAATGTACAAATTATGCAATACAAATATGATTACTAATTGTTTCCTAAAGGTCATCGTTAATATTATTTAACAAAATTAACACTTACTTAAGACTAGCTCATGCCTGTGACTTTGCCCCCGTGAACTTAGGATTTTAAGACTATTTAGACAAAAAGTAGTTATTATGTTATTCTAGTATTGTAGTCTACTTCTGTGCTACTGCTACAAAGTACCTCCTGCAGTTTTTCTCTCACACCGAACTGACACAATTCGGTTTGGTTTTGGTCAATTCATGTTCATGGCTTAGACGCACATATTGGAACAAATTAGTCGGGCATACGCCCGATATTAATCACCGGATTTATCCATTACCATTTTCCTTACTAACATTATAAAAGCGGAATTTCGGTTGTATGGATAGATGTTTGTTACTGTATCACGCAACAATACTATTTTTATCCCAAAACTTACACGAAAACAGGTACACTGCTGTTGAAGTAGCGGGGCACCGCTAGTACCTACTACATAAAAGATTCATTGTGAGTAACCTAATAACCTTATTAGTAGAGGAAAGCCCAAGAAGGGGATTCTTAAAACTCAGGCGCGGCAGATAAACATAGGGGAGGGTACTTTTCAGCCTATTAACAGCCCACTACAGGGCCAGGACTACCTCCCCTTATACGAGAGGGGATATGTAGCGTACACACACCACGCTGCTCCAATGCGGGTTGGCGGGCTTAGAGTGATAATGTTTCATTTATTAACGATCACTATCAGATGTTGATGATAGTGACCGGGACTGACGGTTAACGTGCTCTCCGAGGCACGGGGGTGTAACACCACCAACTTCCACACTTCGAGCTTGGAACGTACTGAACATTTCATAGAAGAATGAAAAAGCTTAGAAATATTCCGTGACCTGACCCAGGAATCGAACCCAGGACCTCGTGATCGAAGCCACATAGGCTAACTACTATACCAACGAGGCAGAGGCAGGATACTTTTAATGTTGTTGAATTTTGATGATCGAAATTTTTGGAAAATTTAACGGATTGCAATAAACGTGCGTCTATATGAACCCTTGATATATTAGGGCTCATAGTTTGTTAAAGTATGACAACATGAAGGTATCCTACCTTGTGTCCATCTGCCGCGCTTTTCAAAAATCTCCTCTTGGGCTCCCTAAAATCGCCTTCAGTAAACCCACCAAGCCATTTCGGGTACATCCCCGTAGTACGCCCTAATTTTAGTTCTATAGAACTGTTGATAAACCATATTAGTGCTTAGTGTCCCATTAGTTCTATATAGAACGATAGGGAAAATTAAAGAAATGTCGATATCAACACCTGCGTTTGAACGTTACATATAAAATATCTATAGTTTTTATAAGTATAATATGGAATCTCTTTTGATTGCAATAATAAATGTCCACTTAACTTTGAGAGTATCTATAAACATACTATATCGAATACAGCTTTGCTTACATTGCACAAAACGTCTTTAAAATGGTATTCAGATTTTTAATATAATTTTTTTCTAAAGTGAATAGTTTGCCCGAAAGATACTTCCAAAGTGGTAGAATGTGTGTCTCCCTGTAACTTATAAAATAAGAGAATATTTTTTATAGACACAACTACTACTTGGTTTTAACAACTTAGCTTTTGTCGCAAGGGACATTTTTTTTGTTAAAAACAAAATGAAATATCAATCAAAATTATACAAAGTTCATAACTTATATGGTATAAGTAAAGTCAAGAGCAAAACTATACTACAGTACTATATAGAACTATTGGGACATAATTTGACAGCACGGAAAATATCCCAATAGTTCTATAGAACTACGGTATGGGGTACTACTGGGATGCACCTGCCATTTCGATGCGGCTCTATCACATGCATAACATTTAGCGCAACCTCGTAGACAGCACTGACCTTTTGCATACGATAACATGATATAAGACTATGATTCATACGTCCTTGACATTTACGTTGAAGATGCTATGCTCAAACTATTTTCCCAGTTTTTGTTAAAGTTTATTATAAACGACCTTTATGGTCAAGTGTTTATTGACACTAAGAGTTTTATCAAAATAGTATCGCCATTATTATATAACCATACTTGATTTTTCAACCACATTTTTTACTGACCTCAAAAGAGATTCTTTTGTATTTCAATTCTTTCACTTTTTTTTGTGGACGAGTTGGCCCTTGACTGCTATTACACCTGATGTTAAGTGATGATGCAGTCTAAGATGGAAGCGGGCTAACTTGTTAGGAGTGGGACGAAAATCCACACCCCTTTCGGTTTCTACACGACATCGTATCGGAACGCTAAATCGCTTGGCGATACGTCTTTTTCGGTAGGGTGGTAAGTAGCCACGGCGAAAGCCTCCCACCAGCCAGATCAAGACAAATTAAGAAAAATCTCAATCTGCCCCGCCGGGAATCGAACCCAGGACCTCCGTCTTATAAATCCACCGCGCATACCACTGCGCCACGGAGGTCGTCAAAAACTTTGTACCTATGTGAGTTTATATGCCCGACATTTTCTCAAAACTTCCAATTTCATTTGGATAAGGTTTACGTTTTAAATGCATGTTGTTTTAGAACTTCCTTGATAAAAAACAAAAAAATTGTTTACCCCACGTCACTTAGTATTTAGCTTAAAACTACTTCATACATTTTCCCTTATAGTATTGTTGATATCACATATCCACCACATCATAAGAAGAGTTGTACTTCGTGTATTTTTGCTTGAATTAAGCCCTGAAACTCGTAACTTCTGCCACCAAGCAGCATTGTAATGTTTCGTTGAAATGGTTGAAGGCTACGTATCTATCTTTTTTAATTGAGCTTTTCAATAAATTAACAATATTGTTATGCAAAAAGTATTCAAACATCATACATAGAGCCTGACGTAGAACCTTCTTTTTGGAACTCGGTTAAAAACAGGGTTCAAAGTTCAAGCCCTCAGGGTCTATTTAAAAAATGTACGCGATGTATAAGCACGTTTCATCGCTTCATTGTGACGTCACAGTGATTGTCTAGTGACAATGGTTACTTGCATACAATACATGGTGTTTTTCTTGTATTTGGTATGGAAACAAGCGTTTAAAACAATGACAATTTATACAAGTCCAAACTTAATAATGTTTTTTTAAAGTTTTCACCGCATTGCTCAGAAAAGTAACAAGTTCAGTTATAGTGGTTGTCATTTTACTTATCTATCTAATACCTTAAACTAAAACAAAAAAAAGCAAAGCTCCATACATCCATACATCCATACATCCATACAAACTTTCGCCTTTATAATAGTAATAGGATAAACGGCTGGAACTTACGCCACAATTGTCGGAGTATGCCCGACTAATTTCAGCTGTTTATGTTTTAATAATATCGGAATTACTTGCTTTAGTTTAAATTATATAGTAATAGGAATAATTTATAATAGTTGTCATTTTACTTATCTATCTAATTCCTTACAGTTTAATATACGGTTAATAAATCTAGCTTTTAAACGTATTATTTCATAAAGATCACTACAAGTACTAATTTACAAAAAAAGCCTTTAGAATAGAAGTGGACGTCCTTCGACTGATAATGTTGATAATAATGATGCCTTGAGAAAATATAAGTTATATTTTATATTGTATGACTATCCGGGCTATTACATATAGTACTATAGGTAGAAGAAACACTCAAAACGTGCCCTCTAAAACGCCACAAGCCATCACCGAGTGTGACTGCGCTCTCAAGTTTGAAGTGCGCTCTCAAGCGGGCATATGTTCAAGATATTTTCTCACAAATTGAAGGTTTACAAGCAGAGAACGTTCTAACGAGCAGACAGTGAACGGATGATAAATTCCTCCAGCATTTATCTGCGCCCCTAGTGCGATGTTTGCATGCTCGATGTCGTTTTTGGAGAGTCAGAAATTGTGATCTAATATTTTGCAGGACAACCCTTATTTTATTATTACTATTTTCCCCCTTTTTATTTTCATTCCATTTTAGAAATTATAATGTGTCATTATTTAAGTTAAATGTATAGATATATATTATTAAATTTTATTTGTTTAAGTAATTCATGTAATTAAATATAGCGAAAACGATAGGCAAACGCGTAGGTTCAGCGCTACAGCCTATACCTGTATAGCTGTAGCATCAGTAGTTGGATTTTTGGTGCCAGGTTTTTGATAAATGTCCCTATGTTCTTAGATTTTTGGAAAATATCACCTTTGTATGATTCTTATTTTGTATTTTTTTTGGCTGAATAAACGTTATTTCATTTCATTTGCTTTCGAGTATCAAAACAATTTGTTCAGTCAATGTAATGAACATTACTTAAATTTGGTGTTAAGCTTACACTAGGAAAATCAAGTAGAAAAAATTGCAAAGAAGTATGCAAATATTTTTATCAACAATTAACCACACCCGATTCAACTTTTTGTACTGCTGCTACGATTTCTAATGGATAGTTTCTAGACTATTTTCTTTTAAGAGCTCTATCTCAAATATTTTTGAGAATTTTTTCTGCATTTTAAAAAAGAAAGATCGGAATCTCAATTAAATTAGTATTTGCTTAGTATGTAATTAAGATTCAGATAGGAATCAGTCTTTAGCGAACCAACTAACGATCTACCCACTTCCATTCCAACCCTCAGTCCACATTTGCAAATGAAGCATATTACATCTATTTTATCAAATTTTACTGTTTCGGTAACCACAGAACGTATCGAGCTCATGAATCGCATTAGACAGTTTAAAAGGTACGTCTACATTTAAGACATTAATGATTTTATCCAGTAAAGTACAAAACGGTAATTCGTGCCTGCAAAACAACATGGACGTAATAAATCATTCAGATTATGTAGAAATAATGCCAGTGATTTAAATATTATCTATATCCCATCCACGATGTTGTGAAACTGAAAGGATGATTGTTTTCTTAGAATCGTTTTATTTTACGCTATTTTGGACATTGGAGATTTACGACGGATTACTAACCAAGTGAGAAATTCAAAAAAGCTTTACTAAAGATTAAGGTTGAATTAAGCTTATCACAAAACCAATCTGGGATAAGCAAACGATAAAGATTAACATAACAGTATCACACCTGATGTTAAGTGATGATGCAGTCTAAAGATGAGAAACGGGATAACTAACTTGTTACTGGCAAAGTAGAACGAAAACGCTGCCACACCCCTTTGGTTTCCGCACCACACGACATCGGTACGATGCTCTTCGGAACGCAAAGCGCTTGGCGTTACATCTTTGTCGATAGGGTGGTCACGATCTCAATGAGAAAACGACCCAGGGGACAGACCAAAAGAAATTAAAAAAAATCTTTATTGCCCCGTCGGGTTGAATTCAGCTTATCATAAATCCAATGAGATAACATAAAACACGATAACATAAGTCAAAATTGCTGCAGGATAGTGAAAATTTTAAAATAACACTGAAATTGTAGGCTTCAAATTAATGAATAAATAAAATCTGAAACAAATTGTTCATTTCTTAACTGTGCCCTTGAGACAAACTCTACCTGTCGACTTGAATCAGCACTTCGTTATAAATATTTGATTCCTCTGGTGCTTTCAAATATCGCTCATTTAATTTTAATGTCTACGAAAACAAAGCCTACCGTCCTTCGGGATTAAAGCCTTCGGGGTTTAAACGGTCCTTGTTTTGTTGTTTGTGATAATACAACAATTGTTATTTGCCTTAGGCTTTCTGACTGTATTCGATTAATTTAATATTACTGCAGTACATTTCAAACTAACGAGACGTCTGTCCCCTTATAACAATCTGAGTCTCATAATAGGAGGAAGATTTATTAGTTGAATTCATGACAGGCCCTCACTATACTGTGATGTATTTGATTTAGCTTTATTCCCGAGTAACGATCATGCAATCTAAATCAAATACCTACTTCAGAATAAACTTCAACACTAAATAATATTGCAAAATGGTGACAACAAATAATATACCTGGCTGATTTTGTCGTGGTCTCTTTTTGGAGCAAGGCACGTTTGAAATCGAGGGTTCTAATGAGAGCTTATTAATTTTGACGACCTCCGTGGCGCAGTGGTATGCGCGGTAGATTTATAAGAGGTCCTGGGTTCGATTCCCGGCGGGGCAGATTGAGATTTTTCTTAATTTGTCTTGGTCTGGCTGGTGGGAGGCTTTCGCCGTAGCTAGTTACCACCCTACCGACAATGACATACCGCCAAGCGATTTAGCGTTCCGGTACGATGTCGTTTAGAAACCGAAACGGGTGTGGATTTCATCCTACTCCTAACAAGTTAGCCCGCTTCCATCTTAGATTGCATCATCACTTAACATCAGGTGTGATAGCAGTCAAGGGCCAACTTGTAGTCGATAAAAAAAAACTTATTAACGATTCAAAATAATCTTGTTGATTACTACTACTACGTACTATTACGTATTCTATTCTATGACTAACTAATGGAATAACTTTTAGGGACTAGTAAGTAGACTCAGTTACGTATAAAATTCATATACTGAATTAATAAATTAACTTTGTAATACGTGCATTATACGCATAATGGACTATAATAAAATGATTCTTTCCATTTAATTGCTTCAAGGTCCCACCTATTGCAGGAAATAAATAATACCGTACTTTTTACTTCTTTTTCTCTTTATGTAGTGACTAAAATTGAGAAAGGGAAACTTAGATGGTTTGGACATGTAGAGAGAATGGATGAAAAAAGATTAACAAAGGACAAGGACCGTGGCAAATGGAGGAATGTGGTCTCTGCCTAATATAACATCACGCCTTATTCCCGTAGGGGTCTACGGGAATAAGGCGTGATGTTATGTATCTATGTTTATCGGGGTGGAAAATCATAAATGATCATTCTCAAGATTGTTTCCGAACTGTCTATAGATTGACTGGAAAATGGCTCAAGTAATTCCAATCTAAATTTTATTAGCTATTGCATAATTATAATCGTAACTTTAATTTTATAAGTTCTTATAAAATAACTGAAATCATAAATGCATCATTGTTACAATCACAGATATGTGATTAAATCTTAACTGCACAAAAAATTCAGTAATTATAACTAAAGCAGTATAGCCTACTCTTGAAATATACGAGTATGTCTGAATGACAAACACCATTATTATTATCCAACCTTGTCGCATTTAAAAAGTATCCTAAGCAACAGTCACTGTTTTTATTAATAATACAAGCATCACGAATAAAGCGGGTAAAGTAACCTAGGCATTAGCCGAACCGCATTGTCCTTGCTACATTTAGAGATGCCTTTCTAAAATTCCTTCGCAAATGTCCCGCCTGTCGGGAGCTGCAATTATTTTCGCATTACTTCGAAATCTTGGTCTCTCGGACCGAAATTTCATGTGTAATCATTCTTCGGCAGTCACATAGACCTTATATGCTATGTGTTATATAAAAGATTCCTTTTGCTGTCAGATCATTATGAATATGTCAGGGAATCTTTTGAAGCATTTTAGGAATTATTTCAATTGTAGGAATGTTGTTATATGTTTGCGATTCAACAGGATCGCACATTTCATGGAATTTCTCACTTTTTTAAGCTGTGTTAATTGAGTCGAAAATTAAAGTAAAATATTTTTTTTTTTGCTATCACACCTGATGTTAAGTGATGATGCAATCTAAGATGGAAGCGGGCTAACTTGTTAGGAGTAGAATGAAACCCACACCCGTTTCGGTTTCTACACGACATCGTACCGGAACGCTAAACCGCTTGGCGGTACGTCTTGTCGGTAACTAGCCACGGCGAAAGCCTCCCACCAGCCAGACGAAGACAAATTAAGAAAAATCTCAATCTGCCCCGCCGGGAATCGAACCCAGGACCTCCGTCGTATAAATCCACCGCGCATACCACTGCGCCACGAAGGTCGTCAAATAAATAAAATAAAATAATTAACATAGAAACGATTAAAATATCTAATTTTAGAAAATAAACATGATATCAATGCACCTCGGATTTGTTTCTATTATATTTCTTGAATATTTTGTTTAAGATTTTACATTATGATTTTTATATCAGTATGTGTTTTAAGTAATTTATTAAATCTATTAGGTACGTTCTCATATCATGTATCATCATCATCAGAAACTTCATACCTACTGATGTGGCAGAGGAAAAATCCTTTCGTCCTGTCCGATCTATGTCTTATATCTAACAGAATTTTTATTGTCTAATGGCTGTTGTTCACAGAACTCCGCGAAGCGTTTGAAGCAGAAGCGCAAGAAGTCAAAAAGCCACGCCTTCTCCTCACCGCTGCAGTGCCAGTCGGACCTGATAACATCAAGAGTGGCTACGATGTACCTGCTGTTGCTAGGTAAGTTTTACCTCCTTCAAATATTAAGACAAAGAATAAGACCATTAAGATCGCGTCAAATAAGAGGAACATTTTCACTGCACGGAAAATTGGCAGATTACCACGTTAGAAGAATCATTAGTGATATTTTGCGAATGTAGCCGAAATAGCAAACTTTGCAATATCGTACAATATTACTTCCGTTGGACATTTTGAACACATACTCTAGTGCCCAATCACTGCATTTTATTAAAAGTAGTTGGATGGAACTAGTCAAGCAAAAGCCACCATAAAAAAAATTATTACGCTTGTTTGTGCTCTTAAATAGTTAGAAAAGTTTTGTCTGCCGCCAAGTATCAATGTTTTTATTAGTTAGGATAAAAGGATATAATTGCTATAATTGAATTATTAGATTTAAAAAAGGTAACATAACACTTATAATAATAAATAATAATAGCCTTATATTAATTTTTATTATTCCAACAGCTATCTTGACTTTATCAACGTGATGGCGTACGATTTCCACGGCAAATGGGAGAGAGAAACCGGTCACAACGCACCCCTGTACGCGCCTTCTTCTGACTCTGAGTGGAGGAAGCAGCTCTCCGTCGACCACGCCGCACATCTGTGGGTGAAACTTGGAGCACCTAAAGACAAACTTATTATTGGTAGGTTTAACGTTCAAAATTATTCAACGTCTAGTCAGCAAAACGCATCACTCGTCGATACAATTTAAGAGCGGGTGCTAACTTGTGTACTTTATAATTACTGAATGAAGAACATAAGGAGGAACGCTTGGCCTTGTAGTGGGCCATTAATAGATGATAATGATGCTGATGAAATCACGCCCGCTCTTCTTCCTGCTCCTCTGTTGTCTTATACCCTCACTCTTAACAATACAACGCAAAAGAGGATACGATTATGTGACTTGATATCAGCAATTAAGGTCCGGAAAGATTCTCAGATTTGTAGACGATTTTGAAAGAAAAGTTTTGTGGAGATTGTCTCTCGATACAATTGTTTATTGTCTTGCTCTATTGACAAATGACTTCTGATACCTACAAATTATCCTTTGTGTCCCAGAAGTCTCCTGAATAATTACGAAAAGTTACGAATTTATATTCCCATATATTTCTTGAGAAGCTTTTAAGTCCACGGCAATATTAATGCAGATGTCGATGATCCGACATAGATTTGACAATGATGTTTTAAAGAAAATAGCAAGTTGAATTTATTCATGGTGATTTATTAACACAAAATAAATTAACTTAACAGCTATAACTCCGCGAAAATTATTATGAAATCCTTTTCTTTACTCAGCTACGAGAAAATATATGAGCATTCATCCTTACATTTCAAGGACTTTAAACTCCCGTTAAGAAATCTCAATGCCAAGCAACGTGGGGCTTTCTAACAATGATGTACGTTTCAGGTATGCCGACCTACGGACGTACCTTCACTCTGTCTAACATGAACAACTTTAAAGTGAATTCCCCGGCCAGCGGCGGCGGCAAGGCTGGCGAGTATACGAAAGAGGCCGGCTTCCTTGCGTATTATGAGGTAAGAAAACTACTATATCCCTTTATCTATTATATAATATCAAAATTTTAAACCTTAGTTCGTAAATCTTGATGATGATGAAACCTAGTTGCTGTTTATGCTTTAAAGTCACTCAGTGGCTGATTGGTTCCAAACTGCTGGAATGACGATTGCAAACTGGAAAGAGCAGTTATGATCTAGGTCGATCATAAAACGAGTTACAAGAAACTTCTGGATGAAGAGAAAAGAGATACTTAAGCTAAAAATTATTAGGAAAATATTAACAGGAAAGGTCAAGACATGTTCCTGGATCCTTTTAGAACCTTCCACAAAAATATCAAAATTTGAGTTTAATCATAATAAATACGTGAAAGATTAGGTATACTTATCTTAATATAGATGTTAAATAAAACAGTTATGTTTAAAGAGTTGGAATAATGTCACAGTCTATAAAAGTGATAGATACACTTTAGAACTTTATATGGACTTTACTGTGAGATCCCCAGACGAGGGAAGGATGGGGAATACGCAAGGGGGGGACTATTCGCTTGCGTATTACGAGGTGATTTTAATTAAAAATTATTACCAGGTCTCGGTCGTATCCCGTTTTTAATATGAAGATACGATCTTAGATCTGCTGACATTATATGTCTCTGCCTACTGAGCTGCCTTTTCCTAGTTAGACTGGTTAGGTTAGGTTAGATCACGAGGTCTTTTGTTCAAATCCTGAGTATAAGCTGTTAACTAAATATATATAAGCTAAATATCTATTGGGATTTTCTTTCATTCACAAAACTCTTAATAGTGGCAACTCAGTGTAGGAACAATTTTTCGCTACTGTACCATGCATGATGATAGTACCTCCGCGGACGCCTTCTATCATAAAAAGCTCTACTACTTTTTTTTATCGACTACAAGTTGGCCCTTGACTACTACCACACCTGATGTTAAGTGATGATGCAGTCTAAAATGGAAGCGGGCTAACTAGTTAGGAGTGGGACGAAAATCTACACCCCTTTCTGTTTTTACACGACATCGTACGGAACGCTAAATCGCTTGGCAGTACGTCTTTGTCGGTAGGGTGGTAACTAGCCACGGTGAAAGCCTCCCACCAGCCAGACCAAGACAAATCAAGAAAAATCTCAATCTGCCTCTCCGGAAATCGAACCCAGGACCTCCGTCTTATAAATCCACCGCGCATACCACTGCGCCACGGAGGTCGTCGAAGAACTTAAGCTGCAGCAATCATAATGTATCGAAAGACCCAGATTTGCGCACATTAAATCATCTTATAAGAATTTGGCACCAATATTTAGTTTTACAAGGCACTGTATTATAAATTGATCCGGCAACTAAATTTAGTTTCAAGAATTCACTTGATAAATGGCTTAGACCAGTGGTTCTAAACCGTTTGGTGATGGTGAACCACTTAAAAGAAAATTGTACCAAACATTATTTAATCGTATTACTCTCGCTCGGTTATTCTCTTTAACCTATTATTGTTGTTTAACTCTAAAATACGTTTACTCGTAAAGTAGAGATCCAATACAAGTAAAATTATTCCGAGCCAATAAATGGATTATATAGGTTTTTGTTAATGTTTAACAAGACTGGTATAGTATTTTATTAATTAACCATTCATAGTCGTAAGGCTCATAACTAACTAAATGTATTAAACATGTATATTAATAAATAATTTATGAATATAAACGATACAATACCAACAGTGCTTATTTATTGACAGCCGAAAATAAAATAACTTGAATTTGTATAAAATATTTTACCAAAAACAAACGAAACGAATATAATATATTTAATCTAAGTAAAATGCGACATACAATAGGTACACTACACTACATTATATAATGGCTTAGTGGAGGATTTTACGTGCTTACCGGGATCAGCTGTGGTCCACAGAGCACAGGTTAAGAACCACTGGCTTAACATTACTGTTTTGTATACACACACGTCCGCTGAGCTTTTATTGGCTCTCTGTACGTTTAGCTTTGAAATGAGACGCTTTGCAGTTTTGTCGCGTTCGCTATATTTCACCGTTATGTCATTTAGTACTAGTTGTGTGCTCTAACAAGATTTCGCGTAGAATGTCATCGTTCAAGGTCTTATCTGAGTAACTTAATATTAGCATAATATGGTAAACAGTGTGAGGACAATATGAGATTTGGTGTGATTTGCATAAGTTTGTGGTCTAGTCACATTAAACTGGTTTAACTTAATCTCTGAAGTGTATTGCTTTCATTTTCCCACGGCTGGGAAGAAGCCTTGTTTCATTGAATCTTGATAGACAATCTCCCTTGTGGTATGGTATAGAGATACCCACAACTCAAGTTCTAAATGCGGTATTAATCTTGGAGATATGAATAGAATAGAATAGAATAGAATAGAATAGAATTTATTTGTCACACAACACAACACAATACAATTAACAAACTACAAAATATTACAACAGTTCTTGAAAAAACTAATATATGTTGCGTCGTGGACAAACAAGGTTTCCGCCTCAGCATGAAGCCACAGCTAGCTGTGACGCTGGTTTTCAGGCGGAGCCTTGTACATTCGCGGACGCGTTTATGCTACTATGCCTATTACTACTAACTTATAAACTATAAAATAACTACACAATACTTAACAACTATAATTGGTTAATACAATTAAAAACGAATAAAAAGAGATACCTACAAACAAACTATTAAACAAAGTATAATAAATTAAAACTAGAATCAGTGTTTAAGTCAGTAAATATTAGCATAAAATAAACTAAGGCCACAACACGATAAATTAATCTAAAACTAAAGCTTAAAATTAGTCTAATTAAATGCGCTGCTCACTACAGTGTCAAAAATATTGAAGTCAATTTGCCAATAAAGTAATTGAAATAAATTATTATTAGTAATTGTCAGTTAATTGTTTTTGTTTTAACAATAACAAGGATTTAAATTTGGCCTTAAAAAGGTTAATTGTTTTAATATCTCGTAACGGTGGAGGCAAATCGTTCCAACACTTAGTGGCAGCAAACTTAAAACTGCCTCGAAAGGCAGCAGTTCTATGTTGAGGCATAGTTAGAATGATTGAGGAGCTTCGTAATTTACCTGTAGACCGGGATTCGATCCACCTCAACTTCTTTGCGAGGTACTCCGGAACCCCAGTTTTTATTACACCGAACAGCAATGTGGCGAAGTGCAATTTACGACGCGAATCCATTTTTAAGTGGTTCGCATTGATAATATAAGGTGTAACATGGCTCCTTGGCGGAATATTATAACAATATCGAGCACAGGCATTTTGGACACGCTGTATTAATTTTTTGGTTCTACCCAACAATCTACCACCAATGACTGTATCGGCATAATTAAGCTTCGATAATACAAGTGACTCACATAGCTTATTCCGGAGATCAACGCCAATGTACGCTCTGATTTTATACAATAATTTAAGCCTATAAAAACAATTTCGAACGTCATTTAACACATGTGTTTCAAATCGCAGTGAAGAATCAAAAATAACACCTAAATTTCGAGCTTCATTTACCCTACGTATAACATTATTATCTACAGCTACTTTAAAACTATGATTATTTAAGCTATTAATATTATGCTTTGACCCTAGAAGCAGAAAAACAGATTTTTCTGGATTCAGAACAAGACAGTTTCTTTTAGCCCAGTGATTTATACTACTCAAGTCACAGTTTAATTTGATAACAGCTGCGTCTAGGTCTTTAGGATAAAAAGATATATATAGTTGCACATCGTCGGCATACAGGTGATATTGGCAGTGTTGAAAGCAGTTTACGATATCCGACGAATAAATAGCAAAGAGCAAAGGCCCCAGTATTGATCCTTGCGGAACTCCCCGCGTAACTGGAGATATAGTCGATACCACACTGGAGTTATCACTACGTTTTATTTCGATAAACTGAGATCTTCCAGTTAGGTAGCTATTGAACCATTTAGTTGTTGAAGTATCAAATCCATAAAAAGACAATTTAGATAAAAGAAGTGTAGTGTTTATGGCATCGAATGCTCTAGAAAAGTCTAGTAACACTAGAATAGTGCACATTCCTTTATCCTCGGCAGTCAAGATATCATCAACAACATTAGTGAGTGCGGTTGCCGTGCTGTGACATTTCCTGAACCCCGATTGCTGAACAGGCATGATCTTATTATTTTCGACATGTTCTGATACTTGATTAGCTACTACCCTTTCTAAGATTTTAGAGAGGCAAGGTAGAACGCTAATCGGCCTAAGATCTTTATATGTGGAAGGATTATTACATTTTGGAAGCGGTTGCACCTTAGCTACCTTCCATAAATCAGGGAAAGTGCTGGTTAAAATTGAGAAATTAACTATGTTTGTAATTGTTTCTAAACACTGAGGCAAGCATAATTGAATCATTTGCAAGGTAATATTATCAACACCTGAAGCATTTGATTTGAAGTTTCGAATTATTTTAATTATATCATTTTCGTTTACCATTTGCAAATTAAACGACCGTTCGCAATATCTATGAAATTCAAAGTAAGTAAGGTCAGACATGGTAACTGAGTTGCTTCCAGGCACGTCAAGAAAATGTTGGTTAATTAATTCCGGGTTTTGTAGTGTTATGGGGATGTCCCTACATTTTTTTTTATCCGTGACTAAACCTGTTTTTTTAAGATTCTTCCACTACGTTTTAGGCTGTTTGATATAGGTATTAATGTATGTCACATGATAAGCTTTCTTTTCTGATTCAATAGCATTTACAACTACAGTTTTCATGTCCTTGTAAAATATTCTATGTGCTTCTTTTTTAGTTGATTTAGCCCTCAGGTGGCTTTTATTTCGTAATCGAATCATCAATCTAACAGTTGCAGTTATCCAGGGGTGTTGTTCTTTTATGACTATCTTTTTAAAAGGAGCATGTAGGTCAAATAAATTCAAAATGGTGCTATTGAGATTTGTTATAATATTATTAACGTCAATACTACTATTCAGATTATTCCAGTCAATATTATCCAAGTCCTCATTAAATTTTGATAAATTAATATCCTTAAATGATCGAATTGTAATACACTGTGGGGGAATTTTAACTTTTTTTAGGTTTAAGGTAGCAGCTACTAGCGCATGACTACCTAACTCAGGTATGTGAGTAACAGACACGTTGCGTATATTTGCGTCGGTACATATTACATCTATAAGCGTTTCACTATTCGTGTGTTCAGTGAAATGCGTCGGTTCAGAGACTATTTGCTGTAGGTTTATAGAATGCAGAAAGTCATTGAACAGTCTTACTTTATTGTCATCTGGATTCATTAAATTAATGTTAAAATCACCCAATAGTACCAAGAAGTCAGCATTCGAAAATGAAGTGACCGATTGTGTTACTGCGTCAAAAAATTCGTTTATATTAAGCCAGGGCGGGCGATAGGCAGTGCCTATAATAAGATGATTTTTATTGATGCTAAGACTTAACCACATTTGTTCAACTGTAGATGACTCTAGCTGTGGATGGCGGCAAATTCGCACACTTATGCCTCTACGAATATAAAAGCCTACACCGCCCCCTCGACCCCCACGAATGTTTGTAGGTCTAGGTGTATGCTTAAAATAATAACCGGGTACACTAGGTGCCCTTTCATCCTCATTTTGGCGTAACCAGGTTTCGTTTATCGCAAGAATGTCCACCGAATCATTGCCTAACATTGCAATGAATTCATCATGTCGCGTTCCTAACGATCCTGCGTTCAAGAGACCAACAGTAAGAAATTTTTCCTCAATCATTTTTAAATATATTAATATGTTTAATGAATCCACCACATAAAATACAATAAAGGCTAGTATTGAGTTTATGATAATATTTAGTTAACACTTTTTGCAAAAAATTTAAATTTGATAAACTATCAGAGAAACTCATTATTAAAACAAGATACTTGATATTATGAATTGATTTTACACGAATGTTGAATGTAGAGAAATTATAATATGAATAAAAATGCGAAACGAACAACAGGAAATAAAGCGACAAACAGTTTGAAAAGTGCTTAGGCAGCAGTAATATTATCTTTAAACAGATCCATGTTAAGTTAAAAACTAAATAATTATAAACTAAAGTTAGTACATTTTTACCTTCCAAAAAATAATAGCAATTGCTGTAAAATACACTATAGTTTAAATTTTTAACAGGCGGAAATAGTACTGCATAATATTGAAAACAAATAGATTGAAATACGAATTCATGACGATTAATCTTTTTTCTCACTAAAGTCGATACTACCAAAAACACGTACACAGTCTTCTTCAGTACGAATCCATTGAGCGCGTTTACCATCTGTCTGCCTTGTGTAAATGCGGCCCTGTCTGGTCCAAGTATATTTCCATTGAAGATGCCTAGCACTTTTCCGCACTAGGTAAAATAATTTCCTATTGGTAGGTGTTAGCCTTTCGTTTATGTAAAAACGACTTTTGTTTCCATCAGTATTAAGCTCAGAAGAGCTAATGTTGCGACGCACACGGGCATTCCGAAGGAGCTCATCGCGTAAGTGACAACGGGATAGACGAACTAATAGTCGCCTAACCCTCTTTACCTGGTTACCATCTTTGGTTTCATTAATCTGACCGTCTCTCACTGCAAACACTACGTCTTCCTGTTTAATTGCAACGCCGAGTTTTGCTGCCAAGACCGTGATAGTATGTACAGGATTCTCACCTTTGACCTCAGGCAAATTAGAGATTTCAATGTCTGCTTTGAGAAGATCCTGATCACGGCTATTTAAGTCGAACTTGAGCTGACTTAAAGTTTGTTCGAGTGCACTCACCCTGGAAACACAGTCATCTTCCGACCTAGCCTCTAAAGCTGTAAGCCTATTTTCAATCTTATCCATACGATCGTTGCAGTTGGATATCATGTTACGCAAAGCCGCCATATCCCCACGAAAATCTTTAAAATCCTCTCTTACTTGACGAAGTTCATTTCTAAAGAGCCGCATCTCAAGACTCAGATCCATGTTACTTAACTGGGTGCTGTCTTGCGATGCGACAGGTTCGGTACAGGTCTCAGGGAAACCATGCAGGGGAGATGCAGGGAAATTATCTTCGTGGTTATCGACAGTAATCGTAGGAGAGCTATAACTTGATATTAATCCCTTTACCGGAGTCGCGGCATTATCCCCTTTTGGGATTTTGCTCTTGCATTCTGGGCAGGCCCACCCAGGTTTCAACTGGCTCTTTTCAGGTAAGGCAACACATGCCTTGTGATACACTGCAGAGCACCCACACACAGCGGCCACTGACGATGTTAAAAATTTACCGCAAGCCTTACACTTTGCCATGCTTTTTGGAGTCAGATTTTTGTTCCCAAATAAATATGTATCAAGTCACAACTAGATTTAGTAGGCTGCTGATAGATGGCGTTAGCAGTTTAAAATCAGCGAGCAGCAATAGATATATTATGACTCTGATGTTTGCGGGTATGTAATACATAAAAACGTCACTAAAGTCAAAACTTACGTCCTGTATGAAATTTCTATGGAGTATTTACTGTTTTATTTGTGTTTCTGTGCTGTGTTCACATATACTACTTTGACACTGATAACTGGTTGTAATAAGGTAAACACTAGTTAGCTATTTCAATGTGTTCTGCATAAAATTACAACAATTTTAAATAGAAATCAACTAGACACGTAATGTCACAATCGCGTCCGTGACGGTACTCGATATACTCTGAATCTCTAAGATTAATATATAACGCCTCTAGGCACTCAAGGACGAGAATTGTAAGGTTCGATTCCCGCTCCCTAGATTATTTTTACACCTAATTATTAGTTGAAAAGATCTAGAGAATAATAATCATTTAAAAAACATAATATGGCAGATGATAACTTCCTATAAGAAGTTGGGTATGTAACACGTTACGGCGCCAGTCTGTCTGGTTCCCCTTACTCTCACACATACGGCACCGGCTCCTCCTCTCTCACTCTAACCCACAGCGCAAACTGTATTTAATTAATTAATTCTTAATTGAGCGTCCCGAGGCGCACTCGTTTTTTTTAATACTAAGAAAAGCTCGTATTTTTAACCGACGAAAAAAACGGAGGAGGTTCTCAATTCGACACGTATATTTTTTTTTTATGTATGACCACGCATAACTTTTTACAGAATTGTCCGATTTTGATAATTCTTTTTTTATTAGAAAGGGTACACTTCCAAGGTGGTCCCATTGTCATCATGTTAGGATCTGATGATGATATCCTGGAGAAATTGAAGGAACTCTTCAAATTTTGGAGGCACGCCTACAGCGATTTCGGTTTTTGTCTCGGTATCGGTAGCTTTTTGGCTACTAGTGCCATATAAAATCTAAATATACTATGACAGTATATTACGAGTACATTACGTGGCGATAAATCACTAAAATCTATAATGTAAAGAAGAATAAATAAAAAATATATAAAATTAACACTAAAGCTTATTTTGTAACAATCTTGTTAGTCTACTTCTGCACGTACTGAGCACATTTCCAGTGCTGTCGTTTAGACGTCCAATAAAATTGACAGGCTTAGGATATCCTCAATATTAGGTTTATGTTCTTGCTAATACAGTTACAAGGCTAGCAAGTAAGCAAATAATCGTGACATTATCGTGTAAACGTATTTATAGAACTTTCAATTGCAAGTTAGATTCACAATGTGTGCAAGGAAGAAAATAATCCTTAATGGTTAATATCAACATATAATAATAACATACGACTAAAAATAACAAATTCACAAGGCCCTCAAGGCCTTGGCAAAAGAATCAAGGCAATTTTTGTACCTAATATAATCACAAGGCCTGCAAGTGAGAAAATAGCCGAAATAAATTTAATTTAATGTAAAAATAAATTAATTAATTTAATGGTGTAATGCTACGACAATTTCGAAAAGATCATTCAAGATTTTTGAAAAGATAAACATTCATAAAGCCTGCAAGTACATAAACAAAGTCATTTATTAATTTTGAACGCGCTACAACGATTTTTAAGAAATGATATAACAGTTTTTAAGTCTGTAAGAAAGAAAATAATCGTGAAAGTTTAAGTGTAAACGTACCAAGCGGATCTTCGAGGGATTACTGCCCTGTCTCATAAGAACTTACTAACTGACAAGATCTTTAATTTCAAGGTTAAAGGCCAGATAAAAGCTCAGCTTTTTCTTGTTAGCAATTTACGGCGGAGTTAATGAGCAATAAAATTTATGGCACGTTTTATGATTTGCTTTTAAACCTCGGTGAACGCAATTTGTGAAACGGTTATGTTCGTTTAAGGTAAGTCAGCGATTAAGTGGAAAGGAATAGTAAAAGAAAAGAAGTAATCGCACACTTGTGTGTATTTCGACGCCAACGAATAATGCAAGTACTCCGTTATGAAATGTAAAGGTAGAAGTAAGTTAGCGATTAAATGGAAATGAATATAAAAGTATAACCAAGGAATTGTGTTTATTTAGATGCCAGGCTTTTTGTTAGTAAAGCTCTTTGTCATGGGACTCTGAATAAGTAATATACTTACATTCGTAATACTTATGTATACAGCCGATCAGTATCGTCCAATTTTAAACAATTTGTATGTGTAATTGCATAGGACAGCGTATTGTAGGATATGTTTTGTGTCCGAATTGTTGCTCTATATTTCTAAACTCAGGTAAACCATCCATTTCTTAAGTATGTTAAATATACAAAAAAAAACCTATCTTGAAACTGTGTTAATCATTTACGATATTGTATCAAAGTTATTTAAAATTGTTTTTTTATTTTTTCAAAGGTTTGCGAGATTCTAAGGAACGGTGGAGCCTATGTATGGGATGACGAGATGAAAGTGCCATACTGCGTTCACGGCGACCAGTGGATCGGCTTCGATGACGAGAAGTCTATTAGAAATAAGATGAGGTAAGGACATCTAAATATTTCATCTATTCCGTTTTTTTTTAAAGATATGTTAATGTTCTACCTGAATACCGATTTATAAAAGCAAAATATAAAAGTAACTATCCTTATAAGATCGAAGAGTGATATTTTTCTTCTTTTATTACAAGTTAGGCCTTACTACCTACCTTAACTACTATCAGACATACATACATAAACATCACGCCTTGTTCCCAGAAGTGGGAACGCAGAGAACTTTTTGCCACGGTCCTTACATACTCATTCCACTCTCATTAATCCTTTCATACAAGTTCGTCGGTTTAGGGTACTCTTGCCCGGCCATTATTTAAGCCTGACTCATTTGCCAGGAAATTCTTCCCAACATTTCCATGCCATGTAAATCTGTAATCGTGGCTTTATCCATTCGCTCTACATGTCCAAACCATCTAACCATCCCTTTCAATTTAGTCACTAATCCTCTTTTTTTATTTTACTTTTTTGTCGTCTTCAAGTGGCCCTTACTGCTATTACCTGATAATAAGTCATTGCTGCAAGAAAAGATGGAAACGGAGGAACTTGTTAGGAGTAGGATAAATTCCACACACCTTTCGGTTTCTACACGTCTTCGTAGTTAGGGTAATAACTAGCCATACGAGCCATACTCGAGCCTGACTCATTTAGGAAATCTTAATATGCCCAGCCAGAAATCGAATCGAGGCTGTCCACACGCTTAAAAAATTAAATGGCCTAGCTCAGGAATTACAATTTAGTAAAAGCTAATCAAATTAAGTTTAAGATTTAATTAAAATTATAAAGTACAAATACAAAAAATATATTATTTACTGTAATTTTACTTTAATTTTCAGATGGATTAAAGACAACGGCTTCGGTGGTGCTATGGTGTGGACGGTGGACATGGACGACTTCTCTGGATCCGTATGTGGTGGGGATGTGAAATACCCCCTCATTGGTGCTATGAGGTACGTATTTATTCAAAGTACATCATTCGAAGCGGTTACTGTAATATTAGCAGCATGACTTGTTGACGGAGCTTGTCTAATGTAGTAAGCACATTTGTCAGTAAAGCTTTTGGTGCTTAAACCCACCACGCTGCTCTAATGTGGATTGGCGGACTTAGGATGATTATGTTTGAGTCTATACTAATGACCATTAGAGGCTAATTATTAATATTTTATTTAATATGTATTTTAAAAGAGACACGTAACCTATTTCGGCTAATGCTTTCTTCGAAAAAAAAAAATTTCATTGATCGACTAAAGATTCGAACTCAGTACATAATCCTTAGTCATAAAGGCTAACCATTATGCCAACGAGTCCAATGCTAAGTTCAAGTTCCATAACGGTTCTGTCTGAAAACTGGATTAATTCCAAGCATTTTACACCAGTCGAAGATAATAAAACACTTGAAATGAACTCCCAGTATTTTATATAAAGGTATAAAATACTTCGAATAAATCCAGCTCTAAGTTTACGACTCGAGCAATTTTCTATGTCATTTAAGTGGATTCAGAAAAAAAGAAGTATTTCACCCTAATCTACATCAGAGGAGAAACAACGAAATGGTTCGTAAACATTTTGTCTTCAAAGTTAATGGAGTGAGCAAATCAAAATTTACTTTTATCACGAGAATTTCCCTCGGGAAAAGACTGAACTTTGCCAACTTCAAATAATATATTTTTGATACAATAACGTTGACTCTTTTCTTTCTATTAAATTGCACGTTCATTTTTTGCTTTAGTTTGTACACTCGGCTTCCTTTGTAGGAAGTTCTTATTTAGATCCTCAATTTCAATGTAAATTTAAAGTAAAAAGTTCATTTTATTTACAAAAGGTACTCTATGTTTTATTTATTCTGATTCCTTGACGGCTGCTGCAATTTTCAAGATGCCTACTTCAGATATTGTAAAATTGTCTTGTTTATCAATCGAATCTGCAACTAACTCCACACAACTAATAAAAGATTGTAAATTATTATTTCAGTACAATATTCTGAAAAATTACTTTTTCTCCTTAGTGACTTACGACGCTTAAGGTTTTTTTTAATCTTCTAATGATGTCAGATGACTTAAATTAATAATAACAAAAAAATAACTTGATAATTTAATGATAAATATTTAACAATCACAAGAACAAATTCTGCAATAGACTATATAAAATTAAAAACTTACGTCAACAGGGAAGAACTGCGCGGTATATCTCGCGGTAAAGACGCCAAGGACGTGGACTGGGCTTCAGTGGCCTCCACCGTCATCATCGAAGAGCCAGTCAAGCCTGAACCCATCAAGATCAGCCTCTCAGATGTCCTCAGCAAGATCAAGAAGCCAACTAAGATCAACCGTATTATCAAGAACAACGCTTTGGCTGTTGTCGATAAATCAAGTAAGTATACGTAATATCCTGTAGGTACATTATGTATGTAAAAATGACTTGACGTTTTTAGTTAACAGCTGAATAGTATTTAGTGCCTAAGTTTGGTAATGAAATATTTGTAGAAAACCAAGAAAGATTTTACAGGTAGGAAAATATAAATAAAAATTCGAATTTATTTTCTTTATACAGATAAGAACTTTTATTAGAAGTACGAAGTTCGCCGGGTCAGTTGACAGTAGTTTTGTAAATTTAGTTAGTATCAAGTCTACTAGGATTTACTTCTAAATTACTTCAAAAATAAAGAAATGTATGTATTACTTTATTAAGGCAAAATTTCTATATTTCTTTATTATTGTCTTAATAAAAGCACCATTAAAGGTAATAAGGACATAATTCTTAAGTCATTAGTAACTTTAATGAGCCTTGGTTGCTTTAATAAAGAAATTTATTTATTATTATATTACCTGTCAAGAGTCTCTATAACTAAATTTAAATCAGTTGAATTTTTAATACTTTGCCTAAAATTTATGCCCAAAACTAAGATATCGAATTATTATTTTAATTAATTTAATAGAAACTTTGAGTTAGCGTGCACTTTTAAGCACGTTATATCAAATATATAAAGTATGCCATTTCCGTTGTACTTTATTTATATTTTGTTTTCTAGTGCATTATTATTTTCACATTAATCTATTTTGCCTTCTATAAGTATTTTGTGACGTAAAATTGTTTTTATTTCCAATACTAGTGATCTTAAAAATGCAAAAATAAGAATTTTCCTTCATAAAGTATTCAGTGTAAGTTGAACAATATGTCACCAACGTTGAAAGAACGTATTTAACTTTCACCAAGTACTTATAACAAGAAAGTTTTGAGACGTTACCACGTCTAATAGGCTATCAAAATATAATCTAGAGAAACGTTATACATATTATATCAAATGGCAGCTTGCGAAAACTTTCCCCGCACTTTTTCCGAAGCAATTGGCACGTCTGCATTATGTTTCACGTCATATTTTAGTTTACTAATAGTTTTTTTTTTCCTCGGCTTCGCTAGTATACATTTGGAGACATATTTTTATATAGGCAGTATGGAAAATAAAATACCCACTTTAAATGCAAGTGGTGGAAAAATATAATCTCATTTTTATTTGTATAGTGGTATACTTATTAAATCTGCTAGTGATTTTTACATAATTTCACTTACATAACATCTATAACTTAAAGTGCATGCCTAACGTATTAAAGCAGACATTGCTTGCTCTTTTGTACATTTTTATCTAATTATATTACAAAACATAATATTACAAACATAATTCTATTACAAACATAATCTATTACAAACATAATTCTATTACAATACTTAAACTTCTCTACTTTATTACATGTCTAATGTAATTTTCTTCTGAGATATGCTGAAGGAATTCACACACGATATCTCACTAGATATAGAACACTAAACCCTTTGCCTATACCACTTTCAAATCCCACTACTAGACCAGATGTTAGCTAATTTAGAAAACTATTTAAAAATATAAGCATCTAAATTACGTCTAGATATTAACCTACATAAAGATAAAAACGGCTGTTATACTTATTTATTTTGTAACCATAACGTATACAAGTATGTTAGCTTTATGCTTAAACTCATTATTTTTAATAGTTATTTTAATAAAGATAATACTCATAACATATACATGCGTAAAGAACCTTTGCAGTACAAGATAAGCTAGGTATTTTATTATTATTCAGGTTCTGCTTATGCTGAGTTGTTATGATTGTACTTGAAAGATCTCTCGGTTTCGAATCTATATTAATATATTAATGGTATATACAGCTACTGAGTTGCTTATTATTTTAAACACCACATTTAATGAGAATACACAAAATCAATATTTCAATGTTTTTTTTTGGTGAGAAGCTTTAGCCGTGCCAAATTACCACCCAACCGACAAAGATTTACCGTTCCGGTTCGAAGTCGTGTAGAAACCGAAAGGGATGTAGATTTCATCCTACCCCTAACTAGTTCACTTCCATCTTAGATTGCATCATTACCTAACATCAGGTGTGATAGAAGTCAAGGGCCAGCTTGTACTAGATAAAAAAATCCAAAACTCAAACCCAGTAACTATCCGAAGCTAAACAGATTTAACAAGGCAAACTTATTTAAATAAGCACGCAATAAACAACTATATTTTGAACACCAGTAAACCACATGTATTTATAGTAACACGGTGACAATATCAGCTATCACTGTGTTATGGTCACACGACACATCCCGTTAAGCCGACAGCGTGCATAATAATAAATAACACATGCTTCTCAGCTTTGTTTTCATAAATTTACATTTTCCACTCGCAAAACTCCAGCGTCGTACATGTACGTGACACTAAAAGCGACCGATCTTAAAAAGGGGTGTTACAAGGGTCACTTTTAGGTGCTCCGTTTTTCCCCAACTGCCAAGAATGGCTGCGAACAACGGCCGCTCGCGACATAGTTACTAAAAGTTTTAGACATCGAGTGCTTTCAAGTTGAGGCCCTTAACAACCAGAATACGGAGACCCATGAATTTGCTGAACAACTTTCCTTTTTTGTTGGGCAACAAAGCTCTCAGGTATTTGGTACATTTCGGTGCAAAGTTTGTGCCTCGAGATTTAGGCTTACCAGGTTTATGACGTTAAGCGGCAGTCTGACAAGTGCTTCTATGTTTTACGCCCTCTTGAAAGGGCGTTAGTAATGTACTTCAATGTTTATGAGTATTCTTCTCGAAGTTTCTACGATAACGTCATAATATGTATGTGACATAAGTATATGTTATGACATGCTTGATTTGTGTAGGTAGTTAAGAGTTTATTAGGCGTTCATTTTGATTGTTTAAGGCTTTTTGTAAGGAAGTCGGTAAATAGGTGTACCAAATATAATCCTACCCTGATGATAATCCAAAAGCGTTTTTGTTTTCATTCATTCAATTCATCAACGTTATTTATTAAACAAATTTTATATTTATATTTATATTACTACTTATTAAAAAACTTGCTACGAATTAAATGATTTATTACAGAGTCGCGCTTTTTAATTTAAGTTAATACAAATTAATATAGTATTTATATGTATAATATCCTTGTGATTATTAAATAATTTATTTTAATAAGGATTTATGTTTAGTTGTATAAATAATGACGTAAACGTAAGCATATGCATTAAATATTTTTTTTTAAATACAAAAAGGGTGATATATAATTTTCATTAAAAGGAAGAATTCAATAAGGAACTTAAGCTAACTTATCCTATACAAATCATGCCCGATAACTTAGCATTCTACTAATGAAAGAATTTTTAGCCCCAACAGAACTTTATTTACAAACTTACAAACATACAAACTTACAAACTTTACCTCTTTATAATATTAGTATAGATTTTGCTAAATTACATATTTTATGAGATTACGTCCACATAACATATTTAATGTAATAGTTATATTTATAATAATTATGATTACCCAAGGTTTCAGTTAAACCAGAACTTATAATAAGTAATCTCTGAAGTCCAAAGACCATCAAATTAGGTCACCATTTCAGATGTAAATTCGGGAAAAAAAGGCTGAAACTCGAAGTGGCAAAAATCCTCTGAAAATAATATTACAATTTATTTGAAGAATTAGGACATTACGTGCAATCTTACAACATTTCACCGCGCCTAATTGCCTCAACTGATATCGAGGCTATCGGATTATAATAACGGAAATGCTGATATTATTGATACCATCTTGATTAGTTATTAGGAAAGTTAGCTTAATACTCAGTATTCTTCCTTGTAACAAAAAGTTCTATATCTGCCAAAATATAAAAGATAATATATGCTATTGCGACTTTTTGAAGGAATTTTTAAGATGCATAAAGTATTTATACAATGTTTTCAATTGTATTCAATAGCTAACCATCGCTACGTTTTCGATTTACGCAGACTTAATAAGTTGTTAAACTTGGGTTTAGGTTTTTTACAAATATAAAATATGTCTCTCCCGATAACGTAGCAATGAAAGAATTTTTAGCCCCAACAGAACTTTATTTACAAACTTACAAACTTTACATCTTTATAATATTAGTATACAATACTACAACCTGCTAAAAGACCTTGGCCTTACTAGAAGCGCAGTAAGCTCATATTAACGATGTCAAATGCACTAGTAGGTCCTTAATATGGTTGGGCAGGGAGAATAACTTGACAAAGAGGTACTGTTGACGCGCGTCACATGGGAACCCTAGACCTACACCCGAGTCACAAGTCTCGGGCTCTTTGTCCCAGCCACCAGCCCCGCACGGTGAATCCATGGAATGCTAAGATATTCGTCCCTCTCTTTGCTAAATTACATATTTTATGAGATTATGTCCACATAACATATTTAATGTAATAGTTATATTTATAATAATTATGATTACCCAAGGTTTCAGTTAATGACCAGAACTTACAATAAGTAATCTCTGAAGTCCAAAGACCATCAAATTAGGTCACCAATTCAGATGTAAATTGGGGAAAAAGCTTCGATCAAAATCAAAATAATAGTACAATTTATTTGAAATATTAGTACATTACGTAACTTACAAATTTAAATTCAGATATCGATATCGGAATATAATAAGAAACCTGATATTAATAATACCATCTTGATTAATGGAACTTAATATCAGTCAATTTATTGGTAACATCGATATCTGATAATATAATTGGCTTTTTGAACGAAGAATTTCAAATACTCGGAAAAAGTAAATTTATCACGAAATTCCGTGAGTCCCGAGATGTTGTCTTAAATGAAACATTATTAAAGTTTTCATATTCTGCCAGCCTCAGCGTGTTGTTGGCTTTAGGCTTTTTTATTAAATTGTGTGGAATGAAAACTTTGTTAAAAAGGAGTTTCATAACTTTATAATACGTATCACATATTTTGCCTAATTCAACCTACAGGTGCCTCACCTCAAAAGATCCGGATGGATTCAGCTAACGCTAAAGGCGCGGTCGCCCCCGCGGTCAGCCGTGGCGGGCGACCGCCGAAATGCGCGCGGGCATACATACACCCATACATACATACATACATATTTAATAAATAACAAATATTTATACATACATAGCCTCCTGTTTGTAGATTCAAACTTGATAATGGCCGTATCAGCATCATTTTCCGTCCCGGTAATACGAACCCGACGCGTTCCTCGCCTCATACTTTTTTATACAACCGCGCGCGGGCGACCGCGCCTGTTTTAGCGTAGGCCCTTAGACGCACTACACTGATCTGAGAAAGAATATTTCCCTAAAAGACTGACCTAGGACTTAAAGCCAGACCGCACATTGATTTTTTTTTTATCAGTTACAAGTTGGCAATTAACTGCTATCACACCTGATGTTAAGTGATGATGCAGTCTAAGATGGAAGCGGGCTAACTTGTTAGGAGTGGGACGAAAATCCACACCCTTTCGGTTTCTACACGACATCGTACCGAAACGCTAAATCGCTTGGCGGTACGTCTATGTCGGTAGGGTGGTAACTAGCCACGGCGAAAGCCTCCCACCAGCCAGACCAAGACAAATTGAGAAAAATCTCTATCTGCCCCACCGGGAATCGAACCCAGGACCTCCGTCGTATAAATCCACCGCGCATACCACGGAGGTCGTCACATTGATATTTAAAGGTCTTCTTAAGACTACTAGGGTTTCTGTTTTTGGTTGTCCTTAAGTAGATACCTACCTTTAAATAGAAAAACTATCGTACAGTGTTGGGTTACGTCAAATTAAGAACTTTTCACTAAATGCAAATGAAAATATATACGGTACTTCCATCAAAAAATATTTTTTTTTTAATTTTGTTCCGACTGAATTGCCAGTCGAATTATAAAAATATTTTTACTCGCATATGATAACCTAGACTCATGAGGAATGACGTAGGCTCACTTGTATCCTGATTTTTCCACAGGAACGGAAACTACATGGATAAGTCCGCGAGCATCCGCACTAGGGCATACATTATTAATATTTTCCCCCTTATTTAATTTACACAGAAAACTCTTTTGTTCCATTCATCTATTCCAGTATGAGTATAGTGAATAAACTAATAAGTACGCCTCCATTTCAGAACGTGACCCCTACATCCTCTGCTACCTCACATCCTGGTCAGCGAAACGCCCCAGCGCGGGAAAATTCACCCCGGAGAACATTGACCCCACCCTATGCACACACGTCATTTACGCCTTCGCCACTCTCAAAGACCACAAGCTTGCTGAAGGCGATGAAAAGGATGCTGATATGTACGACAAGGTCGTTGCTTTGAGGGAGAAGAACCCTAATTTAAAGGTAATTGAATTAATTATCTATAAATGTTACCGTTAAAATTAGTTTCTTGTTAAAACGCGTTTTTTCTAATTGAAACTAGTTTACCCGACTGCGTCAGAAGGAGGGTTATGTTTTTCGAGCGTATGTATGTATGTACGTATGTATGTATGTCCATTTCTTCGGCACGCGCTACAGCCTAAACGGCTAAACGGATGACAAATTCGTCAAAATTGTGGTAGAACATAGGCTATATTTTCAAAATGGCAAATGGGGAAAAATGGGGGTGTGTGTATTTTTTCTCTTATGTCATTTAACGAATAGACCATTTCAAAAATATAAATATCATATCATGTTCATATTACTTTTTTAACAAAAAATGGCAAAAAGTGTTCTAAGTGTTCCGTCTCATTTCTATACTATAAACTAAAACTAAAAAGTCTCAAATAAAATTATTATTAAAAAAACAAAAAACCCGACTTCTTAGAAGTTAACCCGACTGCTTTCCCCGAAGGTTAAAGTATTTTGTCCCTGTCTGCAGCACCATAAAGTATTTAGAATTTTATACAGATATAGTGATCCTTGTTTTTCTCTTTTCAGTTCATAACTTCTAAGCAGTCGGGTTTTTTGTTTTTATAATAATAATTTATACTATATGCCTATGTAAAAACTCGAAATAACTAGTGATCTAAAGTGGTATTTGTGAACTTCTGGCTTCGCACTATACAAAAACACTCTAGGGCAGGCAAGGCTGTTTAGAGTCGGGTGCTTAGATTTTGAGTTAATTAAAGTTCTTATCTAACCTTAAACTTATTTATATTACGCATATTTTTTCGTTCTGGTTGTATTTCTAGTTTTACTAGGGATAAGTTCTGACCAAAATCGGGTCTCAACGATAACATAAATAAATAATACTTAAGTATATTGTTGTTAGTCTAGCTAGTGTAGGGTTGCCAACCGTCCTGTTTTCCCAGGACATGTCTTAGTTTTTGTAGTGTCCTGGGACGTCCTGAATAGTTTTTAAGCAGCGTCCTGGGTTTTTATATCTTAGAATCCGCGCGCCTCTTCTTAAATTTTTACGCTACGAGCGGCCTCACGACTTGCAAGTACTCGTAATTGCGATGCCGCGCTGCCGTGCTGTTTCAAAAATTTGTTATAAACTAAAGTGTTTGCTTTATATTTTAATAACTGTTTTTTTAAATTTGAGGTTGGCAACCCTAAGCTAGTGGGTAGCTTATTAGGCTTCGAATCCAGAAGTTCTTGGTAAGAGACCTGGGTCGGACTATTCGATATTTTACCTTTCTTTCTTTAAAGATGTTCTCTGTATAAATTCTTAGCAGGAATTGAAAAGAGAGTGGTGCTGTAACTCCGTGCCTCAAAAAACACATGAAGTCGTCGGTCTCGGTCAATTATGATTATCATCTGATAATAATCTTTACTAAGTTAATTATTATTACTAAGCCCGCCAATCCGCCTTGGAGCGAGGTCATGTGTCTAAGCTTTATATAGACTCCCCTGTTAGGCCTGGCCCTATAGTGACTTTAAAAGAGCGTTGCAAGAATTAATTTATTATTATTAATTGACTTACAAAAACAACACCACAATATTATTTGATTATAACTGTTCCCGCCGCTATCGGTATTATAAAGTTAGAACAGAACCATTATCAGATTGCAGACAATAAACTCATCGCGAAGTGTCAATTAATTAGAGATGAAATCCGATTAGGATATTTGTCTTGGGGCGTATCGCCTCCGTATCAGATGAACTTCATTAATTGAATAATTTAATATCCATTTGGTTCAAACCCATGAATTAATGCAAATTGTATTATTGAGTTCTCAAAACTTTTGAATTTACGTACTTTGTATGGCTGGTGGGAGGCTTTCGCCGTTGCTAGTTACCACCCTACCGACAAAGACGTATCGCCAAGCGATTTAGCGTTCCGGTACGATGTCGTGTAGAAACCGAAAGAAGGGGTGTGGATTTTCATCCTACTCCTAACAAGTTAGCCCGCTTCCATCTTAGATTGCATCATACCATCATCAGGAGTGATAGCAGTCAAGGGCCAACTTGTAGTTGATAAAAAAAAAACCTTTTCATATCAAGATTTTTCTACTTCCTCTATCTACATCTATCTGTCTGTTATATTTTTCTTAACAAAAAATGTACAATTTTTGTGGTATCTACTATCGGAAGGTGGCAATAGAAGGTTTAATAAAGATTCTATTGTTGGCAAGACACTGCTTCTTTGCAGGCAAATTTGCCGTATTTTGGAAGTAACTAATGTTAAATGATAGTTTTAAAGCATCTTAATTAGTCAATTATCTAATTTACTTATAGAAAAATATTTATTATCAATTGGGTTTTCAGAATATTGTTGTTAAAATTAGTAATAGAACAAAATTACGAAAATTTCCGATAAAAATACAATATCTTCACAGATCACCTTTATCAAATTATACTTAGGTGGGTATAATAACGTATAAGTGCACAAAACTTAGTCTTTAATATCATTTTCCTGTCTCACTGGCAAAAATACGCCAGTTCCACAGTTTTATTATTAGATCATTATGATTTATTTTCAAAGGGTAAACTAGATTCGTTCTAGACGCTTTGTATTGCGTCTCAGACTGATTGGCACTTTAGAGATCTTAACCTAACAATGCTTTGAGGTTCTTTCTGAGTTTCTTCACTTAACTTCTTGCTTTTTCGTTTTCTTTTCATATTTACTTCAATATTAACAATTGTTTTTCTACAAATAAATTATAGCTTTGAAGTTGTACTGGCGCCATTATCTCTTAGAGATTTTAATATCAAATCTGTAAAATATAAGAGAACTGTTAGGGCCAGGTTTATATCTACATTTCATCATCATTATCATTATCAGCCTATTAACGGCCACTACAGGGCCAGGCCTCCATCCTTATAGGAGAGGGGATATGGAGCGTACACCCACCACGCTGCTCCGATGCGGGTTGGCGGGCTTAGGATGATAATGTGTCATTTATTAACAATCACTATCAGATGTTGATGACAGTGACAGGGACCAACGGCTTAACGTAACGAGGTACGGAGGAGTAACACCACTAACTTCCCGAGTCCGGGCTTGGAATGTACTGAAAACTTCATAGAAGAATGAAAAACTCAGAATAATTCCGTGACCCGACATAAGATTCGACCACAGGACCTCATGATCGAAGCCAGATAGCCTTACCACTAGACCAACGAGGCAATCTACACTTACATCATCATAATTATCATCTTAATTTAACGGCCCACTGCAAGGCCAAGCTTTGAGCAGAATAGAGCTCAGACCCACCACGTTGCTCCAATCTGAGTTAGATTAAATACGTCAATGGTTGATAGTAATGAATGATGACGATGACAGTGACATGAAAACAATATATGCAGTACTAACCTTTAGCGAGCCCTTACTAACACTGAAGAAAAATGTTTACGATTTACAACCATCAATTATCAAGTGCCTACCCTAATCGAACACCTTGTGCACACAGGTGATCAGTGCACTGGGTGAGGATAAAAATATTATCGATATGCATGCTATGTTCATGCAAATATGTAATATTCTATCTTATTCACCAGGTTCTGCTTGCCATCGGCGGCTGGGCGTTCGGCTCTACTCCCTTCAAAGAGCTCACTTCCAACGTGTTCCGTATGAACCAGTTCGTGTACGAAGCTATTGAGTTCCTCAGGGACTACCAGTTCAACGGTCTGGACATCGACTGGGAGTATCCACGGTATGCAATATTCATTTAACCTAAATAGTTAAATAAATTAATAAAGCTTATTTAGGTAATAATTGAATGTTATATCGTTAAATGAGATGAAAAGGAGATATTTAGTTATGAATATGTAAACTTGAAAAACTTTGATTGAAATTTCAATATTAATATCCATTAAGAAAATATAATATTAGCTTAAAGTTCAAAATCACATGAGTTTCAGCTATACAAAAGCTGATAAGAGCTTAAAATTGACTAATCAATTGGTCAGTCTTACCTGCTAATACATATTTAATCAAAATGTTAATAGAACTAAACTTAAGATCCTGATCTTGCTCTTATAGATGTGTCTAATTTCCTTCATCCAACAGTGGAGCAGACGACCGCGCCGCTTTCGTTTCTCTTCTCAAAGAGCTGCGTCTGGCGTTCGAGGGTGAGGCCAAGACGTCTGGTCAGCCACGACTGCTGCTCTCAGCAGCCGTGCCCGCTTCGTTTGAAGCCATCGCAGCTGGTTACGACGTCCCTGAAATATCCAAGTATTTGGTCAGTACTTATTAATTTTAGACAAAATTTCTTAAGTTCTTTTGATTCTATTAAGTTTTTTTTTTTAATTTACCTACAAGTTAGCCCTTGACTACTATCACACCTGATGTTAAGTGATGATGCAATCTAAGATGGAAACAGGCTAACTTGTTAGGAGTTGAAAAATATCGACATCGTACCGAAACGCTAAATTGCTTGGCGGTACGTCGTTGTCGGTAGGGTGGTAACTAGCCACGGCGAAAGCCTCCCACCAGCCACATCAAATAGTTCAGTTCACATCAAATAGTTTATTCGTCCAAAATTAAGTAATGACTAAGATCTTTGGTGTGAGGCCATTTCGGCTACTTACTTTAGAAATGAGGAAATTCTGAATTGTGATGGTGGGATTCTTTTTTTTCTATGCATATTCATCAGTTGCGAAGAGACATCTGGATAAATTTGGAAATATCATATTTTTAACAAAAGTAGCTATACTAAAGCCAAACTCGATTGAGAATGCTTGTCAAAAACAAATTAAAAATGAAGGTAGAAATCACTAGTCATTTTACACCTAATTTTTTAAATTAATGTATTAATGACAATAAATTAGATTAGTAAGCTTAAAACTAATTAATATATTCCACATCTTTAAAAATATTTGTGTGATAAGCATAACTATTTTTCAATGTCTGGCATAAAAGTGTTGATTCTATTTATTTTAAGTATTTATGTATAATATAAATAAAAATATTCATCAGTTATCATAGTACCCATAACACAAGCTACCTAAGCTTACTTTGGGGCTATATAGCGATGTGTGTAATTGTCTTATAATTGTCCTATAATATTTATTAAGAAGTAATAACAACGCCATAATGTATACAGGATTACATCAACGTGATGACGTATGACTTCCACGGGCAATGGGAGCGGCAGGTGGGCCACAACAGCCCACTTTTCCCCCTAGAGACCGCCACTAGCTACCAGAAGAAACTCACTGTGGTAAGTAAAGAACAACTTTATACTGCTTACAGAGTAACTACTTATGAGTAAGGGTTCACCCACATTTGTGTTAAAAACACTGTTATATAAAAATTTCCATGTTACTAGATTTTTAGAATATGTATAATTTATAACACAATTTCTGACAAAGTATTAAACTAACTTTGTTTACATGCTGGCATTATACAATATGAAATAAATAATTCACTAACGATTTACATTTTCAACTTATGATGGAAAAACTGCTATAGAAAATATTAAACTGAATTTTGTATTTAAATATATCTATAAAAGTATATTGTCTATCAAGTGATCATAAAAAACATATAGATTGTTAAGTGTCGTAAATCCCAATAGGCTGTTCGAGTCGTAGACCGCATATTGCCAGCAGGTATAGCGTTGCAAATTTCTAATCTGTTAGTAACTTTAATTTTTGTAAACGATAAAGCAATAGCTGTATCAATCGTCCACTAAATGTGAGTGACCAGTACAACACAGCGTACGTAGTTTTGACGGCCGTGGACGCAGTGGTATGCGCGGTGGATTTATAAGACGGAGGTCCTGGGTTCGGTTCCCGGCGGGGCAGATTGAGAATTTTCTTAATTTGTCATGGTCTGGCTGGTAGGAGGCTTTCGCTGTGGCTAGTTACCTCCCTACCGACAAAGACGTACCGCTAAGCGATTTAGCGTTCCGGTACGATATCCTGTAGAAACCGAAAGGGGTGTGGATTTTCATCCTACTCCTAACAAGTTAGCCCGCTTCCATCCTAGACTGCATCATCACTCACCATCAGGTGTGATAGCAGTCAGGCGCTAACTTGTAGTTGATAAAAAAAAAACAAAAAAATTCTCAATGTGGCAGAAATAAATGAAGTAATTTCTTTAATTATTATCATAACATGCACATACTGGTAAAAAGCAATTGTAGCAACCCAGGTTTTGTTTTCTTATCAGGCTATGAATAATAATTTTCCGTTAGGCGGGCGTCTTGATGTGGGTTGGCCCTAGTTTTTAATAGGTTCGCGCGAAGTTTTTCTATCAGGTTCTTCCTTGTTATTTTTCTCCGCGAGTCTAAGGCGCCTGCAGTTTACCGGCCAGTAAATTCCACAGTAAACTGAGTTTTCTAAACTGTTATATTACTATAGTTGGCAGTTGCTTGCAGGTGGTAAACGTACGAACTTTCCTTTTTTTCTTTATGTTGGATACTACAAAATACAGCGAATATTTTGAACTAGAATTACTCGTAACAATTTTTTATATGGAAAACTTTTCGAAGTGGAAGCGCTGCATAAATATTTGTGTAATTTTTGAAATTAGCGTAAAGAAGTGAATAAATTAATTGATGTTGTTCCTTTGTACTTTCTGACTCTTGATGATTTTTTTAACTTTCACATGCGCTCTCAGTTTTTGCATTATTTTGTAGTCTAAAGAAACAATGATCAATACAAGCCTATATTAAAATAGAAACTCGATAAAACAACCACATTAAATTATAAGTTAAATTTTACCGAGAAAAGTCTATTAAAATAAAATGCTATTTATTATATATATACGTATTTTTTTTTATCGACTACAAATTAGCCCTTGACTGCTATACACACGTTAAGTGATGATGCAATCTAAGATGGAAGCGGGCTAATTTGTTAGGAATAGGATGAAATCCACTCCCCTTTCGGTTTTTACACGACATCGTACCGGAACGCTAAGTCTTTGTCGGTAGGGTGGTAACTAACACGGCGAAAGCCTCCCACCAGCCAGACCAAGACAAATTAAGAAAAATCTCAATTGCCCCGCCGGGAATCGAACCCAGGACCTCCGTCTTATAAATCCGCCGCGCATACCACTGCGCCACGGAGGTCGCCAAATTATATTAATAAATTATTATTATTATCACGTATTTACCGAGTCGCACTGTAAAAATATAACTTCAAAGTATATGGAAATAAAGCATTTTATTCAGTGTAATTAGCCTGCCGACCGCATAGTTCAACACTCCATACGCCCTCTCGTACCTAAAAAGGGAGGTCCTAGCCCTGTTGTTGGCTGATATTGATAACTGAAGTATTTAAATATAAACATTTGTCCCACAGGACTACTCTGCTCGTGAATGGGTGCGTCAAGGTGCTCCTAAAGAGAAGCTGATGATCGGTATGCCGACCTACGGACGATCGTTTACACTCGTCAACGAGACACAATTCGATATTGGCGCACCTGCGTCCGGTGGTGGTAAGTTATTAATACTAATTGAGCAGGAAGTTGATACCCCCCGAAAATGCCATTATCTATAATAGAACATCAGCTGGCAAGAAGACTAAAGTCTCGTCTATAATTACTTAAAAACAGAAATATCCTATCCTAACCGTTGCTTCGCAAATTATGAAACTGGAATAGATTCCCTATTATTACAAATGTGAAGTGGTATACTATAAAGTGTATTTCATTTCAATTCATAAATGCGAATTATTACCAAGCTAGTTTAACCAACACTCACAAGTAGGGACGCTCGATCTTGGTTTAATTTATACGTTTTGGCTATTAAGGAAATTAATAAAATTATATAATATGATAAAGATGCGGTGACATTGATTTGTCAAACTCAAAATATGTCAGTTTTATATAAAATTCTAAATTCTTTATGATGCTGCAGGTGTGGACTAAATAGTTTTTGGGAAAAAGACCTTCCAAAAATACGTTTCTCCCCGCCTGCAGCCCATAAAGTATTAAATTTAATATTTTAATCCTTGATTTTTCTGTATCCGTTACCTAACCTAACCAGTAACCATCAAATTTTTTGGATTATAATAATAATACTATTTGACACTTTTTAATTTTAATTTGTGGTATAAAATCAGAACCGTACATTGGTACACTTTTTGACATAGCCTGTGAAAACGTAAAGTATAAACTGATATGATATTTATATTTTTGAAATGGTCTTTTTACGACCTTTAAATTGGTAACCATATTGCTAAGAAAATAAAAAAATACAAATATATTCCCTATTTATACCATTTTGAAAATTTATATAGTAATGTCACTTCCACAATTTTACAATTCAACGACACCTCACATGTCAAATTCCTTTCAGCCGTTTAAGCAACGCTCCAAAGAATGGACATACATACATACATAAATATATACGCTTGGTTACCTCCTTCGGAAATTAAAAATGTCGCACTACGAACGTAAACCTTCTGTAATTTAACTATTTATTCTTTAGGCTGTAACACAGCGTAGATGCTTGATGGCAGAAATAATCAACCCGCTACAAACCTCCCAGGACAACATACGAAGCCACAACCACTTGACCAAAGCGACCGCATGACTATAGTCATTTGTTAACATTTCGTATCATTCCAGGTGCTGCCAGCCGTTTCACAAACGAAGCCGGCTTCATGTCGTACTACGAGATCTGCGACTTCTTGCGCGAAGACAACACTACACTGGTGTGGGACAACGAACAGATGGTACCCTTCGCGTACAGAGGAGACCAGTGGGTCGGCTTCGATGACGAGAGATCGCTGAAGACTAAGGTGTGTTGATTGTTATATTTTTATATTTATTATTTAGATGTATCTATCCACTGGTTCCCAATGATGGTGGAAGACAAATATACCAGATATATTAAACAATTTGGGAATAACACCCGATCCAACTCGGTAGAGGATTCAAAATATTACATCGTTATCAAATTCCGATGGACCTAAGACGAGAGTCTTCGACATACTGGATATGGACCACTTGGTCGCTGACTGCGGGCTTCATAAGAAGGCTTTGAGTCACCACAGGCATAAGCCGCTTGCGTGAGAATCAGATAGGAGGTTGACAAAGTAACACATCGCTCGAGTCGCAGAACTGAAGTGGCATTGGGCGGGGCACGTAGTTCCCGCTGATGGACGTTGGGCCAGTGAGTTGGCGCCTCGCACCGGAAAGCGCAGCGTTGGTCGACCCCCAACCAGGTGGACTGACGACATCAAACGTGTCGCAGGGAGCCGCTGGCAACAGGCGGCTCGCGATCGTTGTGTTTGGAAGTCCCTTAAAAAGGCCTATGTCCAGCAGTGGACGTCTATTCACTGGTACATAATTATGCTGCAGACAATACAAATATACTAAACATAGGTATAACACTCGTCCGATGTGTAGAGAATTAAAAATATTACCGTTATCAGCCGATGGACATCCACTGCTGAGACCACTTATAAGAATTTGACACCTCACAGTCATAAGCCGCTTGTATGAGGGCTCATCTAGGAGGTTGACAAATAATTCGCTCGTGTTATGGAGTTGCCTAATGTTGTCTAATGTCATTAATCCACCCAAGAAGTCAACATAGACTGCGCTTTCTGTATCGGGGTCGCAACACCAACAATTTAAGACAACAACGTCCGATTAAAAATCTCTGTTTATTGTTGATACAAGCGATTTAGCGTTCCGGAAGAAGTCAAGGGCCAACTTGTAGTCTATCTCACTCCTTACTTGCTCTTTTAGATAGACTCTAAGTTCTATTGACTCTACGAAATAATTAATATTCATATTCTATTTTCAGATGGCATGGCTTAAAGAAGAAGGTTTCGGAGGTATCATGGTGTGGTCAATCGACATGGATGACTTCAGAGGTTCTTGCGGTACCGGAAAATACCCACTTATTACCGCCATGAAACAAGAACTTGGTGATTTTAAGGTCAAGCTGGAATATGATGGACCTTATGAATCTTCAAATCCTAATGGACAATATACGACTAAAGATCGTAAGTATTTTTTGATTATTTATACACTGAGCAATAAACATATGGAATTTTAACTGTTGTCTTGAAGCAGGCGTTTTTTTGCGGAAAATTTATATGAAAAATTGTCACAATGTCCATGCTGTGCTCAAATGCTGTGATCAATGTTTTTGAAATTGTTTATAACTTTGGTTTTTTCTTCATCGCTGCAGCCAACGAAGTCACGTGCGAAGAAGAAGATGGTCACATATCCTACCACGCAGATAAAGCAGACTGTACCATGTACTACATGTGCGAAGGTGAAAGGAAACACCACATGCCGTGCCCACAGAACCTGGTCTTCAACTACAATGAGAACGTTTGTGATTGGCCAGAAAACGTTGAGGGATGTCAACACCACACTCAAGCTCCCGCAGCTAGGAGATAAGGAAACCTTAGGATAGTGTTTAGTATCTAATCCTCCCTTGATATTCGACTTAATTAATAAATACCATCAACAAATTGATACGATGCTTGGGTTATTTTATGTTACATTTTATAAATTACTTTGTTATTTAAAAAAGTTACCTTATTGTTTTCGCAAATTAACCAAAAAGGTCCGTTTTGGGTAAATTGCCAAAATTACTAACTTCAAAATTTGATGATTTCATATAACTCCATGTTCCACAATCTACAAGTCTCATAATTTTTGGGGAAACAAAGATTGACTATATATATAATTTTGGGAGCCTCCATTTCAATAACGTGTTAAAACAGTATGGAAATTGAGTCTTTCAAAATTATCGCCAAAAATGCAGTTACAAACCACAGGAGACCGACCATTTCAGCTTTACTCATGTACCATATACCAGTAAAATGGAAAAAATACAAGAGTTTTCTCAAAAATAAAATAAGTGAACGAAACGAACTAAATAAAATGTTGGTTAGAAATGAAATTCGTAGTTTTTGAGGTATTAAAACATGGCGTCTTTCTAATATTAATTTGTAAGTGATAAAGATGCGGTGATATTGATTTGTCAAACTCAAAATATGTCATTTTTGACAAGTCATTCTTTCGTGTTCCGGGCTTTGTTTTTGGCTATAACACATTTTAGACATAGACATCTTAGCTATAATAAGATCAAAACTCAATATTTAAATCTCATTATTCAGTAATCCGTTATGTACCTATACCTAACCAGTAACCATCAAATCAAATGGACCATACGTCAATAAACACTGACATCAAGAGTCAAGACCATAGATAATATAACGTATCTAAGATCCGCCATGATTATACGTAAAGTATTGCATTGTTTTGGAGAGAATAAATAATATTTTGCCCAAATAAAAGTGAATTCAGAGATTTGGCTAATCAAAACTAGATTATTAATACATGTAGTTTTTTTCAACTTATGTACAGAAAGTGAGTCTGTGTTCCATACAATTTTGGACCATCTATCTCCTTTATATTTCCGCAGTAGCAGTAAGATTAGAATAACCTTAGCATGTTATCACCAAAATACTCATTTAACACATTCCGTCCATAATCGATTAATTTTTAAACTAAAAACCACCTATATCGACTTATGTCGGGCCAGATTGAATATTTATATTTATTGGTCTTAAATGATTTTGTAGCCTTTATATGTAACGATTTAAACATTGGAGAAACCAGTTTTATAATGTGAAGTTTTATCAAGATAGAAACAAGCCAATTGCTTGTTTGAAAAGTTGTTATCAAAGCAGTTTTAAATCGTGTTATAGTTAAAAAAACTTGAATGTTGTCATAAACTCTTGTTAATACACATAATATATCTGTATCATATCGTCACTTTTTGTTGCTACTTTTAGTTGCGATTTAAAAAATAATGAAGTCGTCATGTGTAAAGGCTCTTATATCAGCGCTAGATATCGGATGATAGGGTTCGTGTGATATAATGTAAATTTTTTATATAACATTATTGGTATTTTCATGTAGATTTATTATAACAAGCCAATGAGATAACTTAGCACAACATCATATTACATCACAATCAACATCTTAATTAATTATAATTGAATTATGTAACACTATAAAATTATGAATAAATTATATTAACTGCAATTTTGTGCTTAATAAAACTTTTATGTTGTTTTATGAAACCTAAAACAGGATAATAGTTGAATTTTATAATACTCATATTTTACTTGAAATTAAAATCGTCTAGATCTTAAATTATCAAGTTCTTGGGAACATCGATGTCTAAATTATCGTCATTGGCTTGTATTAAGATTTTTCTCCCAAAGGTGCACAAATGATTGATATCAAAAAATTAATAAAAATATCATCATACTTATAAAAGCTGAATAAGTAGTACTTCATTAATTTAATTTGTCAATTACATAAGTTGTTTTCAAAATATTATTGAAATTTTTGATACTTTTAACAAATACAAGAGGTTTTTGATAAAAAAAATATAAATTTCGTGACATAAAATTAAACACAGAAAAATAAAAAAAACTAAGAAAAAACTTATCATCACTGAAAAAAGAAGTCAATCTAAAGAAGAAGAAATAAGTCAAAAAAAGTCTGGATAAAAAAATAAAAAAAAATAATTTTCATAACATAGAATTCAACACATTATAATGTTCGTAAATTGTGCTTTTGATATTATGTTTTTATGTTCAGAGATTTTTTCGTTTTTCTGTATTCGGTCTATAAGCTATATAATAGTGATGATTTCAATGACTTCATTCTATAAAAGGATCTTAAAATTCATCATATTGTGTGCCTTTGTGATAGTTATAGTATTTATTAGTTGTAAATTTAGTTTCTTCAAGCTTTTTATAATCAATACTCAAATCAGCAACGACACTGCCTAAAGCTGTCTCTATATTACTGTATCGATAATGATGAAATATATCGACAGTACGAAATTTTTGACAATATTGTGTATGTAGGTGAACTTTATATTTTTGTTTATAAGTAGGAAAAATAATTTAAGTTTTTGTAAATATTGTATTTAGATACAAAAAAGAGATGTAAGAGTATTATTAAAAACTTTTGTAAAATAATGGTTTTTGTTATTTATTTGACTATTTTCCGCAAAAAGTTTGACTTTCGTTTTTTTAAGGATAAAGAATTTATGTACTTATATAATTATTTTATTAAGGTTTCGAAAACTTTCTTCTTTTATTCATTTTGTGCTTTTCGTCACAAAGTTTGATTTGAAGTAATTTATTGAAAAACGAAAACGAAACATGTTTTACAACAATAAGTCTTTTTTTACATTTTCTAACACGACTTTAATAAAAAAATATACTCCTTTATGCCTATGGACTTCCTCGATGGTCTAGTGGTAAGCCTATATGGTTTCGATCACGAGGTCCTGGGTTCGATTCCTGGGTCGGGTCGCGGAATATTTCTGAGCTTTTTCATTATTCTATGAAATGTTCAGTACATTCCAAGCTCGAAGTCTGGAAGTTGGTGGTGTTTCACCCCCGTGCCTCGGAGAGCACGTTAAGCCATCGGTCCCGGTTACTGTCATCAACATCTGATAGTGATCGTTAATAAATGAAACATTATCACCCTAAGCGCGCAAACCCGCATTAGAGCAGCGTGGTGGGTGTACGCTCTATATCCCCTCTTCTATAAGGAGGGAGGCCTGGCCCTGTAGTAGGCTGATAATGATGACGATGACTCCTTTATGTCTTTTGTAGTGAAGACTTGAAATAAAGACCGAGTAAAAAAATAAATATGTTCTTTAAGATGAAAGTCAGAATTATTTATCGCGCTAACTTTTATTTTAAGGGTTTTAGCAAGTTATTCGAAGTTGGGTCGTTTGTGGGCAACAAAACAAGAAACTTCTGGAAACAGTACAAAAGATATACGCGATATCATCCCCTGATTATGCAGTTTGTTATTACAAAGTCTTTTAGCGACCGAAAGCTTCGCACGGGTGCAATGCTGGTACTAAAGTATGTCTCTGCATTTTGAATCTTATATATCTTGGAAAATGTTCACATAAATTACATGCTGTGAAGAGGCAATAGTGATCTATAATGAATGCACAAATTATTTAAGATACTGGATAAGGTATTTGGATAAGGATTAATGCGTAAAATCGCTTCGTAAATAAGCCATTACTTATGGTTAAAAGTAAAAGATAAAAAACATCTATCTATGTGGTACTGTGTTTGTAATATGTCTGTGTGTGAGAGTAAATCAATTACCTATATGAAATTATTATTTTTTGTCTGAATGTCTTATACAAAATATTAATTTAATTAAAACATCGCAAATTATCGCATTTTTTATTACAAGAAGGTGGTTGATGGTGTTCAAATTATAGGTAGCACGATATGTGTTGTTGAGACCAATATTATCAGCTACAAGTAAACAAGGTACTAAATCGATTTTAATTAATTTTAGTACAGAAATAATTAATGAAACCTTGGTCAAGAAAGCAAGCAAAGTACATATGGCGATGTAAAATGTCTATATACTTTTGCCATTAGTGAGTTCAAAGGAGGCCTTGACGTGACAGATTTTATCTGCTATGGCTGAACTAACCAATTTTAATGTATTTCTGTTCATAAATAATTAATAAAATAAGAAATAATCAAGAAAACATCCTAAGTTGTTCATTTTGAGATTACCTTAGAATTTTAAACTTAGAATTTGAACAGGATCCACGCGTGTGAAACCGCTGGGCACAGCTAGTCCACTATAAAACGTAAAACTTATTAAAAGAGACAAGATATATTATAATAAAATAAAGACGCATTAAAAAAACATTTTAATAAAGAAAGTCGATGTTCCAAGTTTTCACCACGGAAAGAATGATGTCGTTCGCTCAACTGAGCTCGCCCTTCTCAAAGGAAAATCAAGTTAATGAGAAAACTTCGCAAATAATATTTTTAATAAAACAGGCAAATAAAAACCGAACGTCCAGCGCTCCTCAGACTACGGTCCGACGTTTACTGCTACGCCAAGAGCCCAACTAACGAAGACATTCACCTATCTAATTTCTTAATACAACTATTTATAGATATGTATCCATAAACAAAAATTGGTTTAATGTCCTTATTTGTTTGCAATAAAAAATGTAAACTATGAATTGTTAATAATACAATACATAAATGTATCAAAATTAAATGTACATACAGAGGAGTTTATTATTTTATATAGGTACCTAACGGAAGAGTGTTTGTTCAGATTATTAAAAAAAAACAAAAGAATATAATACGCTTCTGTGGTATCAAACAATGACCAACGCGCATTAGAATTCGGTTGTTTGAACTGTGAGCCTATTGCCACAAGTAAATATTAAATCTAAGTTGAGAGCTTGTACTATGCCTGTAAAAATAATATTACTCCAAATTGGACTTGTTCGGTCGGACCAGAGTTTCATAAAAAGGTGAATTCGGAAGATTCGAGATGTTACGAGGATAAAAAAGTTTTTTTAGTAATAAATTTACGGATTGCTGTCTATTTCGTTACCACTTCAAATAAGGGTCAACATTCAAAGGAAAGCGACAGAGTTCGTTTATATTAAATTGTTCAATTTTGTGCAAGTTTATGTTATTTTTACTTAAGCTCCGTGTCTGTAGCCGACCGCTGTCAAGATACAAATGCAGACGACGTGTAACAGTAACATTACTGGTCTGTATAAATACCTTACGACGACGACATGTCGTTGCCATATAAATATCTACACAAAAAACAGAACAACATGTCGCTGCGACATTTCGTCCGCTGTTGTAGTAGCTGCTATGAATGTGCACCTTTATTTAAATTGTTACGCACCTCCGTTCCAGGGCAAAGGACACTTGGTAGGTACTAGCGGCGCCACCTTTCTAGATTCAGATAAAGTTATTATATGAATTTATTTGGAACAAACGTGTTATTTCTTGGCTGATGGGAGACTTCGGCCGTGGCTAGTTACCACCCTACCGAAAAAGAGGTCCCGCCAAGTGATTCAGCGTTCCGGTACTAGTTACCTCACCTCCATCTTATATTGCATTATCATCAACTACCACCAAGTGAGATTACAATACAAGTTAACCATTTAAGTCAACTGACTTAAATGGTTAACTTGTATTAAATTTTTAGATAAAAATAGAACCGACTCAAAACGCACTAAAAAGTAAAAAATAACTGTGTCATTTAGTTGCCTTAATTTACTAAAGCATGTCTAGGAGTCGGTGCCAGCCAAGTTTAAGGAACATTTATTTTACGTAGTAAAGCAGTTTGTGAGTTCTAGGTAACGTCCTTAAAGTAGAAACCTTGCGTGGTCATACATAAAAAATATACGTGTCGAATTGAGACCCTCCTCCGTTTTTTTTCGTCAGTTATAAATAACACTGATATTTAACTAATGATGTGTACTTCGGTACCTACCATGTTCGGTAGTCGTAAACTCGACTGCTAAACAGGCCGACATAATATTTATCTTCGAATATATAAACGAGAGAAAACCTGAGGCATAGGTGTTAACAGTCATTTATGGCAATAACACAGACAAATATTTCCTTCAAATGGAGACAGCGTTGCAGTTTGGTGGCAGAACAATAAAATATTAATAATGCTTCCATAGACTAATAAGAGTACCTCAAACCGACGTGTATGGAAGGATTAATGAGAGTGGAAGAAGCTAAGGAAGTATGCAAGGACCGAGGCAAGTGGAGGAATGTAGTTTCTGCCTACCCCTACGGGAATAAGGCGTGATGTTATGTATGTATATATAAAAATCTCATATTACAGTGTGTTGTTACTTAGATGATAATTTAAACAAAGTCGATGTTAGAAATTAATTGGATTCGAAATTCAGATCCATAAAATCCTGAACCTCTCATAAGCTAAAAAGCTAAGCTTTACCGCCGAAGCAGTTAAAATTCTATAAATTAACTATAAAATATAGTAACTGTTCGTGATATCAAATCGTTAATATCCCTGGAACACTATCAACAAAGTATTAACTCTTGGGAATCAATTTTTCACGGCAATAACAGGAAAACTTTTAGCAATTTCCAATGTCGACGGGAAATTGATGGTGCCCATTTTATTCTGGCAACATTTCGCTAAATGATTGACCTTATAGGATGGGATTTAAGGACGAATACAAGAGAATGTATTTTTATTTAACATGATTTATGATTAAACAAATAAACGTTTATTTCAGACAGGTTTATGGTTTAAGAAAATTGTTACTATTTTTTGTGCTAGGTTTTTTTGACACTTGAATTCTTTAGTTGTTCGTCATTTTAAGTTCAGGCTTCAATTATAGACCCACCACGCTGCTCCAATGTACATAGGCGGGTTTAGGATTTATTTACTAAAGTGCTAATTAAAATGAACTTCCCAATTCCCAGTTGAAAATCTTTACTCATAATTTCTTGAAAGAAAGATAAGGTGAATATTTCATGCCCCAAACAGACTCCCGGACCTCGTTATTCAAAGCTAACCACTGGGCCAATAAGGCATCTTTGTGCATAACAAACTTTACGTAATCGAGTAGGTAACAAGCTTCTAAACATCAATACTTTCTCGCCACATATCGACATTTTTAAACTTTTTGTAACGTCTTCGGCCCCAATAATATAATACTTAATAGTCAATTTGTTCGTTTAATAGATTTTTTCATCCTTATTGTAATGTACGTGAGTTAAACACAGCGGTTAGATGCTAACTGATTTATTAATTCACCCTCACTTAGTCTAACCTTACTACCTACAAACTACACATCACTATTTATACATACACTAGCTTACAACACTACACATCTCCCCTTCCTATTAAGTTTACAATAACATTTTAATACTACATATATACCCTTATTACTAACAATATAAAATTACCCATATTCTGTCTCTTTCCCTTCACCAAAAAATATAAAATCTAAATTAATGTTGTTTGAGAACATCTATAGCATAGCATATAACAATAGCATCTTTTAAACTACAATATCTTAATAGCTATTATCATTTCTAGCATATAATAATAGCATCTTTTAAACTACAATATCTTAATAGCTATTATCATTTCTATTTATGAAACCTGCCTCAATTGAAAGTTCTTTTTTTTTATATATTTTTTTTTTTATCAATTTATTCTATATTCTTTTTCCGAAGTCGACAAGCCCGTTTTGGTCTTTCTACCGTATCTAAAGCTGCTTCTGGAATCAAATCTAGTCCTACAGAAGGTATTGGAGATGCAGTAGGTGACGATGCCGATGCTTGTTGAGGTTGTGGCTGCGTCGAGAGCGATTGCTTGTTACCTTCTTGCGACTGACCTTTTTCTATTTCTCTTACGGGGGAATATGTCTCTTCTGGCTGTGCATTCTGTTTTCGAGGTCTTGTATTTACGTATTGATCCGATATACTTATCTCTGATGTAGGTGGGTCTGGTTTCCCTCCTATATCCCACGAAAATCGACTACTTTTTTGTGGTAGAATTTGATCTGTGTGGCGGCGACAAATATTTCCTTTATTTAGTAAAATTTTATATGATACTGGTCCCGTTTTTTCTATTATATCTCCTTCTATCCACTTATTATCTTTCGGAGCATAATTTCGTGTTAATATTTTATCCCCTATCTCGAATTTTCGAATGGTTCCCCCTGAGTTCTCTATTTGTTTGGTCTGGGCCTCGGCCACAATATTAGCCGTATTCGGCCGCATAGCGTCTAGTCTGTTCCGAAGACGTCTCCCTAACAAAGCAACTGCCGGTTCAACCCCCGTCGTTGTGTGTGTGCAATTCCTGTACTGTAACAAAAACCGACACAGACCAGCGTGTATGTCTTCGCCTTCGAGAATTGCTTTTTTAATCGTCTTTTTCACAGTTTTAATTGCATTCTCCCCGGCTCCGTTTCCTTGAGGTCTGTATGGAGAAGATGTAACATGTCTGATCATGTTTTTATTACAAAACTCTCTAAATTCTGCGCTTTGGAAAGGGGGCCCGTTGTCTGTTACCAATTGTTCAATTAATCCAAATCTAGAAAATAAACTCCGGAAAAACTTGATCGTATCATGTGCCGAGGTGCTACGTATTTGTTCCGCCTCTATCCATTTACTGTACGCGTCAACTGCAACAATATAGTATTTGCCCTGTATTTGCGCGAAATCCGCATGAAGTCGCTTCCAGGGTCCCGTAGGAAACTCCCAAGGATGTAACGTGGTCCTTGGAGGGGCGTCCCGTACATTGTGACAAGCTTCACACTTCTGCCCGACGCACTCTATATCCTTATCTATAGACGGCCAATATACATAATTTCTAGCAATCGATTTCATCTTGACTATTCCTAAATGTCCTGAATGTATTTCAAATAAAACCCGTTCCTGTAAGTTTTGTGGGATTACTAATCGGTATTTGTACAGAATACAACCATGATCCATGTAAAGTTCTGCGCGCCTTACAAAAAATGCATGCTCATCTTCTTTACATTTTTCTGGCCATCCAAACATTATATATCCATAAATTCGGCTTAATAACCTATCTTTCTTTGTTTCGGCTGCAATGTCTTTATAACTCACCGGTAACGTTTCATCTATGTAACATAAATAATGTTTCTCTTCTCCGAGTTGCTCACGGCTGGTTTCACCCACGAGCGGTAAGCGCGACAACGCATCCGCATTGCCGTTTGATTTTGATTTTACGTAACTAATTTCAAAATCATACGCCGCCAATTTAGCCGCCCATCTTTGCAGTCGACTCGCTGCCGTTTGTGGAATACCCCCTTTTGGACCAAAAATATACACCAAAGGTTTATGATCCGTTTTTAAAATAAATTTTCTTCCGAAGAGATATTGGTGATGTTTATGTATGCCATACATTATCGCCAATGCTTCCTTATCTAATTGGCTATAATTCTTTTCCGCGTCTCCGAGAGTTCTTGAGGCACAGCTGATAGGTCGTTCAGTGCCATCGGGAAAGGCATGTGCCAGAACTGCCCCAACGCCGTAAGCGCTACTGTCCACTGACAGAACTAAAGGTAGTGATTGGTCATAATAACATAATACTCGGTCACTAGCTAAAATATTTTTTATATCTTTAAATGCTTTTTCGCAACTGGAATCCCATTTCCACTCCTGATTTTTTTTTAATAGGGCATACAACGGATGCAACAAGGAGCTTAAATTAGGAATAAATTTTCCATAATAATTTATTAAGCCTAGAAATGCTTTCAATTGAGTCATGTTTACCGGGGTTGGAGCTTTTACAATCGCTTCCACTTTTGTCAAGTCTGGATGTAGACCATCTCGATCAATAATAAAGCCTAGGTATGATACCCTTTTTTGTAAAAAACTACATTTATTAATTTTTACAGTTAAACCCATTGCCGCCAATCTTTCGATTACAGCCCTCAGATTACTTTTATGAGTTTCTAGGTCTTTTCCCGTAACACATATATCATCTAGGAATACTACCGTATTCGATAGGCCCCTAAGTGTTTCTTCCATTATTTTTTGAAACTTTTCCGGTACGCAGTTCAATCCGTAAGGAGTTTTTTTGAATGCATAAGTGCCTATGTGAGTCGTCACCGCCGTACACGCTTGCGAGTCCGGGTGGAGAGGTACTTGCATGTACGCAGTCGTGAGGTCGATCTTTGAATATTCTTGCCCCCCGCTCAAAGCCGCGAATAAATCCTCTATACGTGGAAGAGGATAATGATCCCGTTTTAATTTCGGATTAATAGTTGATTTATAATCCCCACACAATCTAATCTCTCCAGACGGTTTAATAACCGGAACTATCGGTGTACCAAAATCGGAATGTTCAACCGGATAAATAGATCCTTCTTTTTCTAAACGACGAATTTCTCTCTCCACTGCGGCTCGCAACGCCAAAGGTACCGGCCGCGCGCGCATGAAAATCGGTTCGTTATCTGTGAGCTGTAAACGAATTTGTTTCTTACATTCCCCTAACTTATCCGTAAACACAGACGGATAGTCTCTCTTTAACTCCTCTACAAACCGATCGCGGTATTCATTGTCATTACGCTCATTTGAAATGTTATTAATACATAACTCGTTTATATTGAATTTCTGAATCCAACTTCTACCTAATAGCGGTCGACTTCCGTTTTTTATAACATATAATTTTAAGTTTTTCTGATAATTGTCCTCAATAGATGCGTCGACTAATATATACCCGACCGGTTCGATTCGTGAGCCCGAGTATGAACATAATTTAATTCTATCTTTATTTATTAAGTAATTCGAAAACAATGTATTGTAACAGTTTTCACTTATTGCCGAGATTTTGCTACCGGTATCTAATTCACATTTCAGTGTTAAATTGCCTATTTTCACGTCTACAAAATACGGTTTGTCCCCGCGCGACACTGCCCTTATGTTGTATATTTCACTTTCGGAATCATCACTTAAAAAATTATGCCGCTTTACACTTGATTTATTCACTGATTTGCACATAGCCCTTAAATGGCCTTTTTGTTGACACAAGTCACAGTTATACTGCTTAAATCGACACTTATCTGCTCGATGTCCTTTACCGCACCTCCAGCAGTGCGCGGAGGCGTTGGCAGGCCGTCCGCGGCCCCCGCCCCGTAGTGCGTGCAGGCCCTCCCGGCCCGCTTCGCCGCTCCCGCTCGCTGCGCCCGCGCCGGACGCGCCGGGCGCGCCGGCGTCGCCGCCGGCACCGCTCGCGCCTGCGTTGCCGCCGAAGTCTCCAGAATAAGCACCGCCCATGCTATTGCGGCCGCTGACTCTGTCTACATGCTTCTCCGCGGCTTCTAGTCCGAGAGCTAGCTCCACCGCCTTTTTATATGTTAAATTCCTCTCAACTAATAATCTAGCTTTAATTTCCGAATTTCGCAGCCCAATTAGAAACTGCTCACAAAGATTCTCTTCTAAATTTTGTCCAAAATTACAGTCTGTCGCCAAATGTTTTAAATTTTGTAAGAATTCGAGTATGGACTCACCGACATTTTGTTTCCGTTGACGAAATATTTCTCGTTCTACGTAAATTGACCGTTGAGGTTCTAAATGATCTTTTACGATATTCACCAATTCGTCAAACGATTTTTCCTCGGGTTTAGTCGGCGAACACAAATCACACATTAAGTTGTAAGTACGATCCCCCACTAACGTGATCAACGTGGCTACTCTGTGCGAACTTTTAATTTCATTTAGAAATATAAACTGTTCCACTCGTCGAACATACAACGACCACTTCCCGGAATAAAGATCAAACGGTTCAATTTTACCGAAAGGCATTTTCGAACTATAATTTAAATACTATAAGCACGCGTGACATAAAAAATAATTAATCCCATCCTCGTCGCCAGTGTAATGTACGTGAGTTAAACACAGCGGTTAGATGCTAACTGATTTATTAATTCACCCTCACTTAGTCTAACCTTACTACCTACAAACTACACATCACTATTTATACATACACTAGCTTACAACACTACACTTATTATGTCTAAATTGAGTTTTTTTGGGGAACAGATCGGCCGAGCGAATCCAATTTGGAATTAAGGTGTGACTACACTGTTCTTATAATTTTATTTTTATTTATTGACACTTTTTCCCATGTTTTATATTTTTCATTCAAATTTAACACTATGCTAGGAGTGATATTATTTGGATCAGGTGGCGAACGACATCAAAACCTTAGCAACTACTCACAGAGGGATAACATTATATAAATACTAGCAGACGCCCGCGACTTCGCGAGGAAAATAATGTAGAGCCAACTCTTAAAACCAAAAATACTTGAATTTTTTAGGAAAGAATGAGTATAGCGAGTAATTCTTAATATATATCTCAACGGTTACCTAAAACGATATACGACAACTTTTTATTTTGTCGATATTTCGATCCAGTTACATGGACAGTGGTCACGACGAGACCACGAAGGAAGTGAAGTCGCCTCGAACCAAAACATATTTAATCGTAATAACTCATAACACAAAGAACATTTTCTTCAGATTATCCCCTATCCTCCCACGTATGTATCTCCTAAATCAAGCAGGTTAGTGATAGTTGTCACTTATCACAGAGTGCAACGCACGGTGCAGTCTCGTCACGTCCCGTATACAGCTACGCGCGTGCCCCGTATACAGGATGCTCCGCCTTGGGAACGTTGTTTGTAGAGGTTTGGAAATGTCACTAAAAGTAGAGCTTTTAGTAAAATGTATACCATTTTCTGTTACGTGAACGAGTTTAAACGAATTAAGGATATATGTGGATACTTTTTGTTGTTTAGTAATGTTGTTTTTTTCAATATATCTCTGTCAGACCTAAAATTTAACCAGTCAAATAACACAAACGAACCATGATAATTGTCATACTAAAACCTTCATCTAGAATGACAATCTATTAGTGATAACCGCACGAAAAGGAGAATGCCAGACAATGTATAGGACTTTAACCCACTAATAAAAACATATTGTACAAAAATGTATTATGCATCATTTTATTGCATTTTTTTTACTATTTAATTTAAATTAAATTTTAAAGTTCTAGAAGTCGGAGTATTCGATACGAGCCTAACGTTGGTTATTGTCCATTTCCGTAAACAACCACATAGCACAGCTGTCACACTAACATGACAATGGCAAAGCTTCATTAAATGCATTTTACAACAACTCTGGATACTAGCCTTTTAGAGCACACTTTGATGAAAATACAATAAAAACGATTTAAAAGGTGCAATCATAAATATTTAAAAATGCGTAAAGAGTGTAAATGAAAAGGAAATAGTTTAATTACTTTCTTAACAGAATTTTATTCCAATGTCCAACAGTAAAAATGGATTATTTTAAAACATTTATATAATAATAGAATATTTTTAGTATATTTACAATTTGTATTCTTTCTGGGTTAGGATCTGGCATTCTCCTTTATACAGTGGTTTTTGAGTTTATCGCGTGGACCTTATTTTATAATATTTACTAGCGGCCCGCCCCAGCTTCGCACAGGTGTAATGCTGGTATGTACCAACGTAGACCCACGCACGCGCCGCGCGACTGCCGAACGCACGTCCCTGCATTTTGAATCTTACATATCTTGGAAAATATTCACTGAAATTACATGCTGTAAAGGGCAGTAGTGATCTATATTGAATTGGATAATGATTAATACAGTTTTGCTTTAAATCGCTTCGTAAATAAGCCATTACTTTTGGTTGAAAGTAAACGATAAAAAATAGTTATTTTGGGTTATCCCTAAGAGATAGACATATACCATCACGGACTTTTTTGTTGACCTTTTTAAGTTGTATAATACTGTACAACATTATTTTGATATATCTCCTAGGGTTTAGCCAGCATTTGCAATGTAAGCGCAAAAAATGCGGTAATTTACGACATCACATCAGAAACCTCTAAAGTTATCAGTTTTTCTCTACTACATTGTGCATGCATTATACAAATAAACTTTCGTGTTGAACTACTCTATCAGATAAAAAAAACCGCATGAAAATCGGTTGCGTAGTTTTAAAGATTAAAGCATACATCCGGATAAACATAAAAAAGCGACTTTGTTTTATACTATGTAATGATTATGTAAAGATAAACACATATGAAATGTACTTTTTATACTATTCATTTTGTACTCCACCTATAAGGCTCCCTATGTTAACTTTTCTTTTTCTTTCGATAAAAAAACCTGAAAAATATTAAATACAAAATCTGATAATTAGAAAAATATTATTACAGTCGTATACTGCTGAGTGTGCCAACGGTCTCTAGCTATATCCAAGTCCGTGGCATGAGAGGAATTCAAACACTCGTGGATACATATTATGTTGATTATTTCAATTCCGAGGAATATACGCTCGCAGTTGTTGTAACAGTTTTAAACTGTACAGTTGTTTCTGCTATTATAGACTACGTAATAAAGTCAGAAGAAAAACGGCTTAACTCACGCATGAACATCTAGCAAACGAGCATGCGGGTCACCTGATGTCAAGTGATTACCACCACCCATGGTCATTAGCAGCAGAGGCAATGCTATGTGTTGCCGGCCCTTAAGGAGTTCGTTAATTCTTTGATCGCCAGAGTGTATACCGATATATTTTGGACCTTTAAAATGATGTTTGATTAAAGCCGCGTTGCGTTGCTTGAACAAGCTCATGATTAGGGATCCCGTATGAGTTTTCTCCGTCCCAGATTTTAACGTTAGACAGCACGTTGAGCCATCGTCGTCCCGGTCAAAATCATTAAGGTCTTTATACCTAGCATCAACTATAATAACGACTTAACTGTAGATCTAAACTGAATTGCAGTTTAGGTTATTATTACGCAATAACGTCAGCTGAGTGCCTAGTGTGAGCTTTCACCAAAACAAGAAAACTTCACATTTGCGTAAAGGCAAATTTTATATGGAATCGAAGTGTCAGTGTCATAAAATTTGCGTTTACCGTTCTCGATATCGACGCGGTAAATTCTTACACTAGCCACTCTGGTCGGTTTTGGTCTACAGTTCAGTCGCTATTATTGTTAATGGTAGGTATCCTGATAGTGATCGACTCAAGAGTCAACCTAAGCTCTGATTGACACTGCGCCACTCGGCCGTCAATCAAAACTAGGTGAATTGGAAAATGAGATAAAAGTAACCCGAGACTTGTCAAACAAAGCTAAACTAATTGCACCATAGGTGCCTTTGACGACCTCCGTGGCGCAGTGGTATGCGCGGTGGATTTATAAGACGGAGGTCCTGGGTTCGATTCCCGGCGGGGCAGATTGAGATTTTTCTTAATTTGTTGGGAGGCTTTCGCCGTGGCTAGTTACCACCCTACCGACAAAGACGTATCGCCAAGCAATTTAGCGTTCCGGTACGATGTCGTGTAGAAACCGAAAGGGGTGTGGATTTTCGTCCCACTCCTAACAAGTTAGCCCGCTTCCATCTTAGATTGCATCCTCACTTAACATCAGGTGTGATAGCAGTCAAGGGCCAACTTGTAATCGATAAAAAAAAAGGTTAAACTATTCAGTCAATATAAACTCTCCATTATAAAGAGGCACTCAGCAATGACCCCACTAGCGGTAAGGCGGCAAGGCGGCCTACACAATGACATTACAAACTAATCGCCGCCATTAGCACAGAAACGCGCGCTAATAACGCCCCGCTACTTCTAGCTACTAAATTATGCATAGACTCTAAGGCCGGCTGCACGCGAGGCCAATTTATAGTTCAATGTATTCATGGGCTCCCCCTAGAAGACTGATCGGGCACTGGTAATTTGTAATGCCCATGAGCTCCATGACGGCCTCGTTGGTCTAGTTGTTAGCCTATGTGGCTTCGATCACGAGGTCCTGGGTTCGATTCCTAGGTCGGGTTACGAAATAATTCTGAACTTTTTCATTCTTCTATGAAATGTTCTGTACATTCCAAGCCTGGACTCTGGAAGTTTGCGGTGTTACACTCCCGTGCCTCGGAGAGCACGTTAAGCCGTCGGTCCCGGTCATTATCATCAACATCTGATAGTGATCGTTAATAAATGAAATATTATCACCCTAAGCCCGCCAACCCGCATTGGAGCAGCGTGGTGGGTGTACGCTCCATATCCCCTCTCCTATAAGGAGGGAGGCCTGGCCCTGTAGTGGGCCGTTAATAGGCTGATAATGATTGAATAATGATTGATGAGAAGAGAACAAGTGTTGCACGCATTTGTAATAGTTTGTTAAAATCTATAAATAAAACCTATGATTTTTTTTCCACCCCCCCCCCCCCCCCCTCTCATATAGAATCCTGAGTACATCCTGGAATCTATTCGAATCCATTTGGCTTAAGAATCTTTAAATTTATTTAAAATATTTATTGTACTGATAAGCTTTTGACATACGTGTAAGTATTTTAAACTGGGAACTTACTCTTTTGGGTTCGTTTATAATAATTTATCATACGTCATACACAAAATCGATAGAGTTGTCAATTTACTACTACATGAAAAATGACAACCATTATTATTAGAACAAATGGTAGTTAGTTCGCAGAAGTTATTTATTGTGCGATTCTTTAATCTGATAAAAAATATGTAGATATCTACATTTCACTCCATAACCGGAGTATCCTCCGAGAGTAAGCAAATGCAACATTCAATCAAAGTCAACTTCTTTTGACGGCCTCCGTGGCGCAGTGGTATGCGCAGTGGATTTATATGATGGAGGTCCTGGGTTCGATTCCTGGCAGGGCAGATTTAGATTTTTCTTAATTTTTCTTGGTCTGACCGGTGGGAGGCTTTCGCCGTGGCTAGATACCACCCTACCGACATAGACGTACTGCCAAGCGATTTAGCGTTCCGGTACGATGTCGTGTAGAGACCGAAAGGGGTGTGGATTTTCATCCTACTCCTAACAAGTTAGCCCGCTTCCATCTTAGATTGCATCATCACTTAACATCAGGTGTGATAGCAGTCAAGGGCTAACTTGTAGTTGATAAAAAAGAAAAAAACTTTCAATAGAATGTAAAATTAAAAAATTATTGTAAAACTTGTGTACCAATACCACTTGTACCTATGGATAATGATTGACTAATACGTTATGTTGATTGATTAATCCGAAGCCACAAACCATACTTTGGAATCAATTTTAAATCCTTTATCAAAATAAATATTTAAGCAAAAAATTACAGCAGTATAAATATAACATACGGCAAAAGTCGATTACGGGAAGAGATTGATTTATAGATGTAATAAAATAATCTTCACATAATTTCTCGTTCTTCATACCACTATCCACTAGCACAATAAAGCCGAACATAGATTCATCTTCTTTTAGAAGTCGGTAAAAAAAAATTCAAGTTGAGTAAGTTGATCGTATGTGATCAGCCTAACATCGTATAGTTGACATACTGGCCCGGGACTCAGGCGATAACTGCTTAGCGTATTGTCTTTGAGACTTGACTCTTGCCGGTTGGTAATTAATGTCAAATATTTATTACATGCTAGTGCACGCTCGCGACTTCATCTCCGTTGAAATATTTTATGACAGACATAAAAAGGGTTTGTTTCAAATATGTATGTTCCTGATTGTTTCAAAAAGTAATTTTCAATTTTTTTTGGAACGAAGTTTTTTATCGCGCGTTGTGAAAGGGGTCTAGACGGAAAAAATCTCACGAAGAGTTGTAACGAATTTTTTTGCTATAGTAAGCTGTTGTATTGCTTGGGAAGGAAATGACACCTGCGTTGCGGTGCTGCTGTGTGCTGTGCTGCAAAGCAAAAGCAAATTATATTTTCATATTACGATATTAGAACGTATGTATTTAGCAAGCCGTGCGTGTTATAACCTATACGCTGTTGTGTTTACGAAGTCGAGATATATATATAAATATTTATAACTTCGTTCCATTCGGGTGTCCCTTGAAACCTCTCAACTTTAGATAGTAAGCAGAGATACAGCTATATTGAAACGCACTAAGGTGTCTATTCACTCTTGACTTGACACCTTTTAAAAAGGATTTTTTACTAAATAAAAACAACCATTTACATGCACCAAAAATATAAGGTAGAGTAGGAATATATAACTTATAACAAATAATAATTATAGGCCTAGGTAAAATGTGCAAAAACCTTGCAAGTGACATATCAATTTATTTTAACAAGTATTAAATACAATACAAGTATAGACATGTTATGGTTATAGATACAAGTATTTCATACGTTTTTTATATATTTATCATATAAGTGTTTGGTAAATAGATTTTGCTCTATCTGATAGAAATCGTATCGATTCGAAATCTTAACGAACGTCGACGAGAGCCGCCTATACATTACATAGCACACTCAAATAAGTCGTAGGCCAATTCGTTATCGCCTGAATATTCATATACTCACGACACTTTTTAAAATTTTAAATACCCATTCTCCTTTTTACTTCCGCGAGTGCTTTCAGGAACCTCCGCGTCGCCTGAGACCAGTGCGTTCGTGTGTCCATTTAAATTCCCTATCTGTGCCTCCATATAACACTATTTTTTATGCTAAATCGTTTTCGGTGATGGCAGTGCGCCTATGGAACTCGCTCCCAGACAACATTTTTGAAAATAACCCTTCTGTCATTAGTTTTAAAAATCGTCTTCATAAATATTACCTTTCATTACAATCATAAATATTTTTTTATTTTATTTATATATAGTATTTTATTTATATATATAGTATTTGTATATATATTTAATACTTATATTTATTTTACCAATATTAGTATTTATGTATTAATTATTTTATTACTAGTATAGCGTTAGTAATAAGGTTTCTTTCTTTTATTTCTTGTACCCATTCGCCTTTCTATAATCTTCTTCCACTGCTAAGGGTAACTGGTAGAGATCTCTTAAAGAGATAAGTGTTTCCATGTACAATTTAATTTTGATTCTTTCTTGTAATTTGTAGCATTAAATTTTTTGGTACAAAATAAATTTAAAAAAAAAGTATTTACTTCCATAACACAATCGGTAATTTTTTAGCAGAACATTGAAGCGATAACTTCTTATGGGAGGTTAAACGCTCGGTTACGTAACGCGTTACGGCGGCAGTATGTCTGCCTTCCCTTTTCTCTCGCGCACACGACAGCGCCAGTCAGGCTTCTTCACTCTCACTCTAACCCTCAGTCGTATTTAAGTTATCACTTCTGTCGGGCGTCCCGAAACGTACACTATTTTTCTAATTAATAATGTCACTTGCCATGTTTTGCACCTACACAGTCCGGGGTACACATATAATGAACAACCCATCAGTCCGTGGCTTTGCTCGCGTGAGCGCTGTCATTAGCTGCTCGCCGTGTTTTTGTTCGTCCAAACAAATTAAGAGCATCCATCGCTTCCCAGGCATACCTGGAATTGATTCATTTGGATTCTATGTTAGCAATTGTATTGGTTTTTTAATTGTATTACAACTCAACGACACGAGAAAAAAATATTTATTTCTTGCCCGAATTTGCTATTAGATTTCTACTGAACTGAAGAAGTAACAAAACAAACTAATATCTTAACAGTATTGGATTTTTTAAAATTTGAAATATTAACTACTAACATTTAAAGCCTGCTTACCATTTTGATGCATTGAAAAAGTTCCCGGAGAACATAGATGTTTAAAAAGCACTAAACAACTACTCGTCATCAGGCTTTAATATTGAATTATTTGACGCTTGTTCTAATTTACTTTAAATTAAAATAAGTATGATATTACTACGTGTACGGGTTCGATGATATCGGATGAGAACACCTGATAACTCTGGCGATACTTTATTCAGTTTCAGCAAAAAGATCCAAGTTCAATTTCAATTGTAGTCAATCATAATCCAGAATAAAGCAATAAGGTCATTAGTAACAATATTACAAATATCGTATACATAATAATGAAGAGTTTTTAAATAACAGTTTCAGTATCAATATACCCAGCAATTAAATAAGTTGAAGATATGGATAGAAAAAAAGGAATTTAAATAAGCAAAATCACATTACAAATAAGCTTAATGGTAAATATTTTATTAGATAAACAAATATTATAGTTACAAGGAACTACTGTAGCATGTGCTTTCTCTAGTAGGTAACAACCACATACCTATTACTTTCAAACGTTGCCTATTTTAATGAACAACGTGTAAAACTGTAATGTTTCAGCTAGCACTTTGTACGTGCGAAATACATCGGTATTAAATGTCTTGGTATTTGTTCATATAACACATGTAACTACCAAACACTCATTAATCTTTGTTGAACTGTAAACTGCATTTAATCGCTGCAAGTTGTTAATAGCGCTCCGGAGCTTTGGCGGAAAATTGTTCAGGAACGCTCTGTACTGTACACTTGCATCCTAAACAGTTTTATAGTTGCACGATGCAATAACCTTTTTAACGTTTGTAAAGTTTGTCATTGTTGAATCATCTTCGTCATCGGCAAATTTTTATTGGTATACCAGCGAAGTCTCTCTATAACCTGCTAAAGGACGTTGGCCTTACTAGAAGTGCAGTAAGCTACATGTTGGAACGAGTGTCCAAAGCTGCTGTAGTAGGGAACTTCCGAATTTCACTGGTCAGGGAGAATAACTTAAACAGAGAAGGTGAGTGTTGACGCGCGTCACTAAGAGTACTCTTTTAAACATACACCCGTGTCACAAGTCTCGGGCTCTGTTCGGAATTTTTCTCTCAGCCACGCGATGGACCCGGCACCCGTACGGTTAATCCATGGAATGATAATAAAAGTCTTTTTTGTAGTATATTAAATGTATAATAATGAGTATATTTAATGTATAATAATAATCTGCATTGGCTAAACATAATCCGTTTTAACAAATAGTGACTTGAAGTCTTCTTTTGGGCATGTTGGTGCCTGTGCCAGAAGACCTCACTCTTCCATAACTAACATTATAATAATTTATGTCTAACTAATTATGTAGATGTGCGTGTTTGTGTGTGTGTGTGTGCGTATGTGCGTTGTGTCATTTTATAATTTCAAAAAGCTCCTCGATCCTAGCAGCATAGCAGCCCTCCCACCAAATTGCGTTCGGCCAAAACGTGTTCGTGTTTTAGTTATTTTTACGATACTATTAAATCTTCTTTTGGTTACGATACCTGGATATCGGGAGTTCACCCTGACCGGGTGTGTGTACAAACGCGAAACTATCGCATCAGTTAACTGCAAATGCTTCAGTCACTTCCGTCGTCGTATATACACAGAACGTGAGGTCGAAATATCCATACACGGTACGAATTTATATCATATCACGAAACTGAAGGTAAAACTGAAACTCCTCATGTATGGGCGTGTGCCTCTGTTCTAAATCCCTTCACTATTTGCGTGAAAGAGCAACAAACACACTTACATACATCCTTATAAACTTTTGAGTTAGAATATTAGTGGGATTAAAGCTAATTTATTGAAATACATCTTCACAACTCAACAGACCTAAACTCTCCTCCACTACATTATGTATGGGATCGTATAATCTGACAGGCGAGTCGTGCGCAGCCGGGTGACGCTGTTGTATTAATGCATGAGCTACCCGTAACGTTTGTCAACATAAACGGACATTCTTAAAACGGTAAACGCACGGACTGGTTGCCATCCGATAATATATAAATAATTATAATTTTAAATTAAGGCTTTTTTCGTATTTTTTTGTATGCCCCAAAATCTCTCAAAAAGTAAACAAATGTTTTTTTTTTCAATTTGCTATTGTAACTGCGTTAAAGTGTCAATGGCTCCACCAAGGTTAAAGGTCGCGCTAAACACAGTGAGGTCATACGTTGGATCCCCGTCTGTTGGATAATTGCCGATCCAACTAACATACATAATATTGACATAGTCGGTACGACAAATTGGAGGGAATTGGGAATGTACATATTTAAAATATACAGAAATGCTTAAGTAAGTTAAAGCAACTAAATGCCGCAGTTATTTTTTAATATTTAGTGCATTTTGAGTCGGTTCTATTTTTTTTATTATGTTATTATAAGAGGTAATGCAGACATGACTATTTTATAATAATATCAACAATGTATTCACTATACCTATTCCTGAAAAAAGTGTCAAACGAACAGACAGAAAGTCAACGCAGTAACATTAACATGGATTCCTAACAATAGTTAGATAATTCCCTGTTTTGCATACAGAGCCCTTATTTGGTGCTCTAGTTTGCTTAGAAGAGCATAACGTTACGTTTTGTGAATAATTACTCAATAACAGCACAAATAGCACAGTAATTATATTGCTTACTTACGGTCAAAAACGCACGATACTAATTAGAACCATTTATCAAACTTCTACATCTATAAAGTTTTTCATAAATGAAATTGAAAATGTAAGACATAGTTCTCCACCGTGTCTGTCGGCATGTCTGTTCGTGATTGACTTATTAATGGTTTTCAATAAATTAAAGTACCTAATAACAAAATTATTTTTAACTTGCTAGTCGGTTTTATTTTTTTTTTCATATTTAAAAAATGATCCCGTTCATTTTTTTTGCAAAGTTGGCGTTGGCTGAGTAATCTAATATTGCCTAAAATTTTTCGAACAATCGGTTTTTTAATACAAAGGACAGAACATTTCGAACTCGTTTCATTGGAAAGTAAGTTAGGTGCCAGCGTTTAGATCTCCGGCTGACTCGATAAAAAGACCCTATTACAATAATAACGTTAAGTTAGGAAAGGAATGAAACTTTCTAGAAAATGTACTTCTAGAATATGAATATTTTTTGAAACTCTAAGTATTATTTATTTATTTGCCATTATTCAATAACAATCAGTATATTCATTGAGACAGGCTGTCGCTGGCTTAACATGCTCTCTAAAGCACGGGGGCGTAACACCACTAACTTACCGACTCCGGGCTTAGAATTTTACAAAAAAATTTTAAAAGAAAATTCTCAGAATTATTCCAAAGACCCGGATTCGAATTCGTAATCCGATGCCACATAGGTTAAACACTATACTAAAGCCAAACTCGATTGAGAATGTTAGTCAACAAACAAATTTAAAATGAAGGTAGAAAACACAACACATTTTATGCCTAAAAAATTTAAAACTATGTTTTGTTATTTTGAAAAATCTTATTTAAAAGATATGGAATATATTAATTACTTTTAAGCTTACTAATCTAATTTATTGTCATGAATTCGTTATTAACTAGTTAATTAAAAAAATAGGTGTAAAATGACTAGTGATTTCTACCTTAATTTTTAATTTGTTTGTTGACAACCATTCTCAATCGAATTTGGCTTTAGTATAGACTATTCACTCAAAATCTAGATACTACACAGCACTAAAACACATGAAATTATATATTCATTCTTTTAACAATTTATTTTTGAAAAATTAATATTTAATTTGTGTAATTAATGAAATTAAATTTTTATTTCGCAACTGATTAAAATTAAATTTAATTAGACGATGCTGTTTCATTAAAATAATATTAATTGATGTAATCTTGAACATTTTGTTGTATTCAATGTTTTGGTGTTGAAATATGTTACATTTCTATTAACGAACTAGTACTAAAATATTTGACATTGAGTTAGTTAGTTGTAGTTTAAAGTATTTCGTTAACAAACGAACAACAAAGTTACGGAAGAGTGGAAGGTGTTTAGCCACGGTTGGGCAACTTTGAGGAAATTCTATGATCACTCAACGGCGTCGAATTAGCACCCTCCTTTGTTATGATAGCCTGGTACTCGGGCCGGAAGGATCCTTACCAGATAGTCCTAGGTTTGAAACCTGAGGACCAGCTAGTGATAAAAGTACGTTATAGAGAAGGTATTGAGATTTCGTGATTTCACACATTCTACTTTTCATCACACTAATTACAATAAATTTAATAATAAAGTAGACCAGCAAATGAGATTCGAAACTAGAGCTCAGATATCATTATAGATTGGCTTTCCATTCATTTATAAATTTCGTTCGTTTTGTTTATCTATTTAATTGCTTTAAAGCTAATTAACCGGCGTTTATTCACAAACAGTCTGTAGGCATCTTAAAACTATCCATGCGCGTGCGCAGAGCATCCAATTATTCAGTTCTATAGACAGTTTCTTTGCGAACGCGCGCTTTAGCGCAATTTCTTCGTAAACTTCCCGCGAAAACAAAAACAAACCAACGACAAACATTTTTTTTCTACGATAAGACGAACTGTAAACAATCGATTCGATATTTAGAAAATGCTGTGATTTTTTTTGTTACTGAAAAAAATTACAAATAAGTTTTAATTAAACTTTTGAATTAAGAATTCCGTGTGATAGTGAAGTGAAAATACCTTTTATCGATTGTTATAATTATCGATGTTTTAAGTGAAAATGGTGATCCGATAATTGCAAGGTGCGAATCGAAAAGGAATGCGAGTGGATTGGAGGTGAATGCATATTAATTAAACTACTTTCTTGTTGCTGGTTTACGAGCACTGGATTAAGTTTACGTAATTTTTATTATATGTTTCGTTTGTTGCATGATTTATTGTTGGCAATTAAGTGTATTGTTCTTATATATCAACATATTATTATACTTGCGGCTTTACTTTAAATATGCTGCCTTTGATTTAATTATTACGCCTTATGAAAATATCATTTCACTTGTATTATTAATGTACAATTACGTATACTACAGGATTCAAAGGATTTTTTTATTAATTTTGGACATCAACCATTATCTTTATAAGCCCATTTATATATATTTGTAAATTTCAATTACCCACTAAAGGGACCTTTTTATTTTCAACCTCAATTCATTCACCAACATGAAAATACCCTTTTTTAATTCGTTTGTTTGTTTGTTTTTTATCATCATTATTAGCATAACTTCTAGGTTCACTTCAGATCCAGGCCTCACAGAAAAATGAAATTAAGGACCTTAGCACGCCAAATGCAGGTTGGCGGTATGTTAATGTTAACTATTGTAACAATAATTATCACATGGTGATGGTAATGACCGGGACCTACGACTCAACGTGTGCTCTAAGAAGGGTTGGTAAATATGGAACACTACCAACTTCCTAACTTACAGCTTACAGTAAAGCAAATAATTATGAATTGGGAAATTGGTAATGGCCAGTGAACTCAAGAAATGTTAAGCAACTCTAATTAAATCATTAACTTCTCTTAAATAATACTAGTTTTTTTCAACTATTGCATAGAGTGGTGGGTAAACTTAAAAAGTAAGGTACAATATTTCAATAATATTAAAGAAATTGAAAACATTTATAATTTTTAAGTAATAATAAATTTTTGACCTTAACAAATATAATGAGATTACCTCAATGTGGAATGTTGGTTCAACAATGATTGCTCCCATAGTCGTTTCAGTCAACGGTCTTCTAGCGAAAAGCTTTGACACACATCAAAAGCTTTCGCTAATTGTTGGATAAAGGGTCGGATACTGATGGTAGTAATTCTTTGATAACGCCGCGCATTGTGAGAAGGTTTTTCACTACTCGACGTAATCATGGATTGGGCTTGGATGCCCAGACCCGGGTCCCGTAGCAGGCGGAATCACTTTTTTTTATTTTTAATAGTGTTTTATTTTTTTATAATTTTAGAAGCATTGTTAAAAAATTTTTAAAATAATTGTAAATAAATAAATGAGTGTAAAAAATAGTAAGTATAGTAAAAGTTCATAATAACTAATATATACAGGTATCAACTAACATGAACCTAGACGTAACTCGATAGGTATTTGTCATTAGCGACCGCATTTGCGCGGTTTCTGAATTAAGTACACGTTATAATCCTTCAGTGGTATGCGACCTCTTCGACAATTAATTATTTTGGAGGGGAACGACCGCTAATTAACCATAGCTTAGCCGCAGGCATACACGTCACAGCGTGGTAGTGATTTAAGCAACACTATATCAGAGTATCGATACTATTACGAGTGTATTATTTCATCGATAATATCATCATATCATCACTATTAGCATATTTTAACAGTCCAACTACCTAGCCAGGATCCCTTTTTGTAGGAGATGGGATATGGAGCTAAATTCACCACACAGTTTCAATGTGGGTTGGTGGGCTTAGGGAGAAAATGTGAATCTCTTTTAAGGATCACTAAGGGAGTATAGTGTTCGGGAGGGCTTAGCGTCCTCTCACAGACATGGGGTGTATCACCGTACCAACTTTCCAACTCCGGGCTCAAACTTTCTAGTGATTTCTGAGAAACGATCAGTATTTAACAGCCTGACGCAGGACTCGACACCAGGACCTTGATTATTAGCCGTTGAATTTAACCACTGGACCAACGAAGCAGTACCGCTACTATTAATCCGCTTCTGAAAATAAGGAGAATTTCTACCCGTATCTATAATGTAGCAAAAAGAAATAATGACATTTTTTTTATCGACTACAAGTTGGCCCTTGACTGCTATCACACCTGAAGTTAGGTGTTGATGCAGTCTAAGATGGAAGCGAGCTAACTTGTTAGGAGTAGGACGAAAATCCACACCTCTTTCGGTTTCTACACGACATCGTACCGGAACGTTAAATCGCTTGGCGATAAATCTTTGTCGGTAGGGTGGTAACTAGCCACGGCGAAAGCCTTCCACCAGCCAGACCAAGACAAATTAAGAAAAATCTCAATCTGCCCCGCCGGGAATCGAACCCAGGACCTCCGTCTTATAAATCCACCACGCATACCACTGCGCCACGGAGGTCGTCATTCTTTCAAATGAGTGTTAAAACACTTTAAACGAACTCTTCACGAACTTATTGGTTTCAAATGTACTTATTAACGCAATTCGTGTTAAAAATCTTAAATACTTATATTTTTATTTTCTCATCGCTCTGTCGCAGTGGAGGCAATTACGAACCGCGCTCTTGTGTTGAGAGATTTTTATTTTTAAAATGCCTTTCGAATCGAACATCAATTGGATTTGATAGTATTCTTGGGAATCGAGTGACATTGAAGCAGTGTCGAGTCGAAACGCAGCTTTAATTAGTCGGAGGTCAGCCTATTTTTTACCCGACTGCGTCAGAAGGAGGGTTATGTTTTTCGAGCGTATGTATGTATGTATGCCCATTTCTTCGGCACGCGCTACAGCCTAAACGACTGAACGGATTTTGACATGTGAGGTATTGTTGAATTTGTAAAAATTGTGGTAGTGACATAGGCTATATAAATTTTCAAAACGGACGCTTTAATTATCGCGAGTAAAGGACTCGGACTATATGTTATTTCTTTCTCTTATCTTCGCAATATGTCTATCAAATGAAAGGTCGTAAAAAGACCATTTCAAAAATATAAATATCATATCATGTTTATATCACTGTTTTAACAAAAAATGGAAAAAAGTGTACCGTGTCATTTCTATACCATAAACTAAAACAAAAGTCTCAAATAAAATTATTATTATAAAAACAAATAACCCGACTGCATAGAAGTTATGAACTGAAAAGAGAAAAACAAGGATCACTGTATCTATATAAAATTCTAAATACTTTATGGTGCTGCAGTCGGGGACAAACGTAGTTGCAGTTGGGTTTTTTGTTTTTATAATAATATTTTTTTTCAGAGAGATCCTTTCATTTAATAAAGGATATGGTGTTTACATCCACCACAATGTTCCAAAAGGGATTGGTGAGGCAATAAAGAGAACCTTCAACCTTCTGGCAACGTAATTCGTAAACATCATGTTGAAAATATCATCGCTCTGTCGCAGCTGAGGAGGCAATTACGAACCACGCTCTTATATTCAGAGATTGTTGTTTTTAAAATACCATATCTGAAGTGACTTTGATACAGAATCAAGACAAAGTAAATCGTTAATTGGTTCGTTTTATGCCTCTTTTTCTCCCTGCTGCTTGGTACAGCAGCTTCTCTTTTTAACCGACTTCAAAAAAGGAGGTTCCAAAACTGTCCAGTTTTCCACCACACTGTTCCGATGTGGATTTGCGGGCTTATAACACCGACTGACTTTAAGCTTTCCAATCCGGGATGTTATTGACTGTTTATTTTTTAAAAAAAGTCATTATTTTATAGCCCGACTCTGTACTCAAACCCAGAACCGTAATCCTAAACCAGATAAGCTAAGCGTTTGACCAGTGCTCAGCTTGTTTAGCGATAACATATCGAAAAAATTTTTAACAAAAAATAGAACCGACTCAAAACGCACTAAAAAGTAAAAAATAACTGTATCATTTAGTTGCTTTAATTTACTTAAGCATATCTATGAAGTCGGTGACAGCCAAGTTTAAAGAACATTTATTTTACGTAGTAAAGCAGTTTGTGGGTTCTAGGTAACGTCTTTAAAGTAGAAACCTTGGCTGGCACCGACTCCTAGATATGCTTAAATAAACTATAGCAACTAAATGACAGTTATTTTTTACTTTTTAGTGTTTTGAGTCGGTTCTATTTTTTGTTAAAAAATTTTATTTCTTACTTTTTAGTGATTTATCTCCACGTAACGTACTCGTACTATACTGTCATAGTATATTATACGGCACTAGTAGCCAAAAAGGTACCGATACCGAGACAAAAACCGAAATCGCTGTAAGCGTGCCTCCAAAATTTGAAGAGTTCCTTCAATTTACCCAGGATATCATCATCAGATCCTAACATGATGATAATGAGGCCACCTTGGAAGTACGCCCTTTCTAATAAAAAAAGAATTATGAAAATCGGACAATTCTGTAAAAAGTTATGCGTGGTCATACATAAATATATATATATACTATATATATATATATATATATATATATATATATATATATATATATATATATATATATATATATATTTGTGTCGAATTAAGAACCTCCTCCGTTTTTTTCGTCGGTTAAAAATGAGAAATTATAAGTACCTGTCTAGCTACTAAACGCACTTCATATATATTATTATACTAAGTATAATTTTCGTATCAACATCCAATTTATTATTTTGCACTCAAAAACATCAATAAAATCGGAATTTGCGAAAGTTGATACGATATCTAAAATGCTAATGCAAAACACTTTTACTTAATGAAGCATCAGCTCAAGTCTGTGTTTAGAATTTTTTAAAGTTGGCTATTTTTTAGTATTTTTAAGTAGGTACAGTTTTAGAATTATTTAGTATTTTCCGTGCGAACGAAGTCGCGGGCTTACGTTGGTTTCGTCTGCGTGGAAATTATTTACTAACGTGTTAACGTATAATTTTTTCTCTTAAGCCACTTTATCTATTGATCTTTGATTTGAATACTACCTTTTGATTCTATTACAAGTTACTCCTGTACTGCAATCAAATCTGATGGGAAGTAATGATGCAATCTAAAATGGAAGCTGAATAACTTCAAAGGAAAGGATGAAATCAACATCACTTTCGCTTTCTGAATTTCTGAGAGAGTGGTAACTATCCACAGCCGAACTCTGAAGACCTCCACCAATTTAGAAAGGACATTGCAAATTTCAGGTCCATATTTAACTATTTTATTTAAATACACAAGGAATTTTAAACAACTACCCATGTTTCATAGCAATCATTTGAAAATATATCAAAAATATAAGAATTTCAAATCGATTTTTTGTGTTCTGAATCACGTGACCGTCGTCGTAGTATGAAAAGTCAAGTTTTATCAACCTTCATAACTTTTATCAGCGACTGCTTAGCTACAAGCAACTTTATTAGTATTTAAATAGAAGATCTGTACTATTTAATGACATATATATCATCTCTGGACATTGGAATCTAAACCAGGACCACCGTCTCATAAATCCACACCATACATGCCACGAAGACCGTCAAAAGGCTTTTAGTAACCTCTTCTGTCCTGGTGTCTGTAATGAAATCTTGTAAATTTTTGACCCACTTCCTGGTTTCAGTTGATCTAAAATTTTGCATGCATATAAATATCACGTGACAATACAATATTATGATGACATGAAGCTTATATGAACTGATATTGGAGTTGGAAGGTGGCTGAAGGTTTGATGTAAAAAAGATTGTAATATAAAAATAAAACTCTTAAATAATATATGAGTTATTTAACATCGGTGCCATTAAATAGCTGATTGAACTATATGTGTGTCTGCATCGCCGTCAATCCGATTAGTAGATAGATATAGCACATAGGTAATTTGTTATTTTACGCATTTTAATGTTTTTATGTTTGTTCACTAACGGAATTTAAGGCCTATCTTTTTTGCTTACAAAACCTATATATTCTGCAATATCTAAGCCAAAAATCATAACCATATAGTATTACCTTTCACATACCACGGCACTGCACGATCACGATGTTCAACCGAGCTCGAGTCAAATGTCAACTACAATATAGTATCGATGTCAACATACCGAGGAGCGTGAACGATCAATATCACACCAGTACTCATGACAATAACCATATCCGATTACGCAAGAAGTAGCAAAATAATGTCTTTTTAACCGAATTTTAACCAAAGTTTAAAACAGACACACAGATAAACATAGTAAAATTTACAACACATTACTATTTTAGAAATACGTAATTATGTTTTTAGCTCCCGACATAAAAAAGAGGAGTGTTGTAAACACATTATGTCTGTGTTTTTGTGTATCTATATGTCTGCCTAACTTAATATGTTACGGTCGTTTTTCTGTGAATATTGGCGTGATCCAATCCGAACATATCGGCACTTTTTTCTATTACAATGATTAATATTCTGTAAATTAGTTAAAAAATTTGATGGAGAATATATATTTTTTTGAAGTGAAACTGAACAGTTGGATTTTGGACGAGGTTATGGGAAAATATATATATACATATATGTATATATATATATATATATATATATTGTTATATTGAAGTGATCAGCAAAATCAAAGGGTTTATTTTAATTCTAATTCCAGTTAATTTCTAAAAAAGTAAGTAATTACGACATCAATGATAGTAATAATTCTATTACAATTAATGAAATTCAATAATAATCTTTGTAGTAATAAGCTAAAATGAAATAATTGTAGAATTTGTATTTATGTCTATGATAATAAAAGCCTTTTATTAAACTTTATCTAATTTAACTTTATTTAACCAATTTCTGTAAAGTTGCATATAGTAAATTATTTTTCGAAAAATAACGTCATAAAAAAGTTTCACTTCTTACGAATGTACGTTAGTACACGCGCACATTGTTTTTTATGTATGACCACGCATAACTTTTTACAGAGTTTTCCGATTTTGATAATTCTTTTTTATTAGAAAGGGCACATTTTCAAGGGGATCCTATTGTCATCATGTTAGGATCTGATGATGATATCCTGGGAAGATTGAAGGAACTCTTTAAATTTTATAGGCACACTTGCAGCGAATTCGGTTTTTGTGTAAGTATCGGTAGCTTTTTGGCTACAAGTGCCGTATACTATAACAGTATAGTACGAGTACGTTACGTGGCGATAAATCACTAAAAAGTAAGAAATAATTTTTTTTAACAAAAAATAGAACCGACTCAAAACTCACTGAAATATTTAACGTAGTAAAGCAGTTTGTGGGATATAGGTAATGTCCTTAAGGTAGAAACCTTGGCTGGCACCGACTATTAGATATGCTTAAGTAAATTAAAGCAACTAAATGACACAGATATTTTTTACTTTTTAGTGCGTTTTGAGTCGGTTCTATTTTTTGTTAAAAATTTTTTCATAATTATTATTAAAATAAAATCAGCTAGATGTCACGGCACTGTTGTTGGAGTTTATATTTTAATAACAATTGGATTGGATTGAATTGGATGGATGGATTGGAATTTGGATGGATGGATTGGAATAACATTTGGACAACAAGTCATATAATAAACAGCTAGAAGTAGTTTGTGTTTAAGATGTTGAACTGATGTATTTTAATCATATATAACTCAGCCAAATATAACTAACCCACTTTAAATTACCTCACAAAAACATCGGAAATATTTTTTTTCCACTCAATAGGAAACAAAGTACGAAAAGTTAGTATTTCGTTTACAAAACTAATTCATTAGCGCACGTGAAGTATAACTGAATAGATGAGCAGGCACTGGTATCGTATGCATAAAATAACGATTACTTGATAAAAAGAAACTTGGTCGAGTCAGGCGAGTATGGTTTTTTGTTATCGATCGTGTAACGCGACCCGATACGCAATGGAAGACTTGTTGATTGTTAAAGACAGATTGCAAAAATATGTCACAACTCATAACCAACAAAACAGAGATCTTATATTTATTTTTAAATCATTCCACTGCATTTGAAACAACCTCATTAAAAAGCGAAAAATAATACCTTCATTTAGTCATAACAAATAGTCGAACTTGGCGTTTCAAAAGTGCTTGTAGACAAAGCCAAATTTCAAATAAATCAATTTTAGATTTTTTTAATTCGTGAAAAATTGTCAACTACTATAAGGTTATATACGTATTCCCCTTTGGGGCTTTCGTAGGGGTAATACCCAGAGAACATAAGTGAATATAAATATTAGATGATGTAAAAGATTTTAATATTAATTTTAATTAAAAAAAATAAGGGAAAATGCTGGGGATCCGAACAGTGAACTAAAGAGGGGCGGAGACGAGAGGTGCAATTTAAGTTTGAGAACATAAAAGGCAACATCAACCATAAAACTGTCGAATATTAACCATTTATTTTTTAAACCTCAACAATATCACGATGTGAATCGTTTATGAATAAAAACAAAATATAATTTTTAGTGAAACCTTTACGAAGTATAAATAATAATTGATATTAACATTTAAAAGAATTCCTATTTCTATACAAAAAAACAAAATGAAGAATTTCAGTAGTTCGTCAAGTTTATAATATAGTTCTTCTATAATTCAATATCCCGTACAACACTCATTAGACAAGTTCATTAGCAGTATATGTATGTGGAATCGTACATCAATATTGCATTAGTACAACAAAAACCTTCCTTGTAACAACTTTCTTGTACCAGACCGGCGCATCAGAAACGGGACGACTTTCTTTACACTAGAAATTGACTAGAAAGGAACTGTGTAATCTATTTGTCATTAGCAGTACCTTTCTATACTATATTTTAATCAAGAGAAAAAGTAAATGAAAAGTTAGAAAACTTTCCTCCAAAAGTTTTACAATGATAATCTTAAAACAACATTAATATGATGGCAGTAAAGCTAGCATAGCAAATAAATAAATCTTTAACCTTTATCCAAATAATTTTACTTGCATTAATGCGTTTACACATAATTTTAATAATAAATAATAAATATTATAGGAGAATTACACAAATCGCTGTATAGCCCCAAAGTAGACTTAGGTAGCTTGGGTACTATGATAACTGATCAATATTTTATACATATTATACATAGATACTTATAATATACAGATAAACACCCAGACACTGGAAAACATCCATGCTCATCACACAAACATTTTGTCCAGATGTGGGAATCGTACCCACAGCCCAGGACGTAGAAGTAGGGACACTGCCCACTGCACCACTCGGCCGTCGTTTTAGAGTTCCGTACCCAAGGGTAAAAGGGAAATGGACCCTATTACTAAGACTTTACTGTCTGTACGTTTGTCTGTAACCAGGCTTTACCTCAATACTCGCTTGAACTGCGGTAGCTAGACGTTTGAATTTTACACCAATTATCTTTTTCTGTTGCCGCTGTAACGATAACTACTAAAAACAAAATAAAATAAATATGTAAATGGTCTCCCGTACAACAACCACGATTTTGTTGCCCCATTTTTGCTCGATATCAATAAATGGTTACATGTAGGCAAATAAAAAATATTCACAAAATAATTAACTGTATTAATTGATTACCCAGGGTACGGAAACCATCGTGCGCGATCCCGACTCGTACTTGGCCGGTATTTTGCCTTATTTTTTAACAAGACCAAAAAATATTGGTTATATTCCCCTTCGCATCTAATTTAATGTCACCTGCTTCAATGTAACCTATGCTGCCTATTGAAAAAAAAGAAAACTAATATTTCTAAGCACGAGCTTTTAACAAAGAGCTCTTATTACTAAAGATCGGAGACAACGCAATAATACAGATCACTGGCTATAGATGGTAACGGCCGTCTGATGTTCCACACATATAAAGTTCCCGTTTCCAATGACCGCACCAAATCGACATTTAACACATATCACTATGCAATAGAAACCGCTCCAAAGAAATAGCGGGTCCGAATGTATTGGAGAATTTATCAAATAAAACACGTTTTTAACCAACTTCATATAAAGAGACGTTCTCAATTGTTTGGCTCTAAGTTTTTCCATATTAGTCCAAAAAGTTTTCACAAAAATCGGTTAAGTATCAGGTTATCCAATCCCAAGTATCAAGGTTTCAAATCACTAGCTTCTGGGTTCGAATTTGGGGTCGGACCAGGGATTTTTTTATTTCTTGAGAAAGAATACAATAAGGAACTTAAGCTAACTTATCCTAATAGCTATACAAATCATGCCCACGTGGAATGGTGGCAAGAATACTGGCTGCATTTCCGTGTTGGATAGCCAGGCTAATCCTTTGCGCAAAAAATGAGCCAGCCCTTCGGTCACCAGTTGAGGCAATTAGGCGCGGTGAAATATTACGGAAGAATTTTTTGGCGCTGCCACTCCGTGGTCCAAGGGTCTCCACGGCAAAAGGAACAAATATGTAACTCTCTGTCAGAGAGGCATACTTGTGCCACTTATCGGTTTCAGCCTTTTCTACTGCGGCTCCCGGTCTGGAATTTAATATTACTGAGTTTTTCTTTCGTCCAAGAAATGTTTAGTAGATAAATTGTAAACCCGTAGTTAAGATGTTGGTGGTGTTTACACCGCCGTGCCTACGAGAGCACGTTAAGCAGTCGGTTCCGGACTTTATCTTCAACATATAATAGAACCAAAATGATACATTATTAGCAGCCCGTTAAAATCATTGTCAGCCCGCCAACGCGCATTGGAACAGAGTGGTGAGTCTAAGCTCCAACCTACTCTTAAAAGGAAGACCTTGTAGTAAGCCGTGCTAGTGATGATGCAACTTCTCTTCTAAAGTCAGTCGATTATGATTGCGTCTGAAGATAAAAATTATGCAATGGATTGAACCTACTAATGAAATAGTATAGCTCAATATTAGTTATTATTTTATAGATGTACAGACCTCAATTTGTTCTATACAAAATAAGACCGGAAGTCATATTATTTTATATACTAAATATTCCGGTTAACAGATTGTATTGTTACGTATTCACAATAACTTTTTTATTTCCTAATTAGTTATAAAAAGTAATTGTTTAAGAATTCACAGAAAGATTAAGTTTTGTTATATAAAAATCGGCCTTAGGGAAAAAGTTATTATTACCTCTTCTAGAAATATTATTATAATAATTTACCAACATACTTATTGCTGCCTGCTGCATAGTGATCTGTATGAAAGGTATGGTCTCTCGGTGCAATTACAGGCACAAGAAGCTTAACACCTACACCTGATTTCGATGGACATACTCGTATAGGTGACTTTGTAGGTCGTGTTCCTTGCATGCTCTGTTTTTTTTAATGATAGCTGATTTAGGACTGTGTGCACCAATATTTGGGTTATCATAACCAACGATTAACATAAGCTAAACGTAAAATTTACTGTCACGACAACCCATACGCCGGTTAAGAACGTAAGCTCAGTTAAAATAACGGCCCGGTTTACGTCCTTAACCGGCGTACGGGTTGTCGTGAACAGTAAATTTATAGTAAAGTTATGTTAACCCTTGGTTATGATAACCGAAATCTTGGTGCACACAGGCCTTATACACATAATCTGTTCCTATTTATACTGTACCATACTATAATATGCCACAGGGCTGCCTATCAATAATTTTTCTACAGTCCTGTTTTGTGGAGGTAGTAATTTATCCTTTACTCTATTCCTGGTAATGTGTATGCACTATTAGGCACATTATCACTATTACTGTTTTGTAATAACTATTTTGATAATTCTTTTTTTATTAGATAGGGGAACATTTCCAAGATGGTCCCATTGTCATTATGTTAGGATCTGATGATGATATCCTGGGGAAATTGAAGGAACTCTTCAAATTTTGGAGGCCCGCTTACACGCGGCATGCGATTTTGGTTTGTGTCTCGGTATCGGTAGCTTTTTGGCTACTAGTGCCGTAAATATACTATGAGAGTATAGTACGAGTACGTTACGTGGCGATAAATCACTAAAAAGTAAGAAATAAAAAATTTTAACGAAAAATAGAACAGTTTCTACTTTAAGGACATTACCTAGAACCCACAAACTGCTTTACTACGTTTAATAAATGTTTCTTAAGCTTGCTGGCACCGACTTCTAGATATGCTTCAGTAAATTAAAGCAACTAAATGACACAGTTATTTTTTACTTTTTAGTGCGTTTTGAGTCGGTTCTATTTTTTGTTAAAAATTCTTAAACTAGAAGATGCCATTTCGTTCACGTAGAATTAAAAAAATAAGATTACGAAAATAAAAATAGCCTTGAAAGTTACTCCTTTCAACTTATTACATTATATTAGCCCTCATCAATCATCATCAATCACACATCAATCATTTTCCACGTTTTTTCCACATTGATTTCATTCCATTCATTACACAGTTTAACGCGTTCAAACAAACAAACTCTTCATCTTTATAATATTAGTACAGATTAAATGAATTATATTTTCTCTATCATTTATTTATTTACAATTATTTTTTAATTTTTCAACAATGCTTATATAACAATGATAAAAAACACTATTAAAAATTTATAAAAAAGTCCAGTCCGCTTGCTGCGGGGCCCGGGGTTTCAAGCAACCGGTAGTCAGGTCTCCAGAGAGAGGAACCTTCTCACAATACGCGACGTTTCAAGAATTACCGCCTTCTGTATCCGACCCTTGAACCAACAACTAAGCGAAAGCTTCTTAAGGTGTTGTTCGAAGCTTTTCGCTATAAGACCATTAACTGAAACGACTATACGAACAATAATCGTCGAGTTAACATTCCACAAGGCGGTAATCTCGTGAGCAAGGTCCAAATAGAATGTTATCATTGTTATGTATTATATAATGTGATTTTATCATCATCATTATCATTAAATTTTTACGGACCAGTACAAAGCCTTCCTTCTTTTGGAATATAATTTTTTAATCGGATTAGTAGTTTCGAAGATTAGCCCCAACAAATCTATTTACAAACTTACAAACTTTACCTCTTTATAATATTAGATTAAGACTTTCTATAACTTCAATGCGGCAAATATCGATTTAAAATTATGTTAAGTACATAATGTTTAACATAATTACTTCCTGATTCCTTTCAGTAGAGTAACTTTCTTTATAATAACCAGCTATTAGCATAATATTCTTAAAATTCCGGAACAAGCCGTGTAAACAAAAACATTCAAGTGTTTACTTCGAACAACAAATTATAAGGTAGAGTGGGTAAGTAGGTTCAAACTGGCACGCTAGGGAAACGTCGCCTAGTGTTTGCACTACCGATGGAAATGCTTATAAAAACAACATTCTTAATATAGGAAATATCTATTAAAATAACTTATATATCCCACTTCCTTCCTAATTCCTTGATGTTATTAATGCGAAACTTCGTGACTTTATTTGTATGCTTTCACGCAAAAAGTATTGGACGCATTTGGCACAGCGCACTTAGAACATCGTCATCATCATTAGACCTATTTTAATGACTTGCTTTAAAGTTAAGTCTCCTTATAAAAGAGAAAACATGGATGGATGGTGGCCCCCCTACGCTGTTCCAAAGTGAGTTGGAGGGCTTAGGGTTATAAAGTTTGCCTTTATAACACTAATCAATGTTATTGATAAGCAATGACCGTACTGACAACTTAGTGTATTCTTCGACCTCTTCGAGGTAGAAAAATGTCCAATTCCATCAACTTCCCAACTCCAGACAAATTTAATTAAAAATTATCGGAAGAAAGAAATTCATTAAAAAAGTTGAAAATTCGCCTATTTTAAGCATGATTACTTGACAAACACTTTTGTATTTTGATACACCAATTTCATCTGTTTGTAGTGATTTTATCACCGGTTAGAAATGCAGGCAAATGCTGGGTAAGAACACCATCTGAAGCTATATATGATACCAACTTATAAACGAACTGACAAGACAAATATCATGTCATATTCGTGTCTTATTGTATAAGATGTCTGCAGCGCTTTCTCTCTCTTCGATCTATCTGATACCTACGCATTCTTTATAAAGACTCCATATGCTAATAAGCAAATAAATAATGCTAATATCTGGATGTTAATGCAGCGGATCCGTTAGTCACCGCGCTGGATGATGTACTGTTACTTCACTACAGCCATGCCGTTTTACACCAACGACCACGACACGCTTACTACAAGAGTATATGAGATAAATAAATAATGCTAATATTTGGAAGTTACCGTCACAGCGATGCTCAAACGACTACGACACGTTTACTACAAGAGTTTTAAGCTATTTTCTTAATTCTTATTTCTTCTTCTTATTAACTTCTTTTTATTAACAAAGCGCATTCTATTATAGGTCACATCTACCATCATGGGAGGTCGTTAAGCTTATTTTTCATTCATATTAATCCCATATTTCAGATAAATCGGATGAAGGACTACCAAACACATATATACTTAAATAATATTAATGTATAAAATATAAAATGTATTTGTATACATTTTTTATTAATTTGATATGTTTATTATGCAGTTTTGACGCTGTTGCCAATAAGCAATAAGATTTCAATAAAATGCAACTAGAAAGCTTTCTATTTGATTACAATAGAGGTTCCAAGACTGCTGCTCGGATCAATTGGCGTTTCTATAGCCTCTAAATTAACACAGATTTAGTCTGGTAGCAGGTTTTGGCCAGAATATTTATCAAAATAAATATTTCTTTATTCCTTGTAGACTTAGTTTACATGCACTTTTGGAACATCATGTTAGACTATTTATAGTGACTCTACCACCAGCTCGGAAGATAGGTTTCACATGGATAAAATCGTTTCGATTAATTTAAGTCGTGAAATGTAAAGGTCTTATAAAAATGATGTTTTTTAGAATGTAGGTATAATAAAATCTAAAACGAATGTAGCGCATTCATGATAATTGATTAGAGCGCGCAAATACTGAAGTCATCGTTAGAAAACATCATCATCATCATCAACAACTTTTCATTTAATGTACCAAGGCTGCACTCAGCCTTGGAATTTTTCAAAAGAAAATGGATACAATATGTAATTCTGTTTTTGACCTAAACCGAACTCTGACCCTGGCGTCAAAACTTAGATTAGACCTTATATACGTATGTGTATGACAAAATCAGTTATCTAATATAGTTCTGGCGCTGTAAGGAATGCCTTGCTTCTCGGCAATTGCAGGATAAAAGTAGCAAATGTGTTTTTCTGCTTTTAGTAGTTTTTGCGTATAAACTTTCACGCTTATGATATTAGTAGGAAGTAAAATGTTTGTTAGAATACTTAATTACAGGTAAGTACTTGAAACCTTGATTAATTTTACACACAGGTTAATGGACACAGGCTGGCACTTTATATTACGTGAACTTGCAAGGCCTGCGAATCGTTGATTTAATTGTAAGCAATTAGCGGATGCCCGCGGTATTACCCGCGCAGTTTTGGTTCCCATGGGAAGTTCAGGGTAAAATGTGGCCATAGTATATTGGCCAGGGCTATCTCTATCTCTATACCAAATTTTGTGAAAATCGATTCAGCCGTTTAGTCATGAATAAGTAACAAATATACATACTCACAATCATAATATTATGATTGATTTCCGCTTACCATTAGGTGGGCCATTAATTGTTTGTGCTGTCAATTATAACTATGAAAATGACCCCTATTTTTAACCGACGATAAAAAATGGCGGAGGTCCTCAATTCGACAAATATATATTTTTTTATGTATGACCACGTATAACGTTTTACAGAGTTGTCCGATTTAGATAATTCTTTTTTTATTAGAAAGGGCACACTTACAATATGGTCCCATAGTCATCATGTTAGGATCCGATGATGATATTTTGGGAAAATTGAAGGAACTCTTCAAATTTTATAGGCACACTTGCAGCGATTTCGGTTTTTGTGTAAGTATCGGTAGCTTTTTGGCTACTAGTGCCATAAAATAAACTGGTGACGTAGTATAGTACGAAGTATGTTACGTGACGATAAATCACTAAAAAGTAAAAATATAAAAAAGTAAAAATAATATCTAGGAGTCGATGCCAGCCAAGGTTTCTACTTTAAGGATGTTACATAGAACCCACAAACTGCTTTACTACGTTTAATAAATGTTCCTTAAACTTGCTGGCACCGACTTCATAGATATGCTTAAGTAAATTAAAGCAACTAAATGACACAGTTATTTTTAATTTTTAGTGCGTTTTGAGTCGGTTCTATTTATTGTTAAAAATTGTTTTTGTAAAGGGTTACTAAAGTATTTGGCAAGCGATATCAGTAACGTAAGGCGAAGGTTCGAGTGATAAATGCGTCAATATTCCCAGCTTCAGACAATATTAATGTATCTTGGAACAAGATTCGAAGTTAATAACAATCTCAAGGCTTGCTCCAGACATTCATTTACGAGAACAACCCTCGGTTTTTATATTGCGGTGTTTTAGTTACGACTTTGACTTTACTCAGAACAAGATATTGTATGTTTGTACACTTATGTATGCATGTTTGAATATTCGCAATTTTCTCTAAAACTACTGATCCCACTGGGATGGCGTTCCCGTTTAGACTCAATTATTAACAATATAATGTAAAAAAATATAGTTCAATTAGGTATCTCAGCATTTCAATCGTAAAGGGGTTGGTTCAAATTTGCATGGCGCCTTGGCTAGTTATATGTATATTGGCGCTATATGTACAGTAATTCAATATGTTTAGAGTGATATAGAAAATTATTTCTATAAAGACGTACAGGCAATTCGAAGGGCAATTCAATGGCGTAGTCAATGATGGATCATTGACATTGACAACTGTCATGAACACGGGCTTCACAAATGACATTTAGTTTACGGGCTTAGATGACAAAGATGCGTTCCGAAATTCAATGTTAAAACCGTTAATAAAACGATATATTTTCTACTGGAATTACTATTTCTTGCACTATGTATGTACTATTGATAGGTACAGTGTAAATACATGCTGCAAGAATTTATGAACGAACGCATTCAGATGTATCTTGATATCTATGGTTAATGTAGATAACCTTATCCATAGATTTGTTGCTATAGTAATCTGCATAGATTAAAGACAACTAGATGGAACCCATAGCGTGTCCACTCGTGAGACAGCAAGACAGCCTTATTGACATGATATGTCAACATTTAAAGTACATAATATCGTATCGGGAGGGCGCTGAGGTGCGCAACAAACAACACTAGCTCTGTTATTCTTTTCAATAAAAAATAGTTACAGTGGAATATTACCAAAATAAAGTGAATATTTAGTCAAATCGGCGTAAAAACTTTGAAGTGAAATATAAATTAAAACTTTAAATTGCTGAATATGACAAAAACTCGGCAAAGTGTTAAGAACAAAAACAACACAGTTTTTTAACGATTAATATCGTAATCAACTTTTATGAAGTGTACAAAGATTGAAGCGGTGATTTTCAAAGGATTTGGAGATAAGTACAGTGAATATTACATTGAATAAGACAATATACAGTGATCCAAAACAAAATATTTCATTTTCAAATACCATAACGGTCGTCTGATGCTAAAATTGTAACAAGCGCCAGCTACTGACAAATAGCTTAACTAAACAGCGCCACCTATGGATCAATAGCAACAGCACGACATCACCAACTTCATATCGGCACACACTGACTGTTTACTGCTAACGCATTTTACATGGCAATTCACTTCTGTACCACTAGAGGGCGATATATCAACCCAAATAGCGATCTGTTAACACACTGTCGAGATCAAATACTCAAACTAGAGGGCGCTGATATACATACATATACACAGAAACAAAATGGAAGAAATGATGAAAGTTTTAATGGAAATACGGGAAGATCTGCGATGCCAAAAACAGGAAATGAATAGAGTCCAAGATAATTTGCAATTACTAAATGAAAATATATCACAAAAATTTGAAAACATGGAATTAAAAACTAAAGAACTAGAAGAAAAATACGAAAAACAGCAGACATGTTTGGATAGACTAGAAAAACAACTAAAGAAAAGAAATATAATATTTTTTGGTTTAGAGGAAAAGGAAAAATATTACAGTGATCTAGAAAATATAATATTAAATTTATTAAACAACACTATGAAAATACCTTGCGAAAGAAGAGACATCGAATTAGTCCGAAGACTAGGAAGAATAAATGGAAACACTAGACCTGTTGTAGTATCTGTAACTACTATGGGCTTAAAAATACAAATTCTAAGACAGAAAAAGTTACTACAGGAGACTGGTATTTACTTAAAAGAAGACTTTACACCTAAAGTCCTTCAAAAAAGGAAGGAACTGCATGAAGAATTCATTTCTCGAAAACAGCAAGGGGAAAATATTGCTATGAAATATGACAAAATAATATCGCTAGACAATAAAAACTCTACCAAACATAGAGCTACAACAAACCAAAAGAGTACAAATATTCGAAGTAATAAAAGGAAGTCACAGTTTTCTCCCAACACTCTACCAATGCAAAATGCCTTTGACACTCATAAGAAGAATAGAACAACCATTGACTCTTATATGATGACAAAAACTACTTTATCAAGCTCTACAACACCGCCGCCTAGAACTTAGCAACGAAAGGCCTCTGACCGTCACCCTCCATTCAACATTCATATTACATTGGCACGCTTAATGTAAGGTCTCTTGTAGGAATAAGTCGCCTGGAAGAATTAGAACATGCTCTACAAAATATCAAATGGGACATATTAGGAATATCAGAAGTAACATACAATACATCCTACTTTACATAGGGAAAAAAAGTGGAAGAAATGGGGTAGGATTTATGGTTAAAAAAGAATTTAAAAACAATATAATAGACTTTATGGCCATTTCTGATAGAGTTGTTAGATTGGATATACACATAGAGAACATCTCAATGAGCATAATACAAGTGTATTCACCGACAGAACAATCATCTGAAGAAGAACTTGAGTGTTTCTATAACAATATTGAATTAGCTCTAGAAAATACTCTCACAAAAACATATTTAATAGGAGATTTCAATGCTAAAATCGGACATGCTAACCCAGAGGATACCTTAGTAATGGGCCCATGGGGATATGGAAACCGAAATAATAGAGGATCTAGACTTATTAATTTTTGTTTAGAAAATGAATTGTTCATAATGAATACCAATTTCAAAAAGAAACCGAAACAAAAATGGACATGGCAATCGCCTGACGGATATATACACAACGAAATAGATTTCTTTATTACGAAAAAGAATGATGTCTCAAACATCCAAAATCTGGAAGTAATTAATACCTCGCATCCAACAGACCACAGAATGGTGAGAGCAACTCTTGTCTTTCATGGAAAAACCCGCAAGTCGAGAAAATCTTATGGAAAAAAACCGTCAGTATATCTACCAATTGAACGCGAACTCTTAAAAACCAATTTTATAGAATTATCAAAGAAAACCGAAACCACAAATGACATTCAAAAAACTTATACAAACCTTGTAAATACAATCCGTGACAGCACCAGTAAAATACCGGCCAGAAAATATGACAATCGAACTGAATACTTTGTGACAGAGAACGTGAAAAAATTAATTTTAGAAAGAACAGAACTTAAAGCAAAATTAATAAAAACAGACTTCGAAAAGAAACGTTTAACATATCTTTACAAAAATATTAAAAAATCTATAAAAAATAACAAAGAAAGATATAAATTAAAAATATTTGAAGAGGAATTAATTACAAGGAGATCAATAAAACGAGGAAATAAACGCTTATATAATACCAAAAAGTGGACACCAACTCTAAAAAATTCGTCAGGAATCGTCTGTACAAACAGAAACACTATTATTCAGGTAGCAACTGAATTTTATCAAAATTTGTACAGCATGCCAAAGAATATGCAAGTGAACCTACCCATACGAGACAATAATATAGTACACATTCCTGTTTTTATAGAAAGTGAAATTCGGCGCGGTATCAACTCTTTGAAATCTATGAAAAGCCCAGGAGAAGATAACATAACGAATGATACTATCAAAATAATAACCGAGCCATTAACTCCTATCTTAACGAGACTATTCAATAACATTATGCAACAAGAAAAGATACCGGAACAATGGGAAACTTCTATCATTACGCTACTATATAAAAAAGGCAACCCCCAAGAAATCAATAACTATCGCCCTATTAGCTTATTACAAAGCTTATACAAACTTTTTACTAATGTATTACTTTATAGGCTAAAAGGAGAGTTTGAAATAAACCAACCCCGAGAACAAGCTGGCTTTCGAAGTAATTACTCTACCTTAGATCATATTTTTACTTTACGTCAAATCATGGAAAAATATGTAGAGTATAAGAAACCAATCTATATAGCTTTTATTGATTACTCAAAAGCTTTTGATTCCATTTTTTACGAGTCTCTATGGTGTGCTCTGAGAGAACAGAAAATCGCCGAGAAATATATAAATATCCTTAAAGAAATATATACAAAGAGTAAAGCCATAATAAAACTTGAAAAGAGAGGTAGAGCTTTTGAAGTGAATAGAGGCGTGAAACAAGGGGACCCCATTTCGCCTAACCTTTTCACAGCTCTCCTAGAGCACATCTTTAGAAAGCTAAACTGGACGGGTTTAGGCTTAAATATAAATGGGGAATATTTAAATAATCTTCGTTTTGCCGATGACATAGTTTTATTAGCAAAAAATCATGAACAGCTCTTGTATATGATTAACACTTTAGATTCCCGTAGCAGAGAGTGTGGCTTACACATGAACTTAGAGAAAACTTGCGTGATGTCCAACAGCGATCCACATAAAGTTTCGGTACAGGGCACAGATATTAAATATGTAAATGAGTATGTGTACTTAGGCCAAAATGTATCCTTCAAAGGACATTATATCGATGAAGTGGAAAGACGAATAAAAAAGGCCTGGGCCACATACTGGAGCCTAAAACACATATTTAAATCACAAATGGATGTAAAACTGAAAAAACAGGTAATGGACTCTGTAGTGACGCCAACTCTTTTATACGGTTGTCAAACGTGGCCAATTACTAAAGAGACAATTTATAAAATACAGGTCTCTCAAAGAGCCATGGAGAGAAGCATGCTAGGCCTAAAAATAAAACATAAAATTAAAAATACAACCATAAGAAATAAGACAAAAATCATAGACGCGGCAAAACTAGCATGTATTCTCAAATGGCGCTGGGCCGGACACATCGCGAGGACAACGGACGGACGGTGGACGGAGAAAGTGCTGCACTGGTACCCACGAGACTAACGCCGGTCGAGAGGTCGGCCGAGACGGCGCTGGCGCGATGACATCGCCGAGGCTGCGGGGAACACCTGGACGAGGTTGGCGAGAGATAGATACATGTGGAAAAGGATGGAGGAGGCCTACGCCCAAAGATGGGTAATCCAATGAAAAAGTGAATATGACGCAATAATATATTTAGGAATTAAAAATGACATGTTTATTAAATTCAATGAAATGTATTGTATACTTTTAAATTTGGAAATAAAGGCTTTATTATTATTATTATTATTTAATATCGTAAAATACGAAATATTACTTTATACGATAACGTTTAAATTAATATCGTAACCGCAAAGTTATATTATTTATCAGCAAATTTAATAAAAAGCTAATAATTGCTCAGATATCTCCTTTGTTTGTCACAAACTCCACTCTTGACAAACAATAAAAACGAACACGCTGAAAGGGACAAAAAATAATCTTGTGTCACTTTCTAACAAAGGCCGAATGAAATAAGTCTGTCACGCTCTTGAACCTACAGCCGCGTTATGACTCCATCTAGTTGTCTTTAATCTATGGTAATCTATGAAAAGCATAGATTACTATAGCATCAAAGTTGTCATTTTACAAATGGTCTGTCTGGTTGATTTATAGGTTTTCAATTATATTTTTATCAAATTATTTCATTTCAAATCACTAAAAAGTATAATTTATTTTTATTCCCCTGATTTTTTACTGTTTTTTGATATACTGTACAAAGACCTGGCCAGAAATGAAACAACCTTTCAACTACTTATAAAATAATGCCGAGACGAATGCACTGTAAAAAAAGTTATATGATCTAATGGCGAGCCAGGTTCATAACCCCCTTATTTATTTCTTATTAACTCTCTCTGATAACATTTATGTTGTTTGTATGCTCATACTAGGTATGACACCAAATTTCTACTTCTTCTGACTTCAGGAACAAGAAGCTTGCACTGCCGTGGTTTGCCTCGGCGAGGGCACTACCGTGCCCGCATACATTTCAATTAGTACATACAAATAAATATAATAGAAGTGTCGGTTTTTAATTCCAAACTAACTTCTAAATTCAAATGAAGAAGAAGAAGAAAATCTTTATTGCACACATAATACATAGGACAAACTCACAGTAAAAAATAAAATAAAACACTGACATGAATACATGCAAAGGCGGCCTTATTGCTTGGAGCAATGAGCAAATGATTACTTACATCAAAAATTCAACTTTTGTAATTGTTGTCCGTCTGCTAATTTTTTTTTATGACTACAAATTGGCCCTTGACAAGTTTTTGCTAAGTTTAGCGACATAGACGTATCGCCAAGTGATTCAGCGTTCCGGTACGATGTCGTGTAGAAACCGAAACGGATGTGGATTTTCGTCTCACTCCTAACAAGTTAGCCTGCTTCCATCTTAGATTGCATCATCACTTAACATCAGGTGTGATAGCAGTCAAGGGCCAACTTGTAGTCAATAAAAAAGAAAGTAAGAATTCTATATGTATATGATAGTCTGATAGCCAGACTTGTCTGAGTAACATAGGCAAAGTTGTTTCCTAAAATCCCCACGGGAACGGGAACTAAGCGGGTAAATCCGCTAGTGTATTCATTCATTTATTTTCAGTATTTTTTTCTATAACTCACTCTTTGTTGAAGGCTCAATCTGAAAGGATCGGGTGGAGTATTGACGATAAATGGGACATTACTCTGCAGACAATATTAATGTATCGCGGCTCGAGAGTCGGCTTTAATAAAAATCCCAACACTGGTTCATGGGCAGAGATAAATTTGAGTTAATACTATCTTTGGGGAGGCCGCTTAGTCAAGTGGCTTTGCTAAAAGAATGTAGTCTGAGAGATGGTGAAGGGTTTTAGAAAGTTCGTTTATAGGTGCAATCGGCTGTATTTTGAGTAAGTCCTTTATACCTTTGTACATTACCACGACTTTTATAAATTATTTTTGTTAATTTCTCTGAACAAATAATGTCTACAATCAAAATGTTTGACAGTAGTTCGATGAAAGTCAGTTTCTTAACTGAAAAATACAAGTTTATTATTTTTTCCATTTTTCACAGTGTGCAATAAAGTGTAAGCTTCGTAACTTGTCTTTTTATCTACTACTCTGACACAGTGAAAACTATCAAGCTTAAAATATATAACAAATAAAATTGTTATTATAAAAACAAAAAACCCGACTGCATAGAAAATATGAACTGAAAAGAGAAAAACAAGGATCACTATATCTATATAAAATTTTAAATACTTTATGGTGATGCAAGCGGGGACAAAATACTTTATTTTATTTTTTTTGTTTAGTACTTTTAGTGATCCTTGTTTTTCTCTTTTCAGTTCATATTTTGTATGCAGTCGGGTTTTTTGTTTTTATAATAACAATTTTATTTGAGACTTTTTTGTTTGAGTTTATGGTATAGAAATGATACGGTACACTTTTTGCCATTTTTTGTTAAAACGGCAATGTAAACATGATATGATATTTATATTTTTGAAATGGTCTTTTTACGACCTTTCATTTGATATCCATATTGCTAAGATAAGAGAAAGAAATACACACATCCCCCCTCTTTTCTCCCATTTACAGCCACCATCTTGAAAATTTATATAGCCTATGTCACTACCACAATTGTAACGAATTCAACGACACCTGTAAAAATCCGTTCAGTCGTTTAGGCTGTAGCGCGTGCCGAAGAAATGGACATACATACATACATACAAACATACGCTCGAAAAACATAACCCTCCTTCTGACGCAGTCGGGTAAAAACTAAGATAAATGCTAAATTTAACGATAATGGGCAATTTTTTTTTAAGTCTCACTTAGTTTGGCATATTGACCAGAAAAGACATCTAGTCGTTACCGACGACATTAAAAGTTCGGATACCTAAGTAGCACCAGCCAACTAATACAACTAACCAACAGCTCTTACACTACTCTGTATAAGAACAAGAACAAGCTAATCTAATATATAAAATTTCCCTGTCACAATGTTAGTTACCGTACTCCTCCGAAACGACTTTACCGATTTTTACCAAATTTTGAATGCGTATTCAGCAAGTCTACTAACTACTACTAACTACTACTACTACTAGCAAATCGGCTACTATCTAATCTTCATCTAATTTTTTTTTTTTTTTTAATGCAAAACAACTTTTGCCAGCTCTTAGACTACTCTGTTTATCTTCCACAGAAATACAGTGTACGGATTTGTGGATAGTACATTTGTTTTGCGTTAGAGGAAATCTAGGATGACGGCCCTCGTAAATTATTTCGTGCATACGTTATTTATTTTCTTTCTGGAGCAAGAATGAGATTATGGCCATTTACGTTTTATCTTCACTTGTCTTCTGCTAGTGTAACAGTTTACTTTATGTGAATTGTCTCGTCTTGTCTTGACTTCTACTCTTGTAATGATTTACTTTATTACTCAACGATACCTGATTTAAGGTGAGATTCTATACACAATCTGCTGTAGCTAAAGCACAATTGGCCTTTGCGTTCGGCAGCGTTCGACATCCGTCTATTAAATATATTAATTTTAAATTAAAAATTAATCTATTTATAAATTAATATATTTATTATAAATTTAAAATATAAATTTATAAAATCAAAACCAATTATTTTATTAATTTATATTAATATTTATAAAAATATACTTAAATTAAAAATTTTAGTAACCAATTAAATGCTACCATTCCATTAGTATTTTCTTAAGACATTATCACGTTGAACTATCGTCAGTAAACCGACTTTACAGACAACCAATTTTTTTTCCTTGTTTACTTTACAAGACCCTAAATCGTTTTTATATAACTTGCTCTAACTTTAATGATTAGCGAAAGAAACTAAATTAAAAACGTTTTATTTAATTATACAAGGGTCTATAATATTTATGGAAAACTCACACACTCACTCACGTGAAAAGCTGCGAAAAGATTATAAAAAATTTTGAAATTAAAAAAAAAAATAAAACTTCTATAAGCCGTTTAAAATACTGTTCACAAAAGCAAGTATATTAAGGTCTCCAAGAGTGCCTACCAATATCTAACTAACTAATAGTATGAAATTTTAATTTCAGCACACGTCATCATACATCAGCAATCACTATCCAAATGCCTTGATTATTCGATATACAAACATGGGTAGCGGCTTAAGCAGCGCCAACAGTCGAAAGTGGTCGAAAAAGGAGGCTCCCAACCCGGAGTCTTCAAGGATCCTCTTCCTCCTGTACCTCATCCACAGGACCTGGAATGTCGTGGTGGAACACATGGACTCGAAGAGTGGAAGGTAAGGTTTATATTAGTTTTTGGGGTATTTACATTTAAAGGTTTGCGTGGTCTTTGGTCTGGGTAGTTTCGTTTATTTTACATACAATTAGTCTCCGTTTGTTAGATCACAGTTGTGTAAAAGAATAGTTATTCTCAAGAGCAGGCCAAACCTACTGATTGGATTGTTACTGACCAATTAACACTTGACTCCGACCTTACTTATGTCAAGTGGCAATTCTGTCTGTTTGGAAAGTAGCTTGCTAATTATTTAACCAATGACGCGGTATCGGTCAAAAACACTAATTCGTTTGGCTGTGACGTATTTCTGTCTACAATACGTTATGCTAAGGTGATATCTAAGTAAAGTAACAGCCGAAATTCGATAAAACAGGAAGACGTTTAAAACCCCAGAACAGCTATTTTTAAAACTTCAGTTATTTTGGAAGGGCAAGGCTTTTTAAAATATTAACAAAGCCAGTGTAATTAATCTAGTAGTGCTGGCTATGTAGTATTTTTTTTCAAGCGATTGTTAGCGTTTTGCGAGCCTTGAGCGTGTAGAAATACGAAATTCGTAACGAAAAAACCTAACACCCCCTGAGTATCAAAAACATAATATCAAAAGCACAATTTCCAACTCAGAGAACGTTGCCTAGCGGTAACACTTAAAATCCGGAGTTCCGAGAGACGCAGTTTCAAGGGCCAACTTGTAGTCGATATTGCAAAAAGTCATTAATTAAAAAAAAATTATTTTTGAAATATCACGTAAAAAAAAAAATTGGCTACGTCCGATACTCGTAGGTAAACTATTAAGTTGATAAAAAATGCTATGCAATACCTTCGCGGTATCAATCTCCGATGTCACATGTCTTTTTTTTATTTTATTATTATTAATTAAAAATTGTTGACAATTTATAAAACTTCAAATACGCACACATGTTCTTGATCCTCAACGTCATATATCTAATTCCAGATGGCGCGGCTCTCACACCGTGCCCAGTTCAGGCGAGGGTCTGCGTCACTTCGACTCCGTGAGTCTGGACTCCGGTGGCTCATGCTACTCCGCCTGCAGCTGCAGTTACTGTCGCCTGCGGGACTGCGCCCAGGACTGCATAAGGTGAATATCATGCTATTTTGCTTAGTTTATTTTATCAGCATAAGTTCCAAATCCCCTATTATAAGAAAGGAAGCCAAGACCTGTAGTATAGGCCGATACCATAAATGATTTATATCTTCTGATGTTAATCTAAACTGCAAACTGCCTCCTTGGGCCAGTAGTTCACCCGTGTAACTATGAATGATGGATCCGATTACTGAATCGTATTATAAATATTTAAGCTTTTCTAGCTCCCAAGAAATTCTCAGTAGCAATCTAGAGCAGAGCTGGTGGTTTTAAACCCGCCTCCCGGATAACTGTAAAAACTTTTAATAATTCGGAATAAAAAAAAGCTTAAAATCCATGAAATAAATTTTGCGCCTCGATATTTGAAGCAATAGAGTCGAGCCATTAAACCATTGAAGAAGTTACCATGATAGAGGATGGTTTTCCACTTGACAGGATTAGAATTTTTCTACTCGGAATTAGAATTTTTCTACTAGCTGAGAGTCAGTACTTCTGGTTAAAACGTATCTTATGTCTTTTTCTCGGTCGAATAGAAGTTGAAGTGTGAAAAGCACCTCTGGCGACAAAATTGGTCCTTTGTAGATTCTATTGCGGGTTCGAAGGCGAAGAGAGCGGAAACAAACTAATTGCTCTTTTAAAATAATCGTTATTTACAATTTATTTCTTTTTGTAATTCTACACAGTTACGGTTCCTACTTATAACTTTTAGAAAAAGGTAATTATTAGTGAATTTTAACATCTTCTATTCTCTTTTATTTCAGGTATGTGAACAACCAATTCCTTGATGTGATGATGATTCCACCACGCTGCTCCTATTCAGATTGGCGGATATAGTGTTATTTTGACTCTTTAAACAATTAATCACTGTCAAATATTAATATATATTTGCCACAACCGTAAACTTAACTTATTTTTACCATCATTTTTTCATAAAAAATACACACGCAACTGTTACGTTAATCGTGCAATGAAACTTTATAATGATGAATTTTCTGATATTGACTTATGCTCCACCTCAATAAGTAATATTAAAAAGAAATGTTTGAAGAAATACCTTTAGTTGTTTCTTAACACGTACTGGTACGAGAACATTGTATAAATATACACGTTATCGTTGTTTTCTTTTCTTTTTTTTTTCTTTCTTGCTAATATTATATTATTTCTTACTAATATTATCTTTTTAATGCTGTTATCACATAAATAACATATCTTTTCCTTTTTTTTATGTACAAATCTTCAGCAATGTATTGTCTATTGTTACACATGTATTTTTCTTTAATGTAAAACTTTTTACTTGTAATGACTGTTTTTGCCAAAATAAAATAAAAATAAAATAAAAATAAATAAAATTAATATATTTGACAGTGATTATAATATCAAATATTAATTATAATGACTGACACAGACCTGCTGAACATGTAGTACTAACAGCTTCTCGACACCGGGATGATCTCGACAATTGCTCAGAAGTGAAGAAAAACCTAATACAAGTCTCCTTACCTAACCCAGGAGTCGAATTCAAGACTTTACTCGTAACCACATACATGAAAAAGTATAAAAATAACAGTTAGCAAGTGATTTAATGTAAAATTCCAACCGAGGAATATTGTAGATAAATCTTATCTGCTCGGAAGGCAGAATTAATTTTAAAATAAAGGGGTGATTTCAGACAAGATTATAGAGCTCAAATCTTTTTGCTGACAACTTATAAAATATTCTGTGAAGATTACGTTATGATTAAAGGCTTAGGGTTAAATACTTTTATACTCTTTTAATTAATTAAAATATCTTTTAACTAATTTAGCCGAATGTTTAGTTAAGTTTTTAATTGACTGAACAAACCTTAAATTCGCAACAAATTAAAAAAAATCTTATTGTTTCAATAAGGAGCACATAAAAATTACATTGCAAAACTAAACAGACTGTGTAAAACATTAAGTAACTAAATAAATAAATAAAACGAACGAATATGTACTGTAAATGAAAATCCTCGTAAAATACCAGTAGGTCGGTAACGTTTTCGTATAACATTTGGCTACGGCTAATTGGCAAAACTTTTAACGAACGAATAAAATATTATGTAACTTTATATTGTTTGGGATATTTTTTCATGTATTTTATTAGTGTACCGTCGAAAATTGTTACAAACTTACAACTCACCTAAACTAAAGTTAATTCGTGCGAGGAATTTGTGGATTCCTCTCAGGTTCGCTTGACCTTGGAGGAAATTGTAGATTCCTCTCAGGGTTGTTTCACTTCGGAGGAATTTGTAAATACTTTCAGGTTCTTTTTAATAAATAATGTTAGCTTTTACATTTTACACGCGGAAGAAAGTTTATAAAAATTGAATCAGCGATTTCATTAAGCGTCAAAGACAAGCAACTTTTGCATTTGTAACATAAGTTGAAATCATAACTATACTAAAGCCAAACTCGATTGAGAATGCTTGTCAACAAACAAATTAAAAATGAAGGTAGAAATCACTATCATTTTACACCTATTTTTTTTTAATTAACTAGTTAATACGAATTCATACAATAAATTAGATTAGTAAGCTTAAAACTAATTAATATATTCAATAGCATTTAAATAAGAATTTTTAAAATAACAAAACATAATTTTAAATTAATTAGGATAAAACATGTTGAATTTTCTACCTTCATTTTAAATTTGTTTGTCGACAAGCATTCTCAAAATTTGGCTTTAGTATGTTCAGACAGTCAATCGCTATATTTAATTATTATTTCAATACACAATGAATTTGAAACATCTACACATGTTTTGCATCACTTGAAAATATATCGAAACATGCAAGAATATAAAGAATAATTGTATCAACGTGAAGGTCCCAGGTCTAAAGGAATGAGTAAAGTTTTTGTAGTTCTTTCAACAATTATCGTCAAAATTTAGCCAAGTAACATAACACCTAAAAGAAAGAATATAGTAGAACCTTTCTCAGGAACTATTATATAATTATGTTGGTATAAAACAGGTGAAAATTAGCAATATTGTCGAGAACCAGAGTGAAACAGAAAGACTGATTTTTATTCAATATACCTAGTGATTGATTTAACTTCTGAAAGTTACACAATACTCGTTTGAGTGAATTACAGACGCTAAATTTGTAAACTTTATAATAATGTACAACTATATTCAAGAACAAAAGATTTCTACCACAATTGAATTCATACCTAACTAGATTGTATGTAAGTAAAGAATAAGAACGCCACTGCACTCCATTAAATCTCACAGCACAGAAATTGAATTTCCGGAAGTGCATCAAGCTTTTCAAAGAATGGACTGCGGAGTTCGCTAACTGATTTTTACTAACTTTAGACATTAATTTAAAGCACTCTAGCGTTAGTTTTAATGTACGCATATTATAAAGAAGTAAAGTTTGTTTGTTTGTAAAATTATAGATTTTTATGTCAGGGACAACCTTCATAGCGGTAATCTTTTATTTTTATCGAGTACAAGTTGGCCCTTGACTGCTATCACAATTGATGTTAAGTGATGATGCAATCCAAGATGAAAGCGAGCTAGCTTGTTAGGAAAAGAACGAAATCCACACCCCTTTCAGTTTCTACACGACATCGTACCGGAACGTACGGAACCTCCGTCTTATGCCGCGCATACCACTGCGCCACGGAGTCCTAATCTGAATTATTATTATTAGTGAAATACAGTACTACGTTGTCAAAGAATGCCATAGACTATATTATCTAATATATAAAATTTCCCTGTCACAATGTTGTATGCGTATTCAGCAGGTCTGAGAATCGGCTACTATCTAATTTACATCTAATTTTCTTTTTATTTTTAATGCAAAACAACGTTTGCCGGGTTAGCTAGTTACATTTGTACCATGATTATATTATATTATATTTATACCATGTTTACTGGACGAGCTATAAGTTTTTGTTTGTTTTGTTGTTTTCGCACGTACTAAAAACATGATTATAGATACTTACTGTCTAAGTGTCTACGTGCCTTTAAAAGTTCTACAAATTAGCCCACGAATTTATTTTACTGCAATATATAACATAGATTTATTATAAAGACAAATCTATCTTCTATTCAGCAGAATTTTTTTTATCATGCAAAATTATTTATACATAATTATATACAATAATAAATATTTTAATCAGCGACTGCAGCATATGCAACGGAACATAGCTGCAGTTGCTTAATAGTTTTACCCTTTGATTTATTTTTCTCCCAGACATACAAATTATAAAAATAATTACTAGCTAGTAATTCCATTCAGAGAAATGTAGAACAATTTTTAAATACTTTTAGGTAAAAGAGGAATTGAAACAAAAGTGGTAAATCAAACAAAATTAGCAGCATTAACAGTGAAGTTTCTTACAGTTTCCAAGCGAACACTCAGTCGGAACTCTTAAAGGCTTTCACGTAATGAGCGCTCAGTAAATGCTCAATGCTCAATGCTCAGTTCGTTAGAAAAATGCTATTTACTTCTCCGACATCCGTTGCTCTTAGTCTTAGGCTGTGCTAAGTGCTTGCTCGCTACGAATAAAAGTATTTATTCTATTGAATAAATGGCTAACACTTTTGTGTAAATCTTTCTTTATTTATTCTTAAGATTGCCATTATTTTTTAATTAAATTTTGATTTGAACTTTGCTGAGGTTTATCTACTCTCATTCATCGTCATTATCAGCCCATTAACGGCCCACTACAGGCCAGGTCTCCCTCCTTATAGAAGAGGGGATATGGAGCGTATAACCACCATGCTGTTCCAACGCGGGTTGGCGGGCTTAGGGTAAAAATGTTTCATTTATTAACGATCACTATCAGATGTTGATGATAGTGACCGGGACCGACGGCTTAACGTACTCTCCGAGGCACGGGGGTGAAACAAACTTCCAGACTCCGGGCTTGGAATGTACTGAAAATTTCATAGAATAATGAAAAAGCTCAGAATTATTCCGTGAACAGACCCAGGAATCGAACCCAGAACCTCGTGATCATATATGCTAACCAATAGGCCAACGAGGCAGTCTCTCATTATACCTATGATAAAATAGTTTTAAAGATCTTTTTCACGTGTGGCAATAAGATGGATTTATAGATGTTATGGTTCCAAGGTGCTGGAATCCCCACATAGGAAAGCGCAATGTTTTTATGTTCACCCCCATTAGATGGACTGGCGACTAAACCTTGTCTTAGGAAACTGCTTGCAACTGGTCGCTCAGAAACGCAGTTTGGAAGTCCCTTCAAAACGCCTGTGTCCACCAGTGAAGTCCATTCATTGGCTGATGTAATGATCATCATGATATTGATAATAATAAATTATGGTACAGGTATTTTATATATTTTACTAGCTGACGCGGTAAACGTTGCTTTGCATTAAGAATTTAAAAAAAAAATTTAGATGAAAATTAGATAGTAGCCGATTCTCAGACCTGCTGAATACGCATACAAAATTTGGTAAAAATCGGTAAAGCCGTTTCGGAGGAGTACGGAAACTAACATTGTGACAGGAAAATTTTTTATATTACATTACCCATATTTTATTTAGTAAACCGAAATATAACCAATAGTATTAAATTTTACTTTTATTTTGTACTAAGTATTATTTTCGTAATATTTAATGTACCTAGGTCCGTGCAACGGACTTCTTCCTTACAAAATAACTGCGCTATTCAAATGCCTTATTCAATTTCCCATTCGTTTGGAGTTTGGCTTAAAAAGGGTAACTTACATAAAGGATAACATCTCAAATTTGTGTACGTTTCCAGCTTAAAGGCTTTGAGACGTGAGCTTTAAGCAATTTTGAGCGTTTCTGACGTGACTCCGACTTTTCATAATTTTCGGACACGAAAATATATTGCGGTTCTAAAGCTCCGTGCAAAATGGCACGTGAATATTTGCCATTCTGCTTTTTATGCATAATTTGATGAGTGGTTTGTACTCGTAAGACAGAAGTTTTAGCAACAAGTGTGGGGAAATACTATGGCCACTTTTAGAGAAATTAAAGTATTTTTATTTGGTTATTATACATTACAACCTACTTCTGCCTCGTTAATCTAGTGGTAAGTCTGTGTGGCTTTGAGCACGAGGTTCGAATCTATGAAATGTTCAGTACATCCAAACCCGGAGTCGAGAAGTTGCTCGGGGAGCACGTTAAGCCGTCGGTCCCGATCACTATCATCAATAGTAATTGTTAGTAAATGAAACACCCAAAGTCAAGCCAAAAGCAATAATTATATACTTCGAGGAGTGTGTGAAGGAACTGCATGATCTTGTTCCTCCCTCCCCTTTACAACACTGGCACCTTTACGTGGTGGATGTCCAAGCAACTCGTACTAAACGTTTTGCATCCACGTTCTTAATACGCACGGCTACAGTGTGGAATATCCTCCCAGCGTCAGTGTTTCCTACCTACAACCTGACTATCTTCAAGGCAAGAGTGAATAAGCATCTTCTAGGTAAGCGCATTCCAACTTAGACCTCATCACTGCTTTCCATCAGGCGTGATTGTAGTCAAGCGCAAGCCTATCTACCTTAAAAAAAAATTTAATTTATATCCTTAAAAAAAAATTAATATATATTTTCCTACTGATACCATATCTTTATTTATGTTAAGCAATAAAGACAACACTAATAAAAATTCATTTATATTTTAAGAGTCTATTTTTTTAAGTAAACGATTTATTTTTATAGAATTTTGTTCTATATGAACGCTTCCTAAGGGTACCTAATATTTATACCGGAGCTTCAAAAGGTTTCAGAAAAATATTAGATCTAAAGCAATATTTTGATGACCTCTTTATTTATTCTAAGTTTCATATTGCTGCATGTTTAGTAATATTATTCTTGAGAATATGGAAATTGATACGAGAAAATTCAGTGGGTTAGACATAATATTTTCTCTTTTATCGTAATCAACATTAGATATTTTTCAACAAGACTTTCAGTTAATTTTATTAAAGCTAAGGTTGAAAGGATTGGAGCTTGGACCTTCCTTGCCGTTCAAATATAAGTTATACAAAAAGCTGATAGGTACTTACTTATTGTTCTATATGTATTCTGTGTACACTGTTCATATGTTTCTCTTGCAAAAATGTAGTGCTATTTTTGTATTCTCCATTTGTTGTGGATACCTACTCCAAGATGAAAATTTTCTCAAAAAATTTCTTAAAAAAAAAAATCCACTACCCAACTCAGTTTTCGCATCCTCAACCTCTAAATCCAAATTCTACACCAACAAGGTACCCATTTATATAGTAACTTTCACTGGACGGTAAATATATTACAACGCCATCTAGTGTTGAGTTTTGTTACTTCTTAGCTACTCCGAGATAGCATTATTTTTCCAACTAGTTATCGCGGCTATCACGTGATGTATACAGTCTTCAACAGATGTCGCTTGTATCTATCTATAAAAAAACTAGAGCACCAAACTTTACTTGCATGTTCAAGCACTTTTTTATTTTCCACTTATTGGGTTCCATAGGTAATTATTTGATACAAATTGAGTCTTCCTAATTGTTTTTAGGAATTTGTTTGAATACCTACCATAATTCTATCTTGCTCTCTTACCTGCAGTGTGGTAAATAGGGCAGTGCCTACGGTGCCCAGGCACAGGGCGTAGACCTTAGAGGGCCCAGAAATGACCAGATTTGGAGCACACATTATTATTTGAGGGACGCAACTATATAACTTGCACCTGGCATGACATAGGTTACCTACTGTGAATTTGCACAACACATTTTTGCCAGTCTAGATTTAGAACTTAGGATAGGCTCTAGTTATCCTCAATGAAACATAAACTATTGTAAGCCACGATTTCTCATTCTTTGAGTTTTTCGACCAACTAAATAAGGAGTTTGCTTGACAGTAGGTACCTGATAAAATATCAGTTTCAGGTAAACATTATGGGTGCATGATAAGATCAATTCTTAAAATGGATTCTTCATTTGTGATTAGGTATCAATATTGTTTTTTTTATCGACTACAAGTTGGCCCTTGACTGCTATCACACCTGATGTTAAGTGATGATGCAGTCTAAGATGGAAGCGGGCTAACTTATTAGGAGTGGGACGAAAATTCACTCTTCTTTCGGTTTTTACACGACATCGTACCGGAACGCCAAATCGTCTTAGCGATACGTCTTTGACTACCGTCAGACGTATCGCTAAGCGATTTACTAACTAGCTAATAACTAGCCACGGCGAAAGCCTTCCACCAGCCAGACCAAGACAAATTAAGAAAAATCCCAATCTGCCCCGCCAGGAATCGAACCCAGGACCTCCGTCTTATAAATCCACTGCGCATACCACTGCGACACGGAGATCGTCAAAAAAAAAGGTGATGTTTGTGATGCATCAGAAAGCGCAGTGTTAGTTGACCCAACTAGATGGACCTCCGGATTACTGGAAGCCGCTGAATTCAGTATACTGAAGATCGTGTTGTTTAGAAGTATTTATAAGAGGCCCATGTCCAACGGGCGATAATGATGGTGATGATGATGATGACAATGGTGGTAAGGACCATCGCACACCGAACTTTTCACCTCCTGAGTGGGTATAATGTGTCTATGATCTAAACCGGACATTGTATTTGTTACCACCATCTCATGTTAATTCTAAAGTATTCATGTTAAAGTAAAACACACAGACGTACCTATCTATACAGGATTATTCCATATCCCGGAGTTGAACCCTGGACCATAATAGAACTAGCAACCACAAAACCGTTTATTTATTATGAAGTGCTACCGGTCCGGAATTCCACAGAGTACGGTCCGTTTGATGTCGAACGTGATCAGAACGGTACGCTAGATTGGAAATATCGCTTCGTACCCACTACTATTGGTTCTCGATTAAGAATAATAATCTGTAGAAGAAGCCCCTGATACCTTACACATTTAATATTACTGTTGTCTGTGAAGCCTGCATGATAGTTATAACTTTCTGTATGCTCCCAGACCGATGCGTAAATGCATTTCCCAACTAAAATGAAAAAAAAGTTCTAACTAGTAGCACAGAATACATAATAACGAGATTTTTTAAACAAAAAATCTACTAGTGATAGAAATATCTATAAGTACTTTTATGCAATACTTAAAACGTAACTCAATTAATTTGATCTAAGTCTATACAATTATACATAATCAACAAAACAGTAGTTACCGACTCCTAGATATGCTTAAGTAAATTAAAGCAACTAAATGACACAGTTATTTTTTACTTTTTAGTGCGTTTTGAGTCGGTTCTATTTTTATTTAAAAAATTTAATTTCATACTTTTTAGTGATTTATCGCCAAGCAACATACTCGTACTATACTGTCATAGTATATTATACGGCACTAGTAACCAAAAAGCTACCGACACCCCGACAAAAACCGAAATCGTTGTAAGCGTGCCTCCAAAATTTGAAGAGTTCCTTCAATTTCCCCAGGATATCATGATCAGATCCTAACATGATGATGACAATGGGACCACCTTGGAAGTATGCCCTTTTTAATAAAAAAAGAATTATCAAAATCGGACAACTCTATAAAAAGTTATGTGTGGTCATACATAAAAAAATATATATATACGTGTCGAATTGAGAACCTCCTCCGTTTTTTTTCGTCGGTTAAAAACTAGTTAAAAGTCTTACACTGTATGTAGTAATAAATGTTATTTACAGCTAAAACAAAAAAGGTTCCTTCCTTCACACATCGTTGAACATTCGTCATAAAGTCGTTGACCATGTGTAACATCTGAAGCGTTTACTTTTGATTCTATCTAACGATTTACATATTTCGAGATATACTATACATTTCCCGTTATAAAGAACTGACTGGTTGCAGTGTTATGAGGTTATGTTAGAATTTTTATTTATAGTAATATTTTAATCACATGCTCATAAGTAGCATGAGTAAATACAACGGTATTTCTTTTTAAAATTCGTAGTATTCTTTTATTAGGAACTCTATTTACATATTATGTTAATTTTTACCTGTATTTTTATGTTTTTAAAGTTTTGTGGATTGTTATACCTTATCAGTAATTTACTGCAGAAAGATATTCTGTTGCAAAAGAAAAGTTTTGTTTCAACTTTCACTTAACTATACAGCAGAACGAAAAGATAAATATAACGATACTTACACCTTTATAAAATTACTTTTCAATTTTGTATTTTATATCATATTTAACATTGCATTGTTTATACGAATAACGGTTAACGGGCCAGAGATGGCTCACCTGATGATAAGTAGGAAACCATAGGCTATAATCAGATCGAGGAACACCTCCTACAAAGTTCCGCTCTATCTCCATCAATCTGAGACGCAGGTGTTAAGTTTTATGTGCTTGTTATTACAACGTACTTCTATGTCCTACACACGGTCACACCAGAACGCAGCAATACTGCTTGACGACCGAAATGTCGATGGCGATAGTACTTCCCAACACGAGTTCAACGAACTCTACTTCTAACTAAACATGAAGATTTAATTTTATTAACAATTTTTGGAAAAGGTAACATCATATAACCAGTGTGCAATAAGTTGAGTACTGGGGGCGATGGCGCCACAGATGCGTGGCGTCGAAAATGTCGTTGTCTACAGTACAGCACGGAAACTTGAGGGGAAGTTACAGAGGCAGCGGGCGGAAGGTTGCATTCCAGGCGAGTCTCAATTTATCGTGCACTGTCTATAGGAACAAATGAAAAGAACTTTACTGATTAAATTATGATCCTATTATTTTCATTTTTGACGTGACAACGTCTTATAATTCGATAGAGCCGGCTGCACGCACGAAAAAACATGACGTCATACGTCGTTACCTCGCTTTGAGGCGTTCCATGTAAGGCTTGAAGTGCAAGCGAGAGCGCGTAACGAGCGACAAAGAAGCACAATCGGCCTTTGCGTTCGGCAGCGTTCGACATCCGTCTATTAAATATAATTATTAAATATAATTATTAAATATATTAATTTTAAATTAAAAATTAATATATTTATTATAAATTTAAAATATAAATTTATAAAATCAAAATCAATTATTTATTATATTTTATTAATTTAAATTAATATTTATAAAAATATTCTTAAATTAAAAATTTTAATAATCAAATAAATGCTACCATTCCATCAGTATTTTCTTAAGACATTGTCACGTTCAACTATCGTCAGTAAACCCACTTTACAGACAACCAATTTTTAAATTAGCTACATAATTACACTAATCTCGTGCGAGATTAAACGTAAAAACCAAAAGTCCATTCCATATTTTATTTAACAAACGAAAATACATTAATGTCATGTTTGAAAAGTGAATAAAAGTAAAGACTTACGTTCGTGTCGCAGGTGAGTGTTCGTGGTTACGCTTCGGCAGTTACGTGCGCCGCCATAATCAATGGAGACATTGGCGCTGTTCGAGTTGCTATTATCATTCCCATTGTATCTTATGGTGTTTATTCTTTATTTGTTTTTATTATGTTATCTATTTCTTATTTAAATTTTAATATAATTCTGATACATACGGTTTGTTTACCCAATGATAACTTTGCCCTTGACGATCTGACTTGACATGAAGTGACGATGTAGTCTAGGATGATAGCGAGAAGTTACTAACTTGAAAGTAATACGTTTTCTCTCCAAATACTCTACATGGTACCATAGCAGTGGGGCAAGTGCGAGTTTTCACCGAGCAACTACTTAAAAACGTTCTCACTCGTAACGTCAAATTATATGTATAAAAAAGCGTTTACTCTCGCTATAACTAGATGTCGCTACTCCAATTCCATATAAAATTTGCGTTTACTGTTTTCGGTATCGACGCGGTAAAATCTCACTCTAGTCACAAGGAACGCTAAAATCTAAATCGCTTAGCGGTTCTTACTGAATGGGGTGGCAACTAGATTTGACCGCAACCTAGCACCTAACCAGACCTGACACAATATAGAAAATATATTCAATCTAGTTCTAAGTCCTCTCTGCTGTAAATAATGGTATAAACAACAGCGAGTTCAACAAACGGTGTATCGGTTTTACTAGATTTAACTAGCGGTAGAGCTTTTAAAATTCCTCAGTGCCTGAAGACGTAGGTTGAACAGTGCGTGTTGCCAGTGATGACATACGGAGCCTATTCTTGGTCGCTGACTGCGGGCTTCATAAGAAGGCTCAGAGTCACACAGCGGGCGATGGAAAGAGCAATGTTCGGAGTATCTCTGCGTCCGCAGAAGAACCAATATAACCGACATAGCTCAGTGAGTCGCAGAACTGAAGTGGCAATGGTCAGGGCACGTGGTTCGAACAGCTGATGGACGTTGGGGGCCAGGCCAGGTGCTAGAATGGAAACCCCGCACCGGAAAGCGCAGTGTTGGTTGAACCCCCAACGTGTGGACTGATGACATCAAACGGGTCGCAGGGAGCCGCTGGGCACATGCGGCTCCGGATCGTTGTGTTTGGAAGTCCCTAAAAAAGGCCTATGTGCTGCAGTGGACGTTGGCTGGCAGGCTGATAATGATGATGATGATGATGATGAGAGCTTTTAACGAAAATACTCGTCCGAGGAAGTAAGTACTCATTTCTATCACTCACTGAACTGTGTTTCACTCCTGAGAATTATACTAGCTTTTGGCGCAGTGGTATGCGCGGTGGATTTATAAGACTGAGGTCCTGGGTTCGATTCCCGGCGGGGCAGATTGAGATTTTTCTTAATTTGTCTTAGTCTCACTGGTGGGAGGCTTTCACCGTGGCTAGTTACCACCCTACCGACAAAGACGTACCGTCAAGCGACTTAGCGTTCCGGTACGATGTCGTGTAGAAACCGCAAGGGGTGTGGATGTCCATCCTAGTCCTAACAAGTTAGTCCGCTACCATCTTAGATTGCATTATCTCTTAACATCAGGTGTAATAGCAGTCAAGGGCCAACTTGTAGTCAATAAAAAAAAAAGGTTAACACCTACTTACGTTTCATTGTAAGGTGGCACTGTAGGACATGTCCATGGCATGCTCTGCAAAGTGGTGGGCGATTATTCTTCTTGGTCCGTCAAATTATTACTACTAAATATAAAACAATACAGTAGAGAGTGTGCTCTGGAACTGGAACATAGTTTCTGTCTTTCTAATCCATACAAGAAAAGTGTGGAATGCCCCTCCGGCGTCTATGTTTTTGACACCTATTATTTAAACACCTCCAAGGCAAGAATGAATATGCATATTGTAAGCAAGCGCGTAATAAAATTTTTGTCTTTTACTAATAAGAAATGAAATGAAGGTATAACAATAATTAATCTCTCTGCACATCATTTATTAGTAAATTAAGGCCTTTGAGCTATAAAATTGTAATAAAAGTATATTTTCATTGGGAACACCTATTTATTTATATTTTAAATGTTTTCTCAGATAATAATATTTTAGTGAAAATTATTAATTAGGAGGTATTTGAATAAATAAATGGAACCAAAACCAATTTCAATTATTTTTTTATTTAAATTATTTGTTATTGCAATGATTCTACCACCGTTTCGGAAATGCAGCCCTTGTTGAGAAGACAACGGCAAGAAACTCAACAAATGCTCTTTTAAATATGTTTTTTTACAATATTACATAATAATAACAAATATAAATAGTCAAACTCTCAAATACAAATTGTAACCCAAGTACAACCGTTACTCTTTTTCTTTTACATAAATATTTCAATATTTGAATATATGTATTTACAAGTATGGACACAAAATAATATTACAAATACTAAAAATAAGAATAAGGAATAACATTATAAAAAATACTTAGCTTTTGCACAACACTGTTACTACTTGTCTCGCTGATAGAAAAATACAATAAAAACTGAGGGCTAAAAGTAACTCGCTACCCTTTTATAACAAACAAGCCAAAATGGCCACTGTCGGAAATCGACCTACTTTTAAGTATACTGTACAATATGAATCTACATTACGTTTCTATATAAATCAATATTAATCTTATAATTATAATCTTGGTTTTACATAAATTATACAAATAAGTTTTGTATTAATAACATAATAAATTGTTTCATGACTATAACGTTTCCCAACAATGGTGTCATCATGTAGTACTTTTAATTTTTATTTACAATAAAGTGCTTTAATTATATCGTTACATTTCTTAAATAAAATATATTAAGAATTATTTAATAACATTAACAACGAAACCAATAAGCAATAGGCATAATGATAAAAAATGCTAACAGTGATTAAGTTTCATTACGGATATACTGCGATTTGTCAAAAATAGTCTAAGTTAAATATTTTATAATAATTTATTACTGTAAAACACAAGTAAAAGTAATTCATTTAATTGTAATTCATTAATGATGTTAAAACAATTTAAAATAGAGATAAATTACTAAAAGCGGCTAAGTTTCATTACAGAAATGTTGCTATTGTTCAAAATAGTCTAATTAAAATATTCTATAACTATTTAATACTGTAAAACACAATTAAAAGTAATTCATTTAATTGTAATTCATTAATGATGTTAAAACAATTTAAAATAGAGATAAATTACTAAAAGCGGCTAAGTTTCATTACAGAAATGTTGCTATTGTTCAAAATAGTCTAATTAAAATATTCTATAACTATTTAATACTGTAAAACACAATTAAACGTTATTAATTTATTTTGTATTTATTAATGATGTTAAAACAATTTTAGAATAGAGATAAATTATTAACAGCGGTAAGTTTCATTACAAATGTGTCGAAATTTATCAAAAGTAATCCAATAGACTAATGTAAACTTGACAATAAAATATACACACAAGAATACTAGTCTTTATCTTTACTCATTTATTTTAAATAATTTATCATGATATCAATAATCTATCACGGCCATACTGACTGTACTTCGTCCCCGAAGTACTTACTTTTAGGTTCCGCATATTATTTAATCACAAACATTTGCAGTGAATTTATTTATACATAATGCTCAACAATACTGAAATCTTAAAATACTAATTTTATCGAGCTATTTGCATAGACATGGTGGTCCCCTTCAATTTGCTATTGAGATAGACCAACCACCAAACAAATAGATCTTTTAATGAATATTTGCCAATTACATCGACATGCCAGTCACATTCACACGCTGCGAGTGAGATAACTGGCACCAAATAAGAGGCCGTCCAGCGTTTAACTAACTTAGTTTTGTAGCCAATAACCTAGACATACTGTTTCCATTCATCCGCTGCCGATGAGATAAAACAAGTACCAAGTCATGGCTCAGCAGCGACAAGATGGTTTTACACAGTAATATTGTACATAAGAAACAGATTTTATGTAAATAAAAGATTGTAATTACAATAAATAAGTAACTAATATTAATAATCGTAAAGGAGAAAATCCACTTGATTTTTGTACTGTAGTGTTTAGCGTTTGCTGCACTTTTGGCAATTCGTTCGACCATTCTGACGGATCATTACACACTGTACTTAGCATATTGATTACTGTAGATACATAACATTCAACCTGTCCATTACTTCGGGGTACAAAGATGTTAACTCTGAACGTAAGCTTTCCCACGTACGACCCTCTGCAGGATCCCATGTATCAAACCATAAATAAGCAGACCCTTTAAGGGCCTTACCTGCTTTGGCGATGGTGGCAATGCTGCTCCAGCCGAATTCCTTTCCTAATACTTTAATATTGTTGCACCATTATTCGGCACCCAGGTCGCTTGTAGCTGGATCAAAGACTGGCAAGGCGACGTCTTTTTCACCTGACGAGGACCGGAGACGGCATCTCTGATTGCCTTCAGAACGTCTTGCAAAGTGGGAGATATCCATCTAAAAATATAATAACATATATTAGTTTATTTTAAGTGGACGGGACACAATCCCACTTCTGATAATAAAATTTTTGTCTTTTACTAATAAGAAATGAAATGAAGGTATAACAATAATTAATCTCTCTGCACATCATTTATTAGTAAATTAAGGCCTTTGAGCTATAAAATTGTAATAAAAGTATATTTTCATTGGGAACACCTATTTATTTATATTTTAAATGTTTTCTCAGATAATAATATTTTAGTGAAAATTATTAATTAGGAGGTATTTGAATAAATAAATGGAACCAAAACCAATTTCAATTATTTTTTTATTTAAATTATTTGTTATTGCAATGATTCTACCACCGTTTCGGAAATGCAGCCCTTGTTGAGAAGACAACGGCAAGAAACTCAACAAATGCTCTTTTAAATATGTTTTTTTACAATATTACATAATAATAACAAATATAAATAGTCAAACTCTCAAATACAAATTGTAACCCAAGTACAACCGTTACTCTTTTTCTTTTACATAAATATTTCAATATTTGAATATATGTATTTACAAGTATGGACACAAAATAATATTACAAATACTAAAAATAAGAATAAGGAATAACATTATAAAAAATACTTAGCTTTTGCACAACACTGTTACTACTTGTCTCGCTGATAGAAAAATACAATAAAAACTGAGGGCTAAAAGTAACTCGCTACCCTTTTATAACAAACAAGCCAAAATGGCCACTGTCGGAAATCGACCTACTTTTAAGTATACTGTACAATATGAATCTACATTACGTTTCTATATAAATCAATATTAATCTTATAATTATAATCTTGGTTTTACATAAATTATACAAATAAGTTTTGTATTAATAACATAATAAATTGTTTCATGACTATAACGTTTCCCAACAGTGGTGTCATCATGTAGTACTTTTAATTTTTATTTACAATAAAGTGCTTTAATTATATCGTTACATTTCTTAAATAATATATTAAGAATTATTTAATAACATTAACAACGAAACCAATAAGCAATAGGCATAATGATAAAAAATGCTAACAGTGATTAAGTTTCATTACGGATATACTGCGATTTGTCAAAAATAGTCTAAGTTAAATATTTTATAATAATTTATTACTGTAAAACACAAGTAAAAGTAATTCATTTAATTGTAATTCATTAATGATGTTAAAACAATTTAAAATAGAGATAAATTACTAAAAGCGGCTAAGTTTCATTACAGAAATGTTGCTATTGTTCAAAATAGTCTAATTAAAATATTCTATAACTATTTAATACTGTAAAACACAATTAAAAGTAATTCATTTAATTGTAATTCATTAATGATGTTAAAACAATTTAAAATAGAGATAAATTACTAAAAGCGGCTAAGTTTCATTACAGAAATGTTGCTATTGTTCAAAATAGTCTAATTAAAATATTCTATAACTATTTAATACTGTAAAACACAATTAAACGTTATTAATTTATTTTGTATTTATTAATGATGTTAAAACAATTTTAGAATAGAGATAAATTATTAACAGCGGTAAGTTTCATTACAAATGTGTCGAAATTTATCAAAAGTAATCCAATAGACTAATGTAAACTTGACAATAAAATATACACACAAGAATACTAGTCTTTATCTTTACTCATTTATTTTAAATAATTTATCATGATATCAATAATCTATCACGCGCTTTAACTTGGTCCTCATCTCATCATTGCTTTCCAAAAGGAATGATTATAGTCAAGCGCATGCCTTTATTTTGATGCATGTGTGTTTCGGAGAGCTCGTTAAGCATGACCTTGCGCCTGATCTTCATCCAATTAAGCTGGTGTATCCTCACATTGGATAAAGAAAAAAGACCTTGAAGACTACTTAACAGATTTACGTACAGTTTTCACCAATAAATAGTGATTAATAGAGTTTATTATTATTTGTTTTCCACACACAATAAGATACAGTAGAGAAATTAAAAAAAAAATGTACGACACAAAAGGTGGCCTTATCGCTTATATAGTGTTGATTTTGGCTTATAATATGTGTAAATTAGATAAAAATAACGATAATAATTGTTGGCGGAAACGCTACCTGATCCCTTTGAGACATAACAAAATAATGTACGGTGACTCTTACTCTTTACTAAGACGCACATAATAAAGAGTAAGACTGTAGTACTGAGTACTTTAGTACTACAAAAAATAACAAAATGTGGGCTGTTCTGCTAGTAGGGTGTCTGCTATTAACCAATATAAAGAAGTACCTAAAAGCTAAAAAAACATATTTTTTTTTATCGACTACAAGTCGGCCCTTGACTGCTATCTCACCTGATGTTAAGTGATGATGCAGTCTAAGATGGAAGCGGGCTAACTTGTTAGGAGTGGGACGAAAATCCACACCCCTATCGGTTTCTACACGACATCGTACCGGAACGCTAAATCGCTTGGCGGTACGTCTTTGTCGGTAGGGTGGTAACTAGCCACGGCGAAAGCCTCCCACCAGCCAGACCAAGACAAATTAAGAAAAATCCCAATCTGCCCCACCGGGAATCGAACCCAGGACCTCCGTCTTATGAATCCACCACTCATACCACTGCGCCACGGAGGTCGTCAAATATATATAAATACATCAAAACATATATATAAATTCTACCGTAAAATCAATTACTATAGCTATAATATATAACTACTGCGCGAAAGCACAAAAAGAAAGCAATATAGTGAGTATACAAAATCACAAACACGCACTATGGATGTTCTCGGCTATAATAGTGAATTAAACAGAAAAGATTGTAAAACAGTTCAGTAGCGATAATAATGCGATAATTTTACAAAGACGGCAAGAGTAAGCCCGCGCTCTTGAAAACTTCCAAGTTCAAACAAACGTCGCTTGTGACAGTACGCGGCCGTCCACCGAGAAATGCGCGCGACTGTCTTGCCGACACTTTCTATAGACAATTAAATTAAATATAGACGAAGTTTTCGTCCAAAGAGTTTCCATTTGCAATTATGTGTTAGTGATTTTTTTTGTGATTTGTGTTTATATCTGTGGCCAGGATTTTTTATTGCGGCTTTATTTGAGGTGAGCTTTTCATATTTTTATTATAATAAAAATATTTAAATATACGTATAAAAAACGAAGACCACTTATAAAAAATAGGTATTATATTATATATTTTTGCTAAGTTGCCTTATTAGTTAACTTCTTAACTAAGTAAGTTTTTTACAAAGCATTGTCCACTAACTTTATTTTTCAGAGAGTACTTATTTTTTTTATTAATCTCCTACTAGGTTATAAAGAACTTGATTCCAGGCCGTTAAATAAATTTTAAAAAATCTTCTAACCTACTTACTTCCGATTAAGAAGTTGAAGTTAAATTTATGTTTAGTTAATTTTTTTATTACTAGGTAGGAATATTATACATTCCAACGGTATATATTTAGTTCTAGTTAGTTTCCAGGGTCTTAATTAGCTGCAAGAAATTTTTTTTAAAAGGTTTTTTTTTAAAAATAACGCAAAACTTAAAACTTAACTTGCATGTAATGGCTAATCAAATAAACATAAATTTAAGCGCAAAATAACTTACATGAAACATAACTGAAGAACATTAAATTTACGGTATGGTAATCAGAGGCATCTATATTTTATAACAGCCTTAACTTATGGCTTACGCACATAAAAAAACATAAGATATCCCATAAATATAAACACGGTTCTTTGACCGTTATTACATTTTTTATTATAATGCTTTATACTTCAGAACTTTATGTTATTTTTATTTATTTATAATTCTAATGACTGTGATTTTAAATGCTTACTCTATATGATAGCCCACCTATATGATGGTAAGTGGTCACCATTGTACCTATATAATCACATCAGAGCATTATTAGCATTTTGTGCCGGCTCTTCTTAGCAGAACCTGCATTGTGGCATACTGTGGCTGGTGGGAGGCTTTCGTCGTGGTTAGTTACCACCCTACAGACAAAGACGTACCGCCAAGCGATTTAGCGTACCGGTACGATGTATAGAAATCGAAAGGGGTGTGGATGTCATCCAACTCCTAACACGTTAGCCCGCTTCCATCTTAGATTGCATCATCACTTAACATCAGATGTGATAGCAGTCAAGGTCCAACTTGTAGTCGATAAAAAAAATCCGAGCCGGTAGTAGAATCACTAAAATAGTCTAACATGACTTTCAATTGTATACTAAGCCTATTTGAAATAAACAACTTTGAGTTAAAGTTTGAGTTTGAGAGCTTTCTACAATGCGCTGTTTTGTCTCAACAGCACAGTATTATGAGGCTGGACAGGTTTGATGTTTGTCCTTTGAAACCGAAAAGGATGATGGATGGATGAGGAAAACCACATTTAGTTTTTATTGTACAATGCATAGATACATACCGCTAGTAATGTTCTTTTTTGAAATCGCTTAAAAATAAAAAAAATCATAACGTTTCAAAAGTGACGTTAACGTCAAAAATCATAACGTTAAAAGAAAGCCTAATTGAAATGAATGAATTTTGAATATAGATTTACGAATAAGATCCCAAGTTCGATTTCCTATTGGGGTCAGTGATCAAATGATTTTAATTATGCCGTACTCACCCCACCGGCAAAATTGTACCGCCAAGCTACTTAGCGTTCCGGTACGATGCTTTCTAGTTTCTTTCGCAGAAGAGCGTGTAATTAAGTCTAAAATAAACGCTTGTTAGCATTTTCGATTATGTATAAATAAAGTTTATTAATAATTTAAAAATTCCAAATATTTAAAAAAAAAGCAATAATATAGAACTACATGTTACATGTGTACTGCGAATATCTATTTTGAAAAAGATACTTATAACAGGCTCTACAAAGACGGCCGAGTGGCGCAGTGGGTAGTGACCCTGCCTCTGCGTCCTAGTCTGTGAGTTCGATTCCCACGTCTGGAAAAATGTTTGTGTGATGAGCATGGATATTTTCCAGTGTCTGGGTGTTTATCTATATATTATAAGTATATATGTATCCTATATATAAAAAAGAATATTCATCAGTTATCATAGTACCTATAACACAAGCTACCTACGAATACGCTTACTTTGGGGCTATATAGCGATTTGTGTAATTGTCCTATATTTATTTAATTATTTATTTAAAGACGGAATCACGCCCCTAGATACAGAATTATTACTAATATTAAAAGTGAATAAGTATTTATGACTTTATAAATGTACTAACAAAAAATGGCTATTTGGTTAGGTTATATGCAATAGAAGTGGGTACGAGAATTATACCACCAAAATCTCTCTACAACCCGACCTGACTTGAACTGCAGTAAGCTCCATTCTAGAAGCTCTAAATCTCCTTTAGCAGGATTCTATCATATTTGGGTGGGCAGGGAGAATAATTGGAGCAGACAAGGCGAAAATTGACCAGTGTTAAAGAGTTCCCTTAAGTCTATGAGTACATACATGCCGCAAGTTTTAGATTCTGTTCTGCATTTATGTCTGCCACACGATGGATGGATGGACCCGCACGGTGAATCCATAGAATGCTAAGATATTCGTCTCTATATATTTAAAAACGTTGTTGGTACCCAAACAAAAAAAAACTTAACATGAATACTTATAATAATCAAAGAGAACTTTACAAATAGTGAAAGTTACATTGAAATCCATTCAGCGGTTTTCTTTGTAGTATACAAATACAAACACAAAAAGAAAATCGACAACGATCCGCAAAAAATCTCCACCTTGACTTTGGTTTTCTATTTGCTTTTTGTATTTACTAGAGTTACAAGGTATTCGTGATTTATTAGTTACAAATGTTTAGTAGGTTCTTACACTGTTCAAGACTAGACCTTTTTGTGACAACTATTATATATTGACCACCTCCGTGGCGCAGTGGTAATCGCGGTGGATTTATAAGACGGAGGTCCTGGGTTCGACTCCCGGCGGGGCAGATTGAGATTTTTCTTAATTTGTCTTGGTCTGGCTGGTGGGAGGCTTTCGCCTTGGTTAGTTACCACCCTGCCCACAAAGGCGTTCTGCCAAGCGATTTAGCGTTCTGGTACGATGTCGTGTAGAAACCGAAAGGGGTGTGGATCTCATCCTACTCCTAACAAATTAGCCCGTTTCCATCTTAGATTGCATCGTCACTTAACATCTGGTGTGACAGCAGTTAAGGGCCAACTTGTAATTAATAAAAAAAAACTAGCGTATAAAACTGCCTATAAAAGACAAAATTCCTTTGACAGCCCAGATCTTCTAAATATTACTTGAGAGCAGAAAATTTACCTAATTAAATTTTTATTTAATAGCTTTGTGAGCTAACAGGTTAAAAGGGCATATTTTCCCGGCATATTATTATAAAAAGCATATTTTAGTTGCCAATCATTTCAGCTTCGTGGCAATCCTTGGCTTAAAAACTCTATTAAATTAAATATATATATATACCTGGACCTTTACAACCTGACTCCCAAAGCCACTACGGTCCTAACTCCACAATTGACTATCGTCCTTACTTCGTTCGTACTATCGTTTTTAACCGACGAAAAAAAACGGAGGAGGTTCTCAATTCGACACGTATACATTTTTTTTTATGTGTGACCACGCATAACTTTTTACAGAGTAGTCCGATTTTGATAATTCTTTTTTTATTAGAAAGGGCATACTTCCAAGGTGTTTCCATTGTCATCACGTTAGGATCTGATGATGATATCCTGGGGAAATTGAAGGAACTCTTCAAGAGGAATTCTTCTCTTTTTAGAGGCACGCTTACAGCGATTTCAGTCTTTTTTTTTTCATTTCATTAACGATCACTATTAGATGTTGATAATAGTGACCAGGACCGACGGCTTAAGGTGCTCTCCGAGGCACGAGGTTGTAACACCACCAACTTCCAGACCCCGGGCTTGGAATGTACTGACTTCATAAAAGAATGAAAAAGCTCAGAATGATTCCGTGACCCGACCCAGAAATCGAACCCAGGACCTCGTGATCGAAGCCATATAGGCTAACCACTAGACCAACGAGGCAGTCTTGAGTGCTTTTAAGTCCATTGAAATGTTACATTTTTTAGTCCATACCTTGCGTTTTTTAGAGGACGCAATTTTATTTTTTTGATGTGTATGGGGGGCAGTGTAAAGTTAAAACCAAGTTTGTGGGGTCGCCACCCTTGTAACACGGCCGCCATCTTGAAAATAGGGGTTGAAATGGTTTTTACGGTCATATCTCTTCAATGGACTATTTTACTAGGTAGTAAACCACGGATCCTATACAGAATAGGGGTCTGGTCATATCATAGCCTCTTAATTCATAAATAAATATATAAAATATAAAAATAAAAAAGCCTTTTATTTCTTGTTTTTACAAATAATTGGTTTAAGAAATAACTAATATAAAAATACTATAAATGATTTTCTGTTTTTAATTTAAACAAGAACCCCTCTAGTTGAGGGTGAAGGCCTCCTCCAAAGCAGCCCATCTGTTCCGATCTTTGGCTAGATGTAGCCACTTCTTGCCAGCGATTTTCAATACGTCGTCCGACCACCTGCCGAATGGTCTTCCTACTCTCCTGTGACCTGTAGGGCCGAGCCATGTCCTTTTAGTCTTAATTCATAAGCATTGGTAATTATTAACGTGTACAAAAAAAACTAATTAATGATATAGTATCTAAGTAAGTAAAATGTAATGTTATTCGCTAATCACAAGTTATACAACCGTTATAGAGGTTTATTGACGGATATCCGGATGTAAAATATATTGTATCGACCAAATATTAACTTTTAAGCAGGTTTTCTTCAAGGTCATCGACCGCTGTGCACGTCATTTTAGGCTTGTTGCATTTTTGACAAGGTACGCAGATCAATATGTATGACTAGCGGTTTGCTTGTGTGTTTCTATTTAGTAGTTAATTTAATAGTAGTCTGCATGCATACGTAGTTATTCCATGAACGCGTACAAGACGTTTCGGTTATTTTTTACTTTTTAGTAATTTATCGCCACGTAATCTACTCATACTATACTGTCATAATATATTATACGGCACTTGTAGCCAAAAAGGTACCGATACTTACACAAAAACCGAAATCGCTGCAAGTGTACCTACCTATAAAATTTGAAGAGTTCCTTCAATTTTCCCAGAATATCATCATCAGATCCTAACATGATGACAATGGGACCATCTTGGAAGTGTGCCCTTTTTAATAACATCATCAACTCTGTAAAATAATCTGTAAGGAATCAACATCGGACAACTCTGTAAAAAGTTATGCGTGGTCATACATAAAAAAAATATATACATGTCGAATTGAGAACTTCCTCGGTTTTTTTTCTTCGGTTAAAATTATCGAATGCCCTTGCAGCTCACGTTTTCCCTACCACCTACTGTTGGTATCTTCAAGTCAAGAGTGAATAGGCTCCTGGCAAGCGGGTCCACCGTAGGCTGCATCTTCACTTACCATCAAGCGTGATCGTAGCCAAGCGCTAGGTAGCCTATACAGTATAAAAAAAGTTTAATGGTCTCATTTATCTCTGTACCAAAGGTCATCCAAATCAGTTCAATTTTACCTAATTAATGAAAAACAGACAGATTCATTTTTGGATTTATACTATCGTACTCGATTTCATAATGGGACATCAAATTGAATAAAATAATACACTGCATATGCAAATATTGACTACAAATATTGGTCTATGTTGGTGGTTAGCCTATGTGGCTTCGATCACGAGGTCCTGGGTTCGATTCCTGAGTCGGGTCACGGAATAATTCTGAGCTGTTTCATTCTTCTATGAAATGCTCAGTACATTCCAAGCCCGGAGTTTGGAAGTTGGTGGTGTTACACCCCCGTGCCTCGGAGAGCACGTTAAACCGTCGGTCCCGTTAATAAATAAATCATTATCACCCTAAGCCCCGCCAACCCGCATTGGAGCAGCGTGGTGGGTGTACGCTTCATATCCCCTCTCCGCTAAGGAGGGAGGCCTGGGGCTGTAGTGGGCCGTTAATAGGCTGATAATAATGATGATGATGCAAATATTTGTTTTTTATTTATTACAAGTTAGCCCTTTACTGCAATCACTTTGATGGTAAGTGGTGATTAAGATAGAAGTGGTTAACTTGCTAGGAGTATGATGAAATCTGCACACACCCCTTTCGGTTTCACGACATCGTACCGAAACGCTAAATCACTTGGCGGTAGGTTTCTGTCGGTAGATTAGTAACTAGCCATGGCTGAAGCCTCCCACCAGTTACATAATTATAATACTTGGTATTCGATCCACTATTAACTCTATTAAAAATTAGGTATGTTTATATTCAATCGGTTTGTGTTTATGAGATTTCTAAAAACTATTGTTTTGTTTTAGAATAGATTCCATTTAACTTTAATTTAAATATATCATGCTAGCATATAATGTCTAGCATGACATCAAAAGTGCTCGCAAACTAAGCCTTTAAGAATAAGCGAATTTAAATTATTTTACGAAAGAGCGCAAATAAAATTGTAATAAACACTAAGGTTCTAACACAGCCACGCCTCTTTCACTTTAACACAACAAAGTGTCCATCATTACTCATCATAAGATGAGATACAATCATAATTTCCATGGCTGTCAACAAAAAATAAACCCAAAATATTCTCCCACAGTCTAGCGAGCCAGTTCGTCGGTTTGCCCACTTGGCCTAGTTCGTACTAAAACGTAATACCTTATAACTGTACTTTGTCTTATAATACAATTCACAGAACATCAGGAAGTTGTTAAATTGAACAAGTTTTAATAAAAGGTTGTGGGTCCCGTAATCATATGCTAGTGGTCGGAATGCCTTAGTTTTGATTGAAAATTTTATTGTTCCAATCACTAGGAATTCAGGGCAGATTTAGAGTTATCTATATGTAGAAGATATGTATCATAGAATGTTAATATTCTTCCGTGGATGTCATCAGAAATGAAAGAGTGTTAATAAAATCATATGCTAGTGGTCCGAATGAATTAGTTTTGATTGAAAACTTTATTGTTACAATCACTTAGAATTCAGGGCAGATTTAGTTTTACCTATAGGTAGAAGATATGTGTCATAGAATGTTAATATTCTTCCGTGGATGTCATCAGAAATGAAAGAGTATTAATAAAATCATATGCTAGTGGTCGGAATGCCTTAGTTTTGATTGAAAATTTTATTGTTCCAATCACTATGAATTCAGGGCAGATTTAGAGTTATAGGTAGAAGATATGTATCATAGAATGTTAACACTCTTCCGTGGATGTCATCAGAAATAAAAAGGTATTAATAAAATCATATGCTAGTGGTCGGAATGCCTCAGTTTTGATTGAAAATTTTATTGTTCCAATCACTAGGAATTCAGGACAGATTTAGTTTTACCTATAGGTACGTGGATGTCATCAGAAATGAAAGAGTATTAATTAAAAATTTTTGAGGGTGGATGGAAATGTTGAAAGGAAGGTCTAGGCCAAAGTTCTTGGAAAAAATTCAGGACATTTGACATATGGCACGGTCAAGAGAACCCTAAACCGACAAACTTCTATCAAAGGATTAATGAGAGTGGAAGGAGCTAAGGAAGTACGCAAGAATCGTGGCAATTGGAAGGATCTCTGCCTACCCGTAAGTATGTCATATTATGTATGTATGTATGTCATCAACCACACTTGCGCCGGCAGATTCTTTGATAATTATTTTTGCTATAATCGGAATAAATTCAAGAAAGAAGCGGCTTTGATGCAAATAAGAATCAGTGGTTATCCAATATTAACATAAAAATTCTACATTTTCAATACCCTATATTTGTAATTTTAGATAAAAATCAAGATGAAAACATTAGTAATTTTATAAAATCGATATTTAAAAAATAGATTTTTAGAAAGTAGTAGGCAACAAAGTTCCAAACCCCATACAAGTATAAAGCGTTCTTATATTTATTCAGGATAGTATGAAAAAGTATGTCTTCAGTCGCCAGACACATACCACTTAATAACTATAATAACTATAATAATACCTCTATAACGGTGTCTGATGTCTGGTAAAGCCATGAAATTAAGAGTATATTCAAAAAATTCAAAATCATTTATTTCAAGTAGGCTTATTACAAGCACTTTTGAAACGTCAAATTGGACTATTTGTAGTGACTCTACCACCGGCTCGGAAGGCAGGCCCTGTTGAGAAGAGCCGGCAAGAAACTCAACAGTTGCTCTTTTTATAATATTATCAATTTTACAATATTAAGTGTGTTGTTACATAGAGTTATTTATTTTACTTCCTGTGTGAAGTTGAAAGCCTATCCAATTGGATTTGAACATCTTTGTCATTTAAAAATTCATCGATAGTATAATAACCCTGACTCAGTAAGTGAGTTTTAATACATTGTTTAAACTTATGCAATGGCAGATCTAAAACTGAATTGGGCATCTTGTTGTAGAAGAGTACACCCAATCCTACGAAAGATTTTTGTACTTTTCGGAGGCGATAAGCTGATATGACTAACTTATGTCCATTTCTAGGAAGACGGTCGTTTAAATCCATAATTCGTCGTATCGTCGGTTCATTCGTCGTATCCATAATTCGTCGTTCGGTCGTATAAAAACATAATTTCTTAAATTAAGGTCTAGAAATAACAGTCTTTTAGATCACTATAAATTTTAATATGGAACCATAAAAGATCAGTTTCATAATATTACTAAATCCAAGAAAAGTTACATAAAATATTTAATGTATCAAACGAAATAACCACCATTATGTCCCTATAACGCCATATAATCCTGCAACATAACGGTCACCGTCAATAAAACATCATTCGACGATGCAAACTCTTAGAGAATTACCCGCGTAACATTAACGCGTAGCTAATAAACAGTAGCCATAATAACTGCTTTTCACTCGCCCGACACCGACCATTAACGGCTGAGAGCGCCAACAAGCACTGATCCGTACAATAAACAAACGAAACAGCACTAGCACAAAACACACGTTATTACAATTCCATCCCTAGTGTAAGTTTCAGTCGACAAGTACAAATTCATACAATAGATAAACCAAGCGACCCTTTAAAACACGTAGCTTATAAACAGTAGCCATAAATATTATTGAGCTGTTATTCCTTGTGGGCAACTTCTGCCCTTGCCATAATTATATTATTTATTTTATCTACCTATATAATATATATTGCATTTATTACTCTTGATTAGGTATAGGCACAAGTTTTAACTTATATTAAAAATTCATTATATATATTATTATTTAATTACTAGTTACTTCATAGTATACATTACCTTTATATATATTAGTACATAATTAGTTTAGTTAATAATTTAATATTCCGCGTTTTAGCGCGCGGCCTTTGTGTGCATATATTGTACAACGCCGCACACACACTAGGCTGCCGTTAAACATACATCGCGCGCCCGCCGCCAAAACCAGCGCGACGCGACAGAGCAGTCCGTTTTTAACCACGCCTCGCGGATATACATAGTGTCTCAATAACCTACGCTAAGCCTATGTTATTCTCTCTATTCTGTTTGCTTGTATAAAAATATATCTTGTGCCTGTGAATAATAAACTCTAATCTGTGCTATCACTATCGTTTCTTCTCCGCTCCTTCTTCAACTTCAAAACTTGACTTTATATTTATATTAGCGACGATTTATATTGGAACTCCACACGCATCTATACAGGAGCACCCCACGTCGCTATATCCTAAATAAACTTTCTTTCTATCTTTGTAATAACTGCTTTTAACTCACTCTACAGTTCTACACCGACCATTAACGGCTGAGAGCCCGAACAAGCACTGATCCGTACAATAAACTAACCAAACAGCTCTAGCACAAGTCCCAGACGGTATTGTAACGTCGTCAAAATTCCATCCTTAGTGCAAGTTTTAGTCGACAAATTGGGATCCATACAATAGACAGACCAAACAGCCCTTCAAAACGCGTAGCTTATAAACAGAAGCCATAAATATTATAGTTGTGTTTTCGCAAATCAAGTTTGGGCTAACATCACTAGAGCTAGACTAACTAGACCGGCACTGATCCATGCAGTAAACGAATCATATATCCCTAGTGCAAGTCTCAGTCGACAAGCAGTGATCTATAACATAAACAAACCAAACAGCCCAAGTGCAAGTCTCAAACGCAACTGCATTAGTGCAAGCTCCAGTTGATATAATATCGCCAGATGTCAATTTCAAATTATATTAATTATTAAAATATGTTTAGTAACATTGTTAGTCATTTATTGTGTTTAAACTACTGCATATATATTTATGCCAATTTTTTACAGAGATAGTCTCTACAGAGATAGGCTTTACTAGGGTTTCTATCTTAAAAAGAAATAAATAAGTCATAATTATGTGTTAATTTCCGCTCAGACGCAAGATATTTTTAAATTTGACTATGTTATATAAGAATATGAAAAATAATATATAATAAAAAGGAGATTAAATGACATAATAGCGTAGGTTATTTATAGTTTGTAATCGAAATCGTATTGCTTTTCCGAAAATTTATACTAAGAGATACAGAAACTAGTAATTCGCACTTCAAATTAAACGGAACATTATTTGCTTAGTCACACTTTTTAATCCATTTTTAATTGGTTTTTAACCATTTAAAATTGATAGTTACTCCATACCATTTAAAATAGATGACCGACGGCTTAACTCAAGCACTAACTGGTACTCGAATTGACAACTGATGTCAATCGTTTCTAATATGGCTAAAGTACACCAGCTCAAATGGCTAGAGATAAAAAACAAAATCAAATCTTACCATTAACACAATACAAAATAGCACCAGTCACTATTTACCCTTAATTGTTTTAACAGGATATCACAGGAATTACTAAATAATTTGGATGTTAGTCTTTGTAGGTGAGATGAAGTGGGCTAGGCATGACCGAAGCCTTGCACTAGATTATATCAAAACTTAACTAAACTTATAGGGAATTCCATAAATACATTTTTTTTTTGGAAAAGTAAATAATATGTACGAAAGTTATATTGTGTGTAACTGTTCCTATAACAACTCATCATAGACCTTTACTAATTATTATTATAATCTCTCATTTATTGACGTGACAGCGTCTTATAATTCGATAAAGCCGGCTGCACGCACGAAAAAACATGACGTCATGCGTCGTTACCTCGCTTTGAGGCGTTCCATGTAAGGCTTGAAGTGCAAGCGAGAGCGCGGAACGAGCGACATAGAAGCACAATCGGCCTTTGCGTTCGGCAGCGTTCGACATCCGTCTATTAAATATAATTATTAAATATATTAATTTTAAATTAAAAATTAATATATTTATTATAAATTTAAAATATAAATTTATAAAATCAAAATCAATTATTTTATTAATTTAAATTAATATTTATAAAAATATACTTAAATTAAAAATTTTAATAACCAATTAAATGCTACCATTCCATCAGTATTTTCTTAAGACATTGTCACGTTCAACTATCGTCAGTAAACCGACTTTACAGACAACCAATTTTTTTTATTAACATTTCTTTCTTAAATTTTTAACAATACTATAAAAATATATATAAAACACTTTACAATACTACAAAAATATATATTAAAAATTTGCAAAACGAAAATCTGCTCTTTCGCTTGCCAGGATTTTGAGTACCCGTTAATTAGGGCTCCAGAATGAAGAACCTCCTCACAATATGCACCGTTTCAAGGACTACTGCCTATTGTATATTGATCCAACAGCCAAGCAAAAGCTTCTTTAGATATTAGTCAAAGCTTTTCACAAAAAGAACTTTGTTATAATTCTTGTGTTTTTATCTAATCTATTAGTACACATTCCGAATGCAAGGTGCCTAGTTATTTATTAAACAGGACGCATCTGATAATGCATTCATCTGATAAATGCATCCAGAGATGTCATTCCAACTGTTCAATGCGGGAATTTTTATTAAAATGCTCCCTACCAAGAAATACCGCACTTTGCACATCTGTCTGACATTACGCAACCTGCCTGTGGCTATTTATATGTTTTTAAAGGTCATATTTAATGTAAAACTATATTGGTATATTAACTTTTATTAAGTTATCATCAGTTTTTTATAGTTCAACAGGGTCCAGGTTATTTTGATCGGACAAGTTATTTGAACAAATTACCAATCACAATATTCTAAAACATTTTGTCCTCTTAAAATAATGTTTGATACTGTAGCGATCAACGACTGCCTCGTTGGTCTAGTGGTTAGCCTATGTGGCTTCGACCACAAGGTCCTGGGTTCGATTCCTAGGTCGGGTTACGGAATAATTCAGAGCTTTTTCATTCTTCTATGAAATGTTCAGTACATTATAAGCCCGGAGTCTGGAAGTTGGAGGTGTTACACCGCCGTGCCTCGGAGAGCACGTTAAGCCATCGGTTCCAATCACTATCAACAACATCTGATAGTGATCGTTGATAAATGAAACATTATCACCCTAAGCCTGCCAACCCGCAATGGAGCAGCGTGGTGGGTGTACGCTCTATATCCCCTCTCCTATAAGGAGGGAGGCCTGGCCTGTAGTGGGCCGCTAATAGGCTGATGATGATGATGATGATGACTATAGCGATCACTTAAATAGATGTTAATAATAATGATCAAGATCAACGGGTTATCGTGGTCTACGCACGGACGTGTAACACCACCAACTACGTAAATCCGGGATGCTATAGCGGATTTTCCGAAAGGAAAAAAACTAGCTATAATTTTTAGCCCGATGAAGAATTCGAACCAAGATCCTCGTGATTCTATACCGCAAAGATGAACCAAAGGACCATCCAGGCACTTTAGCAGTTCATTATGTAAAAGTAGTAACTAATGCTCGGCTGGGTGTGTAATTTGGAATACTTTACAAGGCTTTGTTTCATAAAAATCGAAAATAGGAAAAAATCAGAACATCTTTACTCTAGATAAAGATTAGGAACTCCCCTAAATTGAATGCATAATGTGATTTTTAAAAATACCTAAATTATTAAGCATAGTTAGAACTTATAGAGGCTGTAATTCATAAAAATCAAATATTTAAAATAATTATTCAAAAAAAACGAATGTTGAAAACTTTCGGAAATCAAATTGCACATAGACAAATAATGTCTAAAGCCTCTACTACACTACAATTGATTGACTCGCACGACCTAGCTCGCTCAAGCTAATACATTCAGCTGAACAAACACTTTACTCTCATTAAAGTCGGTAGCTACCGGTAGCCGATTACCGTTCTAACAAGACTTCAGCGAGACCGACATTTACCGCAACACCAATTAAACTTAAAGGCTCACCACACGAAGCGAGTTTACTTGCCCTTATGTTTATTTCATTCAAGTTTAATCTCTCAGTATGTATGTATTCGTTATATTGAGCTAATTTTATAATAAAGTAGTTTTAAATAACAAGAATTAGACAAGGTTAATTTATTCGACCATTAAATCAGGCGAAGCCCGCTAACTATATAATTATAGACATTTTTATTATAGTGTTATTATTTATAGACACCAGTGATTGGAGTACATATAATACTAACAGACGCCCGCGACTTCACTCGAGAATAATGTAACCTTCCGGAAACATCAAACAAAAAAGATTTCGTGTACCTTTTCTTTTTTAAAGAAAAATTTAGTATAACAAGTTATCCTTATAAAATTTTTAACAAAAAATAGAACCGACTCAAAACGCACTAAAAAGTAAAAAATAACTGTGTCATTTAGTTGCTTTAATTTACTTAAGCATCTATGAAGTCGGTGCCAGCCAAGTTTAAGGAACATTTATTTTACGTAGTACCTAAAGCAGTTTGTGGGTTCTAGGTAACGTCCTTGAAAGTAGAAACCTTGGCTGGCACCGACTCCTAGATATGCTTAAGTAAATTAAAGCAACTAAATGACACAGTTATTTTTTACTTTTTAGTGCGTTTTGAGTCGGTTCTATTTTTTGTTAAAAAATTTTATTTCTTACTTTTTAGTGATTTATCGCCACGTACCGTACTCGTACTATACTGTCATAGTATATTATATGGCACTAGTAGCCAAAAAGCTACCGATACCGAGTCAAAAACCGAAATCGCTGTAAGCGTGCTTCCAAAATTTGAAGAGTTCCTTCAATTTCCCCAGGATATCATCAGCAGATCCTAACATGAGGACAATGGGACCACCTTGGATGTATGCCCTTTCTAATAAAAAAAGAATTATCAAAATTGGACAACACTGTAAAAAGTTATGCGTGGTCATACATAAAAAAAAAAAAAAAAAAAAAAAAAAAAAAAAAAATATACGTGTCGAATTGAGAACCTCCTCCGTATTTTTTCGTCGGTTGAAAATAGATACATGCCATCGCGAACATTTTTGTAGTCCTAATAAAGAGAAACAATCCATTCATACATCGATTTGTTACATCTATCTATCTATCTAGTTTAGGCAATGTTTCAATAAAAGCTTAGTAAATTTTTCTGACTCTTTAACCGACGAAAAAAACGGAGGAGGTTCTCTATTCGACACGTATATATATATTTTTATGTATGACCACGCATAACTTTTTACAGAGTTGTCCGATTTTGATAATTCTTTTTTTATTAGAAAGGGCACACTTTCAAGATGGTGCCATTGTCATCATGTTAGGATCTGATGATGATATCCTGGGAAAATTGAAGGAACTCTTCAAATTTTATAGGCACACTTGCAGCGATTCGGTTTTCATGTGAGTATCGGTAGCTTTTTGGCTACTGGTGCCGTATAATATACTATGAGAGTATAGTACGAGTAGGTTACATGTCGATAAATTACTAAAAAGTAAGAAATAACAATTTAAAAAAAATAGATAAGAATTTTTTTTTAAATTTTCAACAATTGTAATATTTCAACCTTAACAAATTATATACTAGAACCATCCCGAGAAACCATTCTATCCATTGGTTAAAACTGCATAACAGTCCTTTAAGTAGTCTTTGAGTTTATTGCGAACAGATAGATAGACACGGCTTCATTATATGTATAGTAGTGGACGCCCACGACTTCGTCCGCGTGGACTTTGAACCCTTCTAAGGGAACGGTACAGATTTTCGGGATACACAATATCCTATAACCTACCTAACTAGTCAAATATTAAACTAACGGGTGCATCCCCCTAATTTTACTTCTATAGAACTGTTGATACACCATATTAGAGTTTAGTGTCCCATTAGTTCTATATAGAACTAATGGGACAAAATTAAAGAAATGTCGATATCAACATCTTGTTTGTACGTTACATGTAAATGACAAAGTTTTTATAAGTATAATATGAAATCACAGACAAAAAACAGAATCCTTATAGATTTGTAAAGTCTTTCTGTTCGTCTGTATATAACAGCCACTTTTTCCGAAACTATAAGAACTATACTATTGAAATTTACTAAATAGATTTATTCCTTCACACAACATTTTATACAAAAATAGAAAAAAAACAATAAGTTTTGGGGGTTCCCCGTACTTAGAACTGGAACACAATTTTTTCTTTTCATGAAACCCATACGTGTGGGGTATTTATGGATAGGTTTTTAAAAATGATAATGAGATTCCTAATATCATTTTTTTCTAAACTGAATAGTTTGCGTGAAATATACTTCCAAAGTGGAAAAAGGGCCTCCCCTGTAACTACTAAAATAAGAGAACATTTTTTTAGACACGACTACTACTTGATTTTAACAACTTAGCTTTTGTCGCAAGAGACACTTTTTTGTTAAAAACAAAATGAAATATCAATTAAAATAATATAAAGTTTATAACTTACATGCTATAAGTAAAGTCAAGAGCAAAAACTATACTACAGTTCTATATAGAACTATTGGGATATAATTTGACAGCCCGTAAAATATCCCAACAGTTCTATAGAACTACGGTATGGGGTACTAATGGGATGCACCCAAACTAACAAAATTCAACTATAGTTAACATTCGTTGTATGTGAATAAAAAATATTAAAACAGCTACATACCCGATACAGGATAAAATCTCACAGCATAAACTAGTAGGTACTTACTCTATAAATGTCTCGTTAATAGATATGAATATTAATTACGAGTTTCCATTAGCTTTGTACACGGGCGCTCGTATATAAGATAAACTATCAGCCATCTTGCTATAAATTGTGTAAAAAATGATTGCAACCCTTAATTGCTATAAATTCTTTACGCCCGTTCAGATTAATATGTTTCGATAACTTACTCGCAACGTACGTGGGAACGCCAAGTTTATGGATCCACTAACGCATATAGAACTACACTTTATTTTTAACCGACGAACAAAAACGGAGGAGGTTCTCAATTCGACACGTATATTTGTTTTTTTCTTTTTTTTTTTTTTTTTTTTATGTATGACCACGCATAACTTTTTACAGTGTTGTCCGATTGTGATAATTCTTTTTTTAATAGAAAGGGCATACATCCAAGGTGGTCCCATTGTCCTCATGTTAGGATCTGATGATGATATCCTGGGGAAATTGAAGGAACTCTTCCAATTTTGGAGGCACGCTTACAGCGATTTCGGTTTTTGTCTCGGTATCGGTAGCTTTTTGGCTACTAGTGCCCTATAATATACTATGACAGTATAGTACGAGTACGTTACGTTGCGATAAATCACTAAAAAATAAGAAATAAAAATTTTTAACAAAAAATAGAACCGACGCACTAAAAAGTATAAAATAACTGTGTCATTTAGTTGCTTTAATTTACTTAAGCATATCTAGGAGTCGGTGCCAGCCAAGGTTTCTACTTTCAAGGACGTTACCTAGAACCCACAAACTGCTATACTACATAAAATAAATGTTCCTTAAACTTGGCTGGCACCGACTTCATAGATATGCTTAAGTAAATTAAAGCAACTAAATGACACAGTTATTTTATACTTTTTAGTGCGTCGGTTCTATTTTTTGTTAAAAATTTTTATGTACTTTTTAACCGATGAAAAAAAACGGAGGAGGTTCTCAATACGACACGTATATATTTTTTTTCTTATGTATGACCACGCATAACTTTTTACAGAGTTGTCCGATTTTAATAATTCTTTTTTTATTAAAAAGGGCATACTTCCAAGGTGGTCCCATTGTCATCATGTTAGGATCTGATGATGATATCCTGGAGAAATTAAAGGAACTCTTCAAATTTTGGAGGCACGCTTACAGCGATTTCGGTTTTTGTCTCGGTATCGGTAGCTTTTTTACACGCTTTATATTAGCTTCACTTGTATGTCAGTTTGTCAGTTTGTCAGTATGTCAGTATGTAACTCGTATGTCTGTTCGCGCATAACTTCGTCGTTTATGAACCGATTTTGATAATTCTTTTTTTGTTGGAAAGTAGATAGTTCGGTGGTGGTGCCATGATAAGGAAACCAGAATCTGATGATGGGATCCTGGAGAAACCGAGGGGAACTTTCAAAAATTGTAGGGACAACAAGTACGTTTGTTAGTTTTTCCGATAAGTATTTAAAAGCACTACAATTCGATGAAGGTCTGGAGTCGATCTGATGATGGAGCCGATCTACATATAAGAGAATTCCTTGACGATTTACTGTATTTACCTTGTGTTTGGGCTCGATTAATTTGTTTTGATAAGAACTTTACATTTAGATGGGCTGTGACTGTCATTGAGGGTCTGGTGATGAAGACAAAGTACAGTTAAGGGAGCTCCGTAACAGCTTACAGTAGCTACCTTGTGTTTGGGCTTGATTAATTTGTCTCGATGAGAAATTTACATTTAGATGGACTGTGACTGTCATTGAGGGTCTGGTGATGAAGACGAAGTACAGTTAAGGGTGCTCCGTAACGGCTTACAGTAGCTACCGTGTGTTTGGGCTTGATTAATTTGTCTCGATGAGAAATTTACATTTAGATGGACTGTGACTGTCATTGAAGGTCTGCAGATGAAAACGAAGGACAGTTAAGGGAGCTCTTTAACGGTTTACAGTAGCTACCTTGTGTTTGGGCTCAATTAATTTGTCTCAATGAGAACTTTACATTTAGATGGGCTGTAACTGTCATCAAGGGTCTGGCGATGAAGACGAAGGACAGCTGAGGGAGCTCTTTAACGGTTTACAGTAACTACCTTGTGTTTGGGCTCGATTAATTTGTCTCAATGAGAACTTTACATCTAGATGGGCTGTGACTGTCATTGAGGGTCTGGCGATGAAGAAGAATGACAGCTGAGGGAGCTCTTTAACGGTTTACAGTAGTTAATATGTCTCAATGAGAAGTTTGAAAGATTCCAGGTGGTTTAATGTTAACTAAGTCATGATCTGATGATGAGATCTACGAAAACTCGAGGAAACTCTTCAAACTTTATTTTTACACGCTTTTTATTAGCTTCACTTGTATGTCAGTTTGTCAGTATGTCAGTATATAACTCTCCGTGGGTAATCTGCGCGCCTGCGGCCTTCCTTGGTTCTGGTAGCCGTTTCTCAGGCTCCCTCTCCGAAATTGAACTCTGATTCCCCGTATTTATAATATTTATTAAATAATTATTTTATTCTCACTAATAAATAAATTACTAGCGACTGTGTGGCCGAGCGGTTTAAGTGCTAATCTGCCCGTACAACAGTCGCTCAGGCGTGGGTTCGAGCCCTGGCAGTCGCAGTTTTTCTGCGACTTCCAAGGCTCGCTCCCGTGCCGACTGTACTCTGGCCAGGTTTCTGTGGTTTCCTTGGTCACTGTGCTAAGGGTGGGGCACAGGCAAATGCGGGTACAGATTGTAAGTAAAAATAAGAATTGTAAACATCGAATGTGAATTCGATGTCGACGCTTACTATGAAACATAGTATGAATATTTTTGATAATCAACAAATAATAGTTTAAAAAAACTAAAAAATCACGCTTTTATAAATAAACCAAACTAAAAAGTAAAAAATAAATAATAGTTTAAAAAAACTAAAAACACGCTTTTTATAGAAACCCAAACTAAAAAATAGAAAATAATTTTAATAAATTTAAATTAAGAATAGTGTTAAAATTTTCATTAACTATAAATTAATAATAGTGTAAATAAAAAAAAAATATTTTATTTTAAAAAAAGCGTGGGGTGCTTTTTAAGATATTATCAAAATGATAATCACTCTACTCATATCTGTCAATAAAATATTTATAACTATATTGACACCATGCACCCCACGCTTTTTTAAAATAAAATATTTTTTTTTTATTTACACTATTATTAATTTATAGTTAATGAAAATTTTAACACTATTCTTAATTTAAATTTATTAAAATTATTTTCTATTTTTTAGTTTGGGTTTCTATAAAAAGCGTGTTTTTAGTTTTTTTAAACTATTATTTATGGCTACTAGTGTCGTATAATATACTATGACAGCATAGTATGAGTACGTTACGTGGCGATAAATCACTAAAAATAAATTAAGTAAAGGCACCCACTTCATAGATATGCTTAAGTAAATTAAAGCAACTAAATGACACAGTTATTTTTTATTAAGCTATTGCATAGCTTCTATCGCGGGCCTTGAGCGTGGAGACCGAATTCAGAAATTCCGTAACGAAAAAACCTAACACCCGCTGGATATCAAAAACATAATATAAAAAATTTTTTAACAAAAAACAGAACCGACTCAAAACGCACTAAAAAGTAAAAAATAACTGTGTCATTTAGTTGCTTTAATTTACTTAAGCATATCTATGAAGTCGGTGCCAGCAAGTTTAAGGAACATTTATTTTACGTAGTAAAGAAGTTTGTGGGTTCTAGGTAACGTCCTTGAAAGTAGAAACCTTGGCTGGCACCGACTCCTAGATATGCTTAAGTAAATTAAAGCAACTAAATGACACAGTTATTTTTTACTTTTTAGTGCGTTTTGAGTCGGTTCTGTTTTTTGTTAAAAAATTTTATTTCTTACTTTTTAGTGATTTATCGCCACGTAACGTACTCGTGCTATACTGTCATAGTATATTATACGGCACTAGTAGCCAAAAAGCTGCCGATACTGAGACAAAAACCGAAATCGCTGTAAGCGTGCCTCCAAAATTTGAAGAGTTCCTTCAATTTCCCCAGGATATCGTCATCAGATCCAAACATGCGGACAATGGGACCACCTTGGATGTATGTCCTTTCTAATAAAAAAAGAATTATCAAAATCGGACAACACTGTAAAAAGTTATGCGTGGTCATACATAAAAAAAAAAAAAAAAAAAAAATACGTGTCGAATTGAGAACCTCCTCCGTTTTTTTTCGTCGGTTAAAAAGCATAATTTCGGCGCCGACGTCATTGGGAGCGTGGCCTAGCGGTGATGCGCTCTAAGTGCCCAAATTGCCAGAGAAACGTGGGTTCAAATCCCGTTTTTTTTTTAAAGCGTGATATGGAAAAGCTTAAAAGACTTTTTAGTTTTTCCATCTATCGATCAATACCAGAACTTTTAATGACTTTTTGAAATATCACTCTTAAAAAAAAATTGCGGAACCGACGGAATTCGAACCCGCGTCTCTTTGGCAATCCGGGTACTTAGAGCGCCTTACCGCTAGGCCACGGTCCCGATGACGTCGGAAGGTAAACATAAGTTGATAAATGCTATGCGATAGCTTTACCGCGGCAGTCTCCGAGTGCCACACGTCTTTTTTATTTTTCAGTGCGTTTTGAGTCGGTTCTATTTTTTAAACGACTTCAGAAAAAAAAGGAGTTTCTCAATTCGACCGTATATATATATATATATTTTTTTTATGTGTGTTCACGCATAACTTCGTCGTTTATGGACCGATTTCGATAATTCTTTTTTGTTAAAAATTTATTATACTTTGATGAATATAAAGACTGCCTCGTTGGTCTAGGACTGGCTCGTTGGTCTAGTGGTTAGCCTATGTGGTTTCGATCACGAGTTCCTGAGTTTGGTTCCTGGGTCGGGTCACGGAATAATTCTGAGCTTTTTCATTCCTCTATGAAATGTTCAGTACATTCCAAGCGCGGAGTCTGGAAGTTGGTGGTATTACACCCCCTGCCTCGAAGAGCACGTTAAACGTTTCGATTGCAGTCACTATCATCAACAACTCACAGTGATCGTTAGTAAATTAAACATTATCACCCTATGCCCGCCAACCCGCATTGGAGCAGCGTGGTACGTTTTTTTTTTTATATTGAAAACTTGATTCTGCCGTTATTTATTGTACGACATCTTTCTACTCTGACGTACTACTATATACATAAATATATATATATATATATATATATATATATATAGATTTACATATAATTACACTGTAATACATGTACATATCTGTTTATCTAAGTGATATTAAATTGGTGTAGCGTGGTGGGTGTACGCTCCATATCTCCTATAAGGCCTGGCCCTGTAGTGGGCCGCTAATAGGCTGATAATGATGGTGATGATGACGATGATGAATATAAAGCTTTATTTTGTACTCTCATACTCTCACGACTTCATACAAGTGGAGTTTATTTTAATTTGTTTAACTTTTTTAATAAAAGAAATCTAAACGTGATTCAATCTGTCTGCAAAATATATCGGTTTATAGGTGACGCTTAAAACAATTTTACACTAGGACTTGTTTTATACTCTGCAATGAAAAAAAAAATGGGAAATTCTGTTATCTTTTAGTCTGTATAACTGACAAAGATCACACTTATATTTATGTATGATATTAAATAAAAATACAGCTGTAAAGGAACAATTACTTTAGATCAACGAAATGCATAGAAATAAAATAAACAAAAAATATTTAAGGGTAAACAGCGTATATAAGAAATATACGCTGTTTACCAGGCGTGTTAGGCACTCTGCCTATGGGTGTGTACATCCTTCGGCAAGATGCCTAACAAGCTATTAGCCTATCACTGTATAGATAGGCTATATATAGAGAATATATATATTATTATTTTAGTCTAATAAGCATTTGATTTGATGCAAAAGCTGGTGCTGATCACCTGACTAAATACACTTTGGAGCAAAAAAATCGAAGCGCCTACATTTTCTATGCAACGCCTTTATTCCAACAACGTAAATGTTTTTGGTATCGTGAGCCGTAAAAATATGAAACACTGTTACAACGACTATTCAAATTACATATTATTGCTTTATTTGCTTCCGAATCTGAGTGAAGGTCCTTAATAATATGACTCGTCCGAAATGATTTGAGACCCTATGGTCTAGTTCTTTGAAAGAAATTACAACTGATTCTTAACACCGCAGTTTAATCAGTTTCGATAACGAACTCGTATGTTCGTGGGAGCGTATTGTAACAGGTTGTAACTAACTTGTTTTTACTTTGGATTTTAATTACACTTGCTTTGCATATTTATGTGCTTTTGTGTTAACTAGCAATGTCAGATTGTTAATGTTTGCTAATGAAAGAAAGATCATCCTTATTTGCTAGTTTGTTGTTAAAAAATATCAAACGGATTTAATTAACGTGAAGGAAAACGTTGCGCAGATATGCCGAGTATGTTTGCTTATCTACTTGAAAGCGAAAAAAACCGACTAATGCCGTATTAATTTTAGATGTTGGTTTATTTCTTTCACTTCTATTTAAAAATGAAAAAAAATTGGTTGTCTGTAAAGTCTGTTTACTGACGATAGTTGAACGTGACAACGTCTTAAGAAAATACTGATGGAACGGTAGCATTTAATTGGTTATTAAAACTTTTAATTTAAGTATATTTTTATATATATTAATTTAAATTAATAGAATAATTGATTTTGATTTTATAAATTTATAATAAATATTTTAATTTATAAATATATTAATTTTTAATTTAAAATTAATATATTTAATAATTATATTTAATAGACGGATGTCGAACGCTGCCGAACGCAAAGGGCGATTGTGCTTCTTTGTCGCTCGTTCCGCGCTCTCGCTTGCACTTCAAGCCTTACATGGAACGCCTCAAAGCGAGGTAACGCCGCATGAGTCATGTTTTTTCGTGCGTGCAGCCGGCTCTATCGAATTATAAGACGTTGTCACGTCAAAAAATATCAAATTAAAAATTAAAAACAAAAAGTATTTTTAAACAAAGAGAATTTCCTTCTCTATTGGAGTAGGTGTAGTACACCTACTTTTTTATTTCTACGGAGATTTTTTTTATTTCTACATAAAACACTAACATTTGTCCTTCTAACCTACAAAGAGAACCCTATAATAGTGATAATTTTTTATTCCAAAACCGAAGCATTTTCAGAAGATGTTGACTCTACAATTTTATTAAACTAACTAAACTCCTAGTTGGCACTGTACCAAATCATACCATAGCAAGCCTACCTGCCCAAATCGTGACGTAACTTCAGAGCGTATTTTACGTAAAGTTTTACGTGAACTATACTACATTAGTTACTAATATAGTAAGATCGAATGTAAGACAGTTGATTTCAACATTTGAAGATGCCCCGGTTGTGAAGTAAAAAAAACGTACTGTTTTTTGTCAAGTCTGGGTGGCATTGCTGCTGACATTCTTTGATTTGTCGGAAAAAATAAATCAATTGTACACTGTAATTTTATATAATAAAATGAAAATTATGTAGCAGTTTATAGTCTGTCTGTCATAAACATTTGTAAATTGAAAAAATATTCACGAAGGTATTTTGCACTGAAGCGCATATAAATGCACCGTATCGCATCGTATGCAATTACGTCTAATAAACACCAGCAGATGGTTTGATGGAATTTTACATACAAATTGTCAGGCATTCGTTCTTTCGTGCGAGCAATTTTCTATTATATTCAAATTAGAGTGCTATTGTAATGTTACGCGATTATAAACTTTGTGTTTATAACAATAGAGATTGCAATTTTAAAACTTATTAGCAGTATAATTAGGGGCCAATGACATAGCTCCTGTGTAGAATTCCAAGGGGATGCACTTGTATATTGTATATTTAACTGATTATAGTCCGAGAGCACAAAATTCCACACTTTGAAATAAAAAGAATTATTTTAGGGCCTCAACTTAGCCAGGTCTGTGTTAAAGTTCTATCCCAAAGCTACTTGTAGTTATATGACAAGTTTTTTGCTGAAAGGACATTGCCATAATTTTGCCCAGGCTGTACAAACGTATGTTCATATTTAACTATTTTATTTAAATACACAATGAATTTTAAACAACTACAAATGTTTCATAGCAATCACAATACCAAAAATATTATTTTTTTTTTCGACTACAAGTTAGCCCTTGACTGCTATAACACCTAATGTTAAGTGTAATGCAGTCTAAGATGGAAGCGAGCTAATTTATTAGGAGTAGGATGAAATCCACACCCATTTCGGTTTCTACACGACATCGTACTGGAACGCTAAATCGCTTGGCGGTACGCCTTTGTCGGTAGGGTGGTAACTAGCCACGGCGAAAGCCTCCCACCATCCAGACCAAAGACAAATTAAGAAAAATCTCAATCTGCCCCGCCGGGAATCGAACCCGAATCCGTCTTATAAATCTATCGCGCATACCACTGCGCTACGGAGGTCGTCATATAAGAATTTCAATCAATTTTTTGTGTTCTGAATCACGCGACTATTGTCGTAGTATGAAAAGTCAACTTTTATCAACCTTCATAACTTTTATCAGCGACTGCTTCACTACAAGTAACTTTATTACTATTTTAATAGAAGATCTGTACTATTTAATGACATATATATCATCTCTGGGCATTTCCGGGACTTCCATACATTTTTTTCCTGTGTCCTTTCTACTCAATTATGTATAATGTATACCTACCAGCTCTCCGGCTATCCAGCTGTTAGTGTTTAGATACCACAATACTCATTCAGGACTCTGTAAACAAACGAGTGTGTGTGTCTGTGGCGTCGTAGCTTTCAAACGGATGACTATTTTTGAGTCGTTGTTTTTATTTAAAAGCGAGTTTCCTTGCGATTTTTGCGTTTCTTAGCTATGTTTGAATAAAATCCAATCCATCCATGGTCCAAAACATCCGTCGCTACAAAATGGCAGATTGAATTTGGCAGGGTATCAAATGAAAGATCTAGACTAGAATACTATGAAAAATATTTTAAATTTTAATCTTGTCTCCGGTACAGTCATTACAAAAACAGTTCAAACAAGCTTGTAAACAGTCAATTAGAAACAGATATAAATATAGTATTGAAAAAAAAGGTCGCCAGCCAGTACTCTTAATTTTAATTTTTTGTCTACGGCCTATCTACAAACATTCCTATGTTCCATGTAGTGAGAAAGGAATGGATCCTAGACTGCAATGAATTATTTCTCACAGTGCTCTCCACTCACTCCACGTTCGATCTGTTTCATGATAAGCATGAATATTCAGAGCTCCAGAACACGCGTATCTCCTCGCATACTGATAAAGTTTTTAGAAAACTGTTTTAATAATCAAAAGGAAGTCGAGCAGGTTATAAATATTCGATCCTATTTGATCGTTATCATCGATGGCCCATTTGTAATGCCCAGTAGTGTTTTTCATGGAAACCTGAAATGAAAACAACATGAAAACATTTGTCCCATGTATTTTATCTATCTATACCTTGCGGTTTCACGCAGTAGGAATATCGAGAAATCCATTCTTAGTGATTGTATACTTCGCGAAATAAATGACTGTGCTTTTGAAGTCAATCTAGTATATAAAGATATCGTGATAGGTCTATAGGTCAGCGGTGTTTCGCTTATATATAAATACTAGCTTGCCCGGCAAACGTAGTTTTGCATTAAAAATTTAAAAAAAAAATTAGATAGTAGCCGATTCTCAGACCTGCTGAATACGCATACAAAATTTGGTAAAAATCGGTAAAGCCGTTTCGGAGGAGTACGGTAACTAACATTGAGACAGGGAAATTTTATATATTAGACTAGCTGACCCGGCAAATTTTGTTTTACATTAAAAATTAAAAAAAAAATTAGTTGAACATTAGATAGCAGCCGATTCTCAGACCTGATGAATACGCATACAAAATTTGGTAAAAATCGGTAAAGCCGTTTCGGAGGAGTACGGTAACAAACATTGTGACAGGGAAATTTTATTATTAGTTGTAGATTATCATTCCTAGTATGCTAACCCGGCAGATGTTGTACTGGCCTTTTTGGCAAATCCATATTTATTTGAAAATAAGATTATTATACCGTCTAAGTACTTTTAAATTATTTAAGAGAAGTCAGGTAACAAACACAGGTTAATTTTCGGCTCGGAAACGTCTCTGGCAGTTGCTACTGCAATTATTTTAGAAAATTTCCTCATTACAAAACTATAAACTTTCATCGACTCATGCCGTACAACTATATGGATAAGATAAAAATATTGTTCAAAAACTTTCTAGCCCAGGAGTGACAATCACTAATAATTTGTATAATTATCTTAAATTGCACCTAATGACGGTGCGAAGACCAAATTAAGACATTAAAATAATCATGTTCTCTCTGTCTAATGATGGCAATACACCCCCCGGCTGATGCGCCACACGAAGTGGTACTATTAGCTTTATTATCTAGTTCCATTAATAATCGCCCACAATAAAGTAAATGAAAGCAAAAAGTGAGATATTTTTCCTTACTTTGTAATGGAAACCGGGATCTTATAATAAAGCGGTTTAACACTATAAGCAACAAACACCAGTAATATTATCAGCCGATTGACGTCCACTGTTGAACATGAGCCACTATGTAATAGTCTTCAATGGTATTGGACAAGAGAAGATGAGGCAATTTTTAATGACTAAAAAAGGAGGAGGTTCCCAACATTCTATATCATCCTAAGGTTATAAATATGACCACGCATAACTTTTTAAAGAGTGGTCCGATTTTTTTTTATTACAAAGGGTAATACATCCAAAATGGTCCCATAGTCATCATGTTAGGATCTAATGATGGAATACTGGGAAAATCGAAGGAATTCGCCAAACATTATAGGCTCACTAGCAACGATTTCGGTACCAAAATTATAATGGTATAGTAGCTTACTGTTGATGAATCACTAAAAAGTATGGGAAAAATATTCACAAAGCATAACCGACTTCAAAACGCACTCAAAAGTAAAACCTTACCTTACCTTACCTTCTTAATTTTATCTATAAAGTCGGTGCCATCCATTTTTATATCATTTAAAACATCATCATATCCATTTATAATTATCACCCGATGGAAGTAAACTACTGGATATAGGCCTTTTGTTAAAGACCGATCCGCCTGCATTAAGCGGTTCACTACAACCTTGATATCATCAGTTTACCTAGTTAGGGGTCGGCTTACACTGCGCTTTTCGTTTCGGGGTCGCATTCCAGCACCTTGTGACCCCAACGTTTATCGCCGCTTCGAAATAAGTGCCTCGCCCATTGCCACTTTGGTGGTCAGTTACTTTGGTTGTTTTTTTATTCATTATAAGTTCATGTGCAATCTCACCTGCTAGTAAGGGAAGTTCAACCTAAGATGGAAGTGGGCTATCTTGTTAAGAGTAGGATGAAATCCACACCCATTTCGGTTTTTACACGATCGAAAGTTAAATTTCTTGGCGGTACGTATTTTTCAGTAGGGTTTTAACTAGCCACGACGGAAACTTCCCACTAGCTAGTGCATGTATACCTGGTGTGCCTGGCCCAATTTAGAAAATCTTGATCGGCCCGGTCGGAAATCGAGTCCAGGACTTCCGTCCTATAAATCTGCCGCGCATACCACTGTACCGCGGAGGCCTAAAATTTTTTCAGAGGATTCTAATCAGAAATGAGGATCGCCTTATTTATAAGTTTTTTATTTATATTCACCATCATTCAATATCAAATTAATGTACCTATACCTAGAAGTATACCAAACAAAATACAAAAGCATAAAATAATTGAGGATCAAACAAAGAAGAAAAAATCGGAAGGCATTTAAAAACTGTATCATCAAAAGATCTACTCATTACGCACACCTAAAAAAGTTCCGCCATTATTTCCAATCGCAGCACACATACATAATTACTATCTGTGTCACTTTCTCCATACAAACTGTCAAGTCACTATGGCAAAAAGACCAAAATTGACGAGTCACCATTGATTTGAGAATCTCTGACCTGTGATAGAGGTAGCTATACGTGAAAACTGAGGAGGAAACGAGATAGCGAACTGTTTATTTTTTTTTTAGTTTCTAAACATATTGTAATTTCTGTGATCGATTTCTAAGACACTTGTTCAAGGTTTTGAGTTTTAGATCATTTCTCTTCGAAATCTTTGGGAGTTGAAAAGACACTCTTATGTAAAAGTTGCCAAGACTTTTGTCTTATAGTTCGGACACACACACAACACTTAAGTTCAGCACAATTTCAGCGGTATTCTAAATAAAAAAATCTTAACTTCCGTTCCTACGAATTTTTAACTTATAATTTTAAGTCAAATTAATTATTTAACTTTTCTCGCAGTACCTGTACAGAGAAAATAAAATATATATACATATATATTATATTTTCTCGATTAACTTAAGGAGCAGAAAAGTTAAATAATTAATTTGACTTAAAATTAAATATATAAATATATATTTACCTTTTATGTTATTTTATTTCTTTTGTGAAGTCTACTATTGCGAAGTCCTGGTTTTGATCCAAACTAAACTTCTCAAATAATGTTGCAAAACTCTCTCATCTTGACTCATTAATTATGAAACCTATACTTTCACGTCAACGGCTATCAAAATTAGACAAACACATAAAAAAATGTCCAAATAAATAACTTTTACCTACTGCCTACATTCTTGAGAATATTTTCCTAATTTTAATCGTTTCTACCATACGATCACGATACGATCATTGTTCGATATTACTAGTCTAAGCTGTTCGATCATCTAGATCAGCGTCAGTCCGTGTTACCTGGCATTTTATAAGAATGATATTTATTGCCTAGCGTATCTTCCGTTCTTAAACCAGAGAAGTTTAGGTACATAATTCAAATTCGCATATTATTCTAGCAAATAAACCTTTTTATTCTAAAGCCAAACTCGATTGAGAATGCTTGTCAACAAACAAATTTAAATGAAGGTAGAAAATGCTTCACATTTTATACCTAATAAATTTAAAATTATGTTTTGTTATTTTAAAAAATGTTATTTAAAAGATACTGAATATATTAATTAGTTTTAAGCTTACTAATCTATTTTATTGTCATGAATTCGTCATTAACTTGTTAATTAAAACAAATAGGTGTAAAATGACTAGAGATTTCTACCTTCATTTTTAATTTGTTTGTTGACAAGCATTCTCAATTGAGTTTAGCCTTAGTATAATTTTGAATATTATTTTAATTTTGATTCCTTTTTAATTTTGAATACTATTTCAAAATAAATCGTGTCGTGTTATGAAAAGAACTTGTATACCAATAAATATTCCGTTGCGAAATTTACGACTTACTGCATTTGAATTTTAAATCAATATATTGTAGTGCTGATAGATAAAGGAGGATTCTAACGTTTGTTCATTTATAATTTAATTCCGAACCAATTCATTATTCTCATCATCAGTCATTGGACGCCCATTGTAAAACATAGGCCTCTTTTAAACATCACGATTTTGATCAAACTGCATCTAGCGGCTCCCTGGAACCCTCTTGATGACACTGGTCCACCTAGTGAAGGGTCAAGCAAAACTTCACGTTCTGGTGAGGGGTCACCATACAGCACCTCGGGACTCCAGCGTCCGTTGGCTCTATGTGCCCATTGCCACTACTGCTTTGCAACTCGTTGGGCTAACTTTACTTCTTCTGCGAATCTCCAAATTTCTGAAATTAGCTCGCTTCATCGCACGCTGGCTGACTCTGAACTTTGTTATGAAGCCTTTTAAGCGACTACGTCTCGAATTAATATGTAATAACTCGAAATATAGTAGTCAGGATTGACAGCGAAATCTGTTTTCTTTTTTTTTATTCATTCACACCTAATAATAAGTGATGATGCAATCTAAAATGGAAGCTAGCTAATTTGTTAGGGGTAGAATGAAAACCCTCTTACCTGTTTCGAATTGTACATGATATCGTACCGGAGCGTTTAATCGCTTGACGGTACGTCTTTGTCGGTAGGGTGATAACTAGCCTCGGTCGAAGCCTCCCACCAGCCGAACCTGGATCAATTTAGAAACATTAATCGGCCCTGCCGGAAATATAACTCGACGCTCCGTCTTGTTAATCCACTGCGCACCTCTGCGCCACGGAGACTCTCTCCCGGAGATTCTTTACACCTATTGTCCCGCCGTTAGCATAACCACTGCCAGAGCTAGGAATGCTGGCTGCAGGTGACATACCTGAACATATACTCCGAAACATTATACCAAGTAGAAAACCAACAACTAAAAATAACTAGATAAATATGCCTATGCGTTAAGGCGTATTAGGTAAGTTATATCTATTTATGCAGAGTTGATATCTTATCATGGATATGCGCAAAAACCACCACACGTTTGACATGTCTTTTTTATCATTTAAAAAATATTTATTCCGATTATTATCAGAAAAGAATTATTACTGTGTTAACGATTACCTTAATGACAACTTTTAAATGCAACTTTATATTGACTGATTTATATTTTAGTTCATTGTTATTATTCTTATTTGTTTTTCAACATTGTATTTAATTATTTAATTTTTTTTTATCGACTACAAGTTGGCCCTTGACTGCTATCACACCTGATGTTAAGTGATAATGCAGTCTTAACATTTAGGACGAAATTCCATACCCCTTTCGGTTTCTACACGACATCGTACCGGAATGCTAAATCTAACTAACTAACTAGCCACGGCGAAAGCCTCCTACCAGCCAGACCAAGACAAATTAAGAAAAATCTCAATCTGCCCCGCCGGAAATCGAACCCAGGACCTCCGTCTTATAAATCCACCGCGCATACCACTGCGCCACGGAGGTCGTCAAATATGACTAATTTAAGTGTTAATAACTGTAATAATTAATATAAATACTGTATATTTGCACGTCGAAATGGCAAAATATGTCGGAACTAATATTTAAATGTACCTATATTTTTAAACCCATATTTGAGCAAATAAAAAACACGTGTGGCACTCGGAGACTGCCGCGGTAAAGCTATTGCATAGCATTTTTTATCAACTTATGTTTACCTACCGACGTCATCGGGACCGTGGCCTAGCGGTAGCTAAGTGCCCGGATTGTCAGCGATTGTCAGTTGCAGCGAAGTGCCAGAGAGACGCGTGTTCGAATCCCGTCGTCATTAATTTTTTTTAAAAAAAGGACTTTTTGAAATATCACGCTTAAAAAAAAAATTTCGGAACCGACGGGATTCGAACCCGTGTCTTTCTGGCAATCTGGGCACTTAGAGCGCCTTACCGCTAAGCCACGTTCCCCGATGACGTCGTTGCCGAAATTGTGCTTTTATATCATTTTATATTATGTTTTTGATACTCAGGGGTGTTAGGTTTTTTCGTTACGGAATTTCTGTATTTCAAGGCCCCGATATGCTTAAAGCTATACATTAGCAAATAAAAAAATCTTTAATCTTTAAAACAGCCGAGCAACATTTCGGTGATTCTCCATGCTATGAAATAAAGCTCATTATATTTAATAGACTAATTTGAATATTTTTGATTATGCATGGCAGCATACATGTACGATCACGATATCTCAATAACAATACATATTACATATTCTGACGTAAGTCAAAGCGTGTCATGTAAGCTAACACTTTTGACCCGTATTCGCCCCACTGCGTATTTATAACGTGCGTATAATGGATGACAAAACAGCTTCGCACCATCGCTTATTGCCAGACTGTAATCTATTGTAACAGATACTATGTTTAATTAGAAACAAGCGCAAGAGTTTAAAATTTTCTCATAGTCTCAATGTTCTGTAATTATTCATTTATTTGTAATTAAAAGTTAAATGAACCGCGCTAATTTTGTTTATCTTTAATGAAGTAATGTTGATGTCGATGAAGACTTGGTTTTTCATAACATTATCGGCTTGATTTTTCAATATTATTATGATAAAAATTTGGAAAATAAGCTTTTGTAACCAGTACGGTTGTGTGCACATTAATTGTTATATAATTGCTACTTTAGTAGAATCTATAATAAAGCTTTTTGTAAGTGATCTCGTCTGGAGAAACAGTACCGTCACGCTTATTCGTGCCGCCAAGCAGCACTGCTGTTTTCCGATCTGTGGGGCTTAGTTGCCTTTGCCTCTTATGAAACAGGACAGCATTTTACAGGACGTGTTCCTTACATAACAAATGAAGAATAGCTCTGGTTATAGCAGATGGTTGTTCACTAACCATCAGGTGGACAATGTGCTTGGTACATCAACTATTAGTATAAAAAGAGGACGGATAAAACAGTAAACGCAGCATAATCTGCTGTATATTCCGTAGAAGCGAGTCTTTGCAATTACATATTTTCTAAAACTTCATCATCATCATTACCAGCCTGTAGACGTCCACTGTTGGACATAGGCCTTTTTAGCGACGGCTCTCTGCGACACATTTCATGTCATCAGTCCACCTGGTTGGGGGTCGACCAACACTGCGCTTTCTGGTGCGGGGTCGCCAATCTACCACCTTGGGCCCCCAACGTGCATCAGCTGTTCGAACTACGTGCCCCACCCATTGCCACTTCAGTTCTGCGACTCGCTGAGCTATGTTGGTTACTTTGGTTTTTCTGCGGATCTCCTCATTTCTGATTCGATAACGCAGAGATACTCCGAGCATTGCTTTTTCCATCGCCCGCTGAGTGACTCTGAGCCTCCTTATGATGCCCGCAGTCAGCGACCAAGACTCGGATCCGTAGGGTATCACTGGCAACGCGCACTGTTCGAAGACTCTCGTCTTCAGGCACTGAGGAATTTTGGACAAAAAGATGTAACGGAGTTTTCCGAACGCTCCCCAGCCGAGTTGGATTCGTCGGTTCACCTCTTTCTCAAAATTGGACTACCTAACTGGACCATATGCCCTAGGTATATATATATACTCGTCTACAATTTCTGAAAGAATTTTCAACAATAACTGAGTGGAGCGAAACGTGAGCATTACACATGTTCTTTGTCTTGCTCATGTTCATTTTAAGGCCCACCTGTTTTCTAAAGCTTAATTAGTTCAAATTGATTAGCAGTATGTTTTTCTTTTTTCTAGCACTCTACTAATTTCGCGGATGTAAGCTGGTTTAGGTATAATTTGTTGCACGATTTCACGTCATATTTGTTTTCGACGCCAACGGCTGCCGTTCCGCATACCGCGAGCAAAATTAATTGCTGTCAAGACGTTAATTGCTAATTCCTAATTATGAATTATTGCTACTTATAAATAATTTTACATTAATGATAAGGTAAATCCACAGGCTACTGGGAAATGACTTTATTATTGCATTTTTACTTACTCTACAAGAAAATGGTTCACAATTCGATGCGTATTATTATTTTTGTTTATGATTTTAGATTTAAACAATTTTGAAAATTATTTTTATTTGAATGGGTAAATCCCTACCCAAAATCTTTAAACCTATTTGGTTTATTAGTAGATGTAGAATATGTTATTTTTTCGCTTATTACTGTAATAAGTACATTTTACTCGTCTTTAATCTGTTGATATTTTTTTAATAACTATTATTTTCCTTTACAGGTACATACACTTTACCAATCAGAAAACAAATGTGAGTTCTAACCGTAAGCCCGGCGCGGTGGATTTATAAAACGGAGGACCTGGGTTCGATTCCTGGCGGGGCAGATTGAGATTTTTCTTAATTTGTCTTCTTTTGGCTGGTGGGAGGCTTCGCCGTGGCTAGTTGCCACCCTGCCGACACAAACGTAACGCCAAGCGATTTAGCGTTTCGGTACGAAAAAACCGATAGGGGTGTGGATTTCATCCTAAGTACTCCTAGCAAGTTAACCCGCTTCCATCTTAGATTGCATCATCACTTAACATCAGGTGTGACAGCAGTCAAGGGCCAACTTGTAGTCGATAAAAAAAGTAAAAGGGAACTATTTTGTCTAATATCACAATAACAGATACTTCTAAAAATCGCTATCCTTCGTTTACTTGACGATTGTCTATTTGTTTAATTATTCGACTTTATTTAATCAAATCAAAGTAAGGAACCCTTTAAAGTTACTGCAATGTACGATTTATACCATGTTATTACTTCGAGTAACCAATGTATACAGTCAGATAATATTTGGGTTGACTTAATTTACAAAGATCGAAAAGTAACCTATATTTTTAAAATATACGACCCGAGATCTTATCAATCCAATACATCATGCAAACAATACACATAGTAAATTGCTTCGAATCCACACCAGTCGACACAAAGAGGTTCTCTCCGTGAAGTTTCTCATGGTAGTTGTATGGGGAACACCAATTAGATAGCTTTTGTTACTTGAGCGTTTTCAGGTAGAGTTCATTACGTACCGGAAACGCATTAATTCGATATTGTATTCTCTGAAAAAAAAAAACTAATTGTTGCCTTCTAAAACAGGTCAAGGAACAATAGGCGACTATTGATTACTGTTGTTGAGGTTTTAACTTTCTCAGTTCTCAAGGGTTTTTCTTTATTTGTTCGTCGCGTCGCTGAAAAATGTAAGATGTAAGTGTTTATAAAATTAAGAATATTGCACGTGGTATGTATCTATTGAAATTATTATGTATTTTGGACTGTCGAGCTTGTGGATACTTGAGCAAGACTTCCTTTTATAGACCAAATAGAACTTTTGGATGTACATATAAAAGTGGCAAAACAATAGACGTCGCAATAAAATATGTAATTCTTTTACTACAAAAATTACAATTGTATTTTATAATTTTTTTATGAAACGATACATATATATATAAATAGCCTATAAATATATGTATATGAAAGTAAAGTAAAACTATCGAAATCGTTTCATAAAAAAATTTCAAGGGTCAAATGTCGTAAAATACAATTGTAATTTTTGTAGTAAAAGAATTACATATTTTATTGCGACGTCTATTGTTTTGCCATTTTTGTAGATCACAGATTAGATATAGATGCAGATTAGTGTTATAATACTATTTAGTCGTATATATAACAGTAAAATATAGCTTCATATACTTACGCAGAACAGCCTGTGGTCCATCCCATCTCAAAACCTGTTTAGCGAAACATCTTTAAAACTTTTCTAACACTATCTTCATCTTAAAACTTAGACAAGTTTCGCAGAAAGTCATGTTATTTTTGAGAAAAAGTTGCAATTTGTGACCACTGTCCAGCGATTTAAGTTATCAAAACATCCATCATAGCTGTACTTGGATATTACCAACTCTTACTTCTTAGAAGATGCTGTATCAAGCTATGAGAATTTAGATATGTATCAAATTGTCCACTGCCAAGTAGACGATGTAATTGGCGAAATAAGCATCAGATAAACGACCACTGGGTTCAAAGTCAAACAAAAGAGACAACATACTTTATTTCTGCGGGGAAAGAAAGATCTACCAAAACTACGTTTGTCCACGCCTGCAGCACCATAAAGTATTTAGAATTTTATATAGATATAGTGATCCTTGTTTTTCTCTTTTCAGATCATAACTTCTAAGCAGTCAGGTTTTTTGTTTTTAAATAAACATGATATGATATTTAAATTTTTGAAATGGTCTTTTTACGACCTTTCATTTGACACTCATTTTGCTAAGATAAGAGAAAGAAATACACACGCCCCCCCTTTTTTCCCCATTTACAGCCGCTATTTTGAAAACTTATATAGCCTATGTCACTGCCACAATTTTTACAAATTCAACGACACCTCTCATGTCTAAATCCGTTCAGCCGTTTAGGCTGTAGCGCGTGCCGAAGAAATGGACATACATACATACATACACACATACATACATACATACATACATACATACATACATACATACATACATACATACATACATACATACATACATACATACATACATACATACATACATACATACATACATACATACATACGCTCGAAAAACATAACCCTCCTTCTGACGCAGTCGGGTAAAAACTCAAAATTATTCCACGATCCGACACAAGATTCATCCAGGACCTCGCTAGACCAACGAGGTAGTCAATAGGACAAGTCAAATCAAAGTCTGACTCACCCCACACATGTATTGACTCAAAACGAACGTAAGCAATCTATTTAGCTTCCAAGCTTTGACCCACAATAGCACCAGAGCAAGTAGTCTCGTTGCGTAGCGTATTCACATCAGCAACAAACGCGCAAGTAATACCGATATGGGCACGCACCATGTTATGTTGTCACGTCTGTTGACATAACTCTGCGTACATCTCACCGCTCGGAACCGGTACTTGATAACGCGGCATTTTGTTTAATAGCCACCGCCGAGATGCCAGATAGCCGCCCGGCGGACGCAGGCGACCAGTAGGTGCAATGACACAAAGGAAATATGATTTGTGTGAAACACAACCTGCTGTAAACTTGCAGACGTCGTAAATTAATAAGTGTATTATTAATTATTTTTATTTATTTCCTAGTTGGTTCAGTTAAGCTATGTAGTTCAAATCATTTTGCTCAAAGGTCGTGGTTCAGGCTATAGAATCATACCGAGTTATCTTCCTTATAAGAAGTTTTCACTAAATTCTAAGCCCAGACTTGAATAGTTGGTGTTATTACATCTTGCCTCAAAGAGAAAACGTGTAATCGCAACAGCATAAACTAAAACTACCGTTTACTATAATAAAATAACGCATTTTATGGTTACATTAAACGAAACATAAAACTTTATACTATTAATTGTTTTTATTTTAATAAAATTAATTTAATATCAATTGTTAATACAATATCATGAACAAAGTTAAAACAGTAAACAATAAGCCTAAATAAATTTAGACATTTAAATCTCATTAATTTACTTCAAGTAACCTTCTAGCACTTTTAAACAGTCGACTAAAAGTGCGTCTAACACTGGTTTGGAGACTAAATTCTACCGAAAAGAGCCGTCAAGAACTTTTCTCTTGAGCACAGAAAACTTATACTTAAAAGATTCCTACGTATTGCAAACATCCTCCGTTTTGAAGTCGATTAAAAACAAACAAAGAATTATTTATTATTAGGAAAGAAAAGTCAAGCATAATTAAGGCTGTAACTTTCCCATTTTCCCCATTTCCACCCGTCATCAATACATAAACAATCGAACCATACAAATCGATGACCACCCGTTTACCCGGTAACCCCATTATCAAAATAATCGCTCGCTCAAATCGGTCGGCCTTGAATCGAACGATTTCTTCGTTTTCTTCATTTGATCCACTTCAATTATGCTTATTGAATAATCTCTAAGCAGAACGCCGCTTATTGTCGACTAACACAAGCTGAAAACAACCTTATTTGATAATAATATTAAAGTTCATGTTCCCTTTATAAAATACATTTGTATTGCAACGGTCATCTACCTCTCATAACGCTATGATAGCCTAGTACCTAACGGGCATTGTTGGTTGAGAAAAAAAAACTTAAGTGTGTCATGGTTTTTAAATTCGTCATAGTTAGCTACTGTAGTAGACATTACGAAAGGATTTGATCAAACATACTTTTTTTGATTAGTTTTTAGTGCACTTTGATGAAATACCTACCTACTTACAGTAATTTCACCGTCGTATATTGGTCACATACTCATATAGCTATTGTTCAATACTCGGTAAAAGCGATGGCTGTTATTCTGAACGCATCCATTGTTTCTTTGAACAGAAGTAATCAGTATCACATGTGGTTTCAAATATGAACTTTGTTTATTTTCAGTTGATATTGACTTTTGAATGGTAGTTTAGTTGATATTGACTTTTGAATGGTTGTTTGGTAGCGGTAGATTTCTTTGGGACTCTTTCGGTGGCCTGCGTGACTCAGTGCAATGTGCAGAGGATTTATAAGACGGAGGTCCTGGATTTGTTCCCCGATTGTGTTGATTATAATTTTTTAAATTGGTCCAGATTTTTCTAGCGGGAAGCTTTGGCCATGGCTAGTTACCAGCTTCAGACAAAGATGTGCCGCCAAGCGACTTAGTGTAGAAACCAAAAGATGTGGATATTATATAGAAACCAGAAAATGTGGATATTATTACAAAATGTTATGGTTTTAACTGAACAGCCATTTCTCCAATTATGAGCCATTCATACAAAAAATAGATAATTTTAAAAATGCTCTTAAGATCTTATAAGGAAATAATAATTTGCTTTAGTATTAAAATCACTTGTCACTTGTTGAAAACTATATTATATTCAGAGTTGTGTGAAACTTTTAAATTATTTCATACAACTCTAAAGGACCGAGGAATTCAGAGATACAGATTATTGTATTGCGCACTATAACTATAACTCGTCCAGCTAATTTAAAAGCTAAAATTTGTTATTTTTTTAAACTAAAACAAAAAAATATTAACAAAAGGGCAACACCATAATTTTCCAAAAAAGCTATAAGTACTACCCACCATAATTGCAGATGATGTAACAACAGAAATACGTACGGATACTACAGTAATCATATCGGGTAGATTATTTAAAAGAGATGGAGGCTTTCTAACTCGTTACCGTTTCTAATGACGGTGCTATCCACTGTTATTTGATGAGTAGTACATGCAACAATATAATGCTAACTTGTTAATTGCTTATTACATATTAGACTATTAATAAAAAATTAGATTGTAGACCGCTGGACACTAGCATCTTGAGACCGTGGTGCTTAGAAATACTTAAAGGCTGTCTATGTACACCGCCTATGAACTACTCGATGGACATCGACTATATACTACCGCCATGTGGAATGTTGATTCAACAATGATTGTTCCTATAGTCGTTTTAGTCAACGGTCTTATAGCGAAAAGCTTTAATAATAATACTTTCGCTTTGTTGTTCGAAATATTCTTGCGCCCATTGACTGTTTTTATAATTGTTTTAACATAAAAAGAAATGTAAATAAATAAATGATTTTTTCACAACTCAACAAGGGACAGTAGAGCTGAGTATTTGATATAAACTTTAAGATACCTTTACGCGTTCCTGATAGAAAGGGTCTTGACAGACAAATGGACGGACAACGAAATGATCCTATGAGCGTTCCATTATTTCCTTTTTAGGTACGGAACCCTAAAAATGACCGATGTCATAAACAGTTAGCTAATATCTAGTTATCCAGTGTTCTCGAATGAAATTTTAGTGAAATAGCTGACTTCTAGTGACAGTTCAACGCTTATAGAAGTGATATAGTTTAATATAACTTTCATTGAGTTTATAATAATTAAATCTCTTCACCACCTCCGTGGCGCAGTGGTATGCGCGGTGGATTTATAAGACGGAGGTCCTGGGTTCCATTCCCGGCAGGGCAGATTGAGATTTTTCTTAATTTGTCTTGGTCTGGCTGGTGGGAGGCTTTCGCCGTGGCTAGTTACCACCCTCAAAGACTACCACCGACAAAGACGTATCGCCAAGCAATTTAGTCGTGTAGAAACCGAAAGGGGTGTGGATTTTCGTCCCACTTCTAACAAGTTAGCCAGCTTCTATCTTAGACTGCATCATCACTTAACATCAGGTGTGATAGCAGTCAAGAGCCAACTTGTAGTCAATAAAAAAAAATCTTTTTGTAGTAGCGCCAATAAAAAGTTATGACCACTTAAAGATATTAAATTCTGCGATTGTGCCGGCATTTTAATTAGAGCACTGAGTGCGGAGTATAATTTTCTTCACTCGATTGTGAAAACCCCGCCGTTTGTTTTTGTCCTATTCTTACAATTGCAATTAAATAGAGGCTTTCGAGGTGATTTAAAAATTCTTTAATACAAAAACTTGGGTACTAGGTCTGAATGGAAGATGTTTTGTGTTCTTAACAATAAAATTTCTTACCTCGTATATATATTTTACGTACATTTTTAGTACTATAATTAATCTTTGTTGTTCGATTCATGAACTATCAGGCATCATGACACTGGACTGTTTCTAATTTAATACGGTATCGATATAACAAAAAGCGTTTTAAAAAAAATTAAATCTTCCTAAATAGAAAAAAGAAAATTTAGATGGGAAATTATATTACAATGAATTCCAAAACAAAATTAATTAACTCGGTGTAAAGGGAATGTGATATGATCCCAATACTCGGTCGATATAAAATTTTTTAACAAAAAATAGAACCGACACAAAACGCACTAAAAAGTAAAAAATAACAGTGTCATTTAGTATGCTTTAATTTACTTAAGCATGTCTATACAGTCGGTGCCAGCTAAGTTGAAGGAACATTTATTTAACGTAGTAAAGCAGTTTATGGGTTCTAGGTAGATAATGTTCTTAAAGTAGAAACCTTGGCTGGCACCGACTCCTAGATATGCTTAAGTAAATTAAAGCAACTAAATGACACAGTTATTTTTAGTTTTTAGTGCGTTTTGAGTCGGTTCTATTTTTTGTTAAAAAATTTCATTTCTTACTTTTTAGTGATTTATCGCCACGTAACGCACTCGTACTTTACTCTCATAGTATATTATACAGCACTTCAATTTTCCTAGGATATCATCATCAGATTCTAACATGATAACAATGGGACCACCTTGGAAGTGTGCCATTTCTAATAAAAAAAGAATTATCAAAATCGGACAACTCTGTAAAAAGTTATGTGTGGTCATACATAATATATATTGACAAATTGAATCGAATTTTCGTTGGTTAAAAATTAAAAAATATCGAATGTATTTGTCTCTATTATAATTGATTGCGACTCTTTAGCTACTATAAAGAAACGTAAAAGTAATAATAGATACCGACGAACGTCAAAAACAAAAGACAATTATAGATTTGTTTTGATTAGACATTATGCTACTGTTATTGTTGTATCGCTATTGTCTATTTTTATATTAATTAAAAAATTGCATATCTTTGATTAATGAAGACTATTATATACGCAACAACAAGTTTGATGCTGTTAAATGCTTATTGTAAATCCTATGCTACTGTTTCTAATCATATTAATAGACTTAACATTTCTGATACATAGAACTTTCATGCATTATACGTATATACAGAGTAGGTCAAAGATATTAAAAAATATAAGTATTACGTCAATAAAACACGCAATCCATTCAATTCATATGTTTGGTAATACCATTAGACCAATTATCACATCCATAGCTACAAAAACTTGACACCATGCTAGTGTATACTACCTTCTCTTTTTATCTTTGTAATAATAGCTAGGTACTAAACACTATCTAGAGACGCAATTATTTTTAATATATTAAGAATAAAATCAATTCTTTAATTTTAAGTATGTATTTTTAAAGTCATGTCCGTTAGTGCGTAGTGACTCTTCCACCGATTCAGAAAGTCAAATTTGTCAAAAATAGCCGGCAAGAAATACTGCTCCTCTTTAGAAATGAATGTTACAATTAGAATTTAAAGTTTTGCGAGTATTTTCCATATTATTAACATATCAACGGCTAGTCGGCCATGTTATCCTGTCTTGTGTGCAGAAGAAAATAAAGCCGAATGCCACTAAGAATCTTTATCGTTCTAAAAAATATTATGTAGATGAAAATATATTTACCATAATATATCTACATAATTACCTTTTACATAACTAAAACATTTCAGTTCCTCTTTGTGATCGGATAACAATGACTTCAAAAGTTTCCATTCAATTCAAATTAATAACTGATTTGAATTTAATAAATGCGTGAAATACGCTCAGTCATCCAATATCATCTACGAGTACATTCAAGATTGAAAGTAGAGCTGCAAAATAGTGTGACGAGTGACAAACAAATTTTAAATATAATCAAAGTGTTGTTTCTCTATTATTAAACAAGTATCTTTAAGAATCGTAAGCAAGCATTATTAGTCAACACAAGACATTATTACTGTTTATGAGATCACGATTGTTATGATCTCATAAACAGACGTCTTTCTCAAGTAAGAGCGCATTACGTATTGGATTGTGCGGGGTAATTTATTAGGACCTATGTCTTTCTTCTCGTATATGAATTACTTTCAAAATATTTGTTATTAATTTGATTCTTTATTGATGTATTCTGATTGAAAGTAACAAATGTAGTTTAACAATTTACTAAAGAGCTATTTTAGTTAAAAAAAATTAAAATCAACTGCGTAAAAATATAAATTCTGGGAAATAATATCAATGTAAATATAAATACTTTCTCAATATAATACCAATTTTTTTCAAATTCGCCAAACAGATAGAATTCAAAAATTGTAAAAGTATTAAAAACATAATGCTCCTGTGACAATTGTATGAATACAGCAGTAAAACGGAAGCAGTAAGCAGGAACGCGGTAAGCGTCCATCAGATACTAGACATTAATAGTGGTATCTAAACGATCTGAAGGTAGCTCGGATATCCATTCATGTTGAAAAAACTGCAATGATAATCACTGCAATCGCAATACGTCAAATAAATTTCAAATATCATGCACTTAGCGGTGGAGAAAAACAAAATAACAGACACATCGCGTGCCGTAATTAACAAGAACGGAAACCTGTGCATCTTTGCACAGAGTAACGCTTAAAGAATGATCATAAAAGTAACGATTGGTAGCTATTACTAAAAAGAATAAGATGATGGAAATTTTGAAATGGCGAACTTCTGATCTAAAATAGACAACACTCACTTGAATTTGCCGAAACATGCCCGACTATCCTATTAACTGGTTGGGCACATTTTCAAGAAATTTTATTTAACCAAATTTTGGAACTAAAGTCATTCGTTATTCAAAATTACACTGATTCTAAAAAGTTAATACATCATCTAAAATCGATAGGTACTAAAATTATCTTTAAATCGATTATTCAGTAGTGAATGTTTCTTTTAAGTTTATAAATTACAGTAATGTTTCTGTCATCTCCAATATAATATAACAGTAATTATCTTCTCTATTCATTGGTCCATCTGAAAATATCACTCTGTATATATCTATTGAAGACGATGGATCTCGAATCGGAACACTTTCTAAATTTCATCGCAACACTATGCGAGCGTGCTTGAATTCATATTTGCTGTACATTTCGTAATTGATGCTTGAAATAAACATCTTTACGGCTTCAAAAATATATGAGGTAGGTATGTCAAATAATCCTATTACTATTATAAAGGCGAAAGTTTGTATGGATGTATGGATGTATGGATGTATGGATGTATGGATGTTTGTTACTCTTTCACGTAAAAACTACTGAATGGATTTGAATGAAACTTTACCACAATATAGCTTATACATCAGAATAACACATAGGCTACATTTTATACCGAAATTCCCACGGGAACGAGAACTAAGCGGGTGAAACCGCGGGCGTCCTCTAGTGTTAGATAAATCTGAAAACAGTGTGTCTACTTATACATCTATGTATTTTTACAACTGTGAAAATTTACTGTTTTACACTATCACAACAGTTAAGACGGCAGAAGGAACGTAGGGAACATTTGCCTACGTTCCTTCTGCCGTCTTAACTATTCGACGACTCGCTGTTAACTCTGTAGTATGTTCGTTCTGCATATAAAGTAATTTTAATCGTACTATGTTCTTCTAACTTATTCCTTTTTTTCTTTTGTTTTTATTTTAAATGAGGTTTCCAATCAAAAATCTCTTTTACTTCCTAAATCCTCTGACGGATCGACCATAACAATAAAATAGAATAGACTATGAACTAATACAGTGACTTGTTTAACAAAATTAGTTGTTGAAGAAATTGCAATATTGCTATTATTATTAAGTAAGAAAACAAAAGTATCATCACCAAACATAATTATGCTAACATGTTTTGTTTGTTCCTTCTTTCGCTTTTTGATTGTGTGTTTAATTGTTTTAATTATTGTGTACCTTTAAATCACTCATACATTCTTGCTATATAAGCCCATTGCTTAATAGCATTACATTTAAATCCATTTAATTGAATTTATTATCAGTATTAATAAATTAATGCGTGTTCAATGGTAGTGAAATGGAATTAATTTCCAGTGGACACGCGTGTTACGTGAAATGCGTGTAACTGATCTATATTGTTATGGTGGATTACAAGTTGAGAGCTTTGCGCTTATGTTTAATGGCATTATAGTGAAAGACATACAATATGTATGTACTCCAATTTGTAGATATTATTCATTAAAACCTTAACTTATTTATTATTTCAATCTATTATTTCAATGACACACTCTGAGCAAGGACTTATGGAGATTTGAAGCTGCTCCAATGTGGATTAGAAGGTTTAGGGTGATAAGGTTTGACTATATCACTATGAGTATCTGATGTTAATAATAATTTGTGTATTAATTTGCCATTCGAGATACGGGGTTTTTGATAACTCCGGGCTGTTTTTGAGAATTTTCAATAAAGAAAAGCTTCAAGAACTCAGGACTTGATCTCAGTACCACAAAGTCAAACGGGGTAACTAGACCAACCAATGCAAAAGTAATTAATAGGGAGAGTAAAATAGAGTATCAAATTTTGTTTAAAAGTCGTTTTTCGAATAAAATCTTCAGAGAGGAGGTAGCAAACAGTTTATGTATGAACCTGAACTGCAAACTGCACTCCGATATCCACGGGACTACATCCATGGGCGTCAAACTCTATCGCCTTCTATGAATACATTAAAAATACTTAGATATCTTTATCAAGTACGTAAAATGCATTTTGCATCCAACTTAACAAGTATTTTTATTTTAACTGTTAAAGTTTAAACCGGTCGGGTTTGAGCGTGTGAATGTCATTACCATAGAGTGTAGTGATATGTACGTTAATTAAGTTCAGAAACTTATTTTAACGATCATAGAGGAACCAGTTCTTTTTTCTACGCAAGTTAGTTAACAGCGAATGAATCTGATAGTACGTTTTTTTTATAACAAGTTAGCACTTGACTTAGTTACTTTAGTCAATAGCTCCACGGAAAAGCGTGGGATTTAACGCCGAAAGGTCATGGGTTCAAAAAAAATCTGTTGAAATATACAATCAATATATTGTAATAGATCGGCAATATTGTAATATATTTTATATAAGTAATATTTCAAAAATCAAGACTTAATTTCATGTTATGATACTTCTTTACGAACAGCAACTAATTCAGTCAATATAACTTAATATAAAACAAAAGTAAAAGAAAGCAATCCTACCTATACTAAAGCTAAACTCGATTGAGAATCCTTGTCAACATACAAATTTAAAATGAAGGTAGAAAATGCAACACATTTTATGCCTAATAAATTTAAAATTATGTTTTGTTATTTTTAAAAATCTTATTTAAAAGATATTGAATATATTAATTAGTTTTAAGCTTACTAATCCAATTTATTGTCATGAATTCGACATTAACTAGTTAATTAAAAAAATTAGGTGTAAAATGACTAGTGATTTCTACCTTCATTTTTAATTTGTTTGTTGACAAACATTCTCGATCGAGTTTGGCTTTAGTATAGTGCTATTAATGTCATAGTACCGAATATTAAAGATAGGTATTTGAAAATCCAAAAAGATTAGTTAATCAATTATATTATTGATAAAAAAAACACAAAAAGTTTTGTAGAAAGCAAAACGGTAATGTCAACAAAAAACGTAGATCCCAGACGCCTAAAAAACCGCGGTTAACAGTACGTACCGACGTAAAAAATGTTTACACTTCGATCCGGAATTACGGACGGGTTACGGAAATAAGGAGTTACGGAAGGCAGTTCCGTTATTAGAGTAGAGTGGTTAACAAGTTTTTGTGTTCCAGTGTAAACTACGTACGGTAAAATATGCTAGGACTTTTAAAGGCTTTGTTTGATTATAGTGTCCGTTATTTTCTAGAAGCATACAGCACTTCTGAGAAGCTTTGCTTCGAGGAATAGTGAGCTAAAGCTGAATCGTGACTTAAACTAAGAACTCACTAAGTACTAGTGTAAAAAATTCAACAGTTATATTTTTTAAATTTTAATATATTAGAAAGGGTATTTATTGTCAGTTTACAGCGTCATTGGTCCAGTAGTAGGTTTAAGGGTTTTTAAATTATAAGGCCTTGGGTTCAAATTTTATGTGTAGCAATGAAATATTTATTGAGTTTTTTTTCACTACACGGCCAGAGTTTGAAGAATCGTGATACACTCTCGAATGTAGGAGAATACGTAAAGTCGCTATTAATTTCTGATAGAGTTTATTACTAAGCTCGCATCGATTTTGACCCACATTGCTGTTCCAATGTGGGTCAAAATCCCTTCTTCTAAAGGAGATTGAAGTCTCGAAATAACGACCGATAAATAAAATGGGCTCACAATGATGAATAAGTGTTACGCATGTCCGCTGTTTAAAAAGAAATTGAAGAAACCAGTTGCGGTTATTGTTTTATTGTTCATTGCTCATAATAAAAACCAATTAATAAATTCCGTCGAACCGAACCCGTAATATAATTAAAACATTCAATTATCATACGGAATACGTAACGGGAAAGCAGTACTACCAACGTGCAGCCCTCCAACCACTTTCTTATGTATGAAAATCGTGGTCGTGTCGTCCGATTTTGTGCATAAAAAGCCCCCGTAAACCAGTATCGACAGTTATGTCCCGTTTGCATTGCGTCGTAACGACTATTACGTCGAGTGATGGAAGCTAAACGATTCGATCGTTATACGTTTTTGTTTCACTTTCAGTATGCCGTTAGGATTTATACGGACTTGGTGTTTGAATTAGTTTGTTTAATTGGCTAAAAAAGTAGCCATTTGTTTAATCAATTAGAAACAAGTTCTCTTGATTGCTGTTGATTAAGAAATAAACGTTACATATATTAAATCATAATACCTACTGAAATGATTGTATTTTATTAATCTACGAGCTTGCTTGACTTGCGTAGATTCCTGTGAGAAAATCAGAATAAAAGTAGTCTTTGTGCTTTGCCAGATTGTAATCTGTCACTGTGCCAAATTTCATCCATATTGATATCAACCATCCATAAAAAGTTCTCAGAAGTTTCGGTTTTTCCGCACAATCTTCTTAGTTTTTCTTTAAGTAGAGCTTTCAAACAAAGTGACAAATTAGAAAGCAGAAAATGCTTCATGAAATTGAATTCAATTGTCAAATAATGACGTGACCATGGGGAATAGGAATGTATTTTTAAATACTAGGACATATACATATAAAAGTTACTTGCCTTTACTTACGAAGTCCGCAAATATAAAGTAATATTTATGCAGATAATCGCAAATGTCTCCGTGTACTTTGTCTCATATATTATCCAGGAATTAGCATACACGCAGCGGGTAACAGGAAGCTAACTAATGTTACACGGTCGCGGAGAAACAACATTAAAAATAAACATGAAAAATGTAATAATCGATTTTATCGTGTTGTAGTCATCTTTTTGTTTGCATATGCGTAGTTTGTGATTTTTAAATATAAGATTTTTTTAAATAAATTATTTAATAATTATGTAGAAATAAATTGAATGCTCATTAAATTTTCTCTTTTATTGATTTCATATATTGCATTTTAATCTATGTCTTAAGTTTATTTTCAGCTTTACATAATAAAATTATCTGTATTGAAGCTTTGTACTAATGTAGCTATATAATTATGAAAGAAGTATTTTGGTCGATTCGAAGGCTACCAATTGTTAGTGTTAGCATCAATCAAAAAAGCTGTCCTGCAATACCTAGGCTGTCTATGGTTCCCATTTAATATTTGATGGGTTATCTACTTGTTAGAACCATCTCATCATCATCATTGTCAGCCTATTTTAAGGGCCCACATCGTAATGTTTGGCTTTAATGATCTCTATCAGGTGTTAATGATAATTACAGCTTATAGTACACTCCGAGGTAGAGATGTGTAACACAAACTGATCTGAACTCGGTCTCCTAGTGTTGTTAGGAGGAGGAGGGCTTGAAGAGGCCCAGGCAGATCATCGTCGTGGTTGATGGAGTTCCTTCAGACCCGGGGACATCGATCGACGGTGTATCAACGTGTTTCTATAATATTCTTTCTTTTTTAACCGACGAAAAAAAAACGAAGGAGGTTCTCAATTCGACACGTATATTTTTTTTTATGTATGACCACGCATAACTTTTTACAGAGTTGTCCGATTTTGATAGTTTTTTTTATTAGAAAGGGCATACTTTCAAGGTGGTCCCATTGTCATCATGTTAGTCTCTGATGATGATATCCTGGGAAAATTGAAGGAACTCTTCAAATTTTGGAGGCACGCTTACAGTGATTTCGGTTTTTGTCTCAGTATCGGTAGCTTTTTGGCTACTAGTGCCGTATAATATACTATGACAGTATAGTACGAGTACGTTACGTGGCGATAAATCACTAAAAAGTGTGAAAATAAAAATTTAAACCAAAAAAAATAATCGACTTAAAACGCACGAAAAAGTAAAAAATAACTGTGTCATTTAGTTGCTTTAATTTACTTACGCATATCTAGGAGTCGGTGCCAGCCAAAGATTCTACTTTAAGGACGTTACCTAGAACCCACAAACTGCTTTACTACGTAAAATAAACGTTCCTTAAACTTGGCTGGCACCGACTTCTGAAGACTGAAGTTGTGGTTGTTTTTCTAATTCCCGATCCATAGATAGTAACAATATATTTGTATCCGTCAAAACCGTCAGATTATTATGAAAACGGTATCCAGGTACGAATAACTGTACAAAATCGGCGCATATTGTCTCAAGTCGCGATGATGCGACGTTTTTACATCACGTACTGTACATATCGGTACAGCGCAGCCTCCGCCGGCCTTCGGAGAGATTTATCTCGGAATGTAGGTCACGTAATGAATTTATTATCCACTTTTATAACAAGAATTTTTGAAATTTAAGGACACATCTGTTTGAAAATTTAAATGAAAGTCGAAACTGTTGTTACATATTGATAATGGATGATTTTTAGGTTTTTTTCCTAATTTCGTCAATCCAATTTCCTTCGAGTGGAAACACTTGTGCTCTGTGGGAGAGCCAGAAATAATATGCTAATGATAATTAATGATTTTTGACATAACCTCTTGCTTTTAAAAATGTACTTGGTTCTATCATGTATGAGAGAGTAGTTAATTTGATGCTTGAACACCGTACACTTTTCTAATGACTGTTGTAAGGGAATGTTTTTTTTTATCGGCTTCAAGTTGGCCCTTGACTGCTATCACACCTGATGTTAAGTGATGATGCAGTCTAAGATGGAAGCGGGCTAACTTGTTAGGAGTGGGACGAAAATTTCACCCTTTCGGTTTCTACACGACATCGTACCGGAACGCTAACTCGCTTGGCGATACGTCTTTGTCGGTAGGGTGATAACTAGCCACGGTGAAAGCCTCCCACGAGACAAATTAAGAAAAATCTCAATCTGCCCCGCCGGAAATCGAACCCAGGAACTCCGTCTTATAAATCCACTGCGCATACCACTGCGCCACGGAGGTCGTCAAAATTGTCCTATGGAAGTAGTATACTGCCGACTATGTCCTTATATTAGGCACTTTTTTCAATTCTATTTCTCAGTTGGTCTTCTTCTGTGAAGAAAGAAAAACCAAATAGTCATCTTTCATAGTTGGGTTAGACCTTACGATCAATAACCGAGCAGTTTAAACCCTAAACCAAGAAGGCATTTCATAGAAAGAAATGATATATAATAAAATCAAATTAAAACCTTTCCTCAAAGCATCAAAATAGGTATTAAGGAGAAAACCTTAGCAAGAAAGCACCTAGTTGTAAAACCCAACCTCCATTATTATAGCCACGGCAGATTTGATCTTAATGCACAAAAAGCTCGATGATCGTCATCTAATGATAGTATAATTACATAAAAGTGGACCATGGCGTCATGGAGCAATCATGGGGGAATGGAGCGAGCCGATCTGGTTTAGGCTAACCATAAGAAGAATCTAGTACGAGTCTTTATCTGAGATTTTGTCGACATAATGTAGAACAAGTAGTTTATTGGAAATGCAAGCTTCCCGATCCGACTGATTGAAATTAAATTTATCTTTGTTGTACACCAACATATAAACAATTAATTATTATCATTCAGTTTTACTTTTAGTTCCCTTGATATTAAGTTATTGACGATTGACTTTAATAGAAATTAACGGCCGAGTGGCGCAGTGGGTAGTGACCCTGCTTGTGCGTCCAAGGCTCCTTCGATTCCCACATCTGGGAAATGTTTGTGTGATGAGTATGAATATTTTCTAGTGTCTGGGTTTATTTATATATTATAAGTATTTATGTATAAAATATAAAAAAATATTCATCAGTTATCACAGTATCCATAACACAAGCTACCTAAGCTTACTTTGGGGCTATCTAGCGATGTGTGTAATTGTCCTATAATATTTATTTATTTATTTTAGATTACTATTTGTATTCTTAAGTTGGACTCTAGCATTTAATAATTGATAGTTTTTTTTCGATCTCAATGATAAAACGCCTAAATCTTGGTCAATATTGGACAATATCTGAGTGATTTGATATTACTTATACTATATATTTTACGTCTATCATTTATTTATTTACATTTCTTTTTAAATTTTCAACAATGCTTATAAAACAATTATAAAAACACTATTAAAAATTTATAAAAAAATCATTCCGCCTGCTGCGGGGCCCGGGGGTCCAAGCAACCGGAGGTCAGGGCTCCAGAGTGAGGAACCTCCTCACAATACGCGCCGTTTCAAGAACTACTGCCTTCTGTATCCGACCCTTGATCCAACAATTAAGCGAAAGCTTCTTAAGGTGTTGATCGAAGCTTTTCGCAAAAAGACCATCGACTTATTATTATTACTTGTATTACTTATCAATATAAGTATTAATAGCCAGCTCGAAATTTGCACATAAAGTGCAGATAGAAAATCCATAGGCCAAGAAAACTGAATGTATACTGAGGCCCGTTTTCCGCCTTTAAAAAGGGTACAAAAAAGCTAAGAACATCGTTAACATTCATATTAAATAAACACAAAAATATTAACTTCAAGATTTCATAAAATCCTAAATGACGAGACATCTTTCTGGCTCAAACATTGGACCATTCGGCTTAAACTCTGCCATCTATTCCGTTTAGCTACACAGGTCGTGTAATGATTTATTACACCACGCTCTGCTACCATCCGAGCTACTAATCCCGTGAGTAAGTGGTAACTAATGATGCTCTAACTGTACTCAGCTCGTTGCCGATACTCAATTTGTCAGACTTATGATGACGTATCGGGTAAGTGGGTATTTAAATGAAATATTCAGAATTAATCACAAGGGCTGTATCATGTGTAAAAGTTTGTCATAAGTCAAACTTATACACTCGTACAACTCTGTTTTTTGTTATTATTATTTTCTTTTAATTCGGACAGAGTTTTGACGACCTCCGTGGCGCAGTGGTATGCGCGTTGGATTTATAAGACGGAGGTCATCGATTCCGATTATTTTTCTTAATTTTCTTTCTTAGATTGCATCAACACTTAACATCAGGTGTGTTAGCAGTCAAGGGCCAACTTGTGGTCAATAAAAAAAAAAATAATGTGTAAAAATTTGTCATAAGCCCTAGTACAAACAGAGTTAATGTCTTGCTCTAACTTACTCAACAAAACCACCTGGAAATGAATTGAGTTCTGGAGATTAACGGAAGAACAGACAGGAGAGATTTCATAAAGTAATTTTTAACTTACATTTACATTTAAGAAGTAATTGAACCAAAAACTACCTTGTAGATTAAGATAGATTTAATAAATGTTGTGAAGTAAATTGTTTGCTACATTCGAGCCACAATTTCCCGGCACTACATTGTGCTCGGCTCCGAGGAAACTGTTTATTATAAACAAATGGAACAATCTGATTTACTCGCACAGTAGCGCCACGGATATCGGGTGGCAGAGAGAGTAAACAACGTTAACATGGGGCACTTCCTTTCTATTTTCCATTAATGGAAATATTACATACCTATCTAACACTACTAGAGCCTGCTACTTCGATTGTATCCGTTTTTCTTTATGTTATTATGTACCTAAAAATAAATCAATATTGCCTCAATAAATTAACCGTCCCACAAAATTACTGTAAAATGATAATGGCGTCCTTCATACCCCCTAAACTTTAAATTTCCACAAACGGGTGGATCCCAAAAATACCCCGTATTCCTTTTTCAGGTGCTGGTCTTCCAGTGCCAGTTATGAGATACTGTTATTATGATATTAGGTAACATGACTTATCATGATTTGTTTGACAAGATATAGGTTAAAATATAAGTACAAAGGTAACTTTACTAGAGCTTCTATATGAGAAAGATCGTTATATACTATGGTCATGATTACATCGGCAGCATTGCTGTATTCCAATCTGAAGGGCATGGTCAATAAAGTTATAGGCAAATGCTGCTTATCATATATGCCTCAAGTTGATGGGACCAGAGCAGGGCGTTGTAGTTATATGGACTTCGCGTACCCTGCGAAGTGATGCTCTCGTATAGCCGATGGTCTACTACATCATCATGCTATTTACTTGCTTCATTAATTACATATTACTGTTAGAAACCTCCATCAGAAGAGAATAAAACTCAAAACACACATTAAAAATGAAAAACTTTAATCGATCATCGTCATCGAATCATCAAATATGATCAAAATGAAACATTCTTACGGTAATCACATAATTTACATAACGAGCGCTTATTTACATTTTATTACACTTTAACTTTTAACAAAATTAACTCGCAGCGTAACTGCACATAAAGAGAACACACCAAATTAATGATCACTTCACCATTAGGGCTTCTTTTATATAGCCCGTAACGGCCATTTTTGCTACAGTCTGTGATTTATGCTTCTAAACGGGGTGCCACAACACAGAAAATCGGCACCTCTGTAGTCTATGATTCGCAGAGTATACAATGCTGCCAACATTACTATAAAAACCCTAGAATCCTTAGTTCTTAAGTCTTCTTATTTTAAACAAAGAGATCGCTCGGCATCTAAAAGCAAACCTATTTGCCATAACAGCATGCGCACTTCTTGGAAGCGAGTTAACAACCAGGGACAAATAAACGGATAAAATATAGGTTCCAAGGACCGGTTGTGACGACATTACACGTCGGCTGCGACAGCACGTTTCCGGTCACGGCTTGTTACTTATATCGCGGTAATACTCGTAATAGCTGAGATTCTTTGATAAAAACCCACCAAGGGCAAGTCCGATTCCTAAACGACGGGTTCCGTATACATGATAAATTGAAGTAACAACTACCAGCTTACGACGTTAACTGAAATCCCAACGCTAAAGTATTGCGCGGTGTTTTTTTTATTTTTAAATACGTTTTAAACATATATTTATTTCGAGTCCAACATTACAGACTAAAACCGTGCAATAAACTTCGATTCCAAGTGACAGGGCCACTCTCGAAAATGACTAATGGCTGTACTACTTCCTAACCCAACTTTTTCTATAGTTAGAAGATGTGGTTTAATTTTTTTTTTATTTCTTTATCTCACTTTTTTTTAATTTACCGAAACAAGAAACTATACTATTTAGTTTGTAGTTTTGATAAATAATGGGATACTCATACTCTATGAAACATCTAATTCAGCATATTTTATTTTTATTATTATATATATTATATTTTATTTATTATTATTTCATGTGAGATAATACTGTTTTTAGACAAATTATATAAAACAGTTTTTAAAGCTTGGCTAAGTGTTTTAAACATTATTTTCTAGTTATTAAAGAGTACCACTATTTTATCGTATCCATTTGCACTGAAGCAAAAACCCTCTGACACAAAAATAGACAGCGGCGGCTGTGATGGAACTCCGTTTAGATCTTTCGCCACGGAACTCTAACAACACCAGTGGATTGCTATTTTAGTAAGCGACATGTTCTACGGGACAAAGAAAAGGTTTAGTTGCGTTTTTGTTTCGTCTTTTTTCTACACGGCTCTTGCCTTCTTGCTACGCTTTTTTATTTTAGCCAATTCCACATGTATAAATTGTAGGCCCACATGCAACTTAGGACTATAGGACACACAATACGTTTAGATTTGTAATTAAATTGCTTTTTTGTAATTTGATGCCACATATAAAAGTACAATAACTTATTTTCCTAGCTGCGGGATTCGAACGCAGGACGTATGCACGTAGACCCAACATGCGTTGCGTAAAAAATTATATTACATTACTTTCGGCATTTTAAATATCGAAAAAGCGTTATAAACTTATATTAAAAACCTCAGGTTCTGAATCTTGAACTCAAGCCTCGTAATTTCTGTTACTTTGAAGTATTTTTTTAAAGATTTATTTACAGCTTTTGTCACTTAAGCGTTTAAGTTATTATTCGCAAGTACATAAATATTGTTTTTTTCATATTATAAAAAAACTTTGAAAAAATATAAAATTGGCTAATTTTCGTACTTTTTGCTTTTTTAGTGTTATTTTATTGAAAAACTCACTTGTCACATAAATTAAGACTGTATTCGTAGTAAAAGCTGGATACATGAATACATGCCAAACGTATGCAAAATCTATTGAAAATCCTGGAATAGTAATACAAAGAAAATGCATGGCATACAATGCTTTAAGTAACGTGCGAGAAAGCTATGCTGCTATTAAAATGCTATTGGCTTAAGTATAGTGACTTTTGAATGAGCATACAAGTAGCACTTAGGGCAGGAATCCTTTTTTGAAATCGTTCAACAGTTTATTTCTTGAGATACAGGTGCATAGTGGTTTGATAACTTTATTTGTTTGTTTCTAATTATTTTATAAATATCGACCTCCGTGGCGCAGTGGTAGGCGCGGTGGATTTATAAAACGGAGGTCTCGGGTTCGATTCCCAGCGGGGCAGATTGAGATTTTCTTAATTTGTCTTGGTCTGGCTGGTGGGAGGCTTTCGCCGTGGCTAGTTACCACCCTACCGACAAAGACGTACCGCCAAGCGATTTAGTGTTCCGGTTCGATGTCGTGTAGAAACCGATAGGGGTGGGTTTCATACTACTCCTAACAAGTTAGCCCGCTTCCGTCTTAGATTGCATCATTACTTAAAACTACATTAAAAGTCAATAAAAAAAAACCTACTTAATATCAAGAAATTAGGATAAATATTTTAATATCTATGGATCTGAATTGACTCTACGTCCGTTCTAGAAACTGCTCCCATAGTCAGTTTCATTAAAAAGAAAAAAACTTCTAACTTCTTTCACCCATCCATCCATTGTCTGTTTGCCGGTTGAGGTTAATTTCAGAAACTACTCAACAGGTTGCAGTTTTATTAATCGGATTATAGGAAGTCAAAAGAACTTAAGAGCTTTATTTTGCCAAAAAAAAAAGACTTTCAGGAGGCTGGGAACACAAGTATAAGAAACATAAGTGTAAGTCATAAGTTGTTTTATACATAAGTGTAAGTCGTCTGTTTTTTTTTTATATTTGACTACAAGTTGGCCCTTGACTGCTATCACACCTGATGTTTAGTGATGATGCAATCTAAGATGGAAGCGGGCTAACTTGTGAGGAGTAGGTTGAAATCCACACCCCTTCGGTTTGTACACGACATCTTATCGGAACGCTAAATCGCTTGGCGGTACGTCTCTGTCGGTAGAGTGGTAACTAGCCACGGCGAAAGCCTCCCACCAGCCAGACCAAGACAAATTAAGAAAAATCTCAATTTACCCCGCCGAAAATCGAACCCAGGACCTCCGTCTTATAAATCCACCGCGTATACCACTGAGCCACGGAGGTCGTCATATTATATCTTGTTATACAGATTAATGAAACTTAAATTTCCATGATACTAATATATAAATGTCCTATATAAGAAATAAAGTTTCCCACGCGTAGTAAAAGCCAAGTCATACCGCCAAACGAAAGCTGGTCTCAGAAATATGTTCTGAGAGAATTTATTGAAAGGAAACTGGAAAATTATACCATACACAACTGTAAATATGTAACAACAATAAATATCAACAGTACCTTGTGACATTTTCGCTTTTCTGTTGACACAGCTCGAATACAGAATGCAGAACTCTTTCGGTAAGTATTATGTGAATGTTGTTTAGTCTGGAAACCTGACTACAAGTTGCTCCCGGCGCTCCCTAGCAAAGATCAAAGGAGATGGTCCAAAATTGTATGGAGCACAGACTTCCTTACTGTACATGAGTTGAAAAAAACTAAATGTATTAATAATCTAGTTTTGATTAGCCAAATCTCTGAATTCACTTTTATTTAGGCGAAATATTATTTATTCTCTCCAAAACAAATTACGTATAATCATGGCGGATCTTAGATAAGTCATATTACCTATATGGTAGACTTTTTCCAGGTGGCGGATTGATGGTGTTTTAACCTTTGCTGTCAGTGTTTATTGACGTATGGTCATTTGATTTGATGGTTAGTGGTTAGGTATAGGTACCTAACAGATTACTGAATAATGAGATTAAAATATTGAGTTTTGTTCTTATCATAGCTAAGATGTGTATGTCTAAAATGTATTATAGCTATAAACAAAGCCCGGAACATGGAAGAAAAGACTTGTCAAAAATGACATATTTTGAGTTTGATAAATCAATGTCACCGCATCTTTATCACCTACCATAGATTAAAGACTACTAGATAGAGCCCATAGCGTGTCCACTCGTGAGACAGCAAATCAGCCTTATTGACATGACATGTCAACATTCAAAGTATATCATAAAACGTTATGTTTTAAAATATCGTAAAATACGAAATATTACTTTATATAATATAGTTTAGTAAACGTATAATACATGAAATTTGCTAAAAAATAACATATCTAAGCTTTAAATCATCAATCAATGAAGTTTATGCCTACTTACGTATGAAACGTAATTCCTTCGATTTGTCGCTGTCGCAGCGAACAGAAAATATTACAACCCACCATAGCACGATAACGTTTAAATTAATATAGTAACCGCAAAGTTATATTATTTATCAGCAAATTTAATAAAAAGCTAATAATTGCTCAGATATGTCCCTTGTCTGTCACAAATTCCACTCTTGACAAATAATAAAAACGAACACGCTGAAAGGGACAAAAAATAATCTTGTATCACTTTCTAATAAAGGCCGAATGAAATAAGTCTGTCACGCTCTTGAACCTACAGCCGCGTTATGACTCCATCTAGTAGTCTTTAATCTATGTCACCTACAGACTAACATTAGAAAGACGCCATCTTTTAATACCTCTAAAACTAGGAATTTCATATTTAACCAACGTTTTATATAGTTCATTTCGTTCACTTATTTATTTTTGATGAAATCCTTGTATTTTTTCCATTTTAATGGTATGTGGTACAAGAGTGAAGCGTAAATGGACCATCTCCTTTTAAGATGATAAAGAAAATGATTAAAATAGAACATAATTATAAATAATACTGCTGCACTTGCTTTGTTATAATAGAAAAGTTTTGTGAGAATTTATAAAGAAAAATACTATCGTCATAATTATTTTAGTTAATCTATGAACGCTCATTGTCTAATGTTGCCTGTATCACTGGCACATTCTATTAAAATAACAAGCACTTGAAGCTTATGGTAACATTAATATAATAGCAGTACAATCATGGTTGTCTATACTGCATGGCGTAGCAGGACAGCTGCCCTCCCCTAAAGGAGCGTTGGATCACTGGTTATGTATGCCCATGAGCTCCATACCTTCATAGCGGGGCAGGATGCAGGATGAGAGAGGTAGGGGTACTGTTTCATTACAATATTGGTAGGCAGTCTAGGATTATCTACATCATTTGCTCACCAATATAGAATCTTGGCTACGCCCTTGAGTACGTCATCGGATGAGCCATGCCACAACGAGCTGCTATTCAAAAAAATGTTCTTACAAAGAAAATCTTACAAATTCTTTAATATCTTTATAATATCAAGTTTATATGTTTATATTGACTCCTATTTAAAAGACAGAAAAAGAAAATATATCTTGCAGTAGTTAGTAACATCACTCAGAAGAAAGGTAATAGTGATTGATGACTTTACACGGTTGTTATTAGAAGCGATCATTAGTAATGGAGATAAACCAGATACTGGTAATTACAACTTGTACTTACTAGCAACTAAGAAAGTGTCACTCGGTGTAACTTCTAAGTTGCCTACACATAAACTAGTATCGCTTAAAGACCTCTTAAAGCATTAAAATGTAAGACAAGTTTTTTAATTCAAATTATTTTTATTATTAACATTATGATATATAATAAAAAAATATTTAGTTACTCGATATAAAATTTCAGAAATGGCAAGCAAAAACTAAATATAATTGAACATTATCAAATTTCAACATCCACACAAAATTAACCCCTGTCGATTTCTACACGACATCGTTCCGGAACGATAAATCACTTTGTGGTACATCTTTGTCTGCAAGGTGGTAACTAGCCACGGCCAAAGCCTATCACAAGTTTGACTCTCAATCTGCCCATCGGGTAATCAAACCCAGGACCTCCTCGGACAGGATTTATAAATCTAGCGCGCATCTCAGCGCCATGGAATTAGTCAAAATGTAGGCAAGCGAAAGTGTTAAGTACCAGAAGGCCAACTAACTTGTGAACTTGTCAAACTTAATAAAATGCTATGAGCTACAGGCTATTAGAAGTAACGGCACTAGATAAGAATCTCAAGTAGATTGCTTTACAGTAAGCAGGGCAGGACGCGATGAAGTTATACACGACATCTAAAGATGACAAGCAATGAGATGAGGCAAACTAATCATACTAGCGCCGATGGCTAAGCGAAGGAAAAGTAATGTAATGCAATATTTTGCAGTGTTAATTTGCAAAAGTTCTTCATAAATATGTCACAAAAAAACATAATTATTTTGTTGAAATTGGAAATAAATTAATTTGGAATATGTAGGAGAATACAGTAAGTCATGATTAGATTGTTAAAATCGAGAATGTCACACCGAGGTTTCTCATGTAGAGAGAATGAATGAAAGGAGACTTACGAAAGAGATTTACAAGGCGAGATTGATTAGGAATGTGGGAAGATTATGGCGGAAGTTCCTGGCCAGGTCAAAAGTACCCTGGACCGACGTACTTGTATAAACGAAATTGAAACAGAGAGAGATATCCAAGGATCTTGGCAAGTAGAAGGACGTGGTCTCTGCCTACCACTATGGGAAAGAGAATTGATAGTAGTATGTATGTATTACTTTCATCAAATATAAAAACAGATCTCCGGACTGAATTGAAAAATATTTTATCGAGTTTTACTACCTTGGCATAAACTAACTAGCCCTCCCCATAGAAACTAACGTAAAAACAAAGAAAAAAAGATATTGGAATAAATATCATCGTTTAAAACGAGCGATGCGTTAATTAATGGCCCATAATGTAACCAGTTTACCGTGGACACTAGACACTGGACACTGGGTATAAATACCTACTAGTATTTATGTCAGGTTCAAGAACTTAGGTAACATGCGAATGCGATACATTTATCGTTCTATCTGCATCTGTACAAATAAATAAGATTGTTAACTTTTGATGTAAATTTAAAATGGCTTATTTCACAAAGTTATTTTACAAAATATGGTCCATTTGATATGAAAGCATCACCTCTACAATTCTATGCTTTTGAGCTCGCCCAAACACCCTGTTGTGATCCCGCATGGAACCTATGGAAATTAGTAGCCAGAAAAGAAAAAGATATTGGAATAAATATCATCGTTTAAAACGAGCGATGCGTACTTAACATGAAGATTCTATTACATAAGTTAATTAATGGCCCATAATGTAACCAGTTTACCGTGGACACTGGACACTGGGTATAAATACCTACTAGTATTTATGTCAGGTTCAAGAACTTAGGTAACATGCGATACATTTATCGTTCTATCTGCATCTGCTTTTTCTTTATGTATGACGACGCATAACTTTTTACAGAGTTGTCCGATTTTGATAATTCTTTTTTTATTAGAAAGGGCATACTTCCAAGGTGGTCCCATTGTCATGTTAGGATCTGATGATCATATCCTGGGGAAATTGAAGGAACTCTTCAAATTTTGGAGGCACACTTATAGCGATTTTGGTTTTTATCTCGGTATCGGTAGCTTTTTGGCTACTAGTGCTGAGTATATTATACTATGACAGTATAGTACGAGTACGTCACGTGACGATAAATCACTAAAAAATAAGAAATAAAATTTTTTAACAAAAAATAGAACCGACTCATAACGCACTTAAAAGTAAAAAATAACTGTGTCATTTAGTTGCTTTAATTTACTTAAACATATCTAGGAGTCGGTGCCAGCCAAGGTTTCTACTTTAAGGACGTTACCTAGAACCCACAAACTGCTTTACTACGTAAAATAAATGTTCCTTGAACTTGGCTGGCACCGATTTCATAGATATGCTTAAGTAAATTAAAGCAAATAAATGACACAGTTATTTTTTACTTTTGAATGCGTTTTGTTAAAAATTTTTATTTTTCTACTTGCCAATAAGAGAGTCTATTTCTTTATCCAGCAACTAACTATTTGTATAAAAATTATCAAGTGGAGAACATTCACCTATAAGAGAGCAACATATACCTATAAATATATAAAATACCTCCATTTCTTTTTTAAAGAAAGTATATCGCATACAACAAACTTATAGTTAACTATCAGTTGTAGTTGATAGTTATCGCTCTAAATAATATGATATAATTATCACTTATCAACGCGCTACGACACGGCGTCCTGTTTATGTACAAGTGTACACTTGAGAGCAGGTTTGTATAACGCCACGTTATACCTTGTTTACTAATGTAAGTAGCATGCAGTGTTGGCAGTTTTTTCTCATCATCAAATCTATGGATGGATGTCCACTGTTAGACATAGACCTTTTTAAGGACTTCTAAATACAACCACCATGAGCCGCCCGTAGCCAGCAGCTCCATGTTTAATGTCGTTAGTCCACCTATACTAAAGCCCAACTCGATTGAGAATGCTTGTAAACAAACAAATTAAAAATGAAGGTAGAAAATGCAATACATTTTATGCCTAATAAATTTAAAATTGTTTTGTTATTTTAAAAAATATAATTTAAAAGATATTGAATATATTTATTAGTTTTAAGCTTACTAATCTAATTTGGAATTTGCGAAACTGACTGCCAACCTTCGCTAGTCGGAGAGGCACTGAAAGAAGAAGAAGAAGAATCTAATTTATTGTCATGAATTCAACATTAACTAGTTAATTAAAAAAAATAGGTGTAAAATGACTAGTGCTTTCTACCTTCATTTTTAATTTGTTTGTTGACAAGCATTCTCAATCGAGTTTGGCTTTAGTATAGTGAGGATCGATCAAAACTGTGCTTCCCGATGCGGAGGTCGTCATTCCTACCTTAAGATCCCTACGTGTACGTCCATTATAACTCAGACAGATAAGTCCCTCCCAATGCGCATTGCCACTTCAGCTTTATGAATTTGCGTTATGTTGGATACTTTAGTTCTTTTGCTTATCTCCTCATTTCTGGTTTGATTACTCTTTAAGTATCTCTAACTTTTTATTAACCGACGAAAAAAAACGGAGGAGGTTCTCAATTCAACACGTATAATTATGTTTTTTTATGTATGACCACGCATAACTTTTTACAGAGTGGTCCGATTTTGATAATTCTTTTTTTATTAGAAAGGGCACACTTCCAAGGTGGTCCCATTGTCATCATGTTAGGATCTGATGATGATATGGGGAAATTGAAGAAACTCTTCAAATTGTGGAGGCGCGCGAACAACGATTTCGATTTTGTCTCAGTATCGGTAGCTTTTTGGCTACTAGTGCCGTGTAATATACTATGACAGTATAGTACGAGTACGTTACGTGTCGATAAATCACTAAAAAGTAAAAAATAAAAATTTTTAACAAAAAATAGGACTCAAAACGCACTAAAAAGTAAAAAATACAGTTACTTTTTGCCATTTAGTTGCTTTAATTTACTTAAGCATATCTAGGAGTCGGTGCCAGCCAAGGTTTCTACTTTAAGGACGTTACCTAGAACCCACAAACTGCTTAACTACCTAAAATAAATGTTCCTTAAACTAGGCTGGCACCGACTTCATAGATATGTTTAAGTAAATTAAAGCAACTAAATGACACAGTTATTTTTTACTTTTTAGTGCGTTTTGAGTCGGTTCTATTTTTTGTTAAAAAATTTTTAAAAAGCCAATACTAAAAACTTTATAAAAAGTCATCGGACAATAAAGAAATCTCAGCTCAAAGTTGTTCAATAAGTTATAAATTATCGAATTTAATTCAAGTTCTTTCGAAACATCTATATTTCAGTTTCATGGCAGATTTTACTAGAAAATTTAGAAAGAATATTTGCACCAGTAACTGCCAAATCACTGATGATAATGACTGAAGTATAACTAGTTTACGTATTACTATCATGACTATTTTGTGTGAAATACTATGACCAATGACCAAACCCTTACATAACACACTTGCCATAAAAAAGTATAAATACGAGTTTAAAGTAAACGTTAAAGGATAGGACAAAAAGTAAAAAATACGTTTAAATCGTTCGCTCGTTTTATTTATTGTAGCCAGTAGGACCTGTGGCCCGCAGGTGCATAAGTAAAGTCTCAAGAATATCTTAACGTCATTTACTTATCTCTGTTTAGCTCGTCGCTATAAAGGTATTAGCCTTACAGAGACTAGCGGAGCGGATTCAACAAACAACCAATCGAATTATTCAGAAATTACGCGATAATTTTATATCGTTATCTCTGAATAATAAGATTACATTACTCTGCATTGGCGCGCATTATAATGTATCTACAAGTATTTATCTATTGTACACGAAGCGGTTTCTTTACATTTTGGTACTAATGAACCATCTTTTACATTTTGGTAACTACATACTAACTTATCCAAAATGTAAAATATGGTTCATTTAAGAAGGATAACTAATAAAATATTATAATAAATAAATAAGATACATAAACATAAAATATATAAATGTCAATATAAGTCTCTTACGCTCCATTTAGCCAATTTTAAGTATAAATATATAAATAAATAAATATTATAGGACAATTACAGACATCGCTATATAGCCCCAAAGTAAGCTTAGGTAGCTTGTATTATAGGTACTATGATAACTGATGAATGTTTTTATATACATTGTACATAAATACTTATAATATATAGATAAACACCCAGACACTGGAAAAAATCCACGCTCATCACACAAACATTTTTCCAGATGTGGGAATCGAATCCACAGCCTAGGACGTAGAAGCATGGTCACTACCCACTGCGCCACTCGGCCGTCAATATATAAGATACATTGTCTTGAGTACTTCATCCTGAAGTAAAAGACTAATGTGCCTATAATTTTCCGGTTACATAATAAAAACAAGGTCGGCTTGAAATAAGCATAGCAGTGGCAGGTATATCCCGAATGAGATCTGTCATAAAAATCTACTCTAATCGCTTTGCGTTGCTCGCTTTCGCTTTAAGATAAATGCAGCCTTAAATCTAAGCTGAAGGCCTACGCATCACTTACAGAGAAGCATACCCGAGTATCACTGTAGCATGTGCTTATTAATGTGATACAATCTAAGCACATTACTTACGCTGTAATTAAATATCGTTGCCAATAAACTAGGAGGCTCTTTATCAGCCATCGGATGCATACTCAATACGTAGCAAACGTTTTACTACTCGTAAACAATGTAAAGTCGCAGACACATAGATTCAATCACATTTAAATTATAGCTTGCGTTCTGAATTTACCAAAGATATTTTTTGATGAGAATGCATCTTTATGTTTATTTACACCACCTGCAATCCCTTGTTTCGTTTTTCATAATTCTAAGATTGATTGAAAGTAACCGCTACGAAGCATTAAAGCTGCCTTTTGTATTTAACTTCTTCTGGTCCATTCTTCTGTCTTTTTATTTCTTACATGTATTGTAGTGGACAAATAAAGAATATAAATATATCTTTGACTTCACTTTTATCGTCATAATTAGTGTATACCGCAAAGCACCTACCCCTAAATTTCTTCCCTTTCCAAATATCACCTCCCTCCCTATATTTTATCCTATATCTTACAATCCTTTTGGTGTCATTGATTCACCAAGTGATATCGCCCATCATTGCGCTTACCGGTGCAGGTCATCATTTTAGTACCTTGGGACGCCTGATGGCTGTTATCACGTCAGCTTTAGAACTATTTGAGTATCTTTAATTTCTCTATGAGGATTTCTCTCTCTCATTGCCAAATCGATCAGGCAAATATACTTGAAAACTATAGTGCCCGTTCAATTTATCTAAGTCTCATAAACAGCTAATTATTTCTGTTGTTTATCATTAGTTCTATAACTAACGAACTATAGATCTAATAAAAGAATAAAAAGTCGTTCAAACTGCTTGTCAAGTCTGCACACAGCTGTTATCAGAGGCCGTCATCTGGTCGCAAGTGGTAATCGCTTGCAATAATTGTCAGCTCTGTCTGCGGCTGACTCATCTCCTCGTTACGCACTGCCAGTTTCCGCTACGTGGAATTTTCTGTTTTCCCGCAGGACTAGAATGCATACGATTAGATTAAGTCTGGGATAATAATAATAACATACGAGTATCCTACCGGCTATTTTTTTTTAATTTCTTAATAATTAACAAGGAGTTTGACCATCTGATGTTAGTATTTGACAGAGTCCATTGAGCAGCAATATGCAAGGTGAATTTATAAGATGGATTTCCTTGATTCGATTCACAGCTCGGAATCATCACTTACCATCAGGTGTGCCTGGTCAAACACCATCCATCCATCCATCTTATAAATATATATATAACCATCGGCTACAACAGAGCAAGACTTTGCAGTCATTAAATATTATAAGAAACACATTATAAAATGCTCTACTCTGTTTTCATTGCCTCAAACCACTTGTACCTATAATTTTAGCAATCATAAAACTGTAAAGTTTTTAAGAAGAAAACCTCGAATAACTTTTTTACTTTTGATCCGGCTTGAATTGTTAGCTACTTAATCTATTTCATGTCTTTAAAATGATTAAAACGGATAATCAAATTATAAACATGCGCTTTAAAATCTCTGCGAAAAAACCACTCTTGGAAAAAATTTGTTTTTTTTATTGCAAGAACAATCCAATGATGTTTGCGAATATTCATAAAACTCCTAGACAAATCCTACTGTGCCATATAGATATTATCTATCGGTTTCCGTATAACTGGGCTATATCAATTTAAAATTCCTTCCACGGCCTCCAAAGGGCGTATCCTGTATACAGCCTGGCCTGTATTTGGTATTCAAATGTGTTGTGGTGCAATAATGTGTGCATCTTGTGATATGGTGTGGGAAATTCGTTGGTGGTATTCTTGGTAACGCGTGAGAATGACTGGGTGCCATTGTATTAGTTTATTTATAGTGATGTGAAAACTAATTAATATCGATAAGATTTTTGTCGATATCTTGTGCTGTAAAAGAGTGGTAATTTACTGTTGTTGTTTATGTAGTATTGTTACATGTGTGCATGAGTTTTAGTACAATTTCTTGTGAGGTTACGTTAAAATAATTGTTTATGTTGGTATTGTTGAATGGGTACATTGTGATACTAGCTAAATGTCGTGTGATATAAGCCTTAGTCAGATGGAATTCAAAATCTCTCACTAACTTAGAAAAATCTTTAAATAATTATTAATATATTAAAGCCAAACTCCACAAACAAACAAATTGAAAAGGAAAAGAAATCACTAGTCATTTTACACCTAATTTTTTAATTAACTTGTTAATGACGAATTCATGACAATAAATTAGGTTAGTAGATAAGCTTGAAAGAAATTAATATATTCAATATCTTTTAAATAAGATTTTATAAAAAATCAAATCATAATTTTAAATTTATTAGGCATTTTAAATTTGTTTGTTGATACGCTTTCCACATTGATTTCGGCTTTAGTATAGGTTGAAACGCACAAGATAGACATATTCGTATTAAAACGATTCCGATGTAGAACACGTTAATACTTTACTTTAAATAAAATTGTAATTCTGTCCGTTTCAACAACCAATTTTCATGCGGAACTTATGCGAAAAGTTGTAAGTATTCAATAACAACAATAAAAGTTTGTTAATATTTCCTTCTTATGTGAAAGATGAGAAAATTTATAACAGCTTAGCTATTATCTTCTAGTTGCTTTAGCTGTGATGATCGTAATTGTTTGTTAAATGCAAGAAATTAAAATTCATTGCAATGACACTATTATTTCTTTGAGAAAACAAAGTTCAAGGCAATGCTGCAATGATTTCTATCACTAATTCGAGGTCGATTAGATATGATTATAATAAATAAAGACAATTTTATCGATAACGGTAACATCCTTACAGTCACAAGATCAAGGACCCGACTGGCACTCACATTACGAACGTCGGTTGGTCTGTCACAAAAGAATCGACATTGTTGATGCTATTACACCTGCCGGTAAGTGGTGATACTGCTATACAGTTAACGGAATAACTTACGATACTGTGAAAACATGTCGAATCGTAATATATTGTCTTATTCTTCAAGGCTTTTAATTCCCAAGAAGCATAATGACCACTGAGATTTTCTTTAACATATATCTGACCTGAAGCTCTGCTCGTTGGTCTAGTAGTTAGCTTATATAGCTGCGGAACATAAGTTCTTAGGTTGGAGTCCTATATTAGGCTTTTCTTAGATTTTCTTTTTCCTTAAAAATAATTATAGTAGGAGCCCGGAGTTAGGAATTTTTTTTTTTATCGACTACAAGTTGCCCCTTGACTGCTATCATACCTGATGTTAAGTGATGATGCAGACTAAGATAGAAGCGGGCTAACTTTGTTGGTTTCTACACGACATCATACCGGAACGCTAAATCGCTTGGCGGTACGTCTTTGTCGGCAGGGTGGTAACTAGCCACGGCGAAAGCCTACCTCCAGCCAGACCAAGATAAATTAAGAAAAATCTCAATTCGCCCCGCCGGGAATCGAACCCAGAACCCCCGTCTTATAAATCCAATTAATTAACTTCATATTTCGGTAAGTTAAAACCTGGTCCCGTGTAACTATTTCAGAAATAAACACTACCCTAATACATAACAGCCTACGTTTTAGCAGCGTGGTGGGCCGTAGCTCCAAATTCTTCGTCCTATAAGAACAGATGTATGGCTGTATGATGTACTCGTACGTACGAAAAAGCTAATAATAAAACAGAATGACCTGGAATTCAAACTTTGAACGACTACTATTTTGACGGCCGAGTGGTCCAGTTGGTAGTGACCCTGCTTCTGCGTCCTAGACTGTGGGTTCGATTCCAACATCTGGACAAATGTTTGTGTGATGAGCATGGATGTTTTCCAGTGTCTGGGTATTTATCTATATATTATAAGTATTTATGTGTAATATATATATATATATATATATATATAATATTCATCAGTTATCATAGTACCCATAACACAAGCTGCCTAAGCTTACTTTGGGGCTATATAGCGATGTGTGTAATTGTCCTATAATATTTATTTGTTTATTTATTTATATACCAAACAAGCTAAAATATGTCACAAGATAGTTAAATAACATTTATCTAGCATTTCGGTTTTAAAATTATTCAAAATACCTAAATTAAATCGTAATCTTCGACTAGCAATTTGCACTTTCTTTGAATCCAATAACAAATAGAGTTGCGGTAAAATATCTATTATATTTGCTCACAATCGCTCGTGGAAAATTACATTTTCTAACCGATATTGATAAGTGTAATTGTCGAAACAAATCACAAAAGCCTTTGGACCATGAGAATTAGTAGCAATACTACTGCTACTTATAATGAAAGTACTCGTAGTACAAGCGCTTTGATCTTAGTAATACAGGGATTCAATTATTGAGTTTACAAATTAAGTTCATTTGTTATACTTACCTATAAAAATATTACCCGGGAAAAGGAATTTGAATTAATTACTGAGTAATGCAAATTTTTGCTCGATGTATATAGTTAATAATTTTTATTAAGTTATATACCTATTTTTAATTATAATTTTATGTTAACACAAAGCAATGTACTGAACGCTCAACAACTCCAAAAACAATATTAATAAATAATCATCATCATAATCATTATCAGCCTACTGACAGCCCACTACAGGGCCAGGCCTCCCTCCTTACAGGAGAGGGGATATGGAGCGTACACCCACTACGCTGCTCCAATGCGGGTTGGCGGGCTTAGGTTGTTAATGTTTCATTTATAAACGATCACTATCAGATGTTGATGATAGTGAACGGGACCGACGGCTTAACGTGCTCTCCAAGGCACGAGGGTGTAACACCACCAACTTCCAGACTCCGGGCTTGGAATGTACTGAACATTTCATAAAAGAATAAAAAAGCTCAGAATTATTTCGTGACCCGACCCAGGAATCGAACCCAGGACCTCGTGATCGAAGCCACATAGGCTAACCACTAGACCAACGAGGCAGTCATAAATAAGCATAATAAATAATATTCACATTAAAATGTTTAAAAGAACTTTGCGCTATAGAGCTTGCTATTATAATTAGTACTTAGACATAAGTACCTAATACTGCATACAAATTTTCGCTGTAGATATTATTGCAATGATTTTTTTTAAATCACAATATTGTTAGTCATTGAACATTGAATTGCGGAGTTTTGTTATAGCAGTGGTGATAGATAAACACATTTATTTTTGTATTCTACGTAAAAGTAGCAACGCATAAACCAAATTGTTATTGAGTGTAAGTTTCTTACCGTACCGGCAATCAGCGCATAAAAACTGTTGACTCTACAATGTTCAATAACTACGTTGAGTTGCAAAGAATAAACTTGTAATTTAGAAAACTTTTTAAAAACAAGCTCTCCAAGCAACCTAATCAAATGAGTTCAAACTGAGAAGAGCTGAGTATTTTTTAGTTCCTAAGGCCACCTCCTAGCTCCAGCATCAGATCAGCTCCATGTCGCGATAAAACTGCATTGTCACGCGGTATAATTGTTTTTCAAGCTTTAGAACTATTTGAAACCCATATTGTAGGAGTGCATTATAAATAATTAATCCACCATCTTGATTATGCTGCCATGTTGGATTTAGGATGACGTCATATAGTTAACCATGATCAATCGATTAAAGATATCTACTTCAAAATTGTGCTGTAAGTGTTCATCCGAACATAATAACTTGATACAATACTTCTTATACTTGTGTGTACGTACACCCGAACCTCTCGAATGGATGCACTTTTCGTCTTCAATATTGGTCATCTGGAAGAGATCGCTTATTAGAGATAAGACCGCCAATTGTACATACATTTTATTATTTGATGTACAATAAAGAGTAATAATAATAATAATCATAATAATTTATTATTTGCTGATACAGGGTATTTACAATGGTCTTAAATAATTAGTTTTAAGCCTACTGTATCACATTCATTGGGCATGCAAATTATCAATATTATAGGTTTTTAAACATTTTCATAAACATAAAATAAACATTTAAGATTAATATAATCACAAAAAATACATTCAATAAAAGACAAAATTAAATTAAATTACACATTTGATCTAAGATTTATGTTAAAAAGAAAAGTATTCATTTATGTCATAAAATGTATTGTCCGTAAGAAATTTATATAGAGCATTTTTAAATTTTATAAGGTTATTTTCCAGTCTGATTTGCTTTGGTAACTTATTATACACTTGTATTGCCATTATACAGATACTCCTATTTAGGAAAGCCGTACGGTACAGGGGGGGTACAGTAATTCATTTATTCATAATATATTTACTTACTTACATTGCAAGTTAAATAAAAGCTTGTAAAAAGAGACTAATCGCTTATCGCCATATGACATTTATTTTACTCGTTAGCGAGATTATGTCAAAAAGATGCGGAAAATTTTACATTTTGTTAAAGTATATCACGGACACTAGGTCACGCTTTCCATGCTCGGATATATAACTACCAACATTTGATTCAATTTTTCAATTCCGTGGTTCCACGCAGTAAAGTCACTTCCGTACGAAATGCGAACGTTTAATTGGTTATATAATAAATTATTAGAGCCTAATAAGCTGCCTCGTTGGTAGGTATAGTGGTTAGTTTTTTTAACTATCTCAACGTTCCGAAGTTTGATTTCTGGGTAAACTAAAATAAGGTTTTTACCAAAAATAGATGAACTATTCAATGAACTACAGAGCCTTCTTCTTCTTCTTCCCGGGCTTTTTCCGCACTTGGCCATGATGTTAGCCGTTGTGCGTGAGGTTGGAATATATTCCAACCAGCCAAGCTCGCTCCAGAAGCTTAGCAGGCCGCTCAAAGTCACCGATTGCCTCATGAAGAACCTCGATGCTTCGACACACTGCTGCATCTAAGCATAACATGTATCGGTGTCCCGTTCTCGTCCGTGCAGACTCTGCATAGAGGACTGTCAGTCTTCAGTCAGTCAGTTACTTTAGAAAGGAGAAGGAAAAAGAAGACAGAAATATAGCCTGGAGCCTTCACCCTGCTTTAGAACAGGTTGACGGGCGAGTTGATAATATTACTCTTGAAACGTTTACTGAAATAGTTTACTCTTGACACGTTCACAAGAAGAATAAATAATGTTTAATTATATAAAATAATAAGAATAATTAACGAATAATTACATTAATTATTCTCTAACGATGACCGTCAACTTGAATCAAATCCAACCGTCGCGTTCTGTTTAGAATTGTCCTCTCCGAGACATGGAAGTGGACTACCTACCAAACTTTTCAACTCCGGGCTTAGAGTCATTACTAAATATTTTCGGAAAAATAAATCATCATAACTCAACCAAGAACTTCATGATCTAATGCCGCGTACTAACTATTAACCCAACGTAGTAACTGCAAAGTAAATCGCTTTTCCTCATTCACGCTTCAGTAAAAAAACAGTAGCAAATTACTAGCAATCCGAAGTAATAAATAAATATATCGAATTGAGTGTAATGGTGTACGATTTGAACGGTCCGAGCCGGCGGTCACAACGGTATAGCGTCGCTGATAATGGTGATTGCACATTGCGACACCCGCCGCAAGTAAACAAGTATTTAATGTTCTTAAGGCACTTTACGGGTTTAATGACATTTATTGGATTTTCTCGCTATACAGTTAACACTTGAGTGTGATCTCACATGATGTTAAGTGACTACGAGTAGTCTGAGATGGTATCGCGCTTTGTGGCAGTTTATTTACGATATAATCGATTTCGACGTTCTACAAGATATTTATTCACATTGCCGTACAACTTTTGCAACATTTGTCAATTGAATAACAATACGGTCCGGCAAAGATGTTATATTCAATCACTAAGGCCTATGTGCACCAAGATTTCGGTTATCATAACCAACGGTTACCATAAGCTACCGTACGCCGGTTAAGCACGTAAGCTCGGTTAGGATAACCGCCCGGTTTACGTCCTTAACCGGCGTACGGGTTGTCATGAACAGCAAATTTTACGTTCAGCTTATGTTAACTGTTGGTTATGATAGCCGAAATCTTGGTGCACACAGGCCTAAGTATAAATTACTTATTTAAATTTTGTTTTTCATTTTAGAAGATTTCATATAAACTAACTTACTTAACTTAGCTGTCAGCTAAGCTAAGTTAGACGTAATTTATGGTTTATTAACATCTGAATCCATTTAATTTTTTGCAATTAAATAAGACACTATTAAACTGAAATTAAATAAGATGCCATGCGAGTCAATAAACAGCACGTGCGTCTAGTTTTGCTACATGCAATCAGCCGAAACCACTTATTGCACTTACGAAGTTGTGACGTCACATTGATTGGGTCAAGCGAGAAACCGACAAAGTTTTTTACAGCCGTAATAAAGGAACGTTTCCACTTCTCATACCGACGGATGGCCGGAAGCCATTCCCGGCTTTGTGATAATGTAATGATATAATGTAATAGCCTCGACAGCTTCACGGTTAAATCTCACAGGTGTAGAGGGTTTGATTACTACCCGCCGTTCTAAAATCAATATGATTTAATTAAAATTAATGGCTTAAGAGCATATGTTATTCGTTTTATATAATTGTAACACATTTAAGTTAAACGTTAAATGTACAACACAAAAAGAGAGAAAGAGTGGGTTTTGTTTTCTTAAACAGTCTATGCTCTGAAGCTACCAGCTGGATTGTAAAATTATTTTTTTACCTTATAGCCAGACTAGCATAGGCTAATCTAGCTTGGTTTATTTTTATAGAAAATTGATGACAAGTTGAGTCTTGATGACTGCGATTTCATTTTATGAAAAGTAACGATGAAGTCTAAGTTAGGTACCGCAGACTAACTCGGAAACTTGGTGAGTTCATTTTTTGTCAAAGCATACCCCTAAAATGGTTTCTATGTGACATCATATCAGAATACGCTAAATTGCTAAACAGTACGTCTTTACTATTAGGGTCAACTAGCCATGGTCTGTTTTGACCAATTTAATAAATATAATATCCTAAATTGACCCGATCTGGAAACCGAAGCCAAGACCTCGCTGTTGTAAGTCGTTAATTATTACCAACTGCGCCGAGAAGGTAGTCAAAATAATAATTTAATAGAAAATATGACAAATTCCTAAGTGCTTGAAGTTCCGTAAGGGCATTCTTAAGCGTTATTTTGCCGGCTTGGGCTATGAAAGTTTACTGCAAGCATTGCTAGTCTCGGATATGTTAAGGTATTTGCTCACTTGCACATCCTTTTAATGAAGTTACAACATTTTTACACATGTTTATTTTAGTTGTAATGTTTGTTTATTCATGAGTATTGCAATTGAATTTTAAAAAAATAAAAACGCCTCAAAACGCACTAAAAAGTAAAAAATAACTGCGTCATTTATTTACTTTAATTTACTCAACTACATCTATAAAGTCGCTTGCCCCTACAATTTATGAAAATTCCCCTTGGTTTCTCCAGGATCCCATCATCAGATCTTGGTTTCCTTATCATGGTACCACCACCGGACTATCTCTTTTCAAACAAAAAAGAAGTATCAAAATCAGTTCAAAAACGACGAAGTTATGCATGAACACACATAAAATATATATATATATACGGTCGAATTGAGATACTCCTTTTTTTGAAGTCGTTTAAAAATAAGAGGGTTGATCTGAAATTTTGTATTTTCAGTGCAGAAAACATGTTTTGTTTATACGTCATCGCTCAATTAGCTAAAGGATGTAATATTTTTTATTTCTCGTGCCATAATTTATCTCTTGCCTCATACAGATCCGTTTAGCGGAGATTGTGTTTACGAAATCTTAGTACAAATTTATTTTATTAGTAGTGTTTGTCTCATTACATTTTATGGTTTCTTACAAGCCTGTGGTAGGTAACGATGCCTCATTTGCACCTCCGTTTTCATTTGTACTAAAATGGAATATTGAAGTATTGTTAATTGTGAAATGAGCACATTGTAAAAGAGTTATTGATAATATTTTTGTTGAATTGAGTACTGCCTTAAAAGAGCAGTTTAAGAGACGGTAGAAACTTAAAACTTTAATAAAATTGTTACAATTAATAAGTATATTAGAGACATTTCATTATTTTTAACCGACGAAAAAAAAAACGGAGGAATTTCTAAAAACCGAAATCGCTGCAAGTGTGCCCATAAAATTTGAAGAGTTCCTTCAATTTCCCCAGGATACATCAGATCCTAGCATGATGACAATGGAACCATTTCGGAAGTGTGCCCTTTCTAATAAAAAAGAATTATCAAAATCGGACAACTCTGTAAAAAGTTATGCGTGGTCATACCTACATAAAAAAAAAATATTATGACATAAACCCTAGATAAGCTAGTTCACTTGGCTCAGTTTATAGCGTCTTTAGCCTACGGATTGGAAGGTTTTGACGTTTATATTCCTTCAAAGAATTTTTCAATAACACATTGGATTTGGGAAGTTGGTGGAGCATCTAAGCGCTAGCCAATACAAAGCACTGGCCGTTAAGTAGTGTAAAGACCCTTCTCTATATCCTGAGTAGTGGGCAATAACCTTAACAATCTTGTACTTAGCTGTGAAACTAATGGAGCCATAAAGTGAAGTACAACTTTTATGAGTTCTCCGACAAATGAAGTTGTTAATCGTGCCGTTTATTGCCTTATTGTCAACAGGATAGATTTACAGTTTTAAACATATTCCTAGCCTAGACAATTATTCTTGTTTAGAGTTCTGTGCTGCAAAAAGAAAGAACTGAATCCGTATAGGATCACGTTGTTACCCTTGTAATAAGATGTCAGGAATGCGTGGAGGTATCAAGCTGAAATAAATGCAAAATATTCAATTTTGCAGTCCTTCGGAACTGTAAATTAGGTCAGAAGATATGACTACAATATATCTTTCCATAGTTTGAATTGTGAGAAAAACTCAAACAAGCTCTAAATATTTTATAAAAATCAGCGAAATCGAAAAGCTCTTCTTTCAATCGACCAAGTATAAGGGAGAAGGAATGTAGCTCTTATACTGACCATGCATCTCAACTATGTGTAAGTGGATTATGGGTTTATCACTCACAATGACGATTTGACGACCTCCGTAGCGCAATGTTTGCGCGGTGGATTTATAAGACGGAGGTCCTGGGTTCGATTCCCGGCGGGGCAGATTGAGATTTTTCTTAATTTGTCTTGGCCTGGCTGGTGGGAGGCTTTCGCCGTGGCTAGTGACCACCCTACTGACGAAGACGTACCGCCAAGCGATTTAGGGTTCCGGTACGATGTCGTGTAGAAACCGAAAGGGGTGTGGATTTCATCCTACTCCTAACAAATTAGCCCGCTTCCATTTTAGATTGCATCATCACTTAACATCAGGTGTGATAGCAGTCAAGGGCTAACTTGTAGTCGATAAAAAAAAAAGAATCACTATCAGATGATAGTGATTGGGACCGACGGCTTAACGTGCCCTCCGAGGTACACAATAGTAGAACCACCAACTTCTCGATTCCAGGCTAAGAATTTTACTAAAATTTTCTTAAAAGAAAGTAAAACTGAGTATTATTCCATTGCCTTAATCGGATTTCGAAGTCAGGCCCTTGAGATCTGAATCCACGTAGGCTAATCACTGGACCAATGAACCTGTCATAAGAATTGGTTTTCTTACCGCAGTTTTATTAAGTAATTAACTTAAGCTAACTTATCCTAATAACTATACAAATTATACCCACGTGGAATGTTGGCAAGAATACTGGCTGCATTTCCGCGTTAGATAGCCAGGCTAATCCTTAGCGCAAAAAATGAGCCAGCCCTTCGGTCACCAGTTAAGGCAATTAGGCGCGGTGAAATGTTACGGAATAATTTTTTTGGCACTGCGACTCCATGGTCCAAGGGTCTCCACGGCAAAAGGTACAAATATGTAACTCTCTGTCAGAGAGGCATACTTGTGCCACTTACCGGTTTCAGCTTTTTCTGCTGCGGCTCCCGGTCTTGATTCTGTCTCCCTGATATGACACGGAGCCAATGTGTCAACGCAAGTAGCGTCCCACATTAGGGCCCGACCCACTTCCCAGGGAACCAGCGTCAATCCATCAGTTCTCTTGCCATCATCCCGGTTTATTCCTGACGGCTCGATTAGCGTAGGAACGTATATGGCAAGAGCCCTTTTTATTATATCAATATTATTGTATTCTATCTCAATAAAAAAAAAAATTTTCATTTAAGTAATTTAATCAAAATATTTTTTTTTTATTGACTACAAGTTGGCCCTGACTGATGGAAGACTGCTATCACATCTGATGTTAAGTGATGATGCAGTCTAAGATGGAAGCGGACTAACTTGTTAGGAGTGGGACGAAAATCCACACCCCTTTCGGTTTCTACACGACATCGTACCGGAACGCTAAATTGCTTGGCGATACGTCTTTGTCGGTAGGGTGGTAACTAGCCACGGCGAAAGCCTCCCACCAGCCAAACCAAGACAAATTAAGAAAAATCTCAATCTGCCCCGCCGGGAATCGAACCCAGGACCTCCATCTTATAAATCCACCGCGCATACCACTGCGCCACGGAGGTCGCAAATATTATATAACGCTCACTCAGATAGGAATATAATGGTATCTAAGTAATAACTATGACTCAAATAGTTTGGCGTGCGGTAGGCCACGGCCATGTCTAGGTATAACGGGCCGAGCCGAGCTATCGAATAGTATTTGAGTCCAATCCGCGGCGCACGCCTTTGTTATATACAACGATATTTCAATATCCACTGTTTTCAATTGAAGGCTACCGTTAATCTCAAATTGCAGTTTTAACCGACTTGGCGTTGAAAAATATTTTAATTTATAACCAACTGCGACTATTTCAAAAAACGAGTTCCTTATTTATATTTAAACGCTCATTCCACATTTTGAGCAGATGAGAGCTGGACCGAAAAAGTGTATTAAGACGTTTTTCCAACTATTGTTTTTTAGTTACTATGACGACGCTGATGATGGACTTTATTTTATTTATTGGATTTATCGACTACAAGTTGACTGCTATCACACCTGATGTTAAGTGATGATGCAATATAAGATAGAAGCGGGCTAATTTGTTAGGATTAGGATGAAATCCACACCCCTTTTGGTTTCTACACGATATCGTACCGGAACGCTAAATCGTTTGGCGGTACGTCTTTGTCGGTAGGGGTGTAACTATCCACGGCGAAAGCCTCCCACCAGCCAGACCAAGACAAATTAAGAAAAATCTAAATCGGGCCCGCCGGGAATCGAACCCAGGACCTCAGTCTTATAAATCCACCGCGCATACCACTGCGCCACGGAAGTCGTCAATTCTAATAGTTTAAGGATTCTATGCTACACGTGATAATTACACAAACGAGTCTATTCTGTAAAGAAGCCTGCACCACTAGGCACCTATCAATCTTTTATTTATTTGAGATAGAAAATAGATTTAATTAAAAAAAAAAGTAGGTTAATAATCTTGGCCTTTAAATAAATCTTGATGACATAAGGCACTGAGATTAAACAATTTATTTCAAGTATAATCTTCTATTTAGCCGACAAGAAAGGAGGTGTTCGTCAATTCGGCCGATCTTATAAGAAAAGGCTAATCTGTCAGATATCTGTTCTACCATTTAAAAAAGAAATGTTACAATTTGTAATTTACAATTTTACGGTCTCTGTCTAGTGTGCAGCAGAAAGCATAGCCGATTGCTTTCATGAATCTTTTTCACTAAGAAAGCGTGCAGTATTCTCGATATAATAAGCAGTGTTTTACACATTTTTTTAACAATGGCAAGTCCTAAATTTCCTTTGAGAAAAAGAGAGTAAGAAGTTGGAGAGAAAAAATGTCTCTATGCAACTCACAGTACTACATGGGATAACAGTTTTGTATGTACCTAAGAGTTCCCATTGGGGTATAAAGACGAACGGAAATTTTAAATAACCTAGTGTCGGGCGACCTATGGCAATAATTTTATAAAGCCTCCAAACTTCTCCAAATTTTTAGTTCATAAAGTAAAGTAGACATAACTTAACTTCAAAGACTTACTGTAGGAATTAACTGCAGATATTTTTTTGTTGTACGTATGCCTATAAAGGCTTTTGTTACCTGCGAAGACTTATATAAAGTTATAAACCTAACGTTATTTTCTGCGAGTATCTTCTGAATGCCTTCTGTCAACAGAACGTCGTTAACCATTTTTGTGCGGCGCATACAAAGAGCGCCCGAGTGCTTTCACGAACATTGTATTATATTTGTGCCGCATTAAACACACTTTATAGTATTACGGTACCCGCACGACTTCGCCGACTTACTGGGTTTATGATTCCTGACTACGGGATTGTGAACCATTAATGTATGACATAGGTACGAAATAAATAATAGGATTGGAAAACATAAAGGGGACTTTTAACAAGAAATTCCCCACCATGGTAATTAAATTTAAATGTAAATTTTGACGACCTTCGTGGCGCAGTGGTATGCGCGGTGGATTTATAAGACGGAGGTCCTGGGTTCGATTCCCGGCGGGACAGATTGAGATTTTTCTTAATTTGTCTTGGTCTGGCTGGTGGGAGGCTTTCGCCGTGGCTAATTACCACCCTACCGACAAAGACGTACCGCCAAACAATTTAGCGTTCCGGTACGATGTCGTGTAGAAAGCGATAGGGGTGTGGATTTTCGTCCCACTCCTAACAAGTTAGCCCGCTTCAGGTGTGATAGCAGTCAAGGGCCGACTTGTAGTCTATAAAAAAAAATGATTAATTTCTCGAGCCTTCGATAATTGATAAGTTAGAATTAAAAGTTTAAGAACACTCTTGACCGGCCGATACCGAAAACTAGATTAGCGACTTTTATAAATAGGTGAACAACCAGCAATTCTATTAAGTCTTAATTAACTTTATAATTTACAAATCACTATCGATTATTTCTTCTTCTGTAAAGACAAAAATAAAAAGCTCCTTTGCATCCAAGCATGTTTATTATTTTGCAAACATATATGATTGATATCGCACTGTATTCACACAGGAGCTCATTCCCGAACTTTCATCTAATGAAAAAGCATTTTTGAAACATTGATTTATCGTAGGAGTATAAAAACCTCGACATAATAATCATTAAAGTATCTATTGTTTAAGCTGTGTAAGAAACAGGGGCTTATTATAAAAGAGTACACCCAACTATACTAAAGCCAAACTCGATTGAGAATGCTTGTCAACAAACAAATTAAAATTGAAGGTAGAAATCACTAGTCAGTTTACACCTAATTTTTTTAGTTAATTTGTTAATAGCGAATTCATTACAATAAATTAGATTAGTAAGCTTAAAACTAATTAATATATTCAATATCTTTAAAATAACATTTAATAAAAAAAGAAAACATCATTTTAAATTTATTAGGCATAAAATGTGTTGCATTTTCTACCTTCATTTTAAATTTGTTTGTTGACAAGCATTCTCAATCGAGTTTGGCTTTAGTATAGAGTAAAAATGTTCCTTGCACCCAACAAAGGATTTAACATTTACATTCAGAAAGGTACTTTTTTCAGTAGAATGTAAGTCCGTAGATATTAATATATGTCGGAGGCATTGACATATTAATACTATGGACTTCGGGTCAGCGATAAAAAGTGTCCGAACCAAAAGTAAGCCAAAACGCGAAATGACTTCCAATCGCAATTCAGTCTCATATTAGCTGACTGACAGAATACACGTCAATAATGCCGTAATGTGTTATGAAAAACTTGTAGGAACTACCCGAGTAAGGTGAGAAAAGAAGACGGTGTACCATATTTTCAGTAAGTAAATATTTACTGATGATTTTAAAGTATTATTTTGCTTTGAAACAGGCTATTTTATTAAAATTTTAATAAACTATAGAAACGAATTGCATAACCAACCAAAATGAACACAAGTATCTATCTGTCCTTTTCCCATACGCTACCCGCGTATAGGATAGAAGGAGTGCAATATATTTATCTAATTTACCACATTTAGTTCGGATCTGCCGTGAGCAATAGAATGTTTTAGAACAACGACTGCATAGAGTTATTTTGTTGTTTAACATTTGAATTATTTACTTACTTAATTTTTGAATTAAAATAATTAGATTATTTTCAATTCAAAAATTTTTATTTATTATGTCAACTTTTATTTTTTATGTCATGAATATTAATCAAATATCTTTGACCATAATGGTATATTAATTTGATAACTATAAGAATTATCTACATGAAATTAGGAACAGTTATTTAAAAAAGTGATCTAACGTCATTGAAGTAAAAAAATATATTTTCAGTTTAAATAAAAAGAGGAAAATATCGAGAACTTGAAATTTCAAAGTAAAGAACTATATCGAGTGGCATATCATTTTGTACATTTGTGGATTTGATTTGTAATTAAATATTATTATAACTAATTATTATTTTATACAAGATAATTACAACAATTATTATTTGGTACAAGATTTGTCCCAGCATATAGAGGTCAGGGATATGTAAATATAAATTAAAATTTGTTGTAAATATAATATTTAAATATAAGATGCCAAAAAAATTTGAAAGCTACCGACTCCACACCATTTATGTTGTCCTATTTTCACGAGAAGATGTCATGTCAAAAAAAGGCTGCCATGGTAACCGTCAATCGAAGCTGATTACTTATTGCATGCAATTAGACCGTTGCAAATTAGACTGTATAACAATACGATAAGACATACATTACAATGTTATTTTGTGTATAAAAACATAAATACATCCTAGTGTGTATAAAATATCTTGGGACACTTTTGACGTAAATTTTGCATTAGACCCGAAGTCCATAGTATTAATATGTCAATGGTCGGAGGGAATAGACTAGAGACTTACTGATACGTCGATATAATTATATATAAGTAGGACCGAAGAATTTCAGATTTAAATGGTCAAAGACTAAATTTTGACCAGGATATACACACCTATCATATCACTAATTTTTATTATCGACAATTATCAGTAATGTTTCATTTTTCCTTGTTACAGTGAGCTGACTCTAGTAGACGGGATGGCCAATTGTGGGGGCTGGAGCGAAGAGCCCGTGTCTAAGGTATCTACAGAAAACATTTTTTTTTATTAATTAAGTTAAAAAGAAAGCCTGTTGTAATAATTCTGTCAACATTTATAACTAGACGATGATTGCGTCGTCGGTTGCGTCGAGCTTTTTTATGTCTCTCGTGAACTAAAATTTCGTGTATAATGGTACCCACGCAGAGATGCATTTACTTTGAGTGAGTTTTAACGCACCTTCGAAAACGACATATGGCGCGACTTTCAATACAACTTACATACAAATTAACTCAAATATCAATGGAACATTCTACGCAAGCGTTGTCGACGCAAACTCCTACGCAACTTTCAAGACTAAATTCAACACAAAATCCAACGCATACTTCAATTCAAGAGCCAACGCGTGCGCGACTTTTTAGCAATTTTCACTACACTTCCCAGCACAAATTTCATTGGATCACCGATAGCGTGTCGAAATGCGGCAACACTGCAGGAGATATTGAAATCGAGAGCGTGCGACTCGCGCCAGGCACTTATACGACAGATGAGTATTTGGCTAGACACCGCTAATCGTTGAAGACGTTGTTATAAAAAAATACCCTTTTTATAAATAATGTGATCAATATTCCTTTTGACCTCCAATTGAACGAAAAACTTGTAGGGTCCACCCCTGACCATAGTATTAATATTGCATTATTTATTCCGAATTTCAGTACGTCAGCTTCACTTAAAACTATTGAGGCTTAAAAGTTTAGCACGTGTGTCTAAAAATTACGAGTTGTGCTATGAAATATTTGCTTTTTCTTCCTTCTAGTAAATTCTTTTTAGCAACCTGGGGTTGAGAAGTCGGTAAGTAGTATCGTGACTCTGCTCCTCATTATTAATTAAAAGATTTTGGATCTATTTATTGCCAAACTGGACAGCCACTTTATGGAAGAGTTATCCATATATATGTGTATATTTAACTTACTATTTTTATATGTTAATCTCACAAGAATTAGGTATATAATTATGTAGATAGCAAAAAATAAAGATTAATTGATTTTAACATTGATCCACAATATTCCGTAATGTAATGGTCGTAGTAGGCACTACTTTTGACCAAGCTTTAATTTTTACTGGTCATACTAGCTTACGGTATCTAGCTATATATAAGTCAGTGTGCAGACGATCGTGCACACGCACCATTACGTGCAAGCCGCATTTTCTTTTGTTCTACCGCGTCTGGTAGCGTTCTATCGGCCGCATTGCTTTATTGAATCTCCTAAATGCCATTTTAATTAACGGTACCAGGCATTTACACTAAGTTCGTACTTGCTTGCCGTACCAACTTGTGGTAGAAGCATAAAGGACTGACAAACTTTCAGCTTGTATTATAACAATGGGTATGGCTATAGCAGTTTAGGGCCATACTAGATGTTCCAGTTTGGTTATAAAGAGCTTTTAAAACGGGGAACCAAAATATTCTGAACGTGTCCGAAGATGATCGACGATACGTATCTACATGCTTAAATTCAGACTGAAAGCGAAGTGGCGCATCCAATTCGTCAACTTCCAAAATATTCCTTCCTATTTTCAAATAATTAAATTCAAATAAATAAAATTCAAAAAGAAAACGACGCTCGTCCACGGGCAACCATGCTTTTGTATAATATGCATTTTTGTATAATACAACTTTGTACTTTAGTACAAAATAGAGATGACTTTAAAATTGACAAAATTCTTGAAACGTGGCCTCGCTTCGCTTCGACGCTAGTCTGAGTTAAGCCTAATAGGTAGTTGTTGTCTAATTGAGTACAGATTACTGCGATGCTTTACAAAGGGAAGTAGATAGTGTCACACCTTGTGCGTCGGAAAAAACAAAGCCGTCCGTTCCGGTCGTTATCATTACCATCTGATAGTAATATTTACAGAGCCAAACATTAATACGCTATGCCCGCAAACCCGCATTGAAGCAACGTGGTGAATCTAAGCTACAGGTCCCCTCTCCTTATAAGGAGTGTGGCCTGGTTGTGTAAAAATTCAAAAAGCTAATATTAATAATAAATTTCCGGCCGGCCAATTTCCTGTCTGCCGTCTTAGCAGAACCTGCCTTCCAGTTCCATGCCAGTGGTAGAGTCAACACAAATAGCTTAACTTGAAGCACTCATAAATGTCCATTATTTCAAGAAGGCTTGCCTAGAAGCCTACTTTAAATAAACGAATTTATTTGAATAATGTTGGCGACATTTACTATAGAACACTTTGTTTACGAATCCCACCTTAGACTGCAACATCACAATGCGTCGGAAATCGAATCCTGAACCTTTCGTGTGCTAGCACGTCGCTTTGTTGCTCCAAAACAATGCTTCAATTAAGCATGATGATAATTGTTTTATTTTGATACAAGATTAAGTACCTTTCTTTTCTTACCACATGTAATTACTTGTTGCATCAATCTCGCAATTAGAGTTATGAAATCAGGGTTGTCAATTTATTTTAATCTTCAACTAGCATTTTAACTCGGCCTTTTGCTTTAGTTAGTTTTTGTCTAACAATTTAATGTCCCACGATCGTCTTAAACCTAGCAATACTACCTTACAGTACTCTTGACTCAATAAATGTGCCTTCTTTGTATAGTTTTTAACTGACTGATCAAATTGATGGCCCAACAGATGCTCAGTGGAAAATATTCTCCTAAAAACTCATATAACTAGTATTTCGCAAAGTACGCAAGTAACATGTCTTACAAAGTTTTGCGTTGTGGTCACTAGTCGTCGACAGAAATTAATTTGGCGGTAGGCCCTTGTGAGTTTTGTCACAGAAAGCTCTACTTATAATGAGCAGGCATTCCTGATCGATTTCGAACGACAATCAATTGAGTTAGGTAAAACGTAAAAAAAAGCTCACATTCGTTTTTTTACAGTTATTCTATGATTGCTAATAGTACGAAACACTTTGGATGATATCAAATACCGGAACAGTACAACGGTTATGAGCATTTAATTAAAAAAATAAGTTAAATATTGCTCCGATGCTCTGTTTATTATTTGAACGAATAAATAAATCATCAGAATTTGGACATTTTTGATCAGATGAGTCTCTCGATTACACCACACTATACCATATTAAAGAATTAGATATAAAAATTTACATTTATGACATTGTTAAAAATTAAAAAAAAATGTTAATAAAAATAAATGGGAGAAATTAAAATAATAAAATTATGTTGTGCCAAAAGGTGTGTCAACCCTAACCGCTGTCAAAAATTAATCTGAATAGATAATATCTAGAAACATAATTACAATAGTGGTATTTCAGTAGCAATATAAAACAAATTACGTATAAATGAGAAGAATAATTGATTATGCTTATGAGATTAGATTAGTTGTAACTCTACGTATGTATAGCCATGTTTTTAACGTTACCAATATCCCTCTTTGTATTCTCACAAAATCAAAGCTCATGCTAGGATTAAGCAGAAAGAAACATACCGAGATCCCACGGCTCGATTCATCGTAAACCCATTGCGCTCCTCCAATGAGGATTGGTGGGCTAATGATATGATAGTGTTTAATTGAGTAATAGATGTTGGTGATAATGACCAAGATCGACGATTTAACATGCTTTTCGGGGCATGTGAGTATGATGGTCTCAGAATTTACTGAAAATTTATTAGTAGAAAGAAAATTTGACGACCACCGTGGCGCAGTGTTATGCGCGGTGGATTTATAAGACGGAGGTCCTGGGTTCGATTCAGACAGATTGAGATTTTTCTTAATTTGTCTTGGTCTGGCTGGTGGGAGGCTTTCGCCGTGGTTAGTTACCACCCTACCGACAAAGACGTACCGCCAAGCGATTTAGTGTTCCGGTACGATGTCGTGTAGAAACCGATAGGGGTGTGAATTTCGTCCTACTTCTAACAAGTTAGCCCGCTTCCATCTTAGATTGCATCATCACTTAACATCAGGTGTGATAGCAGTCAAGGGCCAACTTGTAGTTGATAAAATCAAAAATGTCCACAAACAAGAATTATTCCACAGCCCGACCTCATTACTCCATGGGATTCGAGCCGAAGACGTCGTGATCGAAGTCGCATATAGGTTAAATAATAGACCGGCGTAGTTTATACAATCAACTAATTAATCATCATCATCATCACTATCAGCCAATGGACGTCCACTGCTGGACATAGGCCTTTTTTAGGGACTTCCAAACACAACGATCCTGAGCCGCATGTGCCCAGCGGCTCCCTGCGACACGTTTGATGTCATCAGTCCACCTGGTGGAGGGTCGACCAACTCTGCGCTTTCCGGTGCAGGGTCGCCATTCTAGCACCTTCGGCCCCCAACGTCCATCAGCTGTTCGAACCACGTGCCCCGCCCATTGCCACTTCAGTTCTGCGACTCGCTGAGCTATGTCGGTTATTTTGGTTCTTCTGCGGATCTCCTCATTCCTGATTCGATCACGCATACTCCGAGCATTGCTCTTTCCATCGCCCGCTGAGTGACTTCCTTCTTATGAAGCCCGCAGTTAGCGACCAAGTCTCGGATCCGTATGTCATCACTGGCAACACGCACTGTTCGAAGACCTTCGTCTTCAGGCACTGAGGAATTTTGGACGAAAAGATGTCACGCAGTTTCCCGAACGCTGCCCAACCGAGTTGGATTCGGCGGTTCACCTCTTTCTCGAAATTGGACCTACCTAACTGGACCATATGCCCTAGGTATATATACTCGTCTACAATTTCGAGTGCAGAATTTTCAACAATAACTGGGTGGAGCGAAACATGAGCATTACACATGATCTTTGTCTTGCTCATATTCATTTTAAGGCCCACCTGTTGAGAAACTCTGCTGAGGTCATTGAGCATATTATTTCACTACATCGTCGGCAAACCGCAGTTGAGTGAGGTACTCGCCATTGATGTTGATGCCAAGCTTCCAGTCCAAGAGCTTAAAGACGTTCCAATGCGGCGGCAATTGGATTGGCCTCGTAGTCTCATCCTGTATACGGACTGACATGGTGGCGTTACAGGCACGTCACGCTTGGATGTACCGGTACAGTCCACATATAGGCTAAATTTCTCAATCCACAACGCCAACCGGCATAGTTTATATAATCAACTAATTAATATTAATCCGTTATTTACGAAAACTGGAAAATCCAAGTGATTAATTAAAAAAACATCGGCTTTCTTTTTTATGGCTGCCATATCTCATCTCGTTAATATCTCAATGTTAGCAAGTTAGCATAATCCCGTGATGTAACACTGTTAGCAACCTCACTTATCATGCTAATGCTTCCCGTCGTGATAATTAGCGTTAAATGAGATGTGTAATCTGCATAAATTATAAATGTTTGTCGTTTTGTTAGTTATGATATATTAGTCTTATATATCTTGCTTATTAATATATTTAAATATTCATTTTTGTATGTGTAATTATTTTGATTAATTATTTAGGAACGTAGACGTATCGTACGTAACATGGTTGGCCAAAAAAATGAATTTTTTTCACTTCCTGTTGCTCAAAAATACAAATCAGCATACCAAATGAACAATAATAGAATGTAATAGAGTATTTCTCTACTTTTAACTATGATAGCGGAAAAATACAAAAATGAAATTCCTGAAAAAGTAAAAATAAAATCTATAGAAATAAATAAAATTGTACAGAATACATCAAAATATATATTTTTAATTTTTGTCTGTCAGCTTATTCCGGCTAATCTCTGTAACTACCAGTCGGTATATATAAATTATTTTTGTATATAGTAGAAGATCCGAACTAAGATCGACCTTCACCGAACTGATAATATATTTCATGACAAATTTAGTATATTAGAAAATATATTGAAAATATTTTTTAATATTTTTAAAAAATAATTTTTATATTCTAGTAAACAGTGAGCGTTATTTTGAAGCAACTTATTTCTGAGTTTTAAATCATATATATTAAATATAATATGACACCATATAAAATCAGCTAAATCAATAAATATTTATCAAAATTTATATATATATTTATATTGACAATTGAATTTATTATTTTTTTTACAACTCACGACATAAGTTGCTCCAAAATAACGCTCACTGTTTACTAGAGTATAAAAATTATTTAAAAAAAAAATTAAAAATAGTTTGTCCAGGATTTTTTTAGGCAATATATTTTCTAATATACTAAATTTGTCATGAAATATATATAAATAATTTTTGTATATGACTGCCAGACTTACAAGGCACCTCATCAAGGCCTAAAGACTGAGATATAGGTAAATAATTTGTACCATGATTTTCCCACGTGAAAGGAAACTATGCAAGTGAACCCGCGGGCAGACAAACAACGATATTTATAATCAGCTATGCCGTCTATGCGCGTTGGCAAAATTAAAAAAAAATTATCTAAAGTTCTAAATATAATGTGGTACTGTGTTTCCATTCTGCTTCGCTATACTAACAAAATGTTTGAGCAAGAGATGTCAACAAAATATTCTTTTTTTCCACGTCACTTGTAATTTGAATTGACGTCTCTATGAGGAATTTGAGAATTTCACATATTTGTTACATTAGGCTATAGGCACTAAACACTTTGTCGTAAAACTTTCACCGTTCTAGTGCTATTGTCATAACTCCATTGTTAGGTTATATGGAATCTCGCGTGGTGGAATTGGATGAGCTTAATAGTTTCGTGTGGTGCCACATTTAGCGGGAAATGAAGAAATTTTAACTTATCTAAATGGAACATTTTTGTGCAGGTATCTTTTTTTGTAGAGCGATCATCTCCACATTACAAAAAAATTAATAACTTATGCTGAATCATCATCCTCAAAATTTGTTTTTATTTTTTTTGTATACATAGAACATACCTAGGTACCAAATTAATGTTCTATTCGTTTGAGAAAAGTTGGCTGTCACAGACCTCACGGAACGCCTGGTAGATATATTATTTTTTTTTATATATTTTTTTATCGACTACAAATTAGCCCTTGACTGCTATCACACCTGATGTTAAGTGATGATGCAATCTAAGATGGAAGCGGGCTAATTTGTTAGGAGTAGGATGAAATCCACACCCCTTTCGGTTTCTACACGACATCGTACCGGAACGCTAAATCGCTTGGCGGTACGTCTTTGTCGGTAGGGTGGTAACTAGCCACGGCGAAAGCCTTCCACCAGCCAGACCGAGACAAATTAAGAAAAATCTCAATCTGCCCCGCCGGGAATCGAACCCAGGACCTTTGTCCTATAAATCCACCGCGCATACCACTGCGCCACGGAGGTCGTCAAAAATTAAAAAATAATTACGAATTAGATTTAGAGCACCAAATCCATATGGCTTATTTCTTTACACAACTGATGGCAAACCGAAATATCGTCATACTATTTGCCATCGTGGCAATTAAACGAAGATTACTGCCAAAGCACCAAGCTGCCAATGTCAGAAAAAAAAGCAACGCCAGTTGCTAGTAGTGTAGGCGCACCACGGCATTCTTAATTGAATGATAAATTCGCGAAAGTTGAAGTGTGACGGTATATGAATGTGGCGAACTCACGAACGAACGACGCTCACTATGAGACAGACGACCGCAGAAGCCTAGTGCGTAGTTTATAGTTTTATGGATTCACCTTATTATGTGGCAGGTGTTTCAATTTTATGTGCCTGTAATTTCACCGGGAAATTGTAAAGAATTTGGCCCTTTAGATCGGGACTTGCTACTTGGTGAACATGCCAGTATGGCTGTTACTTCCCTAGACGAGCTCTGTCACAAAAAGCACTACTAACTAATATTTATTAATAAAACACAACTTTTTGATTGCAATGCCAGATTAACACCTTTTTTAATCATGGAAGAACAAATATCTTCGTATTTCTTTCGGCAGAGCATGTCCGACTTGCACGGACTAAAACAATTTCCTTTCAAAATTTGACACAAAATCGCAATGCATTACTTCATGCATTTACTCTCTCTCTTCTCTCCTTATGCCTGTAAGGGTGAATTCTCTCCGCATTTGGGTGAATGTATGCTAGTCTTTCCTTGCTAATTAGCATACACTCTAATGAGTTATGAGCTTTATATCGCTATTTGTTCCCTTTACCACCAGTCTTAAATCCGCGCAAGGTGAACACTCGAAAATTGCGTATCTCAGGGGTGTCCTCCTTTCCGTAGGAGTAAACATTTTACACCAGAATTTTTTTTTTGACGACCTCCGTGGCGCAGTGGTATGCGTGGTGGATTCATAACACGTAGGTCCTGGATTCGATTCCCGGTGGGGCAGATTGGGAGTTTTCTTAATTTGTCTTGGTCTGGCTGGTGGGAGGCTTTCGCCGTGGCTAGTTACCACCCTACCGACAAAGACGTACCGCCAAGCGACTTAGCGTTCCGGTACGATGTCGTGTAGAAACCGATAGGAGTGTAGATTTCATCGTACTCCTAACAAGTTAGCCCGCTTCCATCTTAGATTGCATCATCACTTAACATCAGGTGTGATAGCAGTCAAGGGCCAACTTGTAGTCCATAAAAAAAACCAGAATAAGCAAAACTTTTGATTCTGTAACCAACGATATTTATAAACATGCTCAAAAATTTCATCGACTCGAATATCGGCCCCACCACACTAAACCCACCGTTATTTAATTCAGATTTTTGCAATTTTCAGGAAAAACAAAGACCACCAATCTACAACCCTGAGGACTACGCGACATCGCTCAAGAAATGGGGCAAGAAGACCGGCGCAGGCAGCCTGTACGAGCTGGACCCCGGGCAAGACCCCAACAAAGCGAGAACGCTGCCCACGCAGGGCAGCAAGGATTTCAGGTCAATAGATTTGTTGCACTTATTGTTTTTAGATTAGTAGAAATTTTGTAACAGGTTTTATCCGGGAAAGCATTGTCACCACAAATCTGCCGCAAGCAGTGCCAAGACAAGGGAATTATTATTATATATAATATTATGTCTGTACACATGAGTTTTAACATCATCAACAACATCTTTGACGTAGATAGATTGAAAGACAAAGGGCAGCAGTTTTTAGGGCATGTATCTCCCATCACTGCGAAGTGTTGATCTGTTCAGAGTGGTTTCCTACTTTTTATTCACTCGTTGTTTTAAGAGTAGTTTTTGGGTCAGAGCTCGTTTGGGGATAAAAAAAAAATTGGTTGTCTGTAAAGTCGGTTTACTGACGATAGTTGAACGTGACAACATCTTAAGAAAATACTGATGGAATGGTAGCATTTAATTGGTTATTAAAATTTTTAATTTAAGTATATTTTTATAAATATTAATTTAAATTAATAAAATAATTGATTTTGATTTTATAAATTTATATTTTAAATTTATAATAAATATATTAATTTATATATTTAATAGACGGATGTCGAACGCTGCCGAACGCAAAGGCCGATTGTGCTTCTTTGTCGCTCGTTCCGCGCTCTCGCTTGCACTTCAAGCCTTACATGGAACGCCTCAAAGCGAGGTAACGCCGCATGAGTCATGTTTTTTCGTGCGTGCAGCCGGCTCTATCGAATTATAAGACGTTGTCACGTCAAAATCCCATATTTCTGCTGCCCAGAGGAGCTGTGTTCGGTTCTTCCAGATAGCATATAAAAACAAAATAGTCACTAGGCCAGCATTGTTTCTCTCTTTAACTGTAATTTATTATTTGTACCCTAGGAACCCATGTCTCAGTATAGGGGAGGAAATGAGTCTGCGACAGTTCGGATCACCCAGCGAGCTGCTCACCAAGCTAAGAGCTGACCTTAGGCTGTCATTTCCGAGGTGAGATATATTTCCATTATTTCATTGGGACATCAAAAGTAATAATATATCTATTGGTATTCTTCCATCACACACATCACATCAAAAGAGTTTTCCGAATTTCTTGTGAACAAAGTCGAGGGTGTCAGTTACTAGGTACTACTCACCTGGTATAAACCTTTTCAGACACCTACATTTTTAAAACAGGGAACTCGAAGCTTAGACCCACCATGCTGCTCCAAATGTTGTTTGACTATAACAATCACTATGAGATGTAAATAATAATGACCGTAACCGACAGCTTAACGTGTTCTCCAGTTCGCAGTGTGACAACAACTTCCCCAACTCCGGGTTCAGACAATTGAAAATCTCAATATTTCACAATTGCCCGATCCAACTCGCACCGACTCCGACTCGCACCTCGCATCTAATCCAAAGCTACCAACCTTACCAACGAGACAAACAAAAAAAAATTGTTCTGAGTTTAAGTATTCAATATGGAGGGTAGAGGAAAGGAGAGTCATCTTATATGGGAGAAAAGTTGAAAAAGTGTCCAGTTGTATGCGTTAAATAACAGTTCAAAAATCCTCCACAATCGCGCTAGTGGATGCACAGGGTATGGTATGAATGTAGCAATCGTAGATGAATTGAAGTATGCCGAGTTAAAAAATTTAATGTCATTATCGACTAAAGTAGTTAATTATTGAGAACTTCAACAACTTACGCTGTACAAAATATTGTAGTAAATATAACCTTACAGAATTATAACCAAACGTGCGTTTAGAGTGATTTTAGTTCGTAAACAGTAAATAGTACGGTTATTGATATATAAACATTTAATTTTATGAAAAAGTGAGTGAATAACAGAACAGTTATGGGTAAAATTTGTGTTGTGAAAAGTTGTCCAAGTGGACGTAAATCTCAAAACAAAAAAAATATACTCTAACAATATTTGGCGCTTCTTTTGAGAGTTACTTTGATGCAACTGTGGCGCCATCCCAATTTAATACATTTTGACGGACACTTTTTATATACACAGATGATCCTCCTTTCCTCTACCCTCCATAGTATTCAAAGAATTCCATTCTTATTTCAAATAGAATAAGCAAAACTTCAAGTTTAGCTTATTCTATTTGAAATAAGGGGGTGTCAAGCGCAAAATAAGAGTTAACAGTGAAGATTAACTCTCCCTAGCCTCTGCACCTCAACTCCACTCTCACCTTCTCGCGGTGGACCCCGTTACGTCGAGCAACTCCGTGGAAGATTGGGTTTTAACCCCAGTGGGAAACAGAGTCGACAAACAGACGAGAGTACAGGAGGGATTACTGGTGCAAATCATTTGGTTCAGTAATCTGGTGATCTTCAGGGAAGGAGGAATCACCTAGGGTTGTTGGCGGATGAGTATAAAGCAGTACCAACGGCAGCGCCCATAATCCGAGTAAGCAGGATTACTTCCCACTCGTCAGGACGTTTTGGGCAGGCGGACGAGTTAAACGTCTAAACCCTTTAACCAAACATGGAAAAGCAAAGAAAGAAACGGCCCCGAGTTCCCAGCGGACGAGCGATACCCAGCCAGAGCAGCAGAAGCGTGGGTTCAGGCAAGTCCAGGGGTGCGAAGAATCCCTGGGAGTCATTAAGCTGCAAAAATAATAGCACAACTAAGGAGACTATGCTATATATAGGCGCATACAATGCAAGAACACTATCCACAGAAGACAGGAGGGAAGAATTGTATCACGAACTGGAAAAGATACATTGGGATGTACTGGGTCTATCGGAGGTAAGGATGCCTGGTGAAGATTGCACAAAATTACACTCAGGCCACACCCTATATCACAGAGGAAGAGATGATGGAAAGAAAGAACATGGTATAGGTATGCTCATCCATAAACGACTTGAACAGCAGATAGTCAGTATCGAATCAGTGTCAGAACGTGTCATGTTTACAATAATAAGCATAAATAGGAATATTAAAATGAAAATTATTCTGGCCTATGCACCAACCTCTGAAAAGGACGACACTGAAGTCGAAACTCTCTATGAAGATATTTCCAAAGCAATGGCAGCCACTAAAACCACATACACTTTTGTAATTGGAGATTTTAATGCTATAATTGGTAAACAGCAGGAAATATCAGAACATTGTATTGGGAAATACGGATATGGAGATAGAAATGACCGCGGAGATATGATTGTAAGCTTTCTCCAAGCAAATAAACTCTTTCATATGAGTTCTTTCTTCGACAAGAGACCAGGAAGAAAGTGGACTTGGGCATCACCAGGAAACCGCTATAAAAACGAGATTGACTATATATTTTGTACACACAAGTATATAGTCAAGGATGTAACCGCCCTTAATAACTTTTACACTGGAAGCGACCATCGTTTAGTAAGAGCCAAAATAGCTGTAAATGCGAAACTGGAGAGGTATACTTCAATGGTTAGGAAACACTCAGACACGATCGATCGGCTGAGATTAAGAATAAACGCCGAAGAGTATAGGGAAACTTTAGAAAAGGAGCTCCTAAAAGTTGGTGCTAACCAACTCGAAATTAATTTTTTTAATGAACATATAACTAACGCCATTATAGAAGCATCACTGACGGTAGCCAAGAAAGTCCAGAAAAAGAAGGAAAAGTTATCTCAAACAACGCATACTCTACTAAATGAAAGGCGAATGATGAAAATTAAGGGTGAGGATAATACAGAGAAGTTCCGGCAACTATGTCAAAACGCCAGAAAACAGGCCGAGAAAGATATTGCCGAATACAAAGAGATAATTGTACAATCTATTATTCAGAAAAATCGAGGACCAAAGATCTTCTGTAGGGCTATCCTTCCTGGTAACCAACAAATCACCAAACTTAAAGATGAGAAGGGCAACATAATTACAGATCGCTCAAAATTACTTCGTATAGTGGAAGATTACTACCGCCAACTCTATTCGCAATCCAACAAAGAACCGAGTAACACCAACCGCTCAAAGATTCTTAACATTGGATCTGAAGACATACCAGACATAACCAGCGATGAAATCCAAAATGCCTTAAGAAAAGTTAAAAATGGTAAGGCCGGCGGAGAAGACGGAATATTACCCGAAATGCTTAAGGAGGGAGGCGAAATGCTGTACCATCGTTTGGCCTTACTTTTCAATAAATGTCTTTGGGAAAGCGAGATCCCGGAGGCCTGGGAAAATGCGGTGGTCATTCTACTGTACAAGAAGGGTTGTAAGGCTGACCTAAATAATTACAGACCTATAAGCCTACTATCTCAGATCTACAAACTTTTTTGTAAGGTCATTACCAACCGCCTCACAAATAAACTAGATGGGTACCAACCGAAAGAGCAGGCCGGATTCAGACAAGGATATAATACTTTGGACCATTTACTTACCATGAGAGTGGTAATAGAAAAATCAACTGAATACAAAATACCACTGTGGTTAGCTTTCGTCGACTTCAGGAAGGCCTTTGACTGCGTGGAAACCTGGTCAGTTCAGCATGCGTTAAGAAATGCGAGGGTAGATCATAGATATAATAGCATTATTGCTAGCATCTACAAAAACGCGACTCTTAAGGTAGCAATCCCACAACATACGCGTCCAGTCAATATACAAAGAGGTGTCCGACAAGGCGATACAATGTCGCCGAAACTTTTCACATTAGTACTGGAGGATGTCTTTAAACAACTTAAGTGGGAAAATAAAGGCTTACAAATATCTGGAGAGAGATTGAGCAATCTGAGATTTGCCGATGACATAGTTTTGTTTGCTAACGATCCTCAAGAACTGGAAGAAATGATGCAGGAGCTACATAACGCATCCTTAAAAGTTGGTCTGCAAATGAACCTAGAGAAAACCAAAATCATGACTACAGAATCAACAGCATCAAATAGGATTATGGTAAATAACGAAATCATCGAAAGGGTGGACAAATACATCTACCTAGGCCAAGAAATTAAGATGGGCAAGGGGAACCAGGCCAACGAAATCCGAAGACGCATTAATCTAAGTTGGGCAGCCTTCTCCAAGTTAGAGTTTGCCTTCAAAATGAAGCTCACTGCTCATCAAAAAGCACGAATATACAACCAGTGCATCTTGCCAGTCCTTACCTACGGAGCTGAAACTTGGGTTACTACTAAAGATATCCTCCACAAACTTAGAGTAGCCCAAAGGGCAATGGAAAGGAAGCTGGTAGGAGTTACACTCAGGGACAAAAAGACTAATAAGTGGCTTAGAAAACAAAGCAAGGTCTCTGATGTTGTACAACGAATTGCAAATCTAAAATGGCAGTGGGCAGGACATGTAGCCCGTAAAACAGATTCGTGGTGCAAGAGCGTTTTGGAATGGCGACCATGGGAACGAAAAAGACCAGTGGGAAGACCACAAATGAGGTGGAAGGATGATATCATCAAGATGGCGGGCAACAACTGGATACTGACAGCCCAAAATAGAAGAAATTGGAAAAGGTTAAAGGAGGCCTACACCATTATGGTAGAAAAGGGCTACTGAAGAAGAAGAAGAAGATTTGAAATAAGAATGAAATGGACATGAAGAAAAATCTAAAAATCAAGCAAAAGTCGTTAACGTCATGTAGTATCAAATAAGTACAATAAATAGCTAACAAGATTGTACAATCTTTAAAGAGTTTAAACTAACAAGGTGAAACTGTCACATTAGTTGAAAATGAACATGAGTCATATAAAGTACACAACACATCGATAAAAAGCCTATTCCCATGAGTTTTCACACACTACTCAATACACATAGCGTTCAAATGATGGAGAAATAGTATGTACGTGAAAGTTAATTAAGTAAAGCCTTATTAGGTAGATCAACGTGGTTCATGCACCTACTCAAATCCGATAGAGTTTAGGTCAAGTGAATGATATTTTAATTAAAAACCATTGGTTCAATTCAACTTTTTACACCAGTTTTTACTTCAGTTGAAGGGAAAAGGGATTATTTCTCTATATTTGATAGCTACGAGTATAACTGCCTAGGTGGTTAGTTAAGCTAGCTTCACAGTCGGGTAATGAAATATTGAGCTGTTCTTTTTTCAAGAAATTCTTGGTAAAATTTCTCAACCGACGACCCCGTTACCAAGGAGATGATTTAAGCGTTCAGGTTACTATTAGCAGCCAATCCGTTTATGAGTAAATAGTATGCTGGATCTCACCTAATATTTACTCCTAATTAAAGGCCTTGCCCTGTTATGGGCCACTAATATAGGCTGATGATGACGATGATGATTGATTTAGAACAATACTTTGTTGGTCAATAAGTACCTAAGTACAAAGTAAGTAAGTACTTTAACGCTGATTTAAATCAGTTTAACCTCATTTAACAAATAAACGGATCTTTTATTCCATCGCTAAATTAGCCAAATCGCATTATCAGCGTTAGCGTCGGGTTTCGCTAACTACCGTAATCTGTTTTGCGCAGTGACCACCGCCGGCCTACATACCTTAATACGTTTAATTGCTTTAATTTGTGCAGTTATATGAAAATACAATTATTTCAATTTACGTGGACCATATTATGTACGATTATTGTTCACTCTCATTTCATTTACATTTTATATTTACGTTTACCTTATGTTTTTAATTTTTAACAATGATATGATAATACTACTATTATACATACATATATACACTTAGGATTAGGCAGAGACCACGTCTTTCAACTTGCCACAATCCTATTATGCACACAATAAAATTTTATAAAAAAATCCACTTCCCCGTTTGCGCAATGTTTTAGTACACAAGCAACCAGCAACTTATGTAGGTATCCCAGCCTTGGATTCACAGCCAAACGAAAGCTTATTTGAAGCTTTTCAGTATTTAGGCCTGTGTATAACAAGATTTCGGTTATCATAACCAACGGTTATCATAAGCTAACCGTCGGTTACTATAAATTACTGTTCACGAAAACCCGCACGCCGGTTAAGGACGTAAACCGGGCGTTTATCTCAACCGAGCTCGCATTCCCCGGATACAGAGTTTTACAGATACATTTCTAGGTTGTCTAATCTATATTTGATTTGTAGTGATTTCCTAGCATTTGTTATTTTGTCTATCCGCTTATTTTCTATTATATTCTTATATTTTTGTATTAATTTAATCATTTCATCATTTATTAAATTTTTAAGCTATTGCATAGCTTCTATCGCGGGACTTGAGCGTGGAGACCGAATTCAGAAATTCCGTAATTCAGAAGTTCCGTTTTAGCTATGTAAGTCTACATGATATACTATTATTATTGATAGGTATTTTTTAATGTTTTTTTTTAATTTTACATCAAGCAAAATCTACTTCCAACCAACCCATAATTGCAATTACTCAAAAACAAATAAGTCATGAAATAATAAATATTTACTCAAATCAACCATTCAATTATCCGTCATATATTTTTTACGTTATAAAGCCAACATTACACATGTTCATTAAATCCTATAAAATTCCCATCGGCTTTTTATTTCAGAGCGCGGTATAAATTGCCGCGCTACTTGAAATCACTCCGCCATTTATAATTCTCGTGATGACGTTAAAAAGTAAACCGAAACGGGCTAATGTATGGACAAGTATCTTTTTCAATTACAACTTACTTTAGCATTGCGATGTGGTCAGATGTATTTCTTTTATGACTGAGCGTGTGGTGTTTGTTATAAGCTTAAGCGGGCTTGCTTATGCCGTAAGTGAAACAAGGTCCCAGTAATATAACGTAAAACCAGCATCATGTTACTAGTATGACTTAAGGGATAAATTACTAATACTACTTTATCACTTTAGTATAAAGAGTGGTTTTGGTGGCACAACGCAACGCAACGCTATTATCGTTAATAGGGGTTAAAGAATGAAATTGCCGTTTTATTGTAATAGGTACTTCGAATTGACATAGAACCTTCATGGTTTAAGATTTTAAAGTGAAAATTTTTTCATACGGTACCTGTGTAATACCTACTACTCATACTCTTTTAAAAATGTGCAACATTCGATTATCAACTTTCAGTTGTTTTTTTTATCCAGCTTAGACCGTAAAGATGGATACTTCGAAAATTGTGTGATTTTTTAATACGAGTTCCGACGCGGAACTAACGCGGCAGGAACAGCTCGCAATATTAATGTTGCGTTTGGAGAGGGGACGCACTGTGCGATTTTGGTTTAAACGCTTTCGTGATGAAAACTTCGATTTGAAGAACGAACCACGTGGAAGAACGCCCACACAGGTGAATAACAATGATTTGAAAGAGATGGTGGAAGCCGATTCGAAGCAAACTACCCAGGAATTAGCGGTATGGTTTAACGTTACTTTACCAACAATATTGACTCATTTGCGTCAAATCAATAAAATAAAAATATAAGAAAAATGGGTGCCTCATGATTTGACTGATCTGCAGAAAGAAACGCGTGTTAAAACTTGCGTTGCCTTGTTGAATCGATACAGAAATGAAGAAATATTGGATCGAATTGTGACATGTGATGAAAAATGGATTCTTTACGATAATCGTAAGCGGAAAATGCAATGGCTGACCCCAGGTCAAACGCCGCAACAGTGTCCTAAAGCAAAGCTTACTAATAAAAAGGTAATGGTAACTGTTTGGTGGTCTCAGCGTGGTGTTATTCACTATAGCTTTCTCCGATCTGGTCAAGCAATAACGGCAGATGTCTACTGCGCCGAACTCCGAACAATGATAGCGAAACTAGCAGTGAAACAGCTCCGACTTATGAATCGATCTTCTCCATTATTGCTCAGACCTCATACTGCACGAGAAACGGTTTCTACAGGAACTGCAATTAGAAACCATCCTCCATATTCGCCAGACCTTGCTCCAACGGACTACCATTTTTTTCGTGATTTGGATAATTTTCTACGTGATATAAAGTTTTCTTCTCAGGAGGCAGTGCAAAATGCTTTCACACAGTTTGTCGAATCTAGATCACCAGAGTTCTATCGCAAAGGCATAAATAAGCTTCCTATTAGATGGCAGCAATGTATAGATAATAATGGTAATTATTTTGATTATATAAATATGTTAAATTTAAAAAATAAAAATAAACGAATTTTTATTTTTCAGTACAAATCGGCAATTTCATACTTTAACCCAGATATTAATACTCATAAGTTTTATTTTTATTGATCATTTATTTCTATTGTTTTATTCAGCCGCAGGCATGATTGAATCTCGCTGCCGCTTAGATCATTGACGAGTTAATAAATACAACTTTACATAAGTTTAGCGAATGGTTAAACGTAAAATAGCGCAGTATCGGTATAACGAGGCGGAAAAGGGGTTTGACTAAAATTAGTTAAGTTCTAGGTTCTGAATAATATTATGCTAGTTTGTAAGCATATGTATAAATAGACACATATATACCGAAACTAGGGTCATATCACAAAAAATAGCTTTTGAATATTATAATTCTACCGCTGGTTTGTAAACGGTATCCCTACATACATAAATAGTAAAGTAGAGTCATGCCATTAATAACATTTCTTTAAAATATCCCGATAGTTCTTTAGATGCCAATTTTGAGGTCTCTTGAAATTGGTTGAATTATTTTTGGTTCTTACTCAAATACGCAGTATTGTAAGCCTTGTACCACACCTAGTTTTTCTATGCAACTCAAATTGCAATGGCGACGGAGGCAAATGCTCGCTGAACGCAGTAATTTGTGACAATGATTTCTTTATCCTGACAAATTATATGTTTCTTACTCCGCGGCCATCATAGCAAATGAGTGAAGTTGTGTTTTTAAAAAAAAAAATACGGTAAATCTTGCGAAGCTTGAGAAATAAGTTGCGGGAACTTTCCATGGACATGAAAAGAAAATTACAAACGTCGTCCAATATCGCACAATCAAAAATGTCACTCTCTTGCGTTACGTTTGAGTCTTGGGCGTAAGAAAGAACTACGTATATTTCCTTATACTTAATATCGTATATTTAATTCCGCCGCTATTGGCCGCTCTTCCATGCGTACCTTCGGCCTAGTTAGTTTAGCGTTCTTGGTAATGCTTGTAACTTTAACATAACAACTGTATATAGATTTTTAAAAAAAATACGTCAAAACAAAATTGGTTATCTGTAAAGTCGGTTTACTGACGATAGTTGAACGTGACAATGTCTTAAGAAAATACTGATGGAATGGTAGCATTTAATTGGTTATTAAAATTTTTAATTTAAGTATATTTTTATAAATATTAATTTAAATTATGTAATTGATTTTGATTTTATAAATTTATATTTTAAATTTATAATAAATATATTAATTTATAAATATATTAATTTTTAATTTAAAATTAATATATTTAATAATTATATTTAATAGACGGATGTCGAACGCTGCCGAACGCAAAGGCCGAATGTGCTTCTTTGTCGCTCGTGCTACGCTCTCGCTTGCACTTCAAGCCTTACATGGAACACCTCAAAGTGAGGTAACGACGCATGACGTCATGTTTTTTCGTGCGTGCAGCCGGCTCTATCGAATTATAAGACGTTGTCACGTCAAAAAAAACATTTCGTCGATTGTTCCACCTTCAGTTCGATTGTCAGTCCAATACGCAAAATTTCTTTGGATACTATCGATTTTTGTAACATCCTAAAAATAGTCAATAAAAAGATTTTCAGCTTCATATCCCCCCAACTATAAGGAGGGAGGCTTGGCACTGTAGTGTGCCGTTAAAAAGCTGATGATGATAATGAGGAATATAGAAAAATAGAGAAATAGACATATTATCGATCAATGGCAGGGAATCTATTGTTGCATAGGGAAAAGGCAAAACCTCCATAGCTCCTTAGTGGAGGTATTGCCTTTAAACTTTATCTTGGATTCTTGGAATGATTTGTAATAGGTATGTATACCTACCTAGTAATAAAAAGCGACAAATGATGAAGCTAATAAAATTATTACAAATGTTATTTAAATAAGTTTTGAATAATTATAATTTTATTGCCCATAAAATGCCATAGGTAGTACAGGTAATATAAAGAAACTCATAACATAAGGTTAAATACAGCTACAGCGTACATTTCAAGACGATTTATTAACGCCATTTTGAATTTCTATAGAATATGCCGATAGTTAACATTTGATTTATTATTAATTGTAATTATACGAGACGAAGATGGAATCTATACAAAAGCGACACATGAATATTTTATATACGTATTTATTATATGCACATGTATTATAGTTATTATGGCTAAAGAATAACATAAGTAGTTAAATAGGCCTCAAACCTTCGCCCCTACGATTAAGTTTAAGGTGCCGGTGGTTTTGTTATAGGGTTTCTTCTGTTTTTTAAATATACCTTTTTCCTATATATAAGGTAAGTTTGAATTATCTGCCAGCGTCGAAACTGGAGCAAATCTTATGCATTACAATAGGAAAAAAAATGTTCCCGGAACCAATAAAATAAGAAATTAAAAACATTACAAAATATCTATTCACTTACGACGGTACGCATAACACCATCCAATACAGCCATAAATTAACCCCAAGGTACCTACGTACACACTAGAATTGATCAAAATAACAAACGTAACAGCTGATCTACCAAGATCAATGAACTTTCCATTACTAGGTTGAAACTTTCTTTGAAATGCCGGCATAGAGCGTAATAAATATTACTCCAAGTTTTACTTAATCTGTATTCATAAACAGCAAGAAAATCCGTTTAGTAGATCCGGAAAATACTACGAACTTACAAATACACGAAGAAATACAAAATAAGAACTTAAAAAATTTGGTTTTGTGTTCTCCTTATCATCCAACAAATCTATATATATATATATATAACAAATTATATATTTTGTGAATTTTTAATTCTAGTTTCGTGCAAGAGTTTGCGTGCGAGCCGCTAGATGGCGTGACTCTGCTTCTGGAATTACTGCGCAATATACAGCTGAGTCAAACAGGAGAGGCCGCGCGAGGCCCCCCGGCTGTTAGACGGAGGCCTTTGCTGGATGAATTGGCTTGCCTGTAAGTATAAATTCCTTAGTAACTTCCATTAATAGCTAACCCTCAGCTGGTTAGGAATATATAGGAATAACGGTACGTTCAGAGAATACTGAAGGTGAAATAAGTTCGTACATTCCAGCCAAACACGTCCCTAATCATATAACAAGGAGCCAATGGGTCAAGTAGCGTCCCACATCAACCCATTTTCCAGGGAACCACCGTCAATCCATCAGACCTCCTACTATCATCCCAACATTTTCCTGACGGCTTCATTAGCGCAGGAATGTATATGTTAACAAGAGCTCTTTTTATTATGTCATTATAAGATCCATGCTGAAATAGCCTAACACTAGGTACTATTTTGGCATGAGATTACCCGAGATTACCAAAATTTACCTATCTCATTTCGACATAACATTACGATCTAAGCAAAGTGGTGTTTCCAACCTAATACCTAGGGTCAACTAACCTAAACTAAAACTAAGTTTTGACACTACTTCAGGTTTATCGATGCATGTATTATATTGTGCCTACTTTGTACGTAGGCAATGCCTTTGGAGCTGCTGCAGCAGATACTCGGACTGCGTGCGGCGGCTGATGGCAGGCTCCAACGGCGTGTACGCGCTCACCGTCTGCATCATGTCCACCGTCAACAAAACTAGGGTGTTGGCCCTACAGGTACGTTAGCCAGTGAATAAGCCTTTTCCTGTAAGAAGTACTTTGGGGCTTAGACCCGCTATTGCAATGCGGGTTGGTGAACTTTGATTTATAAAATCTGTTCAACTTTTGTAATAATCGCTAGCAGAACTGACATCAATCTTAACCATGATTAACTCTCCGAGTCACGATCATTACTTAACTCCGAGCTGAGATTTTTACGGAGAATTTCATGCAAGAAATAATAACACAACAATCGAATAGCCTGATCCTAGACCTCATGATTCGTAATCACAGCCTAACCACTGGAACAAAAGAAAGAAAGAAACATCTTTATTAAAGCAATTATGCCTCACATCACAATTTGTTTATTTGTCGCCAGGACAATACCCTGCGATGTGTGGCACAACCCAGAAAAAGGACCCAGCTCAGCATATAGCTGCATGCTCTTAAAAAAAAACATGCAACACTGATTTTCAGCTGGGCCCTAGTCAAGGTGCCGCCACGCACAATAGCCTTACCAGCCTTGCCGTCTTAAATTTAATAAACTAAGAAAAAAAAAAACAAAAATAAATCTATAATAAGTTAATAACTAAAAAAAAAGCTAAATTAATTATGACCTAAAATATTATTAAAATAAAAACAAAAACACACACATTTCTACATATACTAATATTACAAAAAGCTAACTAACATGAAGTTCTTACTATCTACTTAGTAGGTAAACTAGAACTATCACGTTATGTTACAGCTTCTCACCAAAGCCTGCTACCCGCCAGCATCAGGCCACAGCATGATATCTGAAGCGCTATCAACACTACGCCTCCGCTTCGGTGAACCGGTGCGCTTCAGGTTCCTGGTGGGGATGCTGCAGAGCGCCGGCGGGTCCGGGGAGCTGCAGACCGCTGGGCTGGCGTTCATCAATGCTCTGCTGTCCAGCGCGCCGACGCCTCAGCGGAAGCTTTACATACAGGCTGAGTTGGAACAGGCTGGCTTCGATATTGTCACTTTGAAGAAGGTGAGGTTTAATATATTAATCGATTTTTAATATTGAGATTTTTATATTGTAGTTTTCTGAAAGGAGTAATTAGAAGAGAATCTTGTAATAAAGTCTGTTCTGTGGACGGATGACGTGGACGGATTAGCGGGGAAATGCTATTGCTGTATTTACTTACTTATGATCAACATTGTACTTTAAATATTAGAAAAAGTCAAGTAAGAGATGATTTTTGTCTGCAGATCGTAATGAAACTGCCGAACACCAACGAACAAGTAACTAAAGAAATAGAGAGTTACGAAAAACAGCTGATTGACATCGACACCCTCAACGAGAAGGCTATTGAGGCAGTGAAAGAGAAAGATGATCTTAGACACAAGTTGGAGTTACTGGAGAAAAGGGTTAAGGTAATATATCTAATCAATGATTTTTTCATTTTGCTTTTCTTTAGGCTCTTTAATAGGAATTTAACTGCGTCACTAGATGGCTTTAAGACAGAGCAGAAAGAGGAGCTAGAAAAGCAAAGAGATATGTAAGGACTCGGTAAGGTTTAAGACAGCGGCTTAGAGGGACCGGTGGAGTTTGAGTTTGAGATGACCACTTTAGTTAAGATTTGAACTTAGAATTAAATATCAGACTATATTGACCTACCTAATTAAATTTACAGATATTGCAAGAAGAAAAGGGAATATTGTTGTCATTAGAGAAATGTCTACAAGAAAAATGCTGTGAATTGCAAGAAGAAGTGAGCACTCTGAGGTCGGAACATAGCAACTCAAACCGAAAGAAGACTTTTGTGATTAAGAAAAAAAACGCTGCTCACAAAAATAGAGGTAAAATTTAATGATATATTCAGTTAGTAATTGCGATGTCAGTAATAATAAAATTATTGATCTGTGTATGTCTATCTCTATCTAATGCTTAAATTTCAGATGAGTCATCACCACCAGAAGATGAAGGCATAAGTTCCTCAGAGCGGTCACTTAGTCCTGAAGGCGATCCACAAAGAGAGTCCATGGTCTATGAAGTTTTTAATATAAAGAATGAAACGTATGACTTAATGAGGAACAAACGACCTTTACACAAAAAACTAGAGAGCACTAAAAAGAATGATTTAAAGATGAAATCATCAGATGAGGACGATGAAACTACTATTGACGAGGTTATACAGGAACTAAGAAATATAGTTAATCATGCAGAATCCGAACAGTACGTGAGAGACAAAACTTACGACGAGAGATCAAGATGTAATGATGATTCGGAAATATCTCTACACGATTACCAGAAGCACAAGTCTATAGAAAAGGACGATTCAATCACAAGCACTAGACACAGCATTCAAATAAAAAATAACATAGATGTAGATGATGATAATGTTGAAGAAGAGGAAGCTGTAATAGTTCCCAGTAAAATTTTACCTCATCCACCGAGAAAGGCCAAAAGTCTGATACATTTATTTGTACCGCCCGTAGAACATGGTTTGTTATACAGCAAAGCACCAGATATAATTGACGACAACTTCTATTCAAGTGATGAAGGGTCAGACTCTTTGTTGAGTGCATCGCGTTGTCAGAATCAAATAACTAAAAAGAACTCTACGACAAGTTTCGATTTTAAAGAGTGTCGCGCTAAATTTGATAGCGTAGAACGTAACGAAGATAGAGTTAAACGTTCTAGAACAAGATCAAGAGAAGAATGTCGGAAGACGTCAGTTAAACGCAGCGAATCATTTCAAAATTCCGAGATTGGTTCGCGTCAACGAGAGTACATTGATAGCATGTTTTATGAATCACAAAATCAAAGTCCAGTCGAGCCAAAGATACAAACACCGAAATGCAATCGCGTTGATGAAATTGTCAGTTTAATCGAATCGAAAAAGTTGACTAAAAGCTTAGACAGAATTGACGAAGGGCTAAATTCTATGGTAGACATAGTGATGACAAATGAACCTAAGAAATCGTCATGGCATGAAAGAATACAAAGATCAGTATCAAGAACAAATAGTGAAGCTGGGAATGAGTCTCCACTAATTCCTTTCGCGAGGTCGAATAATCGAGTTCATACGTACAATTCGAAATCGTCGACTTATAAAAGCAAAGATGAAAATAGGGAACAAAAGTTGTTGCCTACAAAATCTAGTTCCGGAGCATTCGATAGTTCGACTTTTAATCACGCTTTCATAATGAAGCGCGGGAGTACCGCAGGGCTGTACTCTGGGTCCCATATACTGAGAGATGCACCAGCAAGTATGACGAGCTTAGTGATGACAGGAACACACAGTTATAGCGATTTGAAGAAAACCGTCTCATCTTGTTCTTCGAGCAACTTTGGGTTAAATAAAGTTACGGATATGCCTTCAGGTCTGTACTGAAAAAATATTCGACGAACTTGGCGATTGTGACTTCATAGACCATCAAAACATACTTACACCGATTTTAATGTGATTTTTATTGGAGCCGATTATATTATTGAGATCACTGATATAATTTGTAATTTAACTAATAGTTGTTATAGATAGTAACGCATAAAACCAACGACTAATATTTAAGTATTGTGTACCTAACTATTTTCTCTAGTGCAATATTATTATCAAGTAAGTCCCTATTACGTAGGGAAATGTAGAGCTCATTGATATCATTTTTATGACGGCCAAAATAAATCAAAACATAGTTCTTTTTGATCTTAGTTTCCTACTTTTTACTTTAATTTTTTTAGTTCACTATTATTCATCCATTTTTCAAGTTTTATTTTCAAGTTCTTTCTGTTGGCCGGCATAAAGAAATGAGCGCATATTGGATAAGTAGGAATCCTATATCAAAATTATATAATCTTTATTGTTAAGTCTATGATCAAATCTTGGTAATTTTGTGTCTAAACAAAATTCACTTTAAGATTATATAAAACTTTGCTCATTGAAACTTATTTTACATCGTTTTTCATGGAAATTGCCTACGACGCTAAAAGTTCTGTGAGAAACACTGAGTTTAGCTGAATCGTCCGTATTTTTAGTTTTAGTTTATTTATGTTTATTGTACTCGCATGGCACGCTACGATCTGTACATAATGTTGTAGTCTAGATTAGATATTGTTCCATAAATTAAAACATTTTCAAAAATAAACTCTGATACTTACATTTTTGTTTGCTTTTAACTATATACCATCTTCTAGTACCTACCATATTTATTATTATATTATTTATCTATAATTATTTTTAAAATTTTTAACAATGCTTATAAAATTATAAAAAAAAACTATTAAAAATTTATAAAAAAAATCCATTCCGCCTGCTGCGGGGCCCGAGGGTCCAAGCAACCGGTGGTCAGGGCTCCAGAATGAGGAACCTCCTCACAATACGCGCCGTTTCAAGAATTACCGCCTTCTGTAACCGACCCTTGATCCAACAATTAAGCGAAAGCTTTTTAAGATGTTTGTCAAAGCTATAAGACCGTTGACAAAAACGACTATAGGAACAATCATTGTTGAATCAACATTCCAAATGACGGTAATCTCATGAGCAAGGTCCAAGTATTTGACTAGTACCATTACTTAATAATGATCCTCTATAGGGTTCTTTGTCATTTCAGAGGAATTTAAAGCTGACAATGTGGTTTGAGTTAGAAAGATGAACATTACTGGTACGATCGTCTGTAATCGGCAAGTTAGTCGTGGATTATAAAATTATCAAGCAAGCATCAACACGATATCTGTGATGCGTGACAAGTAAACCTTTCTCACCTATAATGCTGCCTGGTGCTTTGTAATTATTATTGAACGATAAATAGACGATTACAGACTATCATACGAGTAACGAACCACGAAACCACGAACAACTTCATACGTCTGGCTACTATAAATTTCTTAGAAGAAATCAAATTGAAGAAAACTGAATACGTCTTGAACTCAGGACCTCAAGGCGCAAACTTTTACCGTTATAAAAAACTTTTTCCGTTTATGTATATTCGTTGTTCATTAATCTACAAATTTTCATTACAATTCTATGTAGACAACTTAGAATAAAAAAAGACGTGTGGCACTCGGAGACTGCCGCGGTAAAGCTATTGCATAGCATTTTTGTTATCAACTTATGCAATTATAATTATATATTTATTTTATTTATGCAGTATTTTTTTTTGTTTTTTTTTATTTTTACAAGCGTGATATTTCAAAAAGTCATTAAGCTCTGGTATTTATCGGTAGATGGAAAAACTAAAAAGTATCACCGCTGCGCCGGTCGGAGTGGGGGTGTTAGATTGTTTTTCGTTTCGGAATTTCTGAATTCGGTCTCCACGCTCAAGGCCCGCAATGCAATAGCTTAAAAATAAAACAAAAAGAAATTGAATAAATAAGCTTTATTTTTGGCCAAACTATTACATTGCATACAACTTTACACATCTATTGAAATAAAAAATAAATCAATTACAGCAGTAACAAATAAATCAATATAAAATACCTATAGCACTAGAAAATATAATTATTACTAAAAACCTACTACACAATTATAATAGGTTATTACGAGCATTAAAAATTGCTAACTTCAATTTGTAAATAATCGAATTAACTATTTATTTATACTTATATGTCTATTTCCACTAATAAAACCGAAAAGGGATCTTAAGGTTACATAGAAATATACATTGTAATTTTTGTACACGCCATAGCAATGATCATATAGTTAAAAAGAGGAAGAAATCAGTAGCATGCGCTCCAGATGGCCAGGTAAAGAATTAAAAAAAAAATGTTGTACCGAGTATGGGAATGGACCACCATTTATCATCAAAATATTAAACAAAGATTTTTTTAAATCGATCGGCATGTAAAACATACGATATAGGATTTTACAGACGCAGATGTAGTACTACCCTCTATTTACATTATCACCATTGCTCTGCTAGTTACAAAATTGTGACGCGTCAAGCACCAATCAGTGCTTGTGCATTTGATCTGGTTCACAAAGATACAACTATATAACTGATAATGCACAAGTAGCTACTGTGAACCTCTGTATCACGAAACTTGCCTTTAAAAGAAAATTCTACCCCTCTGCTTACATAAAGAAAGTTCTAGTGAGAAAAAACGGGTATATAAATAGGCGACTTCCGTCAGCCGTGGGCAGTTGTACTTGGGAATAAAGGACAACCTCCGTGGCGCAGTGGTATGCGCGGTGGATTTATAAGGCGGAGGTCCTGGGTTCGATTCCCGGCGGGGCAGATTGAGATTTTTCTTAATTTGTCTTGGTCTGGCTGGTGGGAGGCTTTCGCCGTGGCTAGTTACCACCCTACCGACAAAGACGTATCGCCAAACGATTTAGCGTTCCGGTACGATGTCGTGTAGAAACCGAAAGGGGTGTGGATTTCATCCTACTCCTAACAAGTTAGCCCACTTCCATCTTAGACTGCATCATCACTTAACATCAGGTGTGATAGCAGTCAAGGGCCAACTTGTAGTCGATAAAAAAAAAGACGCGTCTTCCTTTGCTTCCCAAGTACAAGAGTACGGAAGCGATACCAGCTATACAAGTGTTCTACCAACGACCTCGGCTATCTTTTTTTATTAATTACTTATCAGCCCTTGACTGCAATCACACCTGACGATAAGTGATGGTACAATCTAAGATAGAAGCGGGCTAACTTGTCAGGAGTAGGATGAAATCCACACTCCTCTCGATTTGTACAAGACATCATACCGGAAATCTAGAGGTAGCTAGCCACGAGACCTCCCACCAGCCAAACCTGGACAAATTCAGAAAATTTCAATCGACCCTGCCGGGAATCGATGCCGCAACCTGTCTTATAAATCCACCGTGTATATCAGTGCACTGGAGGCTGTCAGAAATTCAAAATTGAACCGCTGTGTGAATACTTATATTCGGGGACTGTTTTGCTTCGTGACGAGTGCATCCCAGTAGTACCCCCTAAATTTAGTTCTATAGAACTGTTGACACACCGTATTAGAGTTTAGTGTCTCATTAGTTCTATATAGAAATGTCGATATCAACATCTTGTTTGTACGTTACATATATATACTTGTAAATTACCTAGTTTTCATAAGAATAATATGGAATCTTTTTTGATTGCAATAATAAACGTCTACTTTTCCATACAAAAATAGAAAAAAATCAATAAATTTTGGGGGTTCCCCATACTTAGAACTGGAACTCAAAATTTTTTTTCATTAAACCCATAAGTGTGGGGTATTTATAGATAGGTCTTTAAAAATGATATTGAGGTTTCTAATGTCATTTTTTTTCTAAACTGAATGGTTTGCGCGAAAGATACTTCCAATGTGGTAAAATGTCCCGCCCCCCCCCCTGTAACTTCTAAAATAAGAGAATATTTTTTTAGACACGACTACTACTTTGTTTTAACAACTTAGCCTTTGTCGCAGGGACATTTTTTGTTATAAACAAAATGTTGTTAAAACACAGTAAAACAGTTCTATAGAACTACGGTATGGGGTACTACTGGGATGCAGCCATGAAATCATCTATTAATGACGCTCGTAATCACGTCACCGATTGTTATACTTATTACATTACAAGTTCCGTAATACATCGGCTTACGACGGCTCGCTTCCCGTTGGTCTTCCATGTGATGTCAGAAGCTTACTAAATCAAAAATGAATTACTACACTAAAAATATGTATAAAAGGGAAGCCTTAACTTACAGGATAATCGCATGCCGAATAGTTTTGCGCTTTTTATCAAAACTGTCACTATCCAAATGTTTTAATATTTTCACTATTGTTTGAAGTTGTAAGAAATTTTATACACAAGAGAATTCATATCGAATTTTTATCAATATTTTAATTGATTAAATATAAAATACATAATATGTATTTTATACTTAAATATTATTTAAGTGAAAAAGATAGTTTATTTTTTTGGTGACTTACAATTTACATATTAACTCACTGGTTTTATTGTACGTTATCACTCTGAATTATTGAATTGATATTGAATGTTTTATTATGTTGTTTCTTGTCTTGCAATTTTTCTTGCTACCCGCTAAATATACGCAATACCTAAAACGAAGAGCACCAGTGGCACCACTGAAGCACCTCATTTGTTCACGACAAGCTATCAGTACTATTTTTACGAGATTTCAACAATGTTATCAAAGAAAAATACGCATTATTTATTAAAATCCAAATTAAATTTGTACACAGTTTGATCTCAAGAAACGACTTTTTCTCAGTTCTAAAGAACAACTTACAAAAGGCACTTTCACAAACACGGATGTGCAAAATTAACACCATATTAAAAAAATAAAGTAGAATCACCTTAGACAAGGATTCATCTAACTTTTCTTCATTTGAAGCTCAAATCAGTTAACATTTCTACAGTTAGTGCTGTAAACGATTTAGTAATTTAAAAAAATTGATGTTTTTATAGAATACCCTAAAAGCATAGGTGCCTTTACCTAGGATTGTAAGGTTGTTGTTTTACTTTGGCGATATAAAAAAAAATAATTAATTTGTAAGCGTAAAAATCTCATAATAATGTTACTGATAAATCTTTAGGTAAATGATCATAGTAGTACGGTATAGTAATAATTATAAGTATATAACAAGAAAACAACTTTTTAGTAATACATTTTATTATATTTTGTAAATAAACTAAATTATAAAAATAAAATATAAGAATGACGTATTTTTCTTTTTTTAACACAAAAATAACAAATTACCGTTTACTAAATCATCCTATCACGTCGTACAAACGTCGCCCGCTCAGTGAACTAACGTGCGATTCGTTTGATAATAATGTATCCAACATTTTGTTACTTTTCAGTTAAAAATTGAAAAAAAGACGTATTTCATAAAATGTCATAACTGTTGTGGCTTTTGGATCTATTATTGATATAGAACCCCAAAAAAGAATATCAGCATTTAAATAAAAATCATCCTGTATATATGTTGGTACGTTGCTTAACAACTTATCATGTTTTTTTTTAATATTACGTTGTCTACTATGATCATTTCATACTTTACAATTCCGAAATGCGATAAGCGCCCTCATTGGGCGCAATAAAAATGTACTTCATACGCAAACGCTTAAAGTCTATATTACACTAACAAAACCGAAATACATAGAACGTACGTACAAGTAATACTTTTGTAACTTTATTGCCACACACGCGCCTAAAACTGGGTTAATTTACATTAGAAGCTAGGTATTAAAAATATACTCCATTAAACAGACACGACGACGACGCCGATAGAAATATATTTGTCTCGCTCTCTCTTACTTGATTAAGAAGAAAAACGACAGATAGTCGAGGAAAATATTTGAATTTTTTGTCACGAAAGCTGAAAATGCGGAGTGAAACTTATTTTATTGACAAATTCACTTGATATAATAATAAATCATAAAAATTCATAAGTATTTATATACCATACAATAACAGGAATTGCATTTACTGAAAATATGATACTGTCAGAAGCAACTGCCTAGCCAAATGCATAAGTTATTCATAAGATTGTTCTAGCTTCGCAGCTTGCAGAACACCATCACAACAGACAATATAGCGCAAAGAAATATTAAATTAATAAAAAAATAATAATTAAAAAAATCTTTTACTCGCTTTTTCAACTTGCATGAGGTATCTACCATATTATAGTTTGATATTTTACATAGAAAAAAAGATTACTTACAACCTATACATGAAATAAGTTTATATCAACGCACACACATAAGCTCACATAGCTTGGCTTGAAATGCTCTATACAGGAATAGCCGGTGTAGACCGGTGCAGTGCCGACTTTAAATATGACTGAGTAAATTCTACATTTATCGTGATTAAATGTAAGATACTGATTAAAATAGTACCGAATTATTTAAATGTAACATGTATGTAACATTTATGTAATGTAACATTATTTAAATACATCGAGTAATTACATGTAACTTTAAATTATTTAAATGTACTCGTAACAACATCCTGGTATTATATGTAATAATTAGTATCTCGCGTTATTTTAATGTAAAATATGTAATTACATACATTGTGGTATTTAAGTGTAACGTATTTATTTAGATATAGTTTTCCTTTTCCTAATGGGAGTGGACTGACTAAATTCTAGAACATTCATACATTTAACACATTTATCGAATTATTTAAATGTAACATTAAATACGTCGAGTAGTTGAAATGTAACTTTAAATTATTTAAATGTCCTCGTAAATACATCGTGCTTTTTTAAGTATTTAATTAAATACATAGTGGTAAATAAGTGTCACGTATTTATTTAGACATAGTTTTCCTTTTCCTAATGGGAGTGGACTGACTAAATTCTAGAACATTAATACATTTACCACATTTATCAAGTTATTTAAATGTAACATTAGATACGTCGAGTAGTTGAAATGTAACTTTAAATTATTTAAATGTACTCGTAAATACATCGTGCAATTTTGCGTATTTAATTAAATACATAGTGGTATTTAACATATTTATTTAGATAGTTTTCCTTTTCCTAATGGGATTGGACTGACTAAATTCTAGAACATTCATACATTTAACACATTTACCGATTTTTTTAAATGTAAGGTACTCATTAAAATAGTTCCGAGTTATTTAAATGTAACATTAAATACATCGAGTAGTTGAAATGTAACTTTAAATTATTTTTTACTTGTAAAATACATCGTGCAATTTTACGTATTTAATTAATACATAGTGGTATTTAAATGTATAGTGGTATTTAACGTATTTATTTAGATAGTTTTCCGTTTCTAATAGGAATAGACTGACTAAATTGTAGAACATTCATACATTTAACACATTTACCGAGTTTTTTAAATGTAAGATACTCATTAAAATAGTTCCAAATTATCTACGTTATGGTATTTCAATAAAATATTTATTTAGACAGTTTCACTATTGAACATACTACAAACACTTTTATTTTAGAAATATAATCGACCTGGATTTCAAATATCGTCTTAAATGTCTAACATTAAAAATATAATGTATTAATTCCATCATTTAACAGCTTACATTGATAAACTACTAGCAAAATCCGTAATTTCTTGTAATTCTTATTTTCTATGCGATTAAGTAAGGGACATTATATAACTCACAATTTAAAAAAGGTTAAACACTGTGAATAAAAAAAAACATATTATAGTCAAATGTGAGACATAGTTTAAATATTTTTTAATTTTTAAAAATGTAGAATTTACAAAACACTAGTGATCTGAGACTTAGTTATTTTTTTTGTTTATTGTACAACTCCCCTAATTCCATATAACAGACAATGGAATAATATGAACTGTATAAAAATATTGGATTTGAATAGAAAAGTGATTATATACATTTTATGTATGTAGTATCAAAAATTAGAGAGACCTGTTTTGAATATATATTTTTAAAAGGTCTTTTGAGGATTATTTTGTGATAATATTTATATAAAGTTTCTAAAATATGGTTAACGTAGAGTTCAATAGTTTTTAGACATGCCATAAACACAAAAGCAACATACATTTACAAATGGCGTACTTTAAGCATGTTTAAATACACCGTTTTTTTATTGGTATGATGGATTGTTTTAAATACTGGAAAAATGTGCATCCATCATTAATTTGTGTATTTTTTTTAATTAGGCATCATTACATAACATTAGTCGACATAAATTATGATGCCTCAAAGATGTACCTTAGTGCATTGGTATTAAGACGATATTGCATTGTCAAATACACCACAGTCAGTCATGTGTATCGATACTAAACTAAGCGTATGCTGAGGTGGCAACGCAATAATCTGTGCTTTCCTTTCCTAACAAATTTTGCTTCTCCCGACCTAACAATCTTCCCAATACGTATACAATACAATACGGTAATTTTACTAAATAATAAAGTAATTTAAGATTTTAGCAATTTTATTCTCGAAAACCTGACAAATAGTACTTTCAATTGACACTATTATATATTATAATCGGTGTCATGTCGCCTTTGCAAGGTTGTCGAAAAAAAAATTAATTTGTTATTCTTTATTGCACGATTTTTTTAGTAGAAAACATAGTCACCTAAGCATACGCTTACAACTGGATTGGACACGTCATAAACAAAATGTGCGTAAAATTGGTACAACTCTTGAGCAATGTAACTCTATGGCACATACACTATCGATCTATTGAGCGGATCCTTCAAAATAAAATTTTTAATAAATTCAAATTTACTGTCAATACGTCACAAATGAAAAAAAAATACTTTGATCTTATATTATACTCATGGTGTTGATCCCCATGAATGGTATGGCAGTTTATTTAATACCTAGAAATTTTGGCAATCGAAAGAATTAGTCTTATATAATCGATACTTTATAGTATTTGAAGTTCATCTCTTAACATTTTGTACTTATATTACACAATATTATTGCATTATTATTTTTTAACAGAACATGCACGTTTTGGTATTCATTTTTAATTTTGAAAACAATCTTGAGACCTTACGCACTTTAATAATGCATTGACCTAACATTATCATAAAGAAATATAATGGTGTATAAAATTAGAAAATATTTAAATCAATCACTGTCACCATTTTTCACACATTTTTAAACAGTAACAGCAATACATTTACCAATTCTTTAAATATGCCACAACTGTATCAAACACTTAGTTTATTAACAAAAATAAAACTTTTTAGAGCAATTCATAAAAAAAATAAAGTAAAAGCATCCGCTCACCCAAAATCACATACCAGAGAAGGTAAAGTGCATAGAAGTGACACGGTCCAATCCAGTTTCTAAACTGAGCCAAGCGTTTAGTTCCAATCCTTCTTAATATCGAAGCACCACTCCCATTCTAAATGAATGTTCTTGTCGTCGTCCGTGAAGACACTGTTGACGCTGTAGGACCCCCTCGCCAACATGCCCGACGGGGCATCCTCAGGGGGGGTTGTGTATGACTGAATCTCAGTTTTGGGTGGGTACGAACCAACCATGTGAGTCATTTTGTCAACTGGAAATATATAATATATATTATAGGACAATCTCGCACTATAACCCCGAAGTGAGCGTAGCTTGTGTTATGGGTACTAGCTTAAAACTTTATATTAAAAAACAAACACACCGGGAATAGAATTTAACATTTTCAATTGTCAAGCATAAACTTGTTGAGGTTTTACTTACCTGAACGAAATTAAGACGAACTTCGTTCAGTTAAGTTATTTTGTAATTAAAAGTATACCCATAACTTAAGTAATAAATGTGTTTGGAATGATCCCGCTTTATATTATATACTCTAGCAGAACTATATTGTCTATTTCAGAAGTGGGATAGACCTAGAATCATTTAATAATTTCCTTTGCTGGATTTTAAAACTCAATGAAATATTTTGGCACTTTGTATTATTAATAGACCTTGTAAATCGAAATTAGCTAATACATTAAAAATTCAGATATTATAGCCATAGTGAAATTTTGAGATAATTTCATGATCTCTCATCTCAAGAGATGTTAACAATAAATAAAACAATGAAATCGAAGACAAGGGGCAAAGAAATTAATGTTCACACCCATACATGATATAAAAACTATGTACAATGTTTATAGGCATGTGTATACAACATTAAAGTATCAAAGAACTTTTTAGTATTCGATTTTCAAAGCATCGTCATATGTCACACGTTATTATTACAATAACTTGCGCTATTTATGGCTTTACCACGTGCCATACTATAATAAACTTTATTGCTATTAAAATAAAGACTTTATTTTAACGAAACGGATCCCAACAATGCGACCTGCTGAATATTTATAGGCGTGTAATAATAACGACGTACGAATATAAATTAATCTATCTATTTATATCTAGATTATGCTACTGCATTCGTCAGAGTATGATTCGGGGTCTAACATTGAGTATATTTATTGAAGTTCTATCCTTATAATAGAAACAGACATTGCTTTACAGTTCAGTTTTTTATAAGCAGTAAATAATTGATTTATTTTGGTATTTTCTGCGAGACACCGATTGAACAAGTTAACAAATTAACCACGCCCACTCTTAGGAACTACGATGCCACAGACAGACACAGACACAGACACACGAAACAATAAACTTATGACATGTGAGAAAGGATGAACTCATGTGCCGTGACGTCACATAATTGTCATCTTTTTAAAGTTAAATGCATGTATTTTTTACAATTACCACCGGTTTCGGAAGGCAGTATAAAAATGTAAACTATTCAAAGTTTAAAATTTATTATTTTTTCATGGGCAATATAAATTCATTTAGAAAAATAGCCCGGCAATGGCAAATTAAAAAGATTCAAAATGACAAAATATATGACTTCACGACAATACATCACAACAAAAGCGGAAGACGTAGTACGCACCAGGAGACACTATCCAGATTGCATGAAATGAAAATAACGTTAAAACAAGTATAATTATAAAAAAAAAAAAATTTTACAAGATTTTATTTTTCAAAATCATCTTGGACCAAAATACTCATCAAGTTGAATCAAACGAACCCACACTCGATGGGGTTATGTTGTCATATTGCGGAGTTCCTATGGCGACCTTCCAGCTCCATGTCATCATAATATTGACACGTGATATGCGTATGCATGCAAAACTAGCTTAATCACAAACTGGGAAGTAAGTTATTTTTCACATACAAGATTTGATTACGGACACCGGAATAGTGGAAATTAAATAAAAGCTTGTAAGAAAATATTATTTATCTTATTATGCGTTACATAAAAAATATATTGAGAAAGAATAAATTGTCAAAGGAAAAATCATTTTTAACAATAATAAGAATCCTTGAAACAGTACCTATTGTGATTCACATCAGTCGCTTGAGCACTCAAAACCCCCCAGCAAGCAGAGATGAGTTTTTATGAATTTTGACTAGTTAATTTTATTGTATAAGTTAGCATTGATAAATATTAAAAAAATGTAATAAATGAGAGCAAAAAGCATAAAATATATTTCAAGAACGACTCAGGCAACACATATGCAATAGAATAAAAAATTAAATTTAACAAAGAAGCACATCTTTCAAAATGCCACCCAGACTGGACCCAGTAATGCACCTTGGAGGCAACAATGCTGATAGTACTTCCCCAGACAAGCTGTCACAAACAGCTCTACTGCTACAGCTTTTTCATGCAGGGTACCTCATGCTCTTTGAAACTATTATTATCATCTTTGGGTTCCAACCATCTTTGCTCTCTGGTCCGGAGCAGTTCTATACAACAACTTAAAAATGGAGGTAGAAAACGTATGTGATTGTACTGTGTATTGTGTACCTAATAAATAATTATTTAGTGTTTTTATAAAATTTTATTCAATTGTATTAAATAACAATTATTACATGTAAAATGTTTAGTAATTTATACCTTCATTTTTCATTTGTTGATAAACATTTCACTTCGAGTTTGGCTGTACCTAGACTCCACCATTTTGCTATTCAAACTATGTGAACTTTGTCCATCCTACAACATACATAAGACAAGAAAGCGCTATGTTGGTGGACCCCAAGGTGTACAGGCAACATCAAGCAGCTTGATACATGCAGTTCAAGGTGATTGAAAGAGTGAGTCATTATAATGATGATGATGGAGATGATAATTTATATATGCCTCAACAAGTGAACTCACCGGGCACTCCCAAGCGGTAGGTCTTCTGCACGTATTTCAGGCCGTGCACGATCTCGCGCTGCACTATGAAGTCAATCCGGATGCGGTACTGCACGCCCTCCCTTATCACGAACACCTGCAAATTTTACAGCGTCACAAATCATAATTTCGAGTTCTTCATGATTTCTGATTGTTGAATTGCGCTATTTTTTATATTTTAATTATTTAGAATACTTTAAAGAATTTTTTTAGAGTATTCTAAAGAATAAAACTTAAATATGTCTTGAGTTGACTTTCTATGACAGTTTGCAATAGAGAACTCTTACATATTATAATACAAACTTCCTCAATCTCAAAATACCTCTATTGTACACATAAAAAAGGTATTTTTTCATGTTCCAGTAATTTTTTCTGAAATTAATTGAACAATAATGCAACAATAATAATGAACAAACGCAGTATATGGTGTTTGAATAATATAGTTTACGAATAATAAAAATAGAAAATATGTTCTTGTATTTAAAACAAATATAATAATAATTGTTGAATTAATTATAAACGTTCGATCACCCATACAAACTGTACAAACCAATATCCAATAAGCAACAGAAACCAAACACCGTCTATATTAGTTTATTTTGCAAAAGTTACGTCATTTCCTGCAAAACTAAACAAAACAAAACAACGAGACGGGAAGAGTCATTCATCCAACACAAATAGTGCCGCCAACTGTGTCAAACGGCCACATAAACTAACCCATCTGCACTATACGTACTGTATAAAGAAACTACCTTGATGGTCTAGTTCCGATTCGGATCATGACGCTTTATAGCAACGGATACTGGGTTCGATTTAGTTAAGGCTGTTTAGAAAAAAGCAACAAATACATATAAATGCAAGGGCGACGAATGCTGAATATATCTTGGACCGAACACAGGACAAACATCTCCATACTGAATAAATTTAATTAAAAATAAATACAGCTTTGTAAGATGTGCCTGCGGAGAATGCTCGATTACTTCGGTCACATAGCAAGGAAAAGCGCAGAAGGCATTGAAAAACTAGTGGTCACCGGTAAGATCGAAGGAATAGAGACGATGGATGAACCAAATAAAGGATGCAATATCCGCGCCCGTTTCAAATGCCTTTTGTGCGGCTGCAATTAAAGTGAAATGGCGTAACTCCGTAAAGCAACTCATGTCCTTGGGGTGCCACGATGGTGCCAAGTTTAGCATCGTGGCCCCAACAAATCGGTCATAGAACCTAAAAGAAAACAGTAGGTACACAAAAAGAGAACCAATTTGACAACCACTAATAAGCTCTTGTCAAATAAATCATCTGAATGTTTAAACGTGACATTTACACTAGTCCCGAGTCGACATTTGAACGAAGGGCACTAGTGATCGTGCGACAAATTAGTCGCATTATGCAATGAAGTATTCATTAAATCAGCACTTTTAGTAGCAGGACAATTCTAGTATACTGATATCCACGGTATTTATCCGTATTGTTAAAACGTTCCATTTTTTCTGATATGTTTATTAACTCTGTCGCGTTCGACCCCATTGATAAAACATAGCTATATGTGAAATAAAACCCTTATTTTCTTAAAGATGATAAATGATCGGAAATTCCAATCGCAATTTGTAAGTTATTTTATGTACACCCTATACTTTTGTTAGTGGTTTATCTCCCGCAACGAAATGATTGTTTAGTTTCAATGTAACTATTACTATGAAAAATTTTTTAACAAAAAAATAGAACCGACTCAAAACGCACTAAAAAATAAAAAATAACTGTGTCATTTAGTTACTTTAATTTACTTAAGCATATCTATGAAGTCGGTGCCAGCAAGTTTAAGGAACATTTATTTAACGTAGTAAAGCAGTTTGTGGGTTCTAGGTCCTTAAAGGAGAAACCTTGGCTGGCATCGACTCATAGATATGCTTAAGTAAATTAAAGCATCTAAATTACAGTTATTTTTACAAAAAATAGTATTTTTGTTAAAAAATTTTATTTATTACTTTTTAGTGATTTATCGCCAGGTAACGTACTCGTACTATACTGTCATAGTATATTATACGGCACTTGTAGCCAAAAAGCTACCGATACTTACACAAAAACCGAAATCGCTGCAAGTGTGCCTATAAAATTTGAAGAGTTCCTTAAATTTTCCCAGGATATCATCATCAGATCCTAACATGATAACAATGGGACCAACTTGGAAGTGTGCCCTTTCTAATAAATAAAGAATTATCAAAATCGAACTACTCTGTAAAAAGTTATGTCATACATAAAAAAAATATACGTGTCGAATTGAGAACCTCCTCCGTTTTTTTTCGTCGGTTAAAAAATAGCAGATTAGCACTTGGGAAATTGGCAAATCTCGAACCAGCAATAACAGTAGTAAAACAAGAATGCTAGCGCGACCGCTCGCGTAATCGAAAAATGTCGCCAGTGCGAGTTTACCCTTACGCAAAACGTAACATATCGCACGGCATTACGAGTGTGCGATTGATAAACCACAGTGCAGTGTTGGCCTATCGCCAGCAGATTTAGTCCGGCGTCGTATAGGCTAAACATATTCCGTTACTAATGCCACCTGTCTCGGATTTACGTCCACTTTTGATTGGTATCGGTAAATACAGATTTGCGTTATTTTATATTTAGGAAGTTGTCATCTCAACTGGCTACTTCTATCAGATTGTAATGCTGTTGCTCTACAGACCAGCCGTCCGCAAACCCACGTGGTGGTTCAATGCTCCATATGCCCTCTCCGATAAGGAGGGGAGGCCCTGTAGTGGGCCGTCAATGGTCTGATAATGACACTTCACAATTTTTACCAGTAATTTTTTTGTACCTAACAATGTGTAAATTGACAATTTCCTAATTGCTCTGACATGTTTTTGGCAACTACACTAATAGATAACATTTTTCTTTTTTTTTAATCACACTAATATCAATGCAAGTGTAAGTGTTGGTGCACCTTTATAATAGTACATGTATATTTGTTTCTTTCACACTGAAGTTACAGAACTGAACTCGCTGAGGAATGGAGATGGAGTATAACCTGGATTAACACAGGCTACTTTTTATTCGACCAACTTAGAGATCCCGCGAGTTCGTATTATTAGTATTTCAAGCTTTTATTTCTTACCTCATATTATGAATGTCTTTCAACATGACTAATCCTTTACAAAAAGCGAAATTCAAGGACACTTATTATTATAGGTATCCTTAGGTATACAATGTAACATCATGACACTTTAATTTGAAAAAGAATCAAAATATCTTACCTGTTTCTTCAATTCCGAAAGGTCACCAGAGAGGTCAAGTTCAAGGTCATCTCTGTTAGGGACACACAGGGCTAGCTTTTTCACTATCACTTTACGAGGATCATTGGGATCTACAAACAAAAATAATATCAACTATACTAAAGCCAAACTCCATTGAGAATGCTTGTCAACAAACCAATCTACCAAAAAGTAATTCATTTAATAATAATCCTCCGACGCACGTACAATAAAGTATAAGTTCACTTAAATTATTACCTAGATATCCTAAACACTAGTCTAATTTAGTAAATATCTCCTTAGTCTCGCAGTAAAGCGCGGCGATTTTAATTTTTATCAATATCGACAATAATCGTTAAATACATTAAGTATATTGCTTCGAATCGGATTCGCAATGCTGATTCTTTTAGTGTTCTATGCATAAGTAGTCTGTAAAACTATGCACGCCTTAACATTACATACACATCTTAACTTTAATTCATATTTAAGGAATTTAGTTACACACTTGACATGTATTCAGGTTAAGACATTGGACATTCAGTTACGAATCAGCATTTTTGTCCATTTATGTGCACGAATAATAGATGAAACAAATTTTGATTTTAAATAGTTTTCAATAAAAAATTAAATAGAAGAAATCAGAAGAATAGTTACTAAATTAAACTGTGAATGATTATACTAAGTAGGTACCTACTTATAGCAATTATGTTATAAGTAAAAGAGCTAGTAGTGAGAAGTGAAAGGACGAGGTAAAACTTTGCGAATCTAAAACCTGAAAGTTCAATGGTCAGTTTGGATATAACATGATTTTAGGGTTGTTTGGTCTCGCGCCTCAACTATTGCAGTGTTGTAGCTCTAGTTACTTATAACATACAGCATTGAAGTATTACACGTGTACAGCAATATGGGATAGGTATGTGGTGCCCGAGAGGCAGTCCCAGTGGCAGTGGGTCGTGCTGCCGGAACTGCACTCCGGCTGAAGGTATGCTGCTTATGTACATAGCGTGCCTAAAATGTAGCGTTCAAATTAACGTTAAATGTCAATGTGCTGGTAAAAAACTGTCCCTACCAAAGCATTTTAAAATATCTGTGGGCTGGAGTACTTTTTGTGACAGTTACAGTTTTACAGATAGTAAAATAAAGCGCAGTGACATGAAGACAAGAACATTAATTTCCGCAGTAGATGCTTTCATCTTATACAAAATATGATTACAATGATTGATGAATTTGTTCAGCTTATGTCTTGCTTTCAGACAACAGTAACCGTTAATGATGTTATTCATAACAATGAATCTTCACATAATATATTATTATTATTATTATTTATTTATTTGTTTAAACAACATAAAACATAACAATCACATGAAAGGTGCGAACATAAACTTAATTAAGTTTTTCCGCGCACCCTGCGCCGTCGACAGTAATATATTATTAAACTTTTATGAAAATAAATCTAATATTAAGAGGATACACTAAAAACTAACATTCTATTAACTAACTTATTTAACTTACTTACTAATAAAGAGAGAAAAAATAATAACAAATTGAGGGTATGCAACAAAAAATCAAAATAAAATATCATCATACAAGAAACAAAATCGGTGTGATATTTTGTGCTCGTGTATACAGGACGTTACTAGTACAAATGTTATTGATATTAATCAGTGATAAGTGTTTGATAGTATTGTTTCAATTTTTGTTTTATGTTTTTAGATGTAATTGTATCTTTTATACACTTAGGTAGCTGATTTATTAAATTAGGTATCACGTAATCTAGTTTTCTTTTTCCATATGAGTTATTATAAATAGGTAAATTGATTTTTATTTTATCAAGTCTGCGGGCTGAGTAGGTTTCCGGTTTTTTTACTAAATGTTCTGCAAAATAATTTTCTATTAATAAAGTTAGTTCAACTTTTTCATGTACAGGAATAATTTTACAATAAGCAAACAATTTTCGGTAATCATTTTTGTACATGTTTTTTATTTTAGGTGGAACTATTTCTTTTAGTATACGCAGTTGCAGAGAAAATATGCGATCAAGATGTGTTTTAAATGTTCGACCGTAGCTTGATAAGCCATACGAAATAATAGATTCTACCAAAGATTTGTATAGTAATAGTAGTGTTCTAAATGGTATTTTATACTTTATTATGTGAAATTTTGCAAGTATCCAATAGCAATTAAAAATGAAGGTAGAAATCACTAGTCATTTTACTCCTATTTTTTTTGGTTAACTTGTTAATGACGAATTCATGACAGTAAATTAGATTAGTAATACTAATTAATATATTCAATATCTTTTAAATAAGATTTTTTAAAATAACTAAACATAATTTTAAATTTATTAGCCATGAAATGTGTTGCATTTTCTACCTTCATTTTAAATTTGTTTGTTTTTTCAATCGAGTTTGGCTCTAGTATAGTATCACTGGACCTTAACCACAAATATCATATGCATATAAAATTAACTCTCAATTAAAATGTCTACATTTTGCTCTGAGATTTCTTTTCTTAGAGCCATCAGAGGTTAGCAATGATAAAAGATACATTTATTGACTGGTTTCACTCGAATGATGAGCTTAGATATGTCTAAGATCAGGCTTTTGTTTGCCCTTTATCTTTCCCTGGATATTAAGCTGGAGTATATCGCATTTAGTTTCATATTATATGGCCCAGGTATTATTTGTATACACTGCAGATTATATTTGGGCTTTCCCATTCTGTGCAAGCTCTGTGCTCCAAGATTTATCAACAGTTGACGTGAAATTATATGAGTAAATAGTAAGGAGAAAGGCAATAATGAAAAAAGATGGTAAAAAGTGTCTTGTGTGGTGTAAAAAAGGACTTGTGTCTGCTCTAATGCCTGCATCAGAGCAGAGGCAATATAAATATGCTGTGTTAAAATTTAATTTTTTTTACACTTAGTTAAAAATTTTATCAAAATTTGTTCAGACTAAATGACAATGAAGCAGTGACATACTTTCTCCTGTCAGAACATAATATTATCTACAATCAACATGTTTGGGGCAGTAACATTTCCCGACAAACAAAACTATTTCCTGATAAACATAAGTTGATAAGATTGTCAGGAGATCACAGATGATAAAAGACAACACATTGATAAACAGTGTCAGCCTGTTCCCACTTATCAGATGTGACCTTTTTACCAAAGCAAAGCATATTGAATGAGTAAGCTTTGCATTTTTTTATTCCCTATAAAATAGCTCTTGGCTGCAATCTCACCTGCTGTAAGTGATGGTGTAATCAAAGATGGAAGCAGGTTATCTTGTTAACTAGAATGAAATTCACACCTGTTCCAATTTCACTGAAAGACTAAATCACTAAGCGGTACTTCTTTGTTGTTAAAGTGGTGAAGCAAGGGTTAAAGCATCCCACCAGACAGGGGCCAATTAAAAATCCAGTCAGCCCAGCCGGGAATCGACCCGGAACCTCCTTTTTATAAATCCACTGTGCATATTGTTGCACCTTGTAGAGATAAAAAGAAAATTTTAATATATTCTCACCAAAAATGACAGCACCCGCCTGCGCCTGTCCGAGCAAGGCCTCCTTATACTTTCTAAGGGACTCATCTTCTTGGTCCGCAGCTAGGATCTCTTCAATTGTCTTCTCAGGCGGAGGCTTGTATGAGGACTTGATTTCCTCCTCCTCAGGTACTTCAGTCTCAAAAGACAAGGTAGTGTCATCATCAGGCGACTTTGTAACTTCTGATTCACCCGACATTCTGTATAAGCCTTCGTCTAAGTACCTGAATAAGAGCAATATGAATCTTTAATAAATACAGTATTGCTTAGAAGACAACCTTCACCGTGCGGGTGCTGGGTCCATCATGTGGCTGAGAGAAAAACTCCGAACAGAGCCCGAGACTTGTGACACGGGTGTAGGTTTAAAAGAGTATTCTTAGTGATTGCCGTCAACACTCACTGCTCAAGTTGTTCTCCCTGCCCAGTCAAATTCGTAAGGACCCTACTAGAGCAGCCTTGGACACTTGTTCCAATATGGAGCTTACTACACTTCTAGTAAGGCCAAGGTCTTTTAGCAGGTTATTGAGAGACTTCGCTGGTATACCTCTCGCACCCACCACCACCAGCACCCAGCACCACATAGCCATTTTTAGTTAATTCATTAGCAAGAATATGGTTACTGACATATCATTTTTTTTTTGGTTTAGTGATTAGCCTATGTGGCTCTGATCACAAAGTCCTGGGTTCAAATTCTAGGTCAGGTCACAGAATTATTCTGATATTTTCATTCTTTGAAATTATTGGTACACTGCAAGCCCAGAGCTTAAAAGTTGGTGGTGTTAAGATGCTTAGGAGAACACATCAGTGACATCCCAATCATCATCATCAATATCTGATAGTGATTGTTAATGAATAAAACATTATTACCCTAAGCCCATCAACCTGCATTGGAGCAGTAGTGGGTCTATGTTCCATATCCCCTCTCCTATAACAAGAGAGGAGCCTGATCCTGTGATGGTCTTCGATAGGCTGATAATGATGATCTTTATTATTAAGTAGCATGTTGATCATGACTTACCATGTGTTACAAATAGTGGCAACATGATATAATTGACCATGTATGGGTAATTGACCAGTTTTGAATTTACATGCTAATATTATGTTTTCTATAAAGATACAAAAATTGCTGCAATAAGAATTTAATTTTTAAATAATATGTCATCATTATCAGCCTATTAATGGCCCACTACAGGGCCAGGCCTTCCTCCATATAGGAGAGGGGATATGGAGCGTACACCCACCACGCTGCTCCAATGCGGTTTGGCGGGCTTAATGTTTTATTTATTAACGAACACTATCAGATGTTGATGATAGTGACCGGGACCGATGGCTTAACATGCTCTCCAAGGCACGGGGGTATAACACCACCAACTTCCAGACTCCAGGTTTGGAATGTACTGAACATTTCATAGAAGAATGAAAAAGCTCAGAATTATTCCGTGACCCGACCCAGGACCTCGTGATCGAAGCCACATAGGCTAACCACTAGACCAACGAGGCAGTCACTAGACCAACGAGGCAGTCAATAATATGTAGTTTTATTTATATGATCAACCACTAGAACAACAATCTGTCAAACATTGAAATCTTGTCAATCTTAGAAACATAGGGGTAAATTGGGGAAAAAAATGTAACAAATTTTCCATAAGAAACATCCAAAATTCCAAATGCATGAAACATTTAAGTGGGATTTCATACCTAATACATTTAAAATTATGTTTTTTTTTTTATAAAATCTTACAATTGATATTACTTAGGGAAGCTTACTAGTCTAATTTATTGTCACGAATTCGTCATTACAAGTTAATTAAAAAAATAAGGTGTAAAGTGACTAGTAATTTCTACCTTCATTTGTTTGTTACACCTTCAACAGTAAGCTTTAGCATAGGCATATATTAACAAACATTTAATGAATTACAAATTACATCAATTATAACAGGATACTAAAATTAAAATCAAACCTTTATCAATAAAATGTTAATTAGTATTCTTATACTTACAAAATTATATCCCATTTGTCCTCATAAGGAATATTTTAGATGCTTCACCTTCAATACGTATGTTATTTCTATTATGATATTCTATACATAAAAGTAGGTATTGCCTATATCTTCTGCATATCTGATAAGGAAACCCTTATAAATACATACAACAATACAATGAATGGAACATAGGTAGCATTCCGCGATGTCCACAATTGATTTCGGAATGAATCATAATACTTTTTTTATAGCAAAAATCTTCAGCCAGGAACTAGCGTCATAGCGTGGTGCCGACATGGGTAAACTTGCTAACAGCAAGGGCTTTGCAACTTTAAACTGCATAAATTACTATTTATTATGATGCACGAGTATTTATATCTTCAACATGCGATGACATTAACTCACGCCCATATGAATATACAACATACGACATTATCGGCTTCGTCATTCCAGCGTTATCGAGGCATCCATATTATACCAATTTAGTAAAAAAGAATATTCTGTTACTTACCTTAAAAGTAAATTGGAAGTAATATAAACGCTGGCTATCTATTAACAACACTTAACATTAATAAGAATACGCCGCGTCCGATATCGAATTAGAAATTTAGTTTTAGATTTATTTGTAAAAAATCTTTACCTCAAAAATGACAGACCGCAGATGGCAAAGCGACTGCTGTCTGCTTCCCTTACTCAATATTTCTCGTGTCTATGGAAATATTGTTTATGGTACTTCCGGTCGTGTCGTTTACACTATCCAACTGTCACGTCAACTTTCAGTCTTTTACTAATGTTTGTTCACTACACCCAGGACTTAGGGAAGACCAGTACGGTAGTTGGTCGATATCATATATATTATAATCTGTGCCAGCTACTATCAATGTCACTCAAATATTGTCATTGTCATTTTAATGTCACTTTATTTTACATAATGTGTAATAAAAAATCAAAATAAATAAAATGTTGAGGAATGCTTGTGAGTAAATTTTATATTCTTTAAAACTTTCACTGTACATCTTTATCACTGTAGCTGCGCCAATGTGCCAAAATTGCTAAACATTTTCTTTATAACCCCTAAACTTACTTTGGGTATATACACGTATAGTTCATTAAAATAAATCAGCTACCCTCACTTTAATGTGAGTTTTAGCATTTAGTTGTAAAATTAAATAGTTTCTTTATGAATAAAAGTCATTTTCTCTAGCCTGCTCACCCTGCAATGGGGTAAGTCAGGTAAAACTATTGAGGAGTTTTTGACTCAGTCTTAGTATGTGACTATTTGTTATATGACAAAAAGTACGAAAATAGTATGTAAGTATAAAAAAAATTTTGAAAACATTTCAAATTTTATTTCATTTCAGTTTTTTGACTATTACTATAAATGTTGACAAATTTTAAAGAAATATGAATAAAATAAAATGTCAAATCAGTCTCAAGTAATACATAACCAAACAGTCAAAAAAGTAATCAGTCAAAACATTTATCAACATTTTTAAATTTTTCTTAAATTCTAATTGTCATTTCTGAAATGTAAAAAGATACAGATTATTGATGCTGGTCAAAAATATTTATGTCCGGCATCAATAATCAAAAATATTATCTGGACACCTGGCAACATGTACTAAATAATTAATACATTAATCTAGACAAGAAAGTTGAAACCTACAAAAAACAATTAGAATGAAAGTAAATGTAAACCACAGTTCAGTCAATATAGAATAAAGTTTCAGATTCTTTTTCTTCTGCAAGCACTTGCTAATACTCCAGTTTTTATAACAAACAAACCCAAAAAATACTTTACCCACCTAACCTTTTTGATAATAACTCTAAAACCACAAAAGATATTAGAAACATGAAAAAAGATCCTCAAAGCAAAGAATAGTTTATACACAATAATAAATTAGAGTAGGTAAATATGAATGTTGATTCTTTTACTGAGAAGTTTCATTATAAATATTTTTACAAAAAATTTTTCACAGAAAACTAGACTATTTCTGTGGAGGCCATTGCGCTTGCAACAAAAGCTATTATATTGCAACAATCAAACAAATGAAGTGGATGAAGAAAAAGAAAGAGAAATTGAGAGGATTAAGAAAAATGTATGTATTTAAGTAAAGAACTACAAAGTTAGTGTCTGCTGACTTAATAGATTATAATATTATAATTATTAGATTATTTTAATAGCTTACTATAGGGCACCTTACAAGGGAGGAGGTTGGGAGCTTAGGCGCACCACCACAGATTGCCTGGCTTAAGATTATCAAATGTTAATTATGATGACCTTTTTTATTTTTTATTTTTTTTTATATCGACTACAAGTTGGCCCTTGACTGCTATCACACCTGATGTTAAGTGATGATGCAATCTAAGATGGAAGCGGGCTAACTTGTTAGGAGTACGATGAAATCCACACTCCTATCAGCTTCTACACGACATCATACCAGAACGCTAAGTCACTTGGCAGTACGTCTTTGTCGGTAGGGTGGTAACTAGCCACGGCGAAAGCCTCCCACCAGCCAGACCAAGACAAATTAAGAAAAATCCCAATCTGCCCCACCGGGAATCGAACCCAGGACCTCCGTCTTATGAATCCACCACGCACTACGCACTGCGCCACGGAGGTCGTCAAACCTAACCTTTTGAAACAGAAGAAAAAAAACACTTTATGGTGCATAAAAATAGATATAACAGATACATGAAAAAAAAGATTAAAAGCCACACAAGCTGACCAAGAAGGGTCTGTCATCAATATGACGATTGGGACCATTATAATTCTCTCTGATAGGGATATGTAAAACCACCACCATCTTAAATCTGGGAGAATTACTGTTTTCCTTAATTATAATCTGTTGTAAACTCTCCAGTAATGGAGGAAGTGAATTGAATAAATTGAAGTTTAGACTAAGAACAATTAATTTAATTATTTATACTAAAGCCAAACTCGATTGAGAATGCTTGTCAACAAAGAAATTAAAAATGAAGGTAGAAAATGCAACACATTTTATGCCTAATAAATTTAAAATTATATTTTGTTATTTTAAAAAATCTTATTTAAAAAATATTGAATATAATAATTAGTTTTGAGCTTACGAATCTAATTTATTGTCACGAATTTGACATTAACTCGTTAATAAAAAAAAATAGGTGTAAAATTACTAGTGATTTCTACCTTCATTTTTAATTTGTTTGTTGACAAGCATTCTCAACCGAGTTTGGCTTTAGTATAGTTATTAATATCTTGAAAAATGTACTTTCAGGCATCAATTGAAGAGCCCCCTACAGCCTGCTGCCAGTCCGGTTGTGCCAATTGTGTGTTCATAGTATGGGCAGAAACTCTTGCCTCCAAAATGGACAATGCCGGACCAGAGATAGCAGAGAAAATCATGAAGACAGTAGACGACCCGTCTATGAGAGCTTATTTGGAATTAGAGCTACGGATACGAGGACTAAAGAAAGAATAAGTTTTTATTAAATTATTAATTATTGTTTTATCAAAATAAGTAGATAACAATGTTAAATATACCCAATGTAAAATAGTATAACATCCATAGTCTTACTTATACTAAAGCCAAACTCGATTGAGAATGCTTGTCAACAAACAAAATAAAAATGGAGGTAGAAATCACTAGTCGTTTTACACCTAATTTTTTAAATTAATTTATTAATGACGAATTCATGACAATAAATTAGGTTAGTAAGCTTAAAACTAATTAATATATTCAATATCTTTTAAATAAGATTTAATAAAAAAATAAAACATAATTTTAAATTTGTTAGGCAAAAAATATGTCGCATTTTCTACCTTCCTTTTTAATTTGTTTGTTGACAAACATTCTAAATCGAGTTTAGCTTTAGTATAGATCTTTAGTTAACCATATATTTGTAAATAATGTTTAATACCTGTTATAAAATCAGTTAGATGAGAATAGCAGTTTTATTTTTTAGTAAGTTCTGATGATCAAAAGATAACTGTTATAATATTCACCGGTTCGACCGTTATGATAGGGAGGTCTAGAAAGCGCCACAGATATATATATGATCACGCCTCACTCCCATAGGTTTAGGCAGAGACCACATCCTTCCACTTGCCACAATCCTGGCATCTCTCTCGCTTCTTCCAACTTCTTTAAACCTGTACAAGTACATCGTTTTAGGGTACTTTTGACCTGGCCTTTAATCAGAATGTCCTGAATTTGGTCCAGGAACATTCGCCTTGGTCTTCTCCTTTCAACATTTTTATTCACATTCTTTTTATAAATTCCTTTCACAAGTACCCTTTCATCAACATCAACCGACAAACCATTTCAGTATACCTTTCTTGATTTTAGTCACTACAACTTCTTTTATACCACACTGCAAATGTTCGCTTTTCACACTATTCTTAATTCTGTCACTCAGTTCTATTCCATTCATACTTTCGTGTTAATTTGCATTCCAACATGAAAGAATTTTAGCTTTCTAGATCCTCAGTTTGCGGCTCATTTTCTTTGTCTGGCAGATAGGCTGAAAAGGGCTACATCTAATTTTCTGCTATCCATATACATTTATTCTTCCAGTCAATATTTATAAAAATAACTTAGTCCTTTGGTCCTGAAAGTTGCTTCCCCGACGATTGCATACTCTATATAAAATTTTTTAACAAAAAATAGAGCCGACTCAAAACGCACTAAAAAGTAAAAAATAACTGTCATTTAGTTGCTTTAATTTACTTAAGTATATCTATGAAGTCGGTGACAGCCAAGTTAAAGGAACATTTATTTAACCTAGTAAAGCAGTTTGTGGGTTCTAGGTAATGTTCTTAAAGTAGAAACCTTGGCTGGCACCGACTTCTAGATATGCTTATCATCATCATCATAGTCATCATGTTAGGATCTGATGATGATATCCTGGGAAAATTGAAAGAACTCTTCAAATTTTATAGGCACACTTGCAGCGATTTCGGTTTTTGTGCAAGTATTACTGATACTTACACAAAAACGCTTTTTGGCTACTAGTGCCATATAATATACTATGAGAGTGTAGTACGAGTAGGTTACATGTCGATAAATCACTAAAAAGTAAGAAATAAAAAAATTTAACAAAAAATAGAACCGACTCAAAACGCTCTAAAAAGTAAAAAATAACTGCATCATTTAGTTGCTTTAATTTACTTAAGCCAGTCGGTGCTAGCCAAGTTTAAGGAACATTTTTTTAACGTAGCAAACCGTAAAGCAGTTTGTGGGTTCTAGGTAACGTCTTTAAAGTAGGAACCATGGCTGGAACCGACTCATAGATATGCATTATTTTATTTTAGACAAAACAAAAATAATACAGGTTTTTAAAATACTCATACTACATAAATTAGAAAGTAAATCTGTCTGTTACACGGTTAATCCGTTGAGCTGATTTATTTAGGTGAATATTGCAGTAATAATAAATGTAACCATGGGACATATATAAAAAGAGGGCAGTGTCAAATAGGAGAGGAGATATTGAGTGCAGACCCACCACGCTGCTCAAATGCGGGTTGGCAGGCTTAGGGTGATAATGTTACATTTATTTACGATCACTATCAGACGTTGATGATAGTGACCGGGACCGACGGCTTAATGTGCTCTCCGAGGCACAGGGGTGTAAAACCGCTAACTTCCCGACTCCAATGGAAAAATCAATTCAATTATACTGACATCACTAAGAACAACGCTATCAAGATGATGTCTTGATCGATTGTTTGTATTTACAAAAAACAATTTATGTGACTTAAGGATACGATACTTAGGACTTAAGGAGATACGTAATACTTACTGGTGAAATTATATCTTCTTTGGTTTATCCTTTTGTTTCGTATGTTTTCTACAGTAGGTATTACTCAGTTCGCGCGCCTAACTAAATGCGAGCGGCTCGCTGCGTAACGCACTAATTTTATTTATTTATCATATACATATTTCTTTTTTTACCAACATTTCTTTCGTTTCCATATTGACATGCCATCTATGCTAGAAAGTCGATGCTTGAGGTCTCCGAATTGTCTAATGTCACTGTTTACGGGTTGGCTACGCCGGTTTAATTCCGTTTACATTAATATTGTAAATATTTAGCAATATGTTACGTTAATGACCAAATGGCAAATATTTTTTTTTATCAACTACAAGTTGACCCTTGACTGCTATCACACCTGGTGTTAAATGGTAATGCAGTCTTAGATGGAAGCGGCCTAACTTGTTGGGAGTAGGACGAAAATCCACACCCCTGTCGGTTTCTACACGACATCGTGCCGGAACGCTAAATCGCTTGGCGATACGTCTTTGTTGGTAGGGTGGTAACTAGCCACAGCGAAAGCCTCTCACCAGCCAGACCAAGACAAATTAAGAAAAATCTCAATCTGCCCCGCCGCGAATCGAACCCAGGATCTCCGTCTTATAAATCCACCTCGCACACCACTGCGCCACGGAGGTAAGTAAGTAATATAAGTTGCGGATCAATAAATGTGAATGTGAAAGCGGAGCTGTGGAAAAGTGTTACAAAATGAAACGGTGTGAAAGAACAGCTCATTCAAAGGATGATATATTATGTCGGAAGAGGTATAATGTCATCAGTATCATGACAATTACTCGGTGGAGATCAGCAGTATCGGGAGAATCAATGTGTGGCGACATAAGTCGACGTTCTGTGCAGTAAAGGGCTCGTTATCATCGTGGCGTTCTCTGCGACCACATCTCTAAGTCGCAACTCGCAGATCATGCCAGATTAATTGATCATTGTTATTAAATAATGTTTTGTGAGGTCGGTTACAAGTGGTCGTCCTTGAGATTATTCTTTAATTCATTTATATTAAAATAAATATAAAATAAATATTATAGGACAATTACACACATCGGTATATAGCCCCAAAGTAAGCTTAGGGAGCTTGTGTTATAGGTACTGTGATAACTGATGAATATTTTTATATATATTATACATAAATACTTATAATACATAGATAAACACCCAGACACTGGACAACATCCATGGTCATCACACAAAAATTTTCCAGATGTGGGAATCGAACCCACGACCTAGGACGCAGAAGCAGGATCACTGCCCACTGCGCCACTCGGCCGTCGGCATATATTTTATTGATATTACGAATAAGTAAACATTTGAATATTATATTATGTGAAAAATATTCACAATAAAGTAAACCTACTGAAGTACGAAAATTATATAAAAAAAAACATAATAATTATAATAACTAACTAATTAACTTAACTATAAGCATAATTCTAAATATTACCCTTTTGGTAGGGTGCCCATCACGCAGGCAGCATTTCCGCGCTGAATTGCGATAGACATTCGTTGCGCGAGAAAGCTGCCTCCCTGAGGCGCCTACTTAATTCCTTATGAAGCACCTGTGCGCTTCTGCCCCATGGACCCAATGTCTCGACTCCAAATGGAAAGAAATGCGGAATGCTCTCGGGCGTCCGCCGCCGCTACGGCACGTCCAGGGGTCGAATGAACATAGGACGCCGCTAAGGTATCGGCACATGTCGCGTCCCATACCAGCGCACGCCCCATACGCCAGGGAATCAATGACATCCCGTCAGGGCGTTTGCCATCGTCACGCACTATCTGGGGCTCCAGCACGGCGGGAACATTAGCACTGACGAGTGCCCTTCTCAGGATGTCATTAAGTGCGGAAAAAGCGGCCGGCGCCCGATGAGCAGGCGAGTCCGTGGTGGCCGAAGCGGTCTACGCGGGCACCGCAAGAGCTACAGTCGTGCTCAATGCACAGCGCAGTTCCGAGCCGGAGAGCAGCGACAATAAGTAGGGACTCCGGGTCTATCAGGGTACCAGTGTAGGGTGAGGGATAGGCGTGGAGTCAGTGACCTGACTCTGGCCTAGAGGATGCCAGGAGTCTCGCCCGGTCTCTACCTGTCGCACTGTCTATAAGAGACTTAAGGGTAGACTCTGACATAATGGTGTCCCAAGGCTTTTGTAGCTTTGGTCGAGTCGGGAAATTTTGGATCGGTCTAGCTAGCCAGGCATTCCTGGCCTCATCCAAGCATGCAATCTCGTAGTTTGTAGCCGGGAAGGCTTTCAGGATTTTACCTGCGAGATCGGAAGTGCTATGAACTGAGGCTAGGAATGACGGAAGAGCAACACTGGAAATTTTGCGAGTACCCAAGCCACCATACCTTATCGGTAGTGTAGCTTGAGTCCATGCCTGTTCATTCAATTGTACATTCAAAATGGATTCAACTTGGGTTTTCACAAGCTGATCGATTGGCTAGATTAAATAATGGTGCTTCCATTTGATATAGGGCAGCGGAGCAAATACATGAATTTTGGAATGAATAAACAGAATTTTAAAATAAAAAGAGCAGAGTGACTGCTAATTTTATGGAGGCGATCTGAATAGTCGTTGAATTTGGAAATCGAATTATTATGAAAGGGATGGATGGCTTCATCAAGGACTGGTGATCCAAGGAGTTGTAGACGTTTCTAAAATTTTGAAGAATGTGTGATGACAAAGCTGAATCTGAGTCTGAAATATATAATTCACATTTATTGAAATTCAGAAATGTGATTTATTTAAAATGCAAATACAAAATACCTATTTTGTATTTTGCATTTAAATACTTTTTAACTAAAACATTTTGTATTTTATTTGAAATACCTTTTGTGATGTATTTTGCATTTTAAAAATTTATTTCAAAATGCAAAATACTTTGTGATTAAGTTTAGCCAACATTGCCAGTCAAACGAAATGAAATGAACAAATGACGCTTGTATTGCCGAATTTGGCCGATAGTGGATATTTGTCGGCCGCGAGTCACGCAAAAACACTGAATGTATGAAAATTAAATTTGGCATGTTTGTAGTTCATATTTTGAGGTATTGCATTGGATAGTTTTTGTCGCGAAAATTAAAGTAGAAGGGGTTGAAAGTTTCTATGGAAAGTCTTTAATTTTTGAAGTAATGTTAATGAAAATTTGTATAACAACTACTGAATAAATATGTTATTCAAAGATTTTTCAAAATTTCATCCCTGTACCTATATAGGGGTTGAAAGTCTGTATGTAAAATTCCTTTTAAATGTTTTTAATTTAAATATTCAAATCAAATTACCTTTATAGTACTACTGATTATACTACACCAACAATCAATTTTTTGTCAATCTGTTTGTTTCGGCTAATCTCTGAAATAGCTGGACCTATCTAGTCGAGTCTTTCGACACTTATTTACTAATATTATAAGTAACTTAGGGTAATATTATTTTAGTAATGTTATAAGTGACGTAAGTAAAAGGTATTTTATTTTGAAAAAGCATTTTGAAAATACCTATTTTGCATTTGAAATACAAAACGCAAAAGTATTTGATATTTTGCATTTGAAATAGTAAATCTGAAAAGTATTTTGTATTTAAATGCTTTTAAGGAACCATTTTGTACATCTCTGTTGAAATTCAGTTCAAGGCCAATATCTTTAAATTTTTTATTAATTTCGAGTAAATCAGTTAAAACCGTCACCCAAAGTACCATCGTCAAGGTACCACACATTTAATTTTGAATTTAGACTATGGATTGCCGAATTTATTGCCAAACTAAAAATAGCTGGACCGAGGGGATCACCCTGCTGACAACGTACTGCCGAAGGGATTTCGTTGGACTTGTGTAATAATTTTGAGTGGTCAAAATAACATTATAATAAAAAATTGTATATTTCGGGAGTCGTTATTTTAATTTCATTCAGCAGAGTATCCCTTTTAATCGAATTAAAAGCATTTTTAATGTCTAATTTTAAGAGTAGGTACCTCATGAGAAGCGATGTGGGGAAAGGGTTGCAGGGCCGCCTAACAGCCACCGCGCGTGGCTTATCAGACCTGGATAGGTTAAAAAGAGGTTTTTTAATTTATTTCGAGTATGACGTACGCAAATTTTCGCTGTTATACGACGTAACGTTGATCCAACAGCGATAGGTCGTACGCCACCATCTTTTTTGGAAAGGGCACATACATCTCCCAGCAGCATGAGATTGGCCAGCTTCGTAATGCTGCAGACAAGGTGTTGACCTGCGATACCAGCTCCATGGCTGGTCAGGTCAATCAAATGCTACAGGGAATGGCCGTCTAGTCCTGACTCTTTTGGAAATGTTAGGAGGGCTGCTTTAATGTCTTTTTCGGTGACTTGAAGACACAAGTAAATTCAATTATTGGTTTATTGGTCTAAGATGTAATAAACTATTTGAATATAATTCTAGTCTTTATTTTTATACCTTCGTCGAATAGATGTCGGATGGGGCCGAGATCTATTGACGCGACGATACATAATTATATCTCTTTTTAACCGATTAAAAAAAGGAGGTTATCAATTCGACCCGTAGGTATGTATGTAATATTTCCAGAACTGCTCAGTTTTCGCATATGTTGGTCTAATTTCAAAAGTGTATGTATGTTTGTGGAGGCGTATCTCCGAAACTACAAGTCCGATTTAAGTAATTCTTTTTTTGTTGTACCAGGTATTGTTCAACTTAGGGTACACTGTAAGTTTTATTAAAATCGGTTCAGTAGTTTTTAAGATAGGGAATTTTTATGTTTTTATATTTGTGTTCACATATCTCCGGAACTACAAGTTCGATTTAAGTAATTCTTATTTTGTTGTACCGGGTATTATTCAACTTAGGGAATACTGCAAGTTTTATTAAAATCGGTTTAGTAGTTTTCGCGATAGGGATTTTTTACGCATGACTACGCATACTTTTCACAGTACAGTCCGATTTTGAAAATTCTTTTTTTTATTAGAAAGGGTAGGTACACTTCCAAAATGGTCCTATAGTCATTAAGTTAGAATCTGATTATGAGATCTTGGTTAAATCGAAGGAATTCTTCAAACTTCATAGGTCAATTTTTTATAGCTATGCTTATAACGATACAAAATAACTATGTAGGTATACCTTTCAATATTATTAGGGAACTCTATTTCAAATTCTAACACTCTATAAGGGCGGATACCATAATCTGCCCACCGATTATTAAATTCTTCATCATATAGTATTTGACTGGTTGTTCGTGACTCAACTTCAAGTTGAGTATTTTTACTGGTTGATCCATAAGGCTTAAAATCGTGTTCGGCATACTTATCACAATATTTTTCTTTATATGACCATATTTGTTTGGATGGTGACGATTCAGCTTCAAGTTGTTTATTTTCACTTGTTCGTTTGCTTTCAAGATACTTATTCCATATGATCCGAAAGTTTTCATCTAAATACGATAATTTTTTTGTTTTCAGTGTTTTATCGTCATAGGGATCGATACCGAGTCGGTAAAACGTCTCACATACAAGCCTATATTTTGCTTCGTAGTTTGATATTTTTTTGGTTGGTGTTAATTCAAGTTGAGTATTTTGAGTATCTTCTTCACTTGTAATTGTTTGAATATTTTCACCATTAATTTCAGTTGTTTCTGTATTTTCTTCCGTTGATTTTTCGTCTAACGCTACCGCCAACATTGTCGCAATAATGGTTCCAGCTTGTTCCCTTAACCTTTCATCAATTTTTGCTAGCAACGATTGCATATTTTTTTGAATTGATTCATCTACCGCTCTCATAATAGACGCATAAATGAGTTTAGTGTGTTCGTCGAAACGCTCATCTATTTTTGATAGCAACAGTTCCATGCTTTTTTTCTTCATTTTGTATATGGCAACACTAACTTATGGCAATAGGTAGATACTGTGTAACTATGGGCCTGTCTGTGATTGCACTCGACAGTTTGTTAAGTTGGCTGCACTGTCAATTAATGATTTGCACTTTAGCTTATGTCGTTACGCGGTTATTACTACAGTTTCTAAAAAGAACAAATCGTGTTTTACACTGAAATCACTTTTCAGTAATGTTTGCTATCTCCTATTCCCGCAGATTTTGCATCGCGACGTCTTTAAAGTGCACTATTGACTCTGATATTAATTTTTATTTGCGGAAGGTGTGACGTACGTATTAATTGGTTTTGCTCCAACGCGACTATTGAGCGAATCGCGTTTTGTATGCGCATGACGCAACCTACTCGTCGCTCGTCGGTGCTTCTATAAATCTATACAATTTCGATAAGGTCCGCTCACACCGCGACGCGTCCACCACCTACGCGATTGTTGTCAGTCGCGTGCTGCTAGTCGCGCTGGTCGCACGTTGCTTGAGTCGCATAGGCGTCGCACGTCAATCTCCGGCAACACCATTGACTATTTGACAATGATAAAAACATTACAGTCATAATTTATTTTTTGTAGGTATCTTGATTAAATAACAAATAAAATTAAGATAAATGTAATTAAATTGATCAAATAACTTAATACATCAAACACAGCCTATTGGTTTCTATACGACATCCTACCAACTACCTACTACTACCCAACCTACGGCTTTGCCGATAGGTTCATAACTAGCCACGGCTATAGCCTTCCAGCCAGACCTAAACCAATCCAGAAAATCGAGATCGGCTCAACCGGGAATCGTACCCACGACCCTCGCCAATGAATGCATCGTAGATACCGCTGCGCAACGGTTATATAAATTGGTTCAGGTCTAGCTATTGGAAGGCTTCGGCCGTGCCTAGTTACTGCTCTACCGGAAAAGACGTAGCGCCAAGCGATGTAGCGATATGATGTTGAATAGAAACTGAAATTGGTGTGGATTTCACTCTACTCGGAACAAGTTTCATCTTAGATTGCATTATCACTAACCACTAGGAGAGATTGCAGTCAAGATCTAACTTGTAGTAGTAAAAAAAATCTACATAAAATTTTTTAAACAAAAAATAGAACCGACTCCAAACGCACTAAAAAGTAAAAAATAACTGTGTCATTTAGTTGCTTTAATTTACTGAAGCATATCTATGAAGTCGGTGCCAGCCAAGTTTAAGGAACATTTATTTTACGTTGTAAAGCAGTTTGTGGGTTCTAGGTAACGTCCTTGAAAGTAGAAACCTTGGCTGGCACCGACTCCTAGATATGCTTAAGTAAATTAAAGCAACTAAATTACACAGTTATTTTTTACTTTTTAGTGCGTTTGGAGTCGGTTCTATTTTTTGTTTGAAAAATTTTATTTCTTACTTTTTAGTGATTTATCGCCACGTAGCGTACTCGTACTATACTGTCATAGTATATTATATAGCACTAGTAGCCAAAAAGCTACCGATACCGAGTCAAAAACCGAAATCGCTGTAAGCGTGCCTCCAAAATTTGAAGAGTTCCTTCAATTTCCCCAGGATATCATCAGTAGATCCTAACAAGCGGACAATGGGACCACCTTGGATGTATGCTCTTTCTAATAAAAAAAGAATTATCAAAATCGGACAACACTGTAAAAAGTTATGCGTGGTCATACATAAAAAAAAAAAAAAAAAAAAATATACGTAAATCATAAAATCAAACATCGCACTATGGGAAAGCGGGTATAAAAACATTTCACATAATTAATGGCCATCCTTTATGTTGAATTTAGGTTGTTTTATTTATAAAGGTCAAAAACACAAAATTGAATTGAATTAGGTTACAATATTTCTAAGCGTGCAAAGTGAAACACGCCGTTTAGGTAGGGTTGCCATCTCTAAAATTTGGAAAACAGGACAAGACGCGTGAAAACCCCGGATTTTAGAGTCCGAAAGCCGGACATGTCAACAAGATCTTTTAAACATATTCAATGTAATAAAAAATAGTTGAAATTGTCATAAATCATCTTTTTTATTTGGAACGGTGAATATATTTGGTTCATCGGTTGATCGTGGTGTGGTGCGAGCATAGTGCGTGTCTCGCGAGCGGCCAAAATTTTTTTTTTATTTATTTTTAAAACCCGGTCTACAAATGAAACCTTCACCGGACGCTTCCCGGATGCCCTCTAAACTAGGACATGGCAACCCTACGTTTAGGTAACCTTATGACTCCTCACAATCTGTATGATCGTCTGCAATTTAATTGTAGATCATTGTGCAAGCATCCACACAATCATCTATGACGCGTGTCAAAGCTCTTACTTACCATAGATTAAAGACTACTAGATGGAGTCATAACGCGGCTGTAGGTTCAAGAGCGTGACAGACTTATTTCATTCGGCCTTTATTAGAAAGTGATACAAGATTATTTTTTGTCCCTTTCAGATTGTTCGTTTTTATTATTTGTCAAGAGTGGAATTTGTGACAGCCAAGGGACATATCTGAGCAATTATTAGCTTTTTATTAAATTTGCTGATAAATAATATAACTTTGCGGTTACTATATTAATTTAAACGTTATCGTGCTATGGTGGGTTGTAATATTTTCGGCTGCAACAGTCGCAGCGAACAGAAAATCGAAGGAATTACGTTTTATACGTAAGTAGGCATAAACTTCATTGATTGATGATTTAAAGCTTAGATATGTTATTTTTAGCAAATTTCATGTATTATGCGTTTACTAAACTATCTTATATAAAGTAATATTTCGTATTTTACGATATTTTAAAACATAACGTTTTATGATGTACTTTAAATGTTGACATGTCATGTCAATAAGGCTGATTTGCTGTCTCACGAGTGGACACGCTATGGGCTCTATCTAGTAGTCTTTAATCTATGTTACTTACCTATGGTACCACTATGATAATTATGTTTATACTATGGTATGTTTATTACTACTTAGAAATTATGTTTTACTTTCATATGTGCTACTTTTTTTAGAACTATCGCAATTCTAAAAAAATGCATATGCTCTTTCTCAGGCTCTAAAGTTCTAAACTATATCTGTACCAAATCATAATGAATAAGTTATTTGAACAATTTAATTAAATGGGTTAGACGTGATTGAGTTACAGACAGACATACATTTATAAACACACATAAGTCGAATTTTAAAGACTTGTAAGGACTGATATAGGCTAAATTGTATCTATACTAAAGCCAAACTCGATTGAGAATGCTTGTCAACAAACAAATTTAAAATTAAAATTGTTTTGTTATTTTAAAAAATCTTAGTTAAAAGATATTGAATATATTTATTAGTTTTAAGCTTACTAATCTAATTTATTGTCATGAATTCGTCATTAACTAATTAATTTAAAAAAATAGGTGTAAAATGACTAGTGATTTCTACCTTCATTTTTATTTTGTTTGTTGACAAGCATTCTCAATTGAGTTTGGTTTTAGTATAGTTACTTACTGGGATGGGAACTACGCGGGCGACGGGCGTCCGCTAGTCGTGACTTGAAGAGGAAGGAGACGGGATACGTAATATCAATGTTATACGTTGCAATGCAAGTAATTTAAATGTACTTGTTGAGCTTACAGTGCCGTGGGAAACAAACATCCCTAAAGACCATGTATTCAAAGTGAATAAATACTATGACCTTACTAATGAACTAACCAAAAATGGCTATGTGGTTAGTTTATACGCGGTAGAAGTGGGTGCGAGGGGTATACCAGCGAAGTCTCTCTACAACCTGCTAAAAGACCTTAGCCTTACTAGAAGTGCAGTAAGCTCGATATTGGAACGAGTGTCCAAAGCTGCACTAGTAGGGTTCTTCCGAATATGGTTTGTTGACGCGCGTCACTAAGGGTACCCTTAAACTTACACCCGTGTCACAAGTCTCGGGCTCTGTTCCCACGTGAATCCATGGAATGCTAAGATATTCGTCTCTCTTTAAATGAAACGTATATAATTTAGTGATTGACTCGATTTGGTTTTATAATCCGTGATTCTGGGCACTGTTGTAAAACCACGTGTATGAATATGAACAAAGTAAGGGACTCATTTCAAATGCATAGAATAAATTTTGATTTTGGTCCCGGCTTATTATTTGCGTCGAACTTCTGTGGGTCAATGTCGTAATTAAAACTTGCATTATCTGATGTTGAGCTTTTACTTAAAATGCACAAATATTTATTTGTGTATTTAAAATTGATGTGATTGATTTTACGTAGGTAACCTACCTATTAATTTTTGTCCACGTGTCATCTGTCAGGATCCAAATTTATTCCTTGTAGCGCCCGTGTACAATTATTACTTTGGCGCCTTTTATAGTACCTAGTAGTTTTTTTACAATTTTAATTTTTAGGGTTCCGTATTGAACGTTTTCCGCAAGTTATTATTAGTACGATTTGTATCTATTATCCAATATTTCGAATTTTATCTAATTGAAAAAAATATAGAAAGTAATCTAATAGCATACTACGCACATACAGCTAAAAAGTAGCTGTATAACTAAATAACCTGCATTGTTTGTAATAGCCTGATCAGAAAAATAAAAAACCTTTCCTTGTTGGAAAAAATTATATTTTTTCTACTAACTACTAAGTAGGTATGGACTGCTAAAAATAAATCTTTTGGCTGCCTCCAAGCCCAGTTCTTTTTCAAGTTAGGCTATAAATAACGAAAATGAATGAATGATGTTTGGGAAATGAAGTCGGTTAAATAGCGTGGAATCCGCGCTAAACTTTGAGCCCGCTCTGAAGTTGCAACACGCTTAACTGCGCGTGTGTCATGTTGGTACCTACTATAAAATTAATATGAATGATGTTTGGGAAATGAAGTCGGTTAAATAGCGTGGAATCCGCGCTAAACTTTGAGCCCGCTCTGAAGTTGCAACACGCTGAACTGCGCATGTGTCATGTTGGTACCTACTATAAAATCAATATGAATGATGTTTGGGAAATGAAGTCGGTTAAATAGCGTGGAATCCGCGCTAAACTTTGAGCCCGCTCTGAAGTTGCAACACGCTGAACTGCGCATGTGTCATGTTGGTACCTACTATAAAATCAATGTGAATGATGTTTGGGATATGAAGTCGGTTAAATAGCGTGGAATCCGCGCTAAACTTTAAGCCCGCTCTGAAGTTGCAACACGCTGAACTGCGCATGTGTCATGTTGGTACCTACTATAAAAAGGAATACGTCTTTTGTTCACAGCGGTCTCGAAATTTGACTACTACGACTGCATATGACTTACTATGACTGCCTCGTTGGGCTATTGGTTAGACTATGTGGCCTTGGTCATGAGGTCCTTTTTTTGTGACGGGGGGGAAATCTTCTAGAAAGATACCCAACCTTAGAGGGAAAAGTCAGGTTATGTGAGATTTTTACCCACTAAAACCCCCTCGGTGGCCATCTCCGTACAATGGGGGATACTTAGCGTGGAATCCGCGCTAAACTTTGAACCCGAATACCAGTGCCTCCCTTGCACACTGCCTGTAAAGGCTCTACTCGGGGACATATTGTAAATGATGTCTAGCCCATGGTCGCTTTCAAGGTGGTGAGGTAAACTGTGAGCCCTCGTTATAACAGCTCGCGACCTAAATGTCTCTACGCCTGAGACTATTCTACAGCAAGAACTTCGGCATTTCGGGCTGCGTTGCTTCAGCGATTGCGCCTTCGAGCTGGGTCATTTCGGGCTGCGTTGCTTCAGCGATTGCGCCTTCGAGCTAGGTCATTTCGCTCGCAATGGTCACGAGGTACTGGGTTCAAATCCTTGGTCGGCTTTTGGCAAAATTGTTAAGTTTTTCTTTGTTCTAAAAAAATCTTTAGTAAATTCTAAGCCATACTCCCATGCCTCTGATAGAACGTCAAGCTGTCGGTCATGGTCACATCAATATAAGGTAGTGATTTTGAATTAACCATTATATCCTTAAGCCCGCCAACTCGCATTGGAGCAGCGTGGTGGGTAAGTCTGCATATCCCCTCTTCTATACGGAGGCCTAACCGTGTAATAGGCCGTTAATGGTGGCTCAAATTGATGGTTATACCTACATACACGGGTCAAGAATACCACCTCCATCTATAAGTAGGTTAAAAAATAAAACAAAAAAGCGTTTTATTTATTTTATTAAAAAAACGTGTATATTTTAACAAACAACAGCAATAACATTAAATGGTCACGTTGACTCAGTTTATAATGTAAACGTTGATCTTACGTAAAATACACATGTAGAACTTTGAAATATGAATATTTGGGTATAAATACGTTAAGATACAAGAAATAAATTATTTATTATTTTTAAAATTTACTACATTGTCGGTTGACTAGTAATTGGACATCATAATTTTAATAGGTAATACATAATAATATTTATATTATCTAAACATAGGTATGTAAAGTTATGATAACATTAAGTATCATTTTTTCATAAAAATCCTTTGAGGTAACTAGAAAATTTGATCCAATTTATAAAACAAAAAATATTTTGATTATAGAAAAAAAATAATAAACATACTTTTTATAAGATGGTATTGTACAATCAGACGTGGGAAATTAGTTAATAGTAAATAAACATATAAAAGCATTCTCCGGATTTCTCCATTTTCATAATAACCTCAAGTCATCTTTTTACATTATTTATTTACTTATGACATAATTTTACTTAAAGCTACAAGTATTTTATTATAAAGTCTTCCGGCAGTAGGTGTTTGTCAATTTCTTTAAAGAATGAATGAAAAATAGGTGGGTAGGTTTGAATATTAGTACCTTTCATTGGGATGTTAAGTAGGAAGGTATTGCGCAGTAGTTTCTACCAATTATAGCTCTTTAAGTTTTAGGTTTATTTGTAGGCTTCTAAAGACTAAATCTGCTAAAAAGATTTTTAAATATTATATTAATTATCTAATTGACTCAATCATGACGCAGGAGTTAATTAAATATTTTTGAAATACGAAAATTTACCTTTTTATAATAGAAAAATATTATAGATGACAATATAGGACGGATCCCCTCCTTAGGTTATAGCAGCGGGAAAAGTTGCAGCTAACATATAAAAAGTAGATTTTTAATAACTTAAAGGTCACATTTCGCAAATGGCTAAATAAAAAACATTTATTTACCTACTGGTCCGATGGCAAATATAATTTCTTAAGAATATAATAAGTACCTATTACTAATATAAATAACTAACGTATACTTAAAGACATTTAATGTTCGCCTTATTTTATCTACATTATAATATTAACATCAGACCCAAAAAGCAGTTGACCTAATTCGATCAGATAGAAGTTGTTTTACCCAAAACGATAGATTGACAATTAGTGCAATCCTTTCTAAAAGATATTGTGTGAAAATAGGATTGTGAAATTCACACTTAAGTTTAAGAAATGTATCTACCTGCGTTCTTAGCAAAAATCCCATATATTTAAATATATTACCGAATACTTATCGTATACAACATGAGTACCAACAAGAGATTTAATATCATCTTCATATAAAGACAATCATCAGTATCACCATCTTTAGGCCATATTACACACAAGACACACACAACATTAAAATTGTTCCACAATGTTTTAATAAATATCTTATATTACTTGACTTTTCTAAAATGTCATAAGCACTAACATTAATTCAATGCTACCAATTTTTTTATTAGGCAAGCATCCATGTTGAATTGAAATTTTTGCCAGTCTGCCACGACATAGAGATTGTGCAATATTATAAAAGTAAACTGTTCAAATAAGTATAATATCGTACCAATCATCGAGTCCCCTCCAAAGATTTTTTATATATATGTTATAGTTTTTTTTTTATCGGCCCTTGACTGCTATCACACCTGATGTTAAGTGATGATGCAATCTAAGATGGAAGCGGGCTAATTTGTTAGGAGTAGGATGAAATCCGAACCCCTATCGGTTTCTACACGACATCGTACCGGAACGCTATATCGCTTGGCGGTACGTCTTTTGTCGGTAGGGTGGTAACTAGCCACGGCGAAAGCCTCCCACCAGCCAGACCAAGGCAAATTCAGAAAAATCTCAATCTGCCCCACCGGGAATCGAACCCAGGACCTTATCTTGTCTTATAAATCCATCGCGCATACCACTGCGCCACGGAGGTCGTCAAAAAAAAAATAGTGTTGGGAGGAACAATAACCCCACGAATTTCTACCATTCTGCGGGTATGTCCTGCTCGCACGGACTAAAAATGAACTCCCGCTACTTCTTGGTCAGCACGGAACCGCTGAGAATTGCTTCGCGCTGACCTTCCTATGTATCTGTTTATCTTTCTCTTTTTCTTCCGTTATGTTTATTAAGCCTCAAAGCATATGGACATGCTTCTGCCATTCGTCTTCGCCGGACTGCGCGGGAGGTCTCGTGGCAGCGCTGGAAACTATTTTGTACTACAAAAATCGATGTATATAGTGCATACGCCTCATGTTCAGAGGGGACTTGATGATCGGTGCAAGGTATACTGTCTGTTTACGATAAATTGTTATAATCGAAGTCGAGACACCGCAACCGTTGCATGGCTGCCATCAACCTCGCGCGCATCGCCACATCGTCGAAATCGTCCTTGCCCGTAACCTTACTATCATACACCCTGTATCCTTTATTATCTAGAAAATATTTCGATACGCCACTCCAAGTTGAGCCCTTAAAACTATTCAGTTCCTGATTTATTCCACTAAAGCAACCTGCGGAAAATATAAATGCATTAGCTCTTGTTTGCCTTTATTTTATATCCTAAACAACTATAATTATTCATTAATTAATTAGGTAATTAAAATTATAAACTTTACATAGGTATTTAATGCTTGCTTCATTGTCCATTTTAATGGTGGCCACACGTAGATACGTATTTATATTAAAGCACCCACGTACACATTAAAAAATATGGCATTTTACACATAAATTGTTAGAGTTTAAATTAGAGAGAAGGAATTAAATATATAAAAGCTAACGTAGATTTATTAGGCATAAAATGTGTTGCATTTTCACATATTTTTTTAATTTAATTTATTGCGACATTGCAAACTTTATTTATTATACCGTTTGTCAAGTTAATAGAACTTATGTATGACGTCACAAAAAGACTAAGATTAATTACAAGAAGTTACCTGTAGACTGTGGGATGAAATACTTTGATTGGCTAGCGTCAGTCTTCACAAAAGGTGACGACAGGGGCGGAGTGGTGGTCTCGCTGAGGAGCGAAGCACGCGCAGGCGGGCGGGCCCGGTGACGACAGCGCCGAGCCGGGGCCCAGCGAGCCGGGGCCCAGGGACCCGCCGCAGGACAGCCGGGCCCGATCTCGGATGTCCAGGATGGATTTGCCCATGCTCCATGGTGCGTGCTCGTACGAGTCCTTGTGCAGGGGAATCATGCCGGCATCTGTAACAAACAAAACAGATTTTAAATATAACTAATATTTGTTTAAGTAGTAGGTACTTAGAGCTCAGGTATAAAATTTCCCTGTCACACTGTTAGTTACCGTACTCCTCCGAAACGGCTTTACCGATTTTTATCAAAGTTTGTATGCGTATTCAGCGGGTTTGAGAATCGGCTACTATCTAATTTTCATTTAAATTTTTTTTTAAATTTTTAATGCAACAAACAAAACAGATTTTAAATATAACTAATATTTGTTTTCTTACAACATACAGCAAACATATTTTAGAAGTAGGTACTTAGAGCTCAGGTTGACGGAGACATAGAAATGTGGTTAGGTGTTTATTTACATTATGGTATTTGGTATTGGTATGGTTAGTGAAATACATGATTATCTAATATATGAAATTTCCCTGTCACACTGTTAGTTACCGTACTCCTCCGAAACGGCTTTACCGATTTTTAACAACGTTTGCCGGGTTAGCTAGTAATTTGTAAACATAATATCTAAAGAGACGATCACAGACTGACCTATGTCAATGACCGATAGATTAATTCAGTTCCATTTACATAGTTTAATTACAACCAATTTGGTAATTAGGGTTTTCATTGAATTAATTTTGAAGTTTCCCGTATTATTACACTGAAACTGAAAATGAAAAACATTTACATTACAAAAGAGATCAAAGTGGAACTCGAGCGGATGTATGGAATGGATTTATTGGAATGCGCAGTATTTTTCAATTAACGTATTTTGTATTGTAGAGAAATTATATTATATTGATATAGCAAGCATATATGATGTTATGTAAAAAACCATTGCATAAAAAAGAGCAACTTCGCAGCCTTACAAGTTACGCCAGGACGCTAGAAACACGTCGAATAAATAACCATACCCCACTTTTTTCCCCTATTTACAGCCACCATTTTGAAAATTTATATAGCCTATGTCACTACCACAATTTTGACAAATCCAACGACACCTCATATATCAAAATCCGTCCAGCCGTTTAGGCTGTAGCGCGTGCCGAAGAAATGGGCATACATACATACAATCGAAAAACATTACCCTCCTTCTGACGCTGTCGGGTAAAAATTACTTTCAGGGCAACAATTCTAATTAGCAACAGAAGCCCAGATTAAAAAAGCTACTACGTTAGCGGTAGTAAGTACTATCCGGACGAACTACTTAACTACTGCTACCTACTAAATGTATTAAGGCTACTTACGGTATTTGAACAGCGAATTTTTCCTACGCTCGTTTTCTTCGCCAACTAGCCACCAAGTTTTCATGTCTCCTTTGCCCTGAAAAATTTAATGTTTTCTTTATTAGATACAAGTTGGCCCTTGACTGCTATCACACCTGATGTTAAGTGATGATGCAATCTAAGATGAAAGCGGACTAACTTATTAGGAGTATGATGAAATCCACACCCCTTCGGTTTCTACACGCCATCGTACCGGAAAGCTAAATCGCTTGGCGGTACGTCTTTGTCGGTAAGGTGGTAACTAGCCACGGCAAAAGCCTCCCACCAGCCAGACCAAAACAAATTAAGAAAAATCTCAATCTGCCCCGCTGGGAATCGAACCCAGGAACTTCGTCTTATAAATCCACCGCGCATACCACTGCGCCACGGAGAGTATGTACTACCGAAAATCCGACAAAAGTTTAGGCAAACCCTTTCCTCATCATCATTACAATTTCCGCATTTCTCATTACGTACTCAATGGAAATATTTTTTGCATTAATGCAATTATTTATATCGAACCTTGATGTTAATAATTCCCCGTTCCTTGAACCGGAAGCCGCCATGCTGTTTCAGCAGGCGGTAGGTGTCGTTGCTGATGTGGACTCGCTGAGGCTCTCCGGTGGACTCCATGCGCGCGGCAGTGTTGACTGTGTCTCCGAACAGGCAGTAGCGCGGCATCTTGATGCCCACCACACCCGCCGCGCACTGCCCGCTGTGAATACCTGGGAAACAGTTGTTTTGTATAGTACTAGCGGACGTCCGCGACTTCGTCCGCGTGAAACTTGGTGTAGGCTTGAACGCCCGTTTGACCCCTTAAGTAGGTGAGCATTAGAAAAAACGTTTTTTAGCGCTCGCCTACGTCATTATAGCTATATCGCAGTCGCCCACGACTTCGTCGTTTGAAAACCTCTTAGATACCCTTTTAATTTAAAAGACAGACTTTCATATAAACTGTGCTCTTTCCTCGCTACCCCTCTCAATTTAATTTTTTTATAGTTTCCCGTCAAGCAATATCCTCCGTCCCATACCGTGTACTAAAGATCTACATTTTTGTTAAACATTGTACGATATTACAACAATATATATTTATGGCAAGCTGATGTGTATAGCTTGTATTAAATAGTCTATTTCACTTTCGAGTCTAGCTTTCATAATAAACAAAATAATTTACAATCCGACACGCAGATCAGACATTAGCCCGTTTAAACAAAGGAACAAACAAAACTGTGATAACTCGGGTAATATATACAATACAAATATAAAATATAGCCTACAACACTCACCGATAATGTAGTATTCTACTGGTGAAAGAATTTTTAAAATCGGATCAGTACTTCCGAAGATTAGCCCCGACGGAACTTTATTTACAAACTTACAAACTTTACCTCTTTATAATAGTAGTATAGATAGTATAGACTAGGTATTTGAATCTAAATCCATCATCATAACAGAGCATGCAAGGATCATATTCGACAATGGGCCACGCACAATGGCCATTTTGAAAATTATAAAATTATCTTAAGAGCAACTACTGAGTTTGACGACCTCCGTGGCGCAGTGGTATGCGCGGTGGGTTTATAAGACAGAGGTCCTGGGTTCGATTCCCGGCGGGGCAGATTGAGATTTTTCTTGATTTGTCTTGGTCTGGCTGGTGGGAGGCTTTTGCCGTGGCTAGTTACCACCGAGAAAGGTGTGGATTTTCGTCCCACTCCTAACAATTTAGCCCGCTTCGCTCTTAGACGGCATCATCACTTAACATCAGGTGTGATAGCAGTCAAGGGCCAACTTGTAGTCGATAAAAAAAAAATTCTTGCCGGCACTATTGTTGAAATCTGCTTTCTGGACAGAATTAACTTTTAAAAGGTGCCTGTCTAAAAGTGCCTACTTAAATTAATTAGTTTTATTCCTATATCATTTTGATTACTTCTCATTGAAACTTTGAGACTTCAATTTTATGGTACGTACAGTACCTACTAACGATTAAAAAAACCTAACATGAAGGCGCGCTGCCATGCCGCACGCACATCTTGGATATCAGAGGTTGCATGCTTAGGCGCAGCGTCCAACACATGCAGTGTCAGAATCGCAACCTCTATGGCGTGCCATGAGTTCCTCTCTGACGCCCCTCATCATGCTGACCAAGCTGTTCTGGTTCTCACCTATCCTTATATGGAGTCTCGCTGCAGGCATGTGCCTCACGCGTATCTTGGGCACAGCGTCTAATACATGCAGCGCTAGAGACGCCACCTCGGCAGCGTGACGCGAGTTTCTCTCCGGGACTCCACCCACCACCATGTATGCGTCCCCGATAGTTTCCACCTGGATCACAGATGTTACAAATACCATCTGCGTAAAATAGTTTCACTTGCCACCACTACTGGTTTTGTATAGGACGTTTAACTTTATTTACTGCATCCGATTTTATAAGACAGGCTTTTATACATTTTTTTTCCTTTTTTTCACCTGTTTCCCTCTCTTCCCTTTTTAAGATTTGTTGCTGATAGTGAACAGGACCGACGGCTTAACGTGCTCTACGAGGCACGGGGGTGTAACACCTCCAACTTCCAGACTCCGGGCTTGGAACGTACTGAACATTTCGTAGATTAATGAATAAGCTCAGAACTATTCCGTGACCCGACCCAGGAATCGAACCCAGGACCACTCGTGATCGAGCCACATAGGCTAACCACTAGACCAACGAGCCAGTTAATTTTTTTAAAATGGCAGACAGTAATATTAATTTTACTTACTTTATAGACATTGTAGAAGGATATGATCTCATCGCAGCACGTATACAAATCGTTGAGTATCTCCACCACCTGAAATAATCACTTATCAGACTATTTTTAACAGGGCCTGACCCTGTTAAAAATAGGCTCCTTATAGGAAAGGGGATATAGAGCATAGACCCACCATGCAGCCCCAATGTGGGTTGGCGAGCATAGTAATAAATAACGATCACTTTCTAGTATTAATGATAGTCACCGGGACCGATAGCTAAACTTCTATCCGAGGAATGGTGTGTAATAGGTTCTTCCCAACTCCGGCCAGAGAATTTTTACAAAAAAAGTAAAGCTCATTATGTTGACCAACCTTGGACATGAACCCGAGACCTTGTGAGTTGAGACCACACCGGCTAACCACTATATCATAGACGCAGCTACCTTAAATATAATTCTAATAAACCAACTGGACCAAATAATAGTAAAATCTAATCACCTCTCCGATCTTCAAGTTTCGGGATCGATCTCTGACAGCCATCCTAATCTACTTAATAATTATTTGAAGTGAGGTAGATACTCTATAATAGCAAGGCCTTAATACCTAAATTGTAATAAAAACTTATAAATAGGATGACATTTTTGTTAGCAGGAAAGTACCTAAATATTAATAGCTAATAGTTATCGTTTTCGTAACAAAACCAAATACCTATACTTAATTGAATAAACATCGTGTATTTTTAATCGAAGAAAAAAAACGGAGGAGGTTCTCAATTCGACACGTGTATTTTTTTTTCTTTATGTACGACCATGCATAACTTTTTACAGAGTTATCGATTTTGATAATTCTTTTTTTATTAGAAAGGGCATCCTTCCAAGGTCCCATTGTCATCATGTTAGGATCTGATGATGATATCCTGGGAAAATTGAAGGAAATTGAAGGAAATTTTGGAGGTACGCTAACAGCGATTTCGGTCTTTGTCTCGGTATCGGTAGCTTTTTAGCTACCAGTGCCGTATAATATACTATGACAGTATAGTACGAGTATGTTGCGTGGCGAATAAATCACGACAAAACAAAAAATAGAACCGACTTTTTGAGTCGACTCCTAGATATGCTTAAGTAAATTGAAGCAACGAAATGACACAGTTATTTTTTACTTTTTAGTGCGTTTAATTTAAAAATTAAAAAAAAAATTGTTTTTTTGTTAAAAAGGACATGGCCGGAATTAGTATGGAGCTGTGCCCCGAAAAAAAAATTCGTTTGCAGTGACATATAGTATCTTATTTTAAAGCTTACGAGTATTAGAATAACTGCTATTAAAGTTTTGTGGTCAAAGAACTTTCGAGAGTCTTCAATAACATGTTAGAAAAAGGCGCCTAATTATTTTAAATAGCAATGACTTTACTGTCTTTTACCAAAGTGTTATATAGTTAGTAGCAAATAATACCTCACTGGTCCAATAATTGGGCTATATGGGTTAAGATCATTGGTATATAAGGAGATTGAGTTGATACTAATCATTTATTCCAGTTTATCAAAGCGAATTAATTCATCCCGGTCATTATTATTACATAACATAAGTCATATGTTATGTAAAAAAAAAACATTTCAAATCTGTCAAAATACGATCGGATACTTGGACACTCTTTTGCATGTCGCGTGGTTGTGCGCAGCCGCATCAACAATCGTAACATATTTATACAATAAAAAAGGGTAAATCTTTTTTTTATTATTATAATTATGTTTATTATATTTACTTTAGTTTACGTATTTATTATGTAGTTAGTCGTACTTTTAATATTTAATTACAAACTGAAGTCCTAAATACAGATAGAATATATTATATTATATGTGTATCCAAACTCATAAGCTAATGCGAGTCAAAGAAATATCCAAACTAAACAAAAAAATACGTATTTCTCGAATGTCATAGAGAAATATAATTTTTGCTATAAATATTGCTTTATTTTTTTCATTTTTTTTAACATATTAATAAATATTGCAAATTCTATTCGATTTGGGGGCAGAATCCGGCCATGTCCTTTTGTATCCTGTATTTAACGCGTATGTTTGTAGACTGAATGTTTGTAACTTAGTATGTTTCATTATTTATAAACATATTTTTGACACAGTTTCAGTAAGCCTTGAAGTTTGTTAGCATTTCCTTAAAATAAATTAATTGAAAGATTTTTTTTCGTTATTTATACTTGTTTCCTTATAGAGGGAAGTTTGATTAAATAAATATTTTATTCGAATAAGAAATTTTTTGTAAGCCTCAAATATATCCGCCGTCATAATAAGGAATCGTCCGGCATTCATAATGTGGCCAAGGGCGGCATAGCAAAAGATAACAGGATCTGTATGAATACACGATAAGAATTACAATTAGGGTCACAAATCTGGCTCTATTCCCCAGGGCGTGTCGTTTCTCCTGACTTAAGTTTAATCATTACAAAGCTAGCCCTTTTTTTTTATCGCTGGGAAATGCATTTACGCATCCCTCCGGAGGCAGTACAAGGACTGCGTACAGGGACTGCGAGGCCTCCCGGGGGGTATGTGGGACTCGCTGGCCGAGAAACGACCAAAATACCCACTAAAACCCAGCGCGACCCACCGCGTCTTACAAGATGTACCAACGGATCATGATTGAATATTCTACATTGGCAAATATATATTGGTTGCCCAGGGTTTGAACTCGAAGCTTTTAATAGTTATTAGTAGTATAGTTCCGGTTTGAACACCACTAGTCCAGCAGGGTCTACAAAGTTAGCCCTTGAATACAATCAGTGTTATTAAGTGATGATGCAATATAAGATGGAAGCGGGCTAACTTGTTCGGAATAGGATGATAACCACACCTCTTTCGGTTTCAGCACATCATACCGGATAGTTAAATTGCTTGCAGAGTGATAACTAAGCAAAGCATCCAGACTGGACCAATCTGACGACCGACTGGGTGAATTGAGATTGTTTTAATCTCAATTGACCCAATCGGGAATCGAACCCAGGACGTCCGGCTTATAAGTCCACCACGCATCACGCAGGCTGTCAGAACTTTTTAATTTTTATTATTACAGACAAAAATTTTCACGATAATAACAACAAAATATATAAAATAGCTTTTATATAAACTTTTAACCATATAAATTGGAATTTAATAATTGGAGAAATGATCCAATTTATATTAGATAAAGTTTAATAAAACGCTTTTATTATCATAGACATAAATACAAATTCTACAATTATTTCATTTTAGCTTATTACTACAAAGATTATTATTGAATTTCATTAATTGTAATAGAATTATTACTATCATTGATGTACTTTTGCTTTTAGAAATTTACTTATTAAATAACCCTTTGATTTTGCTGATCACTTCAATATAACATATATATAAATATATATATATATTTATAAGTCACTTCCATAATTACCCTAATACCGTTTTTTTCCAACCCCGATAGAAAATGTAATAGGCATGGTTGAGTTCACATTTATAAAATTAGGCAGTATGGATATACTTTTGCTTATTATCCCCATTATCAGCCCATTTTAAAGGTACATAAGAGGTGTTTTCTAAGATATACAACTTTAATTTGAAATAGAGTACGAAATATTATACAGTAAAAAGGTTTTGTTTTAAAGATAATTTCATGTCATTACTGCTTATATATAATTTTGGGTAGGTATAAGCCACGATCTCGAACGTGAACTTTACTTTTTGACTAATTTGTTGATAGCGGCTGTATGTACGCAATAATGCGATGGATATTGTCTTCTAAGTGGTCCAAAGTACATGGTTTGTTGACGTAGACATGTGACTTTACGTGAGCCTAAGAAAGTGGCGTGAAATCACACTCGTTGAGGCTAGTTAACAGGAATCATCGCTTTGAACAAGATTTTACTTCTAACCAGATAAAAATATTTTTCTTTATTTCAAATATTACCTGCATGGGCGTGTTAACGGCTGCCAAATTGGTGAAGCCCACGATGTCGCTGAAGTAGATGGTGACGCAGTCGTAGCTCTCCGCCTGCACCGGCTCACCGCGCTTTAGGGCTTCAGCCACGGTCCTGTTTAGTAATAATTATTTTCGTAGCAGTAAAGCCTTTTATAAGTAGATGATAACGAAATCGTAGCTCTTGCCATGCACCGGGTCCCACGCTTCTTCAGCCACGGTACAGTTTAATAATTATAATTTTATCAGAAGTAGAGCTATTTTCAAATTAAATTAAAAACTAGGTTTAGATAGGTTTTTGTTAGGTACTATAGCTGCTATAAAGTCAGCCACTAAGCATTTTCTTAACAAACAAATTTTCAGTCTAAAAAGGTTTGGTTGCCGGTGTAAATGCACGCACATAAAGGCGGAATTACATTACTGTGTTGTGGTCTGTTGTGATGTGCTCTGGCGTGACGACGAGTGTGCATATATTCCCTGCGAATGTCGCGCTGTATAACGGTATTTCGCGTCAATTTAAGGTGGACGTCGTGAGTTAACCACTTTTCATCTACATTGTTTTCCTACGACTCGGAAAGTGACTTTGAAGAAAATCTCGTAAGGTTTAAATTAAATCTGTTTAAAAAGAAAAGAATGAGATTCTGGGTTCTTCCTGTCCTAAATGACACTGAGAGAGAGTGAGGACATTTACTAGTGAAAGAATTTCAAAGTGATGATTTTATTGATTTAATTAATTTTATTTGTATTCGACGTGTTTTTGCCTCAACCATTTTCTTCATTCTGTTAACATCAAAACTGAAATCGTACGTAATGAACAACGAACGATTCAGAAGCACTTTAATTATGTCAATTTATAATATCTAAATATATTACATAAACTTCTTATCGTAACGAAACACCATTACTTCAATAATGTAATTCCGCTTACAGGCGGCACATCCTTATGGACATAAGGTTTATAGATGATGGTCAGCACTAAATAAAACGTGTTGCCTTGGATAGAGACCCTGCGAAATGTCGCTCTGTATAAAGATAATGGTATTTAACTTAAATTTAAGTTGTATCTTGCTTGGTCCGTTAAAAATTATTCTCTTGTTGATTAACAAACAATTCGAAGCGTAGTTTTTAAAAGATACACAAAAGGTTTAAAACCAAAACACGCTTAGATAATACTCTCCTTAAAATGTGCTTTTGTTTTTTTCGGTGTCCTGAAGGGCACTGCAAAACGCTGAGTGAGGACCTATTTGGGATCACATCACTTTCAAATCCTGCATTTTAGTGTATTTAATTGTATTTTATTTTTATTAGTAGTGTTTTTCCTAAACAAATCTTTCTTTCTTTCATGCTAACATCATTACTTAAAACGTAACATAGTGAACATACAGATAGACACAGAAACAATACTTAGTTTCAAGTTCTAATATCTATATATTGATATTAACATTTTTATAATAAAGAAATACTCATTATCTTTTGATCACCTTACCTTTTTGTGTTGCAGGCGAAAGATCCTTATAGATATAGGTACTTGCTCGATATTGCCAGACTCTTTCCGGCATATTTGCACTAAAGTTAGCGTTGTGTTGTCCACGTTACCTGGGTAGCATTCTGTTGAGCAGATCATCAGTCCTCTTCTTCTCCTGAAGCACTTCCTCAGTCCGCGCCGCCACCAGCCCTTCCAGGTTCGAGGCGTATTTCTCCATCATTGACAGCATGTTGTCAAAGATGTTTGTTTTCCTGCGAGACGTGCATATGTTATGCCTAATTTGTTAGAGACCGAACATAATAATATAATACTTTAATACAGATATATATAGACTAGAAAGTTCCGAAGATTCTTGAGTTTTCCCAATACTTCCAACAATTATCGTGATACTTGTGCCAATTTATACAAAAATTTGATAAATTATATCAACATTATCAGTCTACTAACGGCCGAATACAGAGTTAGACCTCCCCCTCCTCACAAGAGTGAAGATGTTGAGCTTGGGCCCACCACGCTGATCGTATATGAGCTGACGAACTAAAATATATACCAAATTTTTCCCCTGAAATCACTCTATCTATCAATGAAAATCAAAAAAAGTAGTTTTTGATTTTTTTAGTAGGCACTTTTGAAAAGTCAAGTCTGTCAGTACGTAGTGACTCTACCATCGGTTCGGAATATAAATCATCATCGTCATTATGTTATCAGTAAACGGAGTCCACAGCTGGGCTTTTGTAGGGAGTTCCAAATAGCGATCTTGAACCGCCTGTGACCAGCGATAATATAACGATAATACAACACGAATATTGCTAATATCGTGTAATATAAGTATAATTTACAGTGGAAAACCACCTTAATGTTTGCCCTTATAAAACATGTTTACATTGGCCTGGCAAAAAAGCGACTGGGGCTTTATATAAATCGCAAAAAAGCTTGACAACCTTTCATCCTTTAAATTATGTAACGACTTAGTACGTGCTAGACCCGTAGAGTATCAAACAAAATTGTATATAATTTTTTATAACGTGCCTACGAACACCACATTAACTGTCCCATCTTATCTGGCACAAAATAAAATTAAGACGCTTCTCGCGGCCTGTACATTTAATTCTTTTAAACCATGCTTTGATCTTTTAAACTACGCTACGCATTTTATACCCAGTTTTAATTTCCGGAAGCAATTTTTATTTATATATAAGGTGCTAAATCATAAAGTACCTAGTAAGTAAGCCCTGCTAATTATGTTATTAATTAAGTTTTGTGTCGTCAACAAAATGCTCTCGTGCTTCGCTTAATTAGTATTTTGTTTGTGAGCATTTTTTAGCTAATAAGTCTAAGTAGTATGTAAGTATGAGATTATTAACCGACGAAAAAAAACGGAGGAGGTTCTCAATTCAACACGGATATTTTTTTTTTTATGTATGACCACGCATAACAGAGTTGTCCTATTTTGATAATTCTTTTTTTATTAGAAAGGGCACACTTCCAAGGTGGTCCCATTGTCATCATGTTAGGATCTGATGATGATATCCTGGGGAAATTTAAGGAACTCTTCAAATTTTGGAGGCACGCTTACCGCGATTTCGGATATACAAAAGTACGTTACGTGGTGATAAATCAGTAAAAAGTAAGAAATAAAATTTTTTAATAAAAATAGAACCGACTCAAAACGCACTAAGAAGTAAAAAATAACTGTGTCATTTAGTTGTTTTAATTTACTTAAGCATATCTAGGAGTCGGTGCCAGCTAAGGTTTCTACGTTACCTAGAACCCACAAACTGCTTTAGTACGTAAAATAAATGTTCCTTAAACTTGGCTGGCACCAACTTCATAGATATGCTTAAGTAAATTAAAGCAAGTAAATGACACAGTTATTTTTTACTTTTTAGTGCGTTTTGGGTCAGTTCTATTTTCATTTAAAGTTTATTTTAGTTTATTTTAATCAAACTCATTGAATTCAAATGGCCACACGGCACGGCCAGCACCGACTTCCCCGATGTCATGGGTATTATTACTAACATTCCAGCATGCATGTCCTTCAGTCGCAGCCTGACAAGTCGCAGGTCAGGGCGTCGCTCTGGGCGCTCGCTCCAGCAAGACTTCAGCACGGCCAGCACCGACGGTTGCGTCACCACTCCAACGCCGATGTCATAAGGATTACGACTTACATTCCAGCATGCATGTCCTTCAGTCGCAGGTCAGGACGTCGCTCCGGGCGCTCGCTCCAGCAAGACTTCAGCACGGCCAGCACCGACGGTTGCGTCACCACTCCAACCCCGATGTCATAAGGATTATGACTTACATTCCAGCATGCATGTCCTTCAGTCGCAGCCTGACAAGTCGCAGGTCAGGGCGTCGCTCCGGGCGCTCGCTCCAGCAAGACTTCAGCACGGCCAGCACCGACGGTTGCGTCACCACTCCTACCCCGATGTCATAAGGATTATGACTTACATTCCAGCATGCATGTCCTTCAGTTTCAGCCTGACAAGTCGCAGGTCAGGGCGTCGCTCCGGGCGCTCGCTCCAGCAAGACTTCAGCACAGCCAGCACCGACGGTTGCGTCACCACTCCAACCTCGATGTCATAAGGATTACGACTTACATTCCAGCATGCATGTCCTTCAGTCGCAGCCTGACAAGTCGCAAGTCAGGGCGTCGCTCCGGGCGCTCGCTCCAGCAAGACTTCAGCACGGCCAGCACCGACGGTCGCGCCGCCACTCCGCCCAACGGTGGACGGAAGTAAACGCCGCCGATGGGCTGGCGTACTCGCCCGATTATCTCTAATGTTAAAGTTAAATATTGTTAATTCACTCAGATGAAATTTATATTGATTACCTTTGTTATTTTATACAAATAAATAAAATTTAAGTTTCTGTTGGAAATTTCAAACGAACAACTCTAATTTATGTTTTTCTGTTGGGGATAATTACTTAAACTACAACTGTAAATATTATGTAAACTGCAGGCTGTATAAAATAATAATTATACATAAATTATACATTTGTATTTAAATGAAAATTAAATGGATGACAGCGATGATAGCGCATCACTTCAGAAAACAAACTGACTAATTCGACTGGGCGGAAATTGATCGGCATCTGCCGGCAACAAATTACAACAAAATCTTAAGAAATCCAGGAGTTGTAATGTGACAAATGACAACAATGTTTAATTCATTACGCTGAAAATAAAATTGCACTCAACTGCTAACTAGACACAGGTAGCAAGGCTCAAAATAATATTTTAGAACACCTTTTAAATATTATTTTTCAATTCTTTATTCTTATTTAGCTTTAACATTAACTTTCAAGGTTTTTATTTTGTTGACTAGTCTAATAAAGTAGCCGATTGACATTTTAGTGTACCTAGGTAGGTCCTATGTGAACCAATGTCTTTTTTGTGGGCGTTAGAAACTTGGGACGAGTACGTGGCATCGAAACGTCCCATCTTTCCTGAGCCTTGTCTCACAGGTAAGCTCTTCTTGCTAGATGTTGTTATATTATATCTATCTATCAACAAATGCCTGCCAATCTTTGCTGGCCTCAAACTTACCTGTATTAGTGAGATTAGTTTCACCCCACGGTCCATTCCTCCCTAGTATCTCGTACAGTATGATCCCGAAAGAGTACACATCTCCCTTCTGTGTTCCCTTGGGCGGTGCGGTCGGGTCACGAAGAAGTTCTGGCGCTCGCCATAGCATACGTCGCTCCATACGCAGAGCATCTTCTGTGTCGGCGCAACCACCTTAGGAAAAAAAAACATTGAACGTGGTTTTATGAAACTACGATGCAAGTGAATCTCTGCGCCGCTATATTGGCCTTGGCTGTTCTGTCAAGCGCTTCTACTTTCCCCAACTTTGCGGCCATAATGCGACATGCGATAGATGGAAGAAAAAGAGGCAATGTAAAATAAGTTTCACTTTAAAACAAACTACCAACTTTTGCAATTTGTAAACTGTAGAGCTATTCTGTTATATCATAATATTGTAACTTGAAAGTAAGTATTTGTCTCAATTTAGTCTCTATTCCGTCTTTGTATATATACTATAAATAATTATATACTATAAATAGAGAGAGATAGAGATGAATTCGAAACTCATAATGTCAAGAACGTCATTAAAAATAGCGCTACTGATAGTAACAGGTATAAGAATTATGTTCAACAACAACGCCAAAATTTATTCTTCAACCCATGTTATGTTTCCTTTAGTGCAATGTGTTGGTATTATTTGTACCATTTTGACTGAGTTTTATACATTTTGCTATGAATTTCAACTTAACAAAAACAATTTATCGGGCAAAAAAAGTTCATGCCCCTATAATAAAAATAACTTTTCAAACTTATATAACTTTTCTGACACTTACTGTTAACAGACTTGCTATTCTCATAATAAAAAATTCATGATTCAGAGACGATATTCTTTTATAACAAATTGTAAAGAAAGGACAGACAACCCCTGCCACATAAGATTTATTATAATCTATTCTATTTTCTGTAGAAGGCGCGTCTCTAATATAGCTTCAAACATTGAAAATTTAAATGACACACTTTATAGGCTGGACTGTATTTGTATTTGCTTGGTTGTCCTTACATGAAGAACCTGCCAAACTGCTTTGCAAACATCTTTCCATAGTACTTAAGAATAAACATAATATCAAAAATTGCGGAACCGACGGGATTTGTACCCGCATCTCTCTGGCAGTCCGGGCACTTAGAGCGCCTTACCGCTAGGCCACGGTCCCGATGACGTCGGTGCTGAAATTGTGCTTTGATATTATGTTTTTGATATCCAGGTATAGTACGTTGACTACTCCATAGTTGCCTGGCCTGTTTCCATAGTACGTTGACTACTACAAACATGATGGCAAAATACATTTCTTTAAAGAAAAATCCAAAATCCTATGCCAGACATCCTCATTCCAGTGTTTAAATGTTTGAACCTATGTTATATAAGCGAATAAGAAACTATAAGCGATACTAAAGTTAGTAAATTATCAAATGCCAAAAACGTTATAAATATACGTAAATTATACCATAGGTACATTATAAATTATAATCAAATGCCAAAATGATACATCTGTGATGAAAAGACTTTTTAAACAACTAAAATGTAACACGCTTTGCTATCTTTAGATCTGATAATATCAAACGCACCTACGAATCTTCGAATCGAGTAAATCGAGAGCCGCTTTTATAGCTTGTATAAAGCTAAGTGTATGTTAAATGTAGTATTTTCCTGAATAGCTCCCACAAGGACGTTTTGGTATTCGTAATATCCATAAAGTGGGAAAATATGGACCCTCGTATTTCTATAAATAATATTTACCTTGTTTAGTTCATATGATTTGGACCAAATTCTGTATTTATTTACTGTACGGGGTTTTCAAAGGCCTTATTATCCAAGAAAATATAAAAAGGCATTCTTTAAGAATAAACAAATCAAAAGGTTGGATTATTTTTACAAAAGGTATTTTTAAAAAGATTATTTAAAAAAACTGAGAACCAGTTTGACCTGTGTATTTAACCGTCGCTTTCTGGCGTTTTGCGGTATAGATTTTCATGCGTGTTTCCTTAATAAAAATATGTATGTTACTGCAAAAATGTTGGTATTCAATAGGAGATTCTCAGTTTGACCTGTATGTACGTTATACTTTGAAGGTGATTCGTGTTTCTTTGGAAACAATTATTAATATAAGAAACTTATACTTATAACATACGGTATAGAACTGCACGTGCCATTGATACAGACATAAATAGTTAAATAACGTGTTGTTAAAATATACATATTTGTATGTAATAGTTATTATTTGATTATTGACATTGTATTGTGTGTAATTCACATTGTGTAGTTATTGGTAATTTTTATTATTTAATCTGAGTACTTAACCTAATTTGACATATATTATTTTTAAATGTAATTTTTTATTACAAGATTTATATTATGTACTGACATTCTTAAGCGCTAAATTTAGCCCAAAACGAAGAAATAAATAAATATAAATACAAATAAATATAACATTTTTGTGTGGTCATCTTATACCTATATCTTATAGAGTACACCATCATTACCAGCCTCCTTTTAGGAGCTTATGGAGCTTAAGAGGAATGTGAAGCTTAGAATTTACACCTAAGAGACTTTGATAATGGTAAAGTTCGTATCTTGAAACTATCACGATTAGATGTTGGCGACAACAATCGGGCCTAACGTGCTTCCCGAGAAACGAGGGTGTAACGCCATCAACATCCTATTTTCAGATTTGAGTTTAATACTGAGAATTTCTGGGAAATGGGATAAGCTCAACATTTCATAGAACTGACCCAAATCTCAAACTTTAGTTCTCGAGATCCGAAGCCACATGGACCAACGAAGCAACCTACATTTAATATTAATAAGATTTTAAATAAATCTTATCTTAGAGGTATGAGACAGATATAAATCCAAGTAATTACCTACCTTACCTTACCTACCTTAGTTCCGTTTTTATCTTTTGAAGCACAGTATTTTACTATAGTTTATTCTGTGGCACAGATAACACAAAACCACAAAACGAAGCTCGACATCATAATACTTACTGGATTTAGGTAATTTAAATAGTTAGGCAAGCTCTACATGCTTAAACTTCACAACAGCCTTACATTGTATTATTTTGACACGTATACGTATATTGTGATTTTATTTTATTTATTTTTCAATAAATGATTTTTTTTATGTATTGATAGATTTGTAACGTTACATGGGAAATGGAGGCAGCACAGCCTCTTTGCAGGTCAGCCATCAGTCTCGCCACAAACATGTCATCCAGATGTCAGTCTCAGTCCTTGACAACAGGCAGCTAGCGATAATGCAGTTAAAATTTTTTTTTCTAGAGATTTAAGAATTAAAACTACTCACTTTTTAAAGTATGTAGCCCATAGTCAGTGATCTGCAGAACCCAGCGCCTGTCGACCAAACAGTTGCTCGAGGTCAGATTCCCATGAGACACCAGCGCCGAGTCGTGAAGGTATGTCAGACCTCTGAGCAGGTCAGCCACCAGGCTCGCCACGAACATGTCGTCCAGATGCAAGTCCCTGTCGTCTAGGACTGTGGCCAGTGAGCCTCGGGAGCAGTAGGCGGTGGCGATGCAAGCCACGCCAGCCTCAATGCAGACCCCCACGAATGGGGTCAGGTTTTCATGGCGTAATTCGCGCATCTGTTGAGAACAATCTCGAATTACCTGACAGATATTTTATTTTACAATTTACCTAGAATATGTTTTCGCCGTTTCGATTTCGCTAATAGATTTCTGCGAGAACTACTACATGCATACTACATAACATCACGCCTTGTTCCCATAGGGGTAGGCAGAGACCATATCCCTCCCTTTGCCACGGTCCTTGCATACTTCCTTAGCTTCTTCCACTCTCATTGATCCTTTTATACAAGTTCGTCGGTTTAGGGTACTCTTGACCTGGCCATTGTTTAAAATGTCCTGAATTTGGTCCAGGAACATTCGCCTAGGCCTTCCCCGTCCAACATTTCCATTCACCCTCGCCTTGTAAATCTCTTTTGTCAATCTTCTTTCATCCATTCTCTCTACATGTCCAAACCATCTAAGCATCCCTTTCTCAATTTTAGTCACTACATCTTCTTTTACACCACACTTTTCTCTTATCATACTATACACACATACTCCTCAATGCTCTCATCTCTTTCTGCGAAAAGTTTAGAATTTATGGCTGTTACCATACCATTACCATAATGTGATTTTTACAATAGGGGTAGTAAGATAAGACACATATTATCTTACCTTCGGAGAAACACTAATTCATATTTTTAATCAAATAGGGCTTAACTACGATCTTACCTGGAAAAAATAAGTCTAGCGGGGCTTACTCTTAATATAGCAAGCCCAACCCTCGAATAACTAAAATTGGGTAAACTTGTTAAGCCCCTATTATGTCGGGGCTTCTCAAGTTGAAAATCAACGATCGCCCGAAAATTACCTACATACCTGTTTCAATTCCTTCTTTATGGCTCTTGTAACGTCAATGTTCTTCTTCTTCAAACGTTTTACCGCGACGATGTTCCCTCTGTAAGATGCTATAGTAGTATGCGCACGCCTCGTGTCCATTTCCTGGGGAGCAGCATCCTGGGACATAATAATCACCATCAGCTTTCGATTGGCTGGTGGATCAAGAGCCGGACACAGAACACATCGGTAATTCTTGAGACGGCGCGTATGGAGAGGAGGTTCCTTACTCCGACCACCGGTTGCTTGGACCCCCCAAAGGCTCCGCAAGTGGGAGGAATTTTTACATATTATGTTTTTGTATTACACTGTTACAAATTAAAAAAAATGTAAATATAAATAAATAAGAGGTCAGAAAAATCATCATTTTCTTCTCATCAAAATCTTCATCATTAAAACTATTAATTACTCTCTTCAATATTAGGCATAATATATATCCCTAATATCAGGACACAATACTCAAAAGTTATTAGAACTTTTGTGCAGTGCAGTGTAGAGTTTCTAGGGTAACAATTTTTAACTTTGCAGTGATTGATCGAATTAAATTAAAGCGATATTTAAATCTCTAAATATTTTAAACTAAGATACGCTCCAAACAGGTACACCAGAAATAAGCTACCGTCGTATTTTGATTGAGTCAACAGTCTTATATGATGGTAGAAGCGTAAAATGATGACAGTTAAATTATTGACCTAATTACTTAAGTGCACGGACGAGGCAATTCACTTCAAAATGTCAAAAAAATAAACATAATTTCTGATTGAAATAATCACGTGACATTCCTACAGCTTCCATTATGCGATCTCTGAAAAAGGTTGACGCGTGTCTTACACCTAAAGGAAATTCGTTTTATTTCTCTGATATTGCGTAACAAAGCTTTTATTTGATACCGAATTGAGTGAGTTTACTGTTCCGTCATATTACTGTAGACGTGTTCGTTAAAAGAATGCTCAATGCCGACGTGTGATTCATTGTTGTTTAAGACCTAAAAGCTATAACGTAGTAGGTATTTTACTCTATATGAGAAAATCCTCCAAAAAATCGCCTATAAATAAAATAGACTGTAATACCGTTTAATGTTTTATGAAAGTATATTTTTTTATATAAAATAATAATAATCCTCCTGTATTTTTGTGTACTTACACCGGAACCTACTACAAAGTATATACAAAATATATTCCTCTTAAATATAATTGGTTTACTAAAAGAGATCGCTCATTAGCGATAAGACCGCCAATTGTACATTAGTTTTTAAGATAGGTATGTTCTCTCTGTAAGTTTGTTTTTTTTTTCATTTGCTGTACGATAAAGAATAGTTCATTCAGCCATTCATAGTCGGTCAGTCCAATATTTCAATAACTTATTATTCTGCCATTGCCCGACCCAGGAATCCAATCTGGACCAAGAAGGTCCAATCTGGACCATTCAACAATAACTAACTCGTACACCCACCTTATTATCGTTGCCAGTTGAAATAATCTTCAAATCCTTAGCCTCGATCTTCCACAGCACGGACGCGAGCTTCTGCTCGTACCGATAATGCCGCAGCAGCAAAGCGGCAGCGAGTATAGCGGCGGCGGCAACCGCAGCAGCAGCGGACAGCACTACCGGATCGTGGGGAAGATCACACTTCTTGCCGTCAAAGCCGCACGCTGGTTCCGCCACTGGGGGCTGACCTCCAATCCACGCGATTTTTGAACCGCCAACGAATTCCTAATAAGAAAAACAAACTGATGGAATAAGATTACATAAAACAAATTAAATTAAAGTAATGAATGGACTATATTAATGGACACGTATGAAAAGCACTATAAAATCCCGGAAGCTATTACGACATCTAGACCGGACATATTTCTTTTTTCCAAACAAATCAAACGTATAGTACTTGTTGAGCTTACAGTGCCGTGGGAAACAAACATCCCTAAAGACCATGTATTCAAAGTGAATAAATATTATGACCTTACTAATGAACTAACCAAAAATGGCTATGTGGTTAGTTTATACGCGGTAGAAGTGGGTGCGAGGGGTATACCAGCGAAATCTCTCTACAACCTGCTAAAAGACCTTGGCCTTACTAGAAGTGCAGTAAGCTCCATATTGGAACGAGTGTCCAAAGCTGCTCTAGTAGGGTCCTTCCGAATATGGTTGGGCAGGGAGAATAACTTGAACAGAGGAGGTGAGTGTTGACGCGCGTCACTAAGGGTACCCTTAAACCTACACCCGTGTCACAAGTCTCGGGCTCTGTTCGGAGTTTTTTTCTCAGCCACGCGATGGACCCGGCACCCGCACGGTGAATCCATTGAATGCTAAGATATTCGTCTCTCTCTGTTTGTAATTTTAAATTACTAGTTTTTCACTAAATGCATAATATGAAAGTGTATACATAACTTACATAAAAAAAAAACAATTCTTTTATTTTTTTGTTAGTCTATTTGTTCTGGCTGATCTCAGTCCAATGTAAAAATATATTTTTGTATGCATCTAGCCAGACTCATAACAGAGGAGTAACATAGGCCAATTTATATCCTGATATTTCTATAAGATCGCGAACTAATCGGGTGGAACCACAAGCTTAGTACAAAACAAAACAGATCAACAAGTATCTTTTTCTGCCTTAATTAATTGGCAAACATTTTCGATAGGTACCTATTATTATCGAAGGACTAGTGCTCTAATTATAACAAAACAACAACAACAAAACACAATTGAAATGCTAACTACAAAGTCAGTTTTTCAATGGTGTATCTAGCAGTTGTAATTAAGATTTTTAAGAACTTATCTTTGGTAAATAATATAAAAAAAAAATTCAAAATTCAAAATCGTTTATTTCAAGTAGGCTTATTACAAGCACTTTTGAAACGTCAAATTGGACTATTTGTAGTGACTCTACCACCGGCTCGGAAGGCAGGCCCTGTTGAGAAGAGCCGGCAAGAAACTCAACAGTTGCTCTTTTTATAATATTATCAATTTTACAATATTAAGTGTGTTGTTACATAAAGTTATTTATTTTACTTCCTGTGTGAAGTTGAAAGCCTATGCAATTGCCTTTGAACATCTTTGTCATTTAAAAATTCATCGATAGTATAATAACCCTTACTCAGTAAGTGAGTTTTAATACATTGTTTAAACTTATGCAATGGCAGATCTAAAACTGAATTGGGCATCTTGTTGTAGAAGAGTACACCCAATCCTACGAAAGATTTTTGTATTTTTCGGAGGCGATAAGCTGATATGACTAACTTATGTCCATTTCTAGGAAGACGGTCGTTTAAATCCTTTTTCTGTTTATACATATTTATATTTTGTTTAACATAAACTAGGTTATTAAATATGTATTGACAGGCTACTGTAAGAATTCCTATTTCTTTAAATTTGACTCGAAGGGACTCGCGTGGTTTAAGTTTATAAATCGACCGAATTGCTCGTTTCTGAAGTATAAAGACAGAATTTATATCAGCAGCCTTTCCCCACAACAAGATGCCATAAGACATCACACTGTGGAAGTAAGCAAAATAAACCAGTCTAGCTGTTTCTACATCGGTAAACTGTCTTATTTTTCTCACTGCAAATGCTGCTGAGCTAAGTTTAGCTGTCAGTGACTCTATATGAGCGCTCCACTGAAGTTTACAGTCCAAGGTCACTCCTAGAAAGACTGCAGAACTCTCCATCTTTAGCGTTTCACCATTTATCATTAAAGACTTATTTATTTTTTTTACATTCGGTAAAGAAAACTCAACACATTTAGTTTTCTTTGCATTTAATAGTAAATTATTAGCAGTAAACCAATGCGACACATGCGATACAGCACGGTTTACATCGTCAAAGTCACATTTATTTCTATCAGTTTTAAAAATTAAAGATGTGTCATCAGCAAACAGTACAATTTCACAAATGTCGCTAACATGGTATGGTAAATCATTGATATACACTAAAAATAGAAAAGGACCCAAAATTGAACCCTGTGGAACGCCCATTTTAGGTGATGAGCCACGTGACTTTATATCATTAATGCATACCGTTTGAGTTCTATCACTAAGATAAGAGGCAATGAGATTAAGTGCAACATTTTTAATGCCATAGTGGCTTAACTTAAGCAAAAGAGTTTTATGGTTAACACAATCGAAAGCCTTGGACAAGTCACAGAATACGCCAATAGCATTCTTAGACCTTTCCCAGGCATCAAAGATGTGTTTTAATAGTTTTGCACCTGCATCAGTAGTATTGCGACCTTTAGTGAAACCATATTGGTCAGGATGAAGTAAGTTATTTAAGTTAAAATGACTAAGCAGTTGATTTAAAACTATTTTTTCAAAGACCTTACTTAGTGTTGGCAATATTGAAACCGGTCTGTAATTATTGAGATCTGCTTGGTCGCCTGATTTAAAAAGTGGAATAAGTTTTCCATGTTTCATTAGGTTTGGAAAAGTACCTGAGTCCACACATTCATTAAAAATAACAGCTAAGTGTGGAGCAATGATATTTATTATATTAGATATTACTTTTACTGACATCCCCCACAGATCGCCAGTCCTCTTTGATTTAAGTAGTTTAAATGTTTTTATAATATCAAAAGCAGTTACATAATTAAAATTATAACGGATGAAATTACCAAAGTTTTATGTTAACATTTGCAAAAAAAAATTTAAATGTAATTTTTTTTATTAATTATGGTGAACTAATTAAAAATGTCCTGTAAAAATTACATCGAAATAACCTTAAAACTTATCGAAGTTTGTATCAATCAATACTGTGGCTATTGTGGCTCATCAACGTCAATATAATATTTTTTCATTACTAACCTACTTTAACGAGATACGCCCTCAATCCGAGACAGCTAAAGCATTATAAATGTAAATCGTTTAACTTGAATTGCTTTGTGAATAATGTTTCAAAATTGTATTTTATTACAAACATTACCGCCCTGGATAAAGGAAAAGCCTGTGAAGAACCTTCATCAAATTACAAAAGCTGAAAATTTGTCAACCTATGTTCTTGTCATAAACGTAGATCGGGAGAAAGATGCTTGCCTTGGCTGGCAACGTGGCTTTAAGAGGTAACAGGTTGTAACCTGATTGCAAACATCAGACCGATAATGGTTAATCGGACCGACATATTTTTGTACTGACAATTTTACCGATTGACAGACGTGAGTGAACAGACTTAACTGGTTTCGATATCACACGCTTTCCTCTACTTACATGATTTTCACGTTTTCGGGTACCGATATTCGTTTAGTTTCCACACAAACAAGTTCATGATGTCATTTTACTACTACATGTAAAGCTAATCTGTCTTCTCAAAACAGAATACTCTTACTTTAAATATATCACTAACATTAACCTTAGAAGGTTCACAAAGTCAGACGTAGATACATTACTAATATATCTAAGCAAGTAGATAGGTACTACCAAAAATTAAAAATTCATTATTCTGATACACAATAATCCTATTAGCCCAATTAAATTTGATAATATTTATAATAATAGATAAATCAAATTTAATACCAAACCTTCAATTTTATTTTATAAAATAATAGCTGGGTATTATGTCCTTAAGTACACAAAGTAAGACGATTAACATTCTTACGCCCTACTTAAGAAATTAAATTTCCTTTTGACCGGAACGCAAAGTTTATCGGAAAATAGCTTTTCTAAAAATTTTATTATAACTTTACCTTAATCAATTGAAACTTGAACTGTATCTACTTGTATACCACCGGACAAAATATAACAAATATATAATATATTCTCTTCTTGTTTTGGTCCATTGGCTTTTTGTGTCTATCTCCTACCTTCTTAAAATCTTTCTCAATCAATGGGCTTTCTAGCACTGTAGACTACTCTTAATTAAACTTTTTAGCTTTATGATTAGTACATTGTAATAATTAACTTAAAGTCTTCTTAGCTCCAACGAGAAGCCTGGGGTTCCCGACTATTTAGCATTTTGCTTAGGAGGAATGAAAGGACAAAATTGGTTAGATATATTATGTTTAACTATATCTAATATTATTTTTGACGTGACAACGTCTTATAATTCGATAGAGCCGGCTGCACGCACGAAAAAACATGACTCATGCGGCGTTACCTCGCTTTGAGGCGTTCCATGTAAGGCATTGAAGTGCAAGCGAGAGCGCGGAACGAGCGACAAAGAAGCACAATCGGCCTTTGCGTTCGGCAGCGTTCGACATCCGTCTATTAAATATAATTATTATATATATTAATTTTAAATTAAAAATTAATATATTTATCTATTATAAATTTATAAAATCAAAATCAATTATTTTATTAATTTAAATTAATATTTATAAAAATAGACTTAAATTAAAAATTTTAATAACCAATTAAATGCTACGTTGTCACGTTTAACTACCGTCAGTAAACCGACTTTACAGACAACCAATTTATTTTTAAATAAAACAGCTTAAACTTATCTCAAAATAACCTTTTACCAACGCCGGTGACTTGTTGAAACTAATTAGATTTATTTGGGAAAGTATGCTCAGGAACTATTTGACCCAGTTGAGAGCAGTAATCTACACCCTTACGTAGGACCCACCCGATATCACTTGGATACTTCACGGATGAATAAACATCTTATGGGCAAGCTCTTCCCCTGTAGGCCGTATTTTCACGTACTTTCATGCATGATTGCAGCAATACGTAAGCCTCTTCTATAAGCCGATATTTTTTTATATGAATATTTGCCATATTCGTACCTCTTATTATAAATAGATCTGGATGAATTTTTACCTCTATATTTCACTGTATGGCGTCGTGATTTTTATTTCATAAAAAAATAACGGATTTAAAAGATTGTAGTTTGTCGGGGGTACAAAATAAATGTTACAATATGACGACAAATGTTAAATATATACAGTATGGTGACACAAACTAACTGGCTACAAATCGGAGGAGTTGACGGATCTGAAGGGAGCCTCGGGCTGCGCGTTCCAAAGGCTAGCTGAGGCATCTTCCACCACGCCGATCACTAAGTCTTTAATACAAAATGGTGGTAGTGACTTACTGGCAACAAATCAGAGGAGTTGGCGTATCGGAATGCAGCCACGGGCTGCGCGCTCCAGCCGCTGGGAGCCGAGGGGTCTTCCACTACGCCAATCACTGAGAAATTGCCTTCCGCATCCCCTGCACTGTCCATTATCACCTAGAGGGGGAATAGAGACTTTAATAAATCAATACTTAATAGAAACTAGCGTTTCTGAGCCCTATATACCGCAAGAAGAACAAACCTTAAGAAGTACCTACGAACAGCTGTCTGCTTCGGGTTGAAAGATGTGTTAATCAAATAAAATTAATATATTTACTTAAAATATTATTTTTTACTGCATATAAAAGGTATAATAATAATAATAATAATATAGCCTTTATTCAGATCAGTACAACTTTGGACTAAATACATAGAATATTGACAAAAATTGCTTAGCCTAGTCCAGTATTTGTTTTTTACTAGTTTTTTGCATATCTGTTTGCCAATCGGCAAAGGCCTCCTCCAACCTTTTCCATTCGATTCTATCCTTGGCTACTCTACTCCATGTCGCGCCAGCCACTTGTCTTATGTCGTCATCCCATCTTTTATGTGGTCTACCTCTTCTTCTCTTCCCTTCTCTAGGGTACCACTGTGTCACCAGTTTGCTCCATTTGTCCTTTCCTCTACTCATATGCCCTGCCCATCGCCATTTAAGCGTTCTGATTTTATATGTTGTATCTTGCACCTTTGTTTTGTTTCTTATACTATATTTTTTTAATCTGTCCGACTTCCTAACACTCAACATACTCCTTTCCATAGCGCGTTGACATGTCTCAAGTTTATTTAATGTATTTTGTGTTAGCGCCCATGTTTGACTGCCGTACGTCAGAACTGGTAGTATACAAGTATTAAAAACTTTGCTTTTTATATTTGTGTGAAGCTTTTTATCTTTCATTACTTCTTTCAAACTCCAGTATCTCTTCCAGCCATTTGTTATTCTTCTTTCTACTTCTTTTCGTACAGAGTCATGTTGTGCCATTATCTGTCCTAGATATATATATTCATCCGTGTAGTCAATTGGTGTGTCTCTTATCTTTATCATGGTAGCTGTCCCATTTGTCATTAGTTTTGTTTTTTCTGGATTCAATTTCAAGCCCACTTTCTCGCTTTCTATCGTCAATTCGTTAATCATTCTAGTCAAGCCTTCTGATGTCTCAGCAAATAGTACTAGATCGTCAGCGAATCTCAAATGTGTTAGTGGGACACCGTCTACGTTGATTCCGAAATTTTCCCAATTTAAACGCCTAAATATTGATTCAAGTACCGCGGAGAATAGCTTTGGAGAGAGGGGGTCCCCTTGTCTGACACCTCTTGCTACTCTAAACGGCTTACCTTTCTTTTCTAGTTGTATTCTCGCGGTACTGTCTTTGTATACATTTCTTATTAAACTAATGTATTTTTGTTCAATTCCCTGTTCTTTAAGGCTCTCCCATATTTTTTCGTGAAACAGGGAATCGAATGCTTTACTATAATCAACGAATGCCATGTAATATATACGCTGATATTCGTAAAACTTCTCTAAAACTTGGCGTACTACGTGTATATGGTCGATTACTGAGTAGTCCTTACGGAATCCTGCCTGTTCAATAGGCTGCTGTTCATCGAGTTTCATTTCAATCCGTTTTAGAAGAATCTTAGCAAATATCTTGTATATGTTGGACATAAGGCTTATAGGGCGGTAATTTCCGATATCCCGTTTGTCACCTTTCTTATATAACAAGATAATAATGGATTCTGTCCATTGCTTTGGAATAATTTCAGTGTTCATGATTTCGTTGAACATTTTTGTGAGGACAGGTGCCATTAGTTCCTTATTATCTTTCAAGATTTCGTTATATATACCATCAGGTCCTGGTGTTTTATCTTTCCTTTGACTATCGATGGCTTTTTCTACTTCGTCTTTAAGAATGTTGAGTGTATCTGAAATATCATCAATTTCGTCATTGTTTTGGTCCTGGGGACTGTTGTAGTCGTATAGTTCTCTGTAATAAGCTGTGGCGATTTCTAATATGCTCATTCTATTGTAATTAAAATTTTCGCGGTCATCTCTCAATTTTACGATCCAGTCCTTTGTTTGGTTTAACTCCTTGAAGGATTTTTTGACACCTCCCGTTTTCATTATATATCTTTCCAAAGTTTCCATTCTACTGTCGTGTCTATCCGCTCTTGTGCTTTCTTTGATTTTTTTACTTATTTCCGCTAGATGTCTTCTCCTGTCCTTAGCATCCCTTGTGTCTATTAAATTGTTTCTTTCTTCCAGCAATTTTAAAGTTTTAGTTGTTAGCCACTCCTTTGGTATCGTTCTAATATTAGTATGGATGAAGTTTGTTGCAGTTTTAATATTGTTTTCAATCCAGTTATACTTTCCCTGTGTGCTTAGTCCCTGTGTGTTTTCTTCGAAATCTGTAAATTTGTCTCTTAAGGAGGTTGATATTTGTTCCCTTTGGTACTTGCTCAGTTTAACATATCCTGGCTCTTGTCTTGGTCTACGTTTCTTTGGTTCAGTTGCCTTAAGTTCGGCTCTGATAAGTCTATGATTTGTATTGAAATTAAATTTGTTGATAACATCAAAATTAATAAAATAGTCGGTTCTATTGGTCATTATGAAATCAATTTCATTCCTTGTTTTCCCGTCTGGTGAGATCCAGGTCCACATTTTCTTTTTATTTTTCTTGAATTTAGAATTTAAAATAGTTAGGTTGTTTTCTAATACGAAGTTTATTATTTTTTCTCCGTTTCTACTTCTAGTCTTACTGGTTAATGTGTATGGACCTAATGCTTTGTTTTCTCCCAGGCGCCGTTCTCCAATTTGACCATTGAAATCTCCCATGACTATTAAATTTTTGTAAGCGTGTTCTTCGATCATTTTATTCAGGTCAAGATAGAATTTGTCTATTGCTTCAATATCTGACTGTTCTGTAGGCGAATATATTTGTAGAATGGACCATGGATCTTTATACCCTGGCAGTTTGATATTCAGAATTGCTATGCGTTCTGAAATTCCAATAAATCCTTCTATATTGTTTTCGAGGTATTTTTTGACAATAAAACCAACCCCATGACGTCCCGGGGTGGTTCCCATATAGTACAATAGGAATTCTGGATGGGAGACAATTTGTTCGCCCATTCGTCTTACTTCGCTTAGACCCACAATGTCCCATTTTATTTGTTTTAATGCATGTGTTAGTTCTTTTAGATTCTCTTCGTTTTTCAATGTGAGTACATTAAGTGCTGCGATATAAATCCTATTATCTTTAATTGTGTTTTCCTGTATTGTTGGAGGGTTGTGGTCTCCTTCCCCCACGAGGACCAGTCGGCTTGGGGGAGATAATAGTTTGTGTAATCGTATGTTTTCTATGGTTTTTTGGTTTTTCGTTGGTTAAAGAACTTGATCGAGGTCTCATTATATCGAAAGCGTTGCGTCTGTTACTTTTCATCGAACCTAGCATTAGTTGCTTTCGAGGTTGAGTTCCAGATGGTGACTGAGGTGAAGCAGTTGCTTCTCTCTTCCTTTTGTCATTGATGGGATCTTTGACTATCAATTTGTCATATTTCAAATAAGCTATTTTTCCTTTCTTTCTTTCCTCTAGTACTTGTGGTTGTAGTGCTTTCCTCTTTTCCAAAACTTCTTTCGAATAATCCTCAGATATGTAAATGTTCTTAAAACTCTTTTTGTTTTTCATGATGTCATTCTTCTTCCACCCGTTTGTAAAAGAGCACAGTACGGGTCTCGGTTTATTCTCGACTTTATTTCTTCCCAAGCGGTACAACTTGTTCACTTCGCTTTCTTCTATATTTATATTTAAGTCTCCTTTTATCTTCTCTTTGATGCTGAGAAACAATTCTGATGAAGATTTTTCAGTCTCTTCTAGCCCAAAAATAATAATGTTATTGCTCTTTTTATCTCGTTTCAAATATTCCACCTCTTTTTCAAGATTGTTAATTTTCTGTTTCAATTTTTCATTTTCTTCGATAATAGAGCCCAACCTCTCATCCATCCGATCCATAATACTCCCTGTCTGTTTTTGCATCTCTAACTTCATTTTGTCGAAAAGCATTTGAAATTGTTCTTCCATATTGTTATTTGAAATTACGTCAAACGAAACGTTAAATGATATAGGCAAAAAGTATTCTGTTTGTACTTGCAACACTGAAGTCTACGCCAACGTCTTTGACTGACAGCTCGACTGTCAGTTAGTTTTTTGCTGATTGTCAAAAGTTTAAACTGACACTTTAATGAACAAAATTCTAACCTCTAATAATGTTGTGAATTTTGTGCTTCAGTTTGCTGTGTAAATCCTGGCAATTATTGAAGGATTATTTGTTTATTCACTTCCAAGGCACTAATGATGTTGTTTAAATCAGTGATGGTGTATAAGTTAACGTTCTATATATTTTTTAACTCGCGATTTATGACGGACAAAGTGACAGTGTTGTTTATATTTCGGAGACCGGAAACGGAAAAACATGTCTTAACGGTGTATTAACGGTTACGTACCTTTTATATATTTTTCCGCATATAAAAGGTACGTAACCGTTAATACACCGTTAAGACATGTGTTTGCGCGAGTTCTCATAAATGACATTCAAGCATTGTGTAAATTTAATTTGGTACTTATAGCTAGTCTTATAAGGCTCATAGTTGGCGAGCGCCCTGCGACACGGGTTGTACCTTACCACCCGTACAAATTATTAACCCCTGTGGGCCTGACATTCAAACCTTCTTTGAGGCCCGCGGCTACCCGGGTAGCGACGGAGCTATAATGACAGCTGTCATTATTTGCCTGACGGTTGCCAGGGGACCCCTCGGGGCTGTGAAACTTTAATTTAAAACGCAAGACAATTGACACGCAGTACCATTCCCGCATTCGCCGTGATTAGATCACCTCATAACGCCGCATACGCAAAACCGCTATAATCCTTCCGCATCATCACTAGTTCTTCAAGAAGTGTACTGTACCGTGTGATCTTCAACCAACCAGCTCAGCAAACAAGGTAAGATTAGACTATAAGCTGCTAATTGAATTACACAGTGTAGTCATTTTTGTAAGAACAATAAAAATTCGCCGCACCCCCCACGTATAGGTACAACACGTGCCTATACAACATGTACGTACATTTAATTGTTCTGCCCTGACTTATTCCTTGGAGGTTTTCCAAGAATTTTCATCTGCTAGTTAATTAATTCCTTTCATTTCTTGGAAATGTTTTCTTTGTAAACAATCGCCTTAAGACATTTTGCATCGAAGTGAAGGCGAAGACTAGGCGAGACTAAATTATTCTTAAATCAAAACATAGAAGACGTAAATGTAGGAATCGATTATAATAAACTATAGTTGAGCCACTGAAAGGAAAGAAAACAAATGAATCATTCTTGAAAAACTGACTCATTAACACAGAGGTCCTAAGCTGCTGGAATGGCGATCCAGCACCGGAAAGTGCAGAGTTGGTCGGCTCTTGGTGGACCGTTGACATCAAGCAGATTACATGGTGGCTGAAGGGCGAGGTGTTTAGAAGTCCTTACATGATGATGATGATTTCTTACGACTCTACAACTGCAAAGTGTAATTAGACCACATCCCTGCAACGATCTGTAAGTGGTCGGTCGTAGGTCGTGGCAACTTTACGAGAGTGGCACCATCGGTGAGTGGCTGCAAAGTGGCTGCTGGTACACAACATCACTGCGTCGAACTTTTCCAATACAAACTGTTAACTTACATCAAATCCCTGTAAAGATCTGTAGGTGGTCGGTCGTAGGTCGTGGCAACTTTACGAGAGTGGCACCATCGGTGAGCGGCTGCACACTGGCTGCTGGTACACAGCATCACTGCGTCGAACTTTTCCAATACAAACTGTTAACTTACATCAAATCCCTGTAAAGATCTGTAGGTGGTCGGTCGTAGGTCGTGGCAACTTTACGAGAGTGGCACCATCGGTGAGCGGCTACACACTGGCTGCTGGTACACAGCATCACTGCGTCGAACTTTTCCAATACAAACTGTTAACTTACATCAAATCCCTGTAAAGATCTGTAGGTGGTCGGTCGTAGGTCGTGGCAACTTTACGAGAGTGGCACCATCGGTGAGCGGCTGCACACTGGCTGCTGGTACACAGCATCACTGCGTCGAACTTTTCCAATACAAACTGTTAACTTACATCAAATCCCTGTAAAGATCTGTAGGTGGTCGGTCGCAGCAGCTTGATAAGCGTGGCACCATCTGTCAGCGGCAGGTTGTGTTGAATCGCAGCGGTGGCAGCGCGCGCCCACAGCGTCACCGCGTCGAAGAGGTGAGCTGCTTCTATGGGCACCTAGAGGGAAAAATACCTTATTTTTGGCAAAATTCGTATCATCAGGCTAAGTGGCAAAGCTAGGTTTTAGTTTCTGGAAAATTTAATTTCTAAAAAAACCCAATGCAGATCTTGGAGTAGCCCTATTCCTGGTTAGCTATGCCCGTGATCTAAAAGATCAAGTAATCTAAAACAGCCCAGCTGGCAATAGAACCCAGGACCTTCGTCTTATAAATCCAATATGCATTCTACTCAAATTCAAGAAGAAATTTTATGCATATAATTAAATAAAAAAAATCCGCTAGTTTTAATATAAAGTTTAGTTTTATTGCTTTTTGTTATAAACTCATTAAGAGGTTAGACAAATTGAAATAAAAATTAAATAATATTAGTAACAATGTTGGAATTTTCCTTTTTACCTTAATAAAATTGTAACAATTCTTTCATTTCAACGCACTTGAAAGCTTTAGAAAGGTTATTTCGAGTATAAAGTTGAGCCAATTATAAATAAAATAAAAGAGTACAGGGAAAAATTGCGTTTCAAAAATACTTAAATTTAAAATTTCTCTCTTTTACAAACGTTTTTAGAAAATACGCACTTGTATAAATATATACGTTTAATTTTTTAAGAAGTGGGTATAGCAAGCTATTCTTACAAGATACATTTATGCCATCAAGGACTTTTTGTAATCCTAACATGAAAGAACAATCCTACTTTGCTTTCTTATATCTTAAAGAGCAACGTCTCTCAGGCGATGTGACAATCCAACTTCCAAGACGAGATACATTTATGCCATCAAGGACTTTTTGTAATCCTAACATGAAAGAACAATCCTACTTTGCTTTCTTATATCTTAAAGAGCAACGTCTCTCAGGCGATGTGACAATCCAACTTCCAAGACGAGATACATTTATGCCATCAAGGACTTTTTGTAATCCTAACATGAAAGAACAATCCTACTTTGCTTTCTTATATCTTAAAGAGCAACGTCTCTCAGGCGATGTGACAATCCAACTTCCAAGACGAGATACATTTATGCCATCAAGGACTTTTTGTAATCCTAACATGAAAGAACAATCCTACTTTGCTTTCTTATATCTTAAAGAGCAACGTCTCTCAGGCGATGTGACAATCCAACTTCCAAGACGAGATACATTTATGCCATCAAGGACTTTTTGTAATCCTAACATGAAAGAACAATCCTACTTTGCTTTCTTATATCTTAAAGAGCAACGTCTCTCAGGCGATGTGACAATCCAACTTCCAAGACGTACCACCAAGCGCGTAGTGTTCCGGTACGATGTCACGCAGGAACTTATTATTCGGTGAGATTGCACTCAAGGTCTTGTAGTCAACAAAAAAAAGCGTAGGTGCGTAATTAATGTACTCGTTTTCGTACTGCTAAGTATATTTACCCAAAACGAAAGCTCTGTGCAGTCTGCATGCTAGCAAGGTTAATAAAACCTTGTAATCATTGAAAGAGATTGAATCCGATTCCATTTGCATTACCTGACCTTGTAGTAGAATTGGTTAGATAACACCCGAATTGTTTTCGGAGGTTGCAAAGCCCTAATCAAATCACACGTGGCCGTGCATCCGCTAAGACAAACTGTAAAACCATCGAATATACAGGCTTACGGGGATTTGAATGATAATTGTTTCAAAATTTGAGTATAATGCCGGTTTGATTCAAATTTGATCCAAGCAGGATCAAGGTCGAGTTATTCATTTAATATCGATTGATATAAGGCTTGTCACGCACTGTGCTTAAGGGCACATGGTCAATCGTAGATCTGATAACGCAACAGTAAACATAGATATTGTACAAACGCACGTAGACTTTGTCGCAACGGTATTCGCGGTGGACTTATGTTAACTAACAACCAGAAGGAAATAAAACTTAAAACACCGAAAGATAAACAATTGATTTACAAACACATTAAGTATGATCAAAATGAAACACTCTTACAGAAATCACTCAACATAACGCGCACAGATTCTTACACTAGTTAAGCAGCATGACTGCATATAACTCGGACACTAAGGTGAATAATGTCAATTTTCCATTTGGGCACCTCTTATAGCCTACACCGAACCATTTTTGTTCGACGACTACAGTCTTTAGTTTATGCTTGCCACGGGGTACCACAACACAGCAAATATGACCACTCTTGTCTATAGTCTTTTCTTTTGTTTTGTTCTTTAGTTCTGGCGGCTAGGTTTTTATTTACAGTTAAACATGTACATTGAATTAAATATTTACAATTAAATAAATAAAAAAGTAAAAGCTTAAACACTACAATATCCTAAACTATATATAATATATTAAACAATAAAAATAAAAAAACAGTAAAAAAACTTAGGCGTCATAATATTCCTCCGAATCGGTGTCGAGCGGTAAAGTGCCCAGAAGGCTGGCAGCATTGCCACGTTGAATGGCAATGCTGATCCTCTGTCCTAAAAAGAGACCAGCCTTCTGGTCACGGGAGGCGTCGATTAAACGCTTTGAGATTTCTCTATAAAAAAAGCGAGTACTCGGACCCCACGGTCCCAGCGTTTCAACTCCAAACGGCTCAAATACATAATCACCGACGAGGTTACTGTACTTGCGCCGTTTGAGAGTCTCCGCTGATGCAGCAGCAGCGCCCGCACAGCCCATCGTGCTAGGAAGATGTGAAGGCGCAAGGGTGTCCACGCAAGTTGCGTCCCACACCAAAGGCCTTCCCATCTTCCATGGCATCAATGACATGCCGTCTGGTCTCTTGCCATCGTCGCGCGCCAAGCCGTTCGGTTCTATAACAGCTGGCACGCCGGCGTTGACAAGGGCACGACGTATGATGTCATTGAGGCTAGCGTGGCGGGCTATGCGACCAGCGCTCCTACTACAAGAAAGACCGTGGTGTCCGAGTTTATCGACTGCCCCTCCACAGACACACCGATGCGGAGAAACACTAGGAGCACCTAAGCGAAGACAGGTGGCAATACGGAAGGTGGTGTCGTCCAGCAAGGTACCAATGCTAGGCGAAGGAATGGCTTGTAACCAAAGACCTGATTCCCACTCTCCCACAGCCAGCAAACGGGCACGCTCTGCGGCATTGGCGGAGGAACTAATTAGTTTCTCTCTAACCAGTTCGCAGAGGGGCTCATCCCACTGTCTCTGGGAAAATGAAACTTTTGGTATGTTAGCACTTGGACAAGCAATTTTCCAAGCATTTATGGCCTCGGTCTTATACGCCACTTCAAAATTAACCAGTGTAGCAGATAAAATTTTCCTGGTTAATTCCTCCGTGGCGTGGACCGAGGACAAGAACGCTGGTAAACTAATGTTAGAAATTTTGCGAATGCCGAGTCCACCCAGGCGAACTGGTAAGGTCGCCTGTAGCCACACTCGATCATTCAAAGCCACATTTAAGATTTTACAAAGAGAATTTTGCATAATTTTGTCCATTGGTTCCAAAACAGATAGGTTTTTCCAAAAATGTGATGATCTAAGACAATGAGTAAATTTGGGTACGAAAAGGCAGTGCCGAATAATAGTGAAAGCTGATTGTATGCTAATTTCAAGTAATCTGTCTGAAACTTCACAGAAATTTTGAATCTTTTCTTCTATAAAGGAAACAAAACCGTTTTAAAAATTGGTGAACCAAGGAGGCGCAGAGACGATTTGTTTAATATTGTAATATTGGGTGCCAGGATGTTGAATTTTGATATAGCCGAAAGTTGATCAATCTTGTCACTAAAAAATACTTCACATTTATCAGAATTTAGTTCTAGGCCAATTGATTTAAATTCAGTTTTTAAGAAATTTAAATCTTGAAGAATCGTCTCTATATCGCCTCCTAAGGTTCCGTCGTCTAAATACCACATATTTAATTTTGAATTTAATTTTCGAATAATAGGATGAATTGCCAGGCTGAAAATAACTGGTCCAAGGGGGTCACCTTGCTGACATTGATTAAGATAGGCGGCTAGGTTGATTAAGATTTTCGCAGATTTTCTGCTTACTTAGAGGCTTCACCCTGCCGATAAAGACCGTTCTGGTACGATGTCGTGTAGAAACCGAAAAAGGGTGTGGATTTGATCCTACTCCTAACGAGTTAGCCCGCTTCCGTCTTAAAATATATCTCGCTTATTATCAGATATGATGGTAGTCAAATGCTAACTAGTAAAAAAATCCAGCCTTTTTTTTGTAAACACGCATTTGAAATAGCTAAGCCTGAGGTTTTGTCAGACTTAGCTGTTACAAATGCGTTACAGTTAAATGCGAGCGAAATAGGAATAGCTGAAAACTGAATACAAGCACGTACAGCGGTTTGCATTTTAATTTTAAAGCAACCCGGGACTACTGACAGTAGCTTGTTGTAATAGCTTTGGCTTGCAGGTTAAAAAAATATATAGAAGACGTAAACAACGCCTCCGTCAAAGGTACTGATTGAGGTTCCGGGTTCGAGTTCGAGAGGCTAAGGGAATAATACTGAGTTTTTTTTCTTCTAATAAATGTACAGAAAATTCCCGGACTTGAGAAGTTTGTGGTAACTGTAATACACCCACGTGCTTCGCAGAGCACGTAAACATGTAATAAGAATCAACCAGTAAGTCCAACAACCGGCATTGGAGCAGCATAGTAGGCCTAAGCTCAACATCCCTTCTCCTATACAGAGGGAGGCCTGCCCCAGTAGTGAGCCGTTAATAAGCTAATGATGACTACGAAAACATTTAAAAAGACTCTTGACGTTTTTTTCGTCGGTTAAAAAGACAAAAAAATAACTTACTAAAATGAAATTATCCCGATAAGATTTACAAAATTTAAAATATGTTTATTTCAAGTAGGGTAAGTTTAAAATCACTTTTGAAACATCATGCTAGTAAATCTACCACTAGCTCGGAAGGCAGGTTCTGCTGAGAAGAACTGACTAACAACAACAAAAGCAAAACCTCAGCAGTTGCTATTTTAAAGATAAGTTATTTCAATCCACAATAGCTTATTAATAAATGGCGTTACTAATAAATTTTCTTCAATTTTACAGCCATACGCTATAAATAGTGTAAGCTTGTTAGTCTCGTTAAGCCTAGTGTAAAAAACAGTGCTTGTTTGCACCGGACACTCCTGTAACGAAGGCTATTGCATTGAAATATTACTGGCCTTGACTTTGCGAGCGAAAATACCTATAGATTGATAACTGGTAACAGCTTATTTTTATTTTGCAGCTCGGGTTCTTTTAATTTTAAGCTATAGTTTTTTCAACTTTTTTATAGTTGATCAATCAATTGAATCACACTTGAAAAACTGACATCAATTTTGCTTAGTGACATAAGGGCAGAGACAATACTTTTCAACGAACCGGTAAGCCGGAAGATTGTACTGTAACAGACTTTGTAATATTAAATTTTTAAATGTACCAAAGTTGGGAATACGGTCTAAGAAATTCTCAATAGCAGTGCGTTATTAGATGAAGTGCACTTGACGTCAGCCTCGCTCATTATCATTACCATTAAATCATAGCAAATTAGCAACCCGTATTAAAGGAGCGAGTTGAGACTAAGCTTAAAATCCTCTTCAATATTAATTGAGTTTCCTGACAATGCAAACGGCCAAATAATAGGCTGATAACAATTCCAAAATAAGGACATATACATATAATACATATATGTCTATAGTTCGATTTAGTTAACTTACCGAAGTATCGTCAAATATCTTGTGATAGTTGGGCACGCAGAATGGTGGGGCTGCAGATAGCTTCCGTATCATCTGGCAGAGAGTCCTGCAACATACCATATTCGTTAGATTATTCAGACCTTTGAACTATTAGTAGAGTGTGGTGTCAGCTGAAAATTTGTCTTAACCGAATAATAGATACGATCGAATAGATACATGAAATGGATGGAAAATAGATCGACGTCCACTGCAGAATGTAGGTACGCCTCTTTTAAGGTCTTCTAAGCGATACAATCTTAAACCACCTAGCATCTAGTGACTTCCAGGATCCCACTTGATGTTACTGACTTAGTGTGTCGCAATTCCAGTACCTAAACCTCCATAGGCTTTTGATACGATGTGCCACAGATATTGCCTTTGCAAATCTGCCTTGCGTTTTATCTAGGCTGACGTTACACATTGCTGACTTGACGGACATATCAAAGAACAGCTCAAACGCCGTAACATATAGCGCATGTGTTTATTCTACGCAATCACAGCCCGTTAGGTCAGATTTTTTAATAATTAATAAAGTACCGCTAAAAATATATCATTGTATGCAAATCCTTTATTTTGAAGAAAATGATATTCTGAATGAAGACGCGGATAGTCTTTGAAATAAAATTATTAATTGCAATAATAAACTTTAATACCTCGTGTAAAGGTAAATCGTGAATTTATGACTACGGTTATCGAAGATTTGATTATAAAATACGAGCATAATAAAATTTATAAGATATCTCTCTATAAAAAAGTTCAATTTAAAGGGCAAGGTATTGGAAAATCTTGCTTAATAAAAAGGATTATTACGAGTGCTCAGTGCTTAAACGAGATTGGAATTGGATTGCACTTATAAGATAATTTAATCGTAGTTTTTTTAGTTTTTAATCAAAGTTTAAATTAATTTATAAGATTTGACGATGGTATACAATTCTGATTTTTACCTACGATGGTATGACGTGTTTAAGGTAAGAGGTTGCTTGTTTGTTTGCTCTCAAACCAATGTTCCCATATTATATTTCCAGAACGGTTAGTTCGAATTAGATGTGGTTTTCTGGTAATTAATACTCGTACTTTAATATTATAAATGCAAGAGTAACTCTCTGTTTGTTATTCAATCATGCCTAACTACTGAACCGATATATATAAAATTTGTTACAGACATAGTTTAGAGCCTGACACCTTTTTCTATATATGTATGATTTTTTCTGAACTATCACAAAACAGAATTTTTCGCAGACGGATTCGCTGGCGTCCGCAAGTGGGTGTATAGTTAATTGGTTACGGTTTTTGTATTTATTTAATGAGTTATATATGTTTTTTAGCAATAGTTTTTAAAATAAGAGATAGCTACGATATTAACTGACTGACTGACCGGGGTTATACAGTAAGCATTTTTACATTAAACTCGTAAACGGTTTTTAGTGCACGTTACAAAATGTTTAATTTCACAAGCAGAAGGAATGTATGGAAATCATCACGTGGCATATCGACTCGAATAGTCATTTTTATAGATTTTTAGTTTTCTATAGCGTTTACGGTCGTAGAAAGTAAATATGGGTATAATCCCAGAAAGATTACAATGCCGGCATGCGTTGATAAGGTGACAATATACATAATATGGTAAATATTATATACATTCAGTCGAATTGTGCACAAATAAAATTATTAAAATGATATTTCAGGTATTAAGTCTTCAACGATCTCGTTCATAAATTCGGATAACGAAATGTATACTCGTCAGTTATTTGAAGTACAAAATCGCTTATTTCAAGTAGGTAGGTTCCAATTGGAAAAGTTAAGCCTCGCTATTTTCGTAACAAATTAATATTATTAAGCCTCGATTATTTTTAATAAGAAGTATATCAGTACCTAAAATCCTCCTAATTGGGTTCAGAGAAAGGAAAAATGTGTTGTTAATTATTTTTATACAAATCAACTTTCCGAAATTTCGCCCTTGGCAGATTAAATTGGGGTTCGAAGCAATTGTGAAAATTCAAAATAAAATATTTAATATAAAATGTAATAGATTACATAGCTCTATTCTAATTTTAGATTTTTCTAATGCAGTGTAGGCTTGAAGCATAGACTCGTTTTCGGCTTAAATTAAACTGATCTAAGTGGGATGAATTCGCACTCGTCAAATTGTATTTTTAGCAACATCATCCGAAGGGGTCAAAAGGCACAAGCAGCAAAAGAAAATTAATCAAAGTATCAACACATTTTTATTACAAAACTTCCTTAAATCTGTCAAAATGAAACAATCTTAATTAAGCCGCAAAACTGCGTATGCTAGAACTGGAATTGATAATGTCAGCACTTCAATAAACCGTTGCTTACAAAGACCAAAACTCTGCAGAGTAGTATTTTTTTTATGATTTCCATCTTTGGATTCTAGGCTTTTTGAGCACTATGTACAGTGCTGCTAACAGCATAATAATTTAAGACCAGTGAACTACTAACTTAACTAATTACTAACAAGCATTATAATCATACTCGCAAACCTATTCACAAGCAAAATGTATACAATACAATAATTACAGACCACACTGCCATTTTGCACAAAGTAAATATTATATTATTATCCATCCATCCATGGAAAGTAATTAATGACGACAAAAATTAATGCTAAAATGATGCGCAAAAAGCGAGATACGAAATTTTTTTTAGATGACAGATTTTTCGGACGCAAAAAATCTTAATCAATTAGGGGATGATATTTGCTTTTTTCCACACAGCTCTCTAATGTGAAAAGCTTTTATTCGAAGGATTTACGGAGGGTTTATATATAAATTCTATATCATATATAGGCAATGAAGGCCCTTTACGAATCGTAAAAATTCCGTTTTGTTTTCAGTATATAAATAATACTTTAATTTTGAAGTATCAAGTTGCTTGTAACAATTTTGTAAATATTGCGGGTCTTCATAATATTTATTTGTTCTAAAAGTTTTAGCTTAGTTTAGTACTTTAGCTGATATTTTTTATATTATCCTTACTTATTCAGATACTTTTATGCAAAATAAATATGTTGGTAACTATAATTTAAAGTTTTCCAAATCAAAAAAGGCGTTCCACACACACTGCCTCCGTCATAGGTTCGATCGCCAGCTGGCTCGACGCAAAAACGACGGGGTGTTATAAGTTTGACGTATCTGTGTAAATGTATGTGTATGTGTCTGTCTGTGGCATCGTAACTCCCAAACAGATGATCCGATTTTAATGCGGTTTTTTTTGTTTGAAAGGTATATCAGTCGAGAGTGTTCTTAGCTTACCGATTTCCTCCAAACAGGTGGAAATCGGTTCAGGTCTTCAAGCTAATCAGGTCGTTTGTTTAGTAAGTTTTTTAGTAAACCCATCGAGTTTAGGCTCGTTAAATTTGTCTTGACTGGTACTTTTAATGTTTCTAATTTGGGTCGCGGGTTTTTTTAAATTTTAATTTAATGTTTTCTTTTTCTGTCTGCGAGGTAAGCGGCTTCGCCAATGGCTAGTTACCACTTTATCGATAAAGACGTACCATCTAGCGATTTAGCGTTCCGATACGATGTCATGTAGAATCCGAAAAGGGTGTTTATTCATCCTACTCCTAACAAGTTAACCCGCTTCCATCTTTGATTGCATCATCACTCTACACCAGATATGAGTGCAGTGAATAAAAACTAATCTTGGTTTAAAAAGAACCTACAACAATTGAGCCACATTGTTCATCGCACAATATCACTTAGAACTAAGCTCCCAATTATAAATGCCATTTTTCTATAATCCTTCACTTTGTAGCACGATTTTTCTACAAAGGTAAGCTTTGAGAAAACCTTGAACTTACTGAGAAACGTTCCCCTGTTTTTGACACGTGTTATGAAGTCTTTATTAGAAAATAATATTTAATATCTATATAAATAAATAAAATTCAAATTCATCGTCCATTCGTAACTTCAAATTAACAGTTTATCACTAAATGTATTTATATGGAAGTACATACGGTACTTACAAACCTTACCTAGCCTTACCTTTCCTCAAGAAACTCTGTTTCTCTGTTTTGCCTAATCTCTGAAACTACTTGTTAAGTTATCAAAAATTCTTTATGTCTGATAGCCCACATTCATGAGTAACGTTAAAAGTTAAAATACTATAAACTTACAAGTATAAAGGGTTGGTTGGATAAGACGGTGTCAACTTGAGCACTGCTCGAAACGCAAGCACGTCGCTACTGCTGTTCTGTATCAGATGATCTGAAACAAATAACAATATTACGTAAAGGAAGAAAAGTTGTAAGTAATAGCGATTACTTAGAAAACAGACGTGATATGAAAGTGAGATCGAAATACTACAAATCTTTATGATTTTGGTGATTATGTACTCAAAGGTTACAATTATTTATTAGAGAAACATCCTCTAGGTATTTCCTATTGTCAAATCTGTCACAGCTACTGCACTTGTCTATGCTCCTTGGTGACCCTGCAGTTTTTAGAAAGCGAAGATCCCCAAGCCAGCCAAGGTTTCTACTTCCAAGGACGTTACCTAGAACCCACAAACTTCTTTACCACGTAAAATAAATGTTCCTTAAACTTGGCTGGCACCGACTTCATAGATATGCTTAAGTAAATTAAAGAAACTAATTGACACAGTTATTTTTTACTTTTTAGTGCGTTTTGAGTCGGTTCTATTTTTTTTTCGTTAAAAAATTCCAAATCCATATGTCCGTTCGTTGTAAAATTCCGAATGAATATGGTCCTCGAAGATCGTAGTTTTATATATATATAGAGCGATCTATTTAAATTAGATCTAAAATTGAGTAGTACACTAAACAAAGCCTAGTAATCCTATAATGTATAAGTTAAGGCCGACATTTATTATGTTTTCATTATATAGAAACACCTGCTTCGTATCAATTTTCCCTCCCACCCCACTTTTCGTTGCTTTGAGTGTTTTGTGCCCTCTAGTGACTCGGCTCATAAATTATCTAAATCTGTTATAAATAACAAACTTGTTTCGTCTGGCTGCGGCTCGTTTTGTTGATGATTTAGCTTACGTATTCGGGTTAATGAGACGTTAAGAATGGTTTTCAACATTAGCATACTACAATTACGCATTTCGTTCATGTGCCTAATAATAATAATAATAAATTCAATTATGGACGAGGTTATCAAGACGAGAAACTACCGGAAACATATTATGAAAGATGGCACTCTAGACATATGTCGAGCGTGTCATAAACCTGGGGAATCCCTCAGACATATAGTTTCCGGGTGTTCTCATCTTGCTAATGGCGAATACTTGCACAGACATAATCAAGTAGCCAAGATAATCCACCAACAACTTGCTCTTCAGTATGGCCTTGTCGATTTTGAGGTGCCTTACTATAGGTACGACCCAGCGTCAGTTCTTGAAAATAGCAGTGCGTTGCTCTACTGGGATCGAACAATTATCACTGATAGGTATATTGTAGCCAATAGACCTGATATAGTGATAATTGATCGATTGACGCGCCGTGCAATGATTGTTGATATTACTGTTCCACATGACGATAATCTGGTGAAAGCTGAAAAGGAAAAAGTATCAAAATACTTGGACCTTGCTCATGAGATTACCGCCATGTGGAATGTTGATTCAACAATGATTGTTCCTATAGTCGTTTCAGTCAACAGTCATGTTAAATTATACACTACGGTTTTATTTCTTATTTGCGTCTCGGTGGACACGTCGCCAATGGTTATAAATCGGGCCAGACATGCTCACTGATAACTACACACTGCTTAAGAGATAAAATAAAAGCATTTCGTTAATTTTAATATTTTGCTACATAAAATCTTTTAACACCAAATCAAAGTTGATTCAAAGAAGCGTCGCTGTTATATATCTCGACACACTCTCCTGTCAGTACTTACCTGCGTGTGTTATGGCGGCGTCATTAGGGTCGTATATCTCGTCGTCGACTGCAACCACAGCGTACTCCCCTCCAGCTAACAACCCGCGCCGCTGCAGGGTGTTCACAAAGTCGACCAGTGCGATGTGCTCGCCGAGGAACACGTACACTGTTGACAATGTGAAACACTTTATTATCATCATAACTACCCCTTTGAATATTACTTATTACATTTAGTAAAAACAATTCTACTTGGTGGTAGCAATGATCATTGCTATAATACATATAAGCCCGAACGAGCGCTGTCGCAAAGAGCTATTTTTTATTTGAATACGATTCTTACTACTAAACATTAGAAAAGAAATAAGAAATTTCCTTATTTCTTTTCTAATGTTTAGTTTCAGTCAAAGTGTAATTTCCTTGAATAAATAAATTATATTATTGACTAAAGTAGTAGTAAGTACTAGTATAATACTACTATTACTACTACTAATGTATTAGTATAATACTAGGTTCAATATAAATAAAAAAAATTAAAGTAGATATTTATAAGAAAAATAAGCTATATAAATGTTCAGCCAAAGGCAGGGTGCACAACACACAGGCACTTATTCCCTACAAAAGCCTACGTTAAATAAATGAATTCGATTTAAATTTATATAGGTATAACAAACTTGCCAAGTCTTAATATTTCTACGACTTTCAACACAAAGGTCGGGTAGATACCCCCGCAAGAAACGTAGACAAAACAGCGATTAGAAATAAGCGTCTCCAAAACGTTTGTCAGATACATTTCGAACTTACAAATAGAGTCACTAAACTACAGAAAGTTATATATAGCCTGCGAGAATTTTTATAAAGAATAATATATTAGTATTTTACTTATAGTCCTGGGACGTTTCAGGTCATATTCAAATAGATACAAATTCGTTTATTTAAAATGAGATTTTAGGTTTTTAACCAACGAAAAAAAACAGGAGGTTCTCAATTCGACACGTATATTTTTTTATGTATGACCACGCATAACTTTTTACAGAGTTGTCCGGTTTTGATAATTCTTTTTTATTAGAAAGGGCACACTTCCAATATGGTCCCATAGTCATCATGTTAGGATCTGATGATGATACCCTGGAAAATTGAAGGAACTTTTCAAAGTTTATAGACACACGACGACCTCCGTGGCGCAGTGGTATGCGCGGTGGATATATATGACGGAGGTCCCGGGTTCGATTCCCGGCGAGGCAGATTGAGATTTTTCTTATATGTCTTGGTCTGGCTGGTGGGAGGCTTTCGCCGTGGCTAGTTACCACCCTACCGAAAAAGACGTATCGCCAAGCGATTTAGCGTTCCTGTACGATGTCGTGTAGAAACCGAAAGGGGTGTGGATTTTCGTCCCACTCCTAACAAGTTAGCCCGCTTCCATCTTAGACTGCATCATCACTTAACATCAGGTGTGATAGCAGTCAAGGGCCAACTTGTAGTCGATAAAAAAAAAACACTTGCAGCGATTTCGGTTTTTGTGTAAGTATCAGCAGCTTTTTGGCTACTAGTCTATACTAATATTATAAAGAGGAAAACTTTGTTTGTTTGTTTGTTTGTTTGTTTGTTTGGTTGTAATGAATAGGCTCAAAAACTACTGGACCGTTTTTAAAAATTCTTTCACCATTCGAAAGCTACATTATCCACGAGTAACATAGGCTAAATTTTATTTTGGAAAAAATTAGGGTTCCTTTAAATATTTGGGTTTTTCGGACACAAGGTGTAAAAAATCAACCAGAAAAGTTACTTATTTTGCGTACGCTGCGTAAACTATAAAAGATAGAACCATAAAATGTTCGAATTAATTGGAGATCTTACAAATATCTACAAAAAAGTCCGCGACACACTATACCTATCTATGTCGAGTGAGGCACAACAACTATTTTTTTATTTAAAAATCTTAATTTTTTTTTGGACTACATTTAAACGCATTTATTTTACTCATGCTATTAATCCTTATCAAAATAAATTATTTCATCACGAAGTACAGTTTATGTAGATAATATTTGGTATTTAAAAGATTAAAATTGGACGTTTGGTTTTGAAGTTATGGCGAAATTAAAATATTACTATTTCTGCGTTGCGAAGTGAGCGTCACCAAGGCGGGAGTGCGCGTGCGGGAGGGGAGTTTAGATCTATGTTATATATATGATGATGAATTAAGAATTCGATCTTTGTTCAAATATCTATTTAGTACACGGAAGAGTTTGTTCGTTTGTTTAAACGGGCTAATCTCTATCTGCGTGTCGGATTGTATAATTATTTTTGTTTATTCTGAAGGCTAGACTCAAGAGTGAAATATAACTATTTAATATCAATTTATACCCATCAGCTTGCCATAAATATATATTTTTAATGTTAATGTACTAAAATGTCATACAATGTTTAACAAAATGTAGACCTTTAGTACACGGGACGGGACGGAGAATATTGCTTCACGGGAAACTATAAAAAAATTAAATTGAGAGAGGGAGCGGGGAATGAGCACACTATATGTGCCTTTACACATTTTGTATGAAAGTCTATCTTTAAAATGAGAAGGGTACCCAAGAGGTTTTCACGCGGACGAAGTCGCGGGCGACTGCTAGTGTCGTATAAAATACTATGAGAGAATAGTACGAGTAGGTTACGTGTCGATAAATCACTATAAATGTTCCTTAAACTTGGCTGGCACCGACTTCATAGATATGCTTAAGTAAATTAAAGTCTCAATAATGTAAAGTCTTGGTAAGGTCAATAAGTGTATTGTTTTTATTTATACAATAAGTGTAGAATTATTATTATCATTATTCTTTATTTCCACTTTTACAAAGATTTGTTTTGTGGTGGTCCCTTGCGGGTAAAAGCCTCCTCCATGTTGTTGTGTCTAAAGCATAGAATAAAGCAGTTAAACTTTAATTCATTACTTTTCTAAAAGATAAAAACTGATGAGTTGCTTGCCAAAAAATTTCTTTATGATTTAATTTTCCACACATAGAAAGAATTTGCTTACAAACTATAAATGTCCCCAACCTTTGCGTAAGCTTTGAACAAGAGGTGTATGCATGCACAGTTCGCAATTAACGAATTGATTTTGTGGTACAAAATACTTCTCAGCCGCCATGACAGAATATATAATTGGACATATTGGAACCTCTGAACGTTCTTGAAGTTCAGCGCATGGAATATGTACCTATATTTGAATACGACTATCATAAATATTGACAAAGTCTTTCAAGTATTTAAAATTTTAGTTACGGAGAAACTATGTATTGTTAGTTCTCACTAGTTTCATGTACCTTTCTACGTGCTCGTAGGATAGTTAATAATTCTACGAACAATAAACGCTCTTGTGTATTTGCAACGGGAAATTCTCATCGAAGTTCGGTACGAGCTGTACGGTAATAGACTCAATAGATTGACGGCCGAGTGGCGCAGTGGGTAGTAACCCTGCTTCTGCGTCCAAGGCTGTGGGTTTGATCCCCACGTCTGGAAAATGTTTGTGTGATGAGTATGGATATTTTCCAGTGTCTGGGTGTTTATCTATATATTATAAGTGTTTATGTATAATATATTCATCAGTTATCATAGTACCCATAACACAAGCTACCTACGCTTACTTTAGAGCTATATAGCGATGTGTGTAAGTGTCCTATAATATTTATTTATTTATTTATAAAGATTAACAGTTATATGTTTCTCTCATTATAGTTAATGAAACATGCAAATAGTGGATCCATAATTTTAATGGTTACCAGTACTAAGAATCACTAAATTATGCATGCAAACAACATGTCAGACAGCATCATCATTATCAGCCTATTATCTGCCAGGGAATATGGCATGAAGCTTATACCCACCAAGAAGCACTAATGCGGGTAGGCGTTCGAATAGTCCAGCCCTGCGGTCACCAACCCGCCTACCCAGCGTGGTCACTATAGGGCATTTCTTTTTATGGGAGAAAGTCCAAAGCAACAGTCCCTATTCCCCGGCAGCTCCGCTATTCCTGGCTCTGGCAGCGGTCGTGGTAACGGCGGGGCAAGGGGTGTCAAGAATCTCCGGCAGAGATTCCGCTGCCAACTTCGGCGACTGGGGCTGGAGGGCTTAGGGTGCTAAATTTGATTATTAAACAATCTTGGCAGTGCTGTAATTATTTCCCGGTGAAGTTTCGTCAAGAATAACTAGTTCTAAAGAACTGCAGCCCGGGCGGTTTAAGTTTTTAAACTTTATCGTTCATCTCAACTTGCCCTATAAAACTTGAGTCCTGACCTATCACAAGCTTATTTCTATTGTGCACGACACAAGACCTAAGTAATAGCCTTTCTATTGTGTAGTATGTTGATATCTATAAAATATGAAGGTATCATATGGAATTGGGACGTTAGTTCAGTGGCTGGCCTATGAAGTTTTAGTTTATGTCCTAAGTCCTAGATCGTGCTACTGATCATTTAAAAATCAGTCAAAATCCTTAGCCTAGAGTTTAACAGGGTTACATCCTCGTGATGGGTTTGAAGAACACATCAAGCCGCCGGTTGACTATCTTTGACATTGGAAAGTGAACGTAACAAAATCAAACATTATAAATTAATGTCTATATTATTCCCGAGGTCCCCTACGGGCACTTGTGGGACAATACGCTCTTGCAAATATCTGTAAATTAGACAAAGTTTCTGTTCTCCTTAATTTTCTTCTTGATAATTGATTCTTTTTGTGACTTCGATTTATGAGGAATATTTTATAAAATAAAAAAGGTGGTGATCGGCGAGGCAGTTAAAACGGGAATGACATTAATATGACAGAAGATGGGGAAGAAATAAAAAATCAAGAAAGATTTCATGCCTTTATTGTCGCCGTACGGCGGCGGTACCACTTGTACAGCCGCACCTGAAGGTTTTGCTACTAGTCTACAATACCTTCGGAGGAAACACTTAAAAGAATCGGGATAGAACTTCACTCCAGGTAATTTCGTTGAATCTCAAATGATCACCCTAAGCCCACCAAACTGCATTTGAGCATTGGTGCGTAATGAGGCTACGTTCCATAATATCCTCTCATATAATAAAAGAGGTCTGGTACTGTAGCGGGCTGTTACAATAAGTTGACAATAAATTTATTGCAATAAAAATACACGAGTAAGTATACATATATAAGGATAGATGTACGCTTACTCGTAGCCCTAAACCACATGAAAGGGAAATAGAAAACAAGGATTACGGAATGGCACCCTAGAAATGGCAAATGTAACAAAGGAAGACAAATGAATCGTCGGCAGAATGATTTCAAAAAGATTGCCAGCTAAGAATGGAAAATGCCAAGGGTAAAAGAAAAGCTAAGATCCTTAGACTATAAGTTGTTGATGATAGAAATATAGCAATTGATAATAAAAAATCAACTGCACGCATCTGTCTTGTAGAATTTTTCAAATATCCACGTACCTACATACTTATTGAAAAAAGTTACAAACATAGCTAATATAATTTTTTTTTTTAAATAAATAGGACAAAATTGAGCTTGCGTTACAATCATATAAAATTCAATCAGTTAATAATATCGTGATATCTCTTGATAAAGATTTATTATTTAACTAGTTAAGATAGGCTTTGTGGTACTTTGAATAATTTATTCCGAAGTATAGTTTTTGTTAGTCTAGAACTTAGATATTGAATAAATAGACGTTATAATTCTACAAATGCAAAAATAAGGACGGCAATTTATTTTTCGTGTCACTAGCTGTGCTAACGATTTCTAGCTGCTAACATGCTTCTATGCTCGAAAATGAAGCGAGATTTTTCTTTATCCGCTAGAGTAAGTGTTGTTAGGTACCTATATTGATTATAGAGCAGGCATAGTGTCACGTCAATTCACACTTGATCGGGATGTCTAATGTCCTAAATTCTTGTAAGTAGTCTTTCCGCGTAGATTGAGAAGTTTGGCCTATTAGTGTATTAACTTATAACAAAACACATAGAGAGATAAACAAAAGACAAAAATACAAAATAAAATCAAGCCGTTAAAATAAAATGATGTCGTATAAAAATAATAAGCCTTATTGTGTATACGACTACGTCATTGGGCGTAATTTTTTTAGGAAAAAAGAATAATAACAGTAATTCAGTAGGAAACAGACAGGATTCCAGGAAGATGACTTTTTGTTTAAACTGACAGCTTCCTGATTATTTTAACTTTTCCGAACTGCTACACTGACACTTTTTTTTTTCGTGGGGAAATCCTCATGAATACCCACTTGCCAGGGGAGGCAACAGGTTATGTCGGACTCCTAACGACTAAAACCCCACGGTTGCTAAGCCGTGGGGTTTTAGTAAGTAAGTAGAGTAACTAACAAGGGTGACGAATTAGTGAAGTGTGAATAATTACCATATTTATTATTTTAAATTTTTCATTCAAAAAAGCATTCTGTCTACACATTTTAAATAAACTAAGAGCAAAGGTCACCGTCCGTCTTATCCTTTAGACTTTACAAAGTTATTACACATATTTATCTAGATATAGAACTTTCGTTCAATAGAGGACCAAAACCTTTTGTAACATATATCTCTTATTAGATATTATTTCTTCTAGATTTTTAATTACCACTGTTATCTAATGACCTTTTTAATGGCCATCTTATTTAACTAAAGACCATGAGATTCAGGATTCGAGGCCCGAGTTAGGTCAACAACAAAGTTATTGGGTTTTTCTTCCAATATATACAAGTAGTAAGTTGTTGGTATAGTTCCATGCATCGGAGAACATGTGAGGAAGTCAGTCATATATCATATCTTTCTAAAGTTTTGTAGGACTACCGTCCATCAAACTTTGAGAATCGAGGAAAAGAAGTGTATCTTTTTGCACGCAATATATTTTCATACTTAAAGCCGGCATAGCTAACGAGACGAAGCATTTTTTATTATACAGCTACTATGGAGTTTCAGACGTTGCAATAAATAATACAGCAATTTACGGGACCTGTGAAAAATTGAGCACCTAAATCAACGCAATCAAAAGATTTTTATGGCGCATTTTGTCATTCGCAGTAGATTTAAAGGTAAAAATGGAAATATGTTAAGTATGGTCAAACCAAAAATTTGCCGTAAAAAGCTAGATACTTTCGGCTTTTCTAAAAATATGACATACATTTAGACGCACACTATAGAATGCCTTTATTGTAATTGATATATTCAAAAGCAAGAAGCTATATTTTACAGTAAAACTATAGGAAACATCCTAAAACCGCTGTAATTCCAAATAATATTCTTGCGAAAGAATATTATTTGATAAACTGACCGCTGACCGACGTCCATCCCAAGTTTATTTGTTTTTATAGTGACCTAATTTTGGCGAATAAATTCAAAGCCCATTTTTTGTATCAGAAGTGGAATATTTTAGGTATAAAAATAATAAAATATCACTGGGTTTTCTTTCTTTTTGTTGTTTGTTGGTTTGGTTGAAAAGATTTACCACTATTCTTGGAAACATCAATAGATATCTTGTCGTACCTTTACCACTATAGAAAATAATAATGTTTAAAAAAGAAATTAGAAGAGGCAAACAGTATTCCATTTTGGGTTGACTCTTAGCAGAAAAACATTATTAAAATGTTGTAAAAATACATGAAACGACGTAAATTTCTACAAAACGATTTAAAAGAAATGCTTTGTGATCTGAAATTAAATGAGGGTTGAAACTTGAAACCTAACAAAAACTAACCTTTAAATCTAATTATAATGTGCTGAAAAAAACTAATTACATTTAGTCGTAATTATCTACTAAGGTAGGAGTAAAGGCTGACGAAGACCTTCAGTTTATATAACACTAGAGGACGGTATTCTCATTCCCGTCGGATAAAATGAGGCCTGTGTATTTCTGATATATAAACTATATTATTGTAAAGTTTCATCATAATCTATTCAGTAGTTTTTGTTCTTGCATACATACAAACTTTTGCCTTTATGAAATTAGTGTTAGCATTTTAAAATATTACAATTTGTTACCATAGACAATACTGTACGATATTGTCCATGGTAACGTAAGCTTGTGTCTGTCGACCGTGAGATGATTTCAGAGGACTAGATTCCAGGCCGTAAAATAAAATGTAAAATGGATATGTTAGAATAGTCGAATAGTGTATTTTACTGTTCTTTTGATTGTTACACAGTATGCATATTTTTAGTGTAATATTAATTATGGTAATTGAGTGGTTTTGTAATTCATGTAAAAAAAGCATGTGTCGAGTTTTTCTGGCCGCGTCTTTTCTCGTCACGGACTGCATTTTCCGACGCGGCGGTAGTTTACAAAAGAATAAACAATTTTTAAAACATCGGAATATTATTTCTACGCCCAAAGTTAATATTAGTAAGAATACCTAGCGAAATTATCTTCACAGAAGTCTAATTATCTAATATATAAAATTTCCCTGTCACACTGTTAGTTACCGTACTCCTCCGAAAGGGCTTTATCGATTTTTACCAAATTTTGTGCGCGAATTTAGCAGGTCTGAGAAACGGCTATCTAATTTCCACATAATTTTTTTTTTAAATTTTTAATGCAAAACAACGTTTGCCGGGTCAGCTAGTTATAATATAGTAATCAATTAACACAAACTTGATAAATAATTAAAAGAAGAATGCGCAACTATTGATTTAAATAAATGTAGTAAAATATCGAAGATACAATTACGAAACTAGGTTATTCTATTAATAACAATAGAAGTTAGCAATTTACGTACAGTAAGATCTAAATTTGACCTAAGGAGTCATGTTAAACTTGTGTAGTCCGAGCTCCAGAAGTTAGTCCCTACAGACTGGGGAAGTAATAGCTAGAATATTTCGTTTCCTAGTGTTTGTAATCTCGGAAACCTGACCCTTTGAAACCTTGTCTAGCTGACGTCTTACTAATGTAATTGAAACGGGCTGACACTCTCACAGGGATGCACTTTTACATGTAAAATGAAGCCTCAATAACTCCACGTTTAAAGGAAAGAAGTCGACGCTGAGAGGTCAAGGGTTAGGTAGGAGAAGTTCACATTTTTGGGAGAGCAATCCGATTTAAGATCATGTCGTGCCCTTACTTTGCGCATGCCGGTACATAGGAGTAAGTTCTATAAACATTCGTTTTCTGTGCATGCAATTCAGCTATGGAACGCTCTCCCACTGGACATACGACGGTCAAAATCACTGGACACTTTTAAAAAAGCTGTTAAGTCATACTATCTTAAGTGCGAGTAAGTACTTTTGATGACTTATTGGTTTGTATTTCCTGTGTGTCTTATTATGTATGTATTAGTTTATCTTATGATATTTATTTTAATGTTTATTGTGTTATTTATGTAATTTATTGTGTATTAGTGTGTAATTATTTGAATGTATGTATCTTATAAAATTACACCACCTGCAGCTTAGTACTGATATTTTCCTAAGCCCAAGGTCGCCTGGAAGAAATCGCTATTAAGCGATAAGGCCGCCTTTTGTACCTACTTCCTCCATAATATTGTTTCTGTATGTTTTTTTTATGTTATCTTATGTGGTGTGCAAATAAAGAATAAATAAATAAATAAATAAGGGTTCAATCTTCCTTTTACTCTTTGTGTGCCCTCTCGTATTACAAATTTACAAAAAATTAGAGAAAAATGGCACCTAATTTTAGACAAATTTTAAATCTATCTACAATCTAAAGAAGTACCTATCCTTAAATAAAAAAATATTGCGCAGCAGGAATAGCTGGCTGGTTAGTTAATAAATAAGATGATAGTTAAATACAAAATTTTCTTTTGCAACACATGCTTGTCATTTACATTGTGAATATTTACTTGTTTATGTTACCATCAAACAAAGTATCTATTCATCATGATCAGCCTATTAACGGCCCACTACAGGGCCAGGCCTCCCTCCTTATAGGATAAGGGACATGGAGCGTAGACCCACCACGCTGCCCAGTGCGGGTTGGCGGGCTTAGGGTGATAATGTTTGATTTGTTAACGATCACTACCAGATGTTGATGACAGTGACCGAGACCGACGGCTTAACGTGCTCTCCGAGGCACGGGGGAGTGACACCGCCAACTCCCCGACTCCGGGCTTGGAATGTACTGAGAATTTCATAGAAGACAAGAAAAAGTCAGAATTATTCCGTGACCCGAACCAGGATTCGAACCCAGGACCTTGTGATCGAAGCCAGATAGGCTAACCACTAAACCAACGAGGCAGTCTAGTATCTATTACTAGTAAATAAATAATAAATAGTCATGTTATTAATTATCTAAGGCATTTTTTACATTTTTAAAGCCAATTCATATTTATATGATCGTTAAATAATGGCGATGAATAAATTCATAAAGTAAAGCCTTAGCGATCCCTCCTACCGATCATATCCTATTTAGTGCTCCAATTTTTGGTAAAATCGAAACATGATCGGTGTTAAATCCCGCAAAGCTATCATTTCCACACGACGGCCCTTTATAAATTATTCCGAGGCAATATAAAAGATTGTCGATATTCCTACAGGAAGTAATTCTAACTTCAACGATAGCTCCTGACGTTAAGTTGAACTTTGAGTTCGGTAAACAGGTATATCCAACGTTATAACTGATGTTACACTCCTGTTAAATAAACTAGGGCGTTCTACTTATCTATCATTCATAGGTACATATCTGTAATTATGTATGTTATAAGTATACCTTCTAGCTGATGCCTTGAACTTCGTCTGTGTGAAATGAAGAGTTATAAATATTGTTTGATACCAGAATATAAAATAAATTCTTTTTTAAAAAAAAAGCTTATTTTCCGTCATTAGTGTTACCTAGAATCACTTCACTAATTTTTTTTTATTTTTATGGAATCATTTTTCCAAGAAACTATGTCATGGAATTCTCTCAAAGTTTAATGAAATGCAGGAAAAATCTGAATTCATTTTCCACCATAATGTTTAATTATATTAAAGCGCGCGAGGGAGCAGATTTTACCGAGAAGAGCTGACATCTAACACAACAGTTTTCAAAGAAAAATGTAATAATAACTTTTTTATAACTTTTCATCTATTTTGAGGTAAAGGGGAATATTGAACATAAAATTGTATTTTTTAATAAAAGTGTAAAAACCATTTGATATGAATCAAATGTGTTAACAATACAAAATGAAGATCAGTTCTTGCTAATTTAAAAAAAAATACTTTGTGTTTGATAGTTGTCCTAGACTGTAGGACCTACTTACCTCTAGTCTTGTCATAGGTGTCGTCAACAATCCTCTCCATATGTGAGATGTGCCTCGGTATGTAGTCTGCGAAGCGATGCTCGGCAGTTATCGTGAGTCCGTTGCTCTGGGACAGTTCCTGTAACAACATTGCCCATCAATAATCTATACCAGAGCTTTTGAGCGCTTGTCCGGAGAAGTACTACCGCAATTGTTATATCTGCCGCTATACAACACTTCCTAGTTACTTAGGTAGTGGCTAGTTACCACTCTGCCGCAATAACTTTGCTTCATGTGATTTAGCGTTTGCGTAGACACCGAAGGAGTGTGGATTACACCCTCATCATCATTTACCAACAGGTGTGATTGCAATAACATATTAATAAAATTGGAGTGTATGTTGGTAATATTGAAATAACCGTTTTTTACTACATCCATATGAATATTTATACGGTACATACACCAAAATAACATTTTTTACCATTTTTGTCCGTCTGTCTGTTTGTTCTGGGTAATCTCAGAAAGTACCTGTAGGGTTGTTAAAAAAATTTGTATATGATAGCCAAATACATGAGGAATGACATAGGCTAATTTGTATTAGCTGAAAATTCCCATAGAAAAGGTAACGCGCTAGTATTAATTAAAAAATAGCATTGCTGAAGGCGGAGGTTTACTAGTTAACAACTGGTTGATCATCTGTTTGTTCTGTCAACTATACCTTTCAAACAAATAATAATTGGTAAGAACTTCGTCATTTTATTACGCTATAATTTTATCAGTTCAAGTTCTTGACAGTATGGTAACTATAACACCTCCGAAAACTAAAGCCTGCCACGCAAGATTTAGCGTAAAACTTGTATATTTTCTATAAAAAATCGTAGGCCTATCAAATGGTAATTTGGCTTTGCAAGCAATGTGTTAATGTTTGATTTATTATCTTGAGATTACACATAGCGATATAAAACAATTAATTAACTGTATTTGACTGAATAATTTCCTAATAATTTCATATTTGAAAGTCAGTCGGATATTTCATTTTCAATATTGCTATGATTGAACATTTTCAATATTAATATGATTTGTATTGCAAAAAAAGTTATCAGTCTTAAAACGCGGAATAGAAAAACCGAAATAAAATATAAAAATATTTTATTTCAATTTTTTATTGTGGATTATTTATTATTTTCTCGGCTCATCGCAATAGAAGATTAAACAAAAACTCTAAAATTAAAATATCCTTCATTTAAAGAAGCCAATTTACATTTTTTTATTTACCTTGCGAATACTATCTTGAAGAACATTCTATATTAAACGTGAAAATAATGGCATAGCTTTCAAACGACTCCTTAAAGCAATTCAAAATCAAACAAACCTTCGCTTTCTATTTTTGCTTTATCACAATGTCGTTTAAGGCAAAGATCAAAGAACTATAAGTCTGTTCATAAAAAAGTCACACTTTCTTAAACATTTCCTTTTTTAGGGTTCCGTACCAAATAAGGAAAAAACGGAACCCTTATAGGATCACTTTGTTGTCCGTCCGTCTGTCTGTCAAGACCCTTTTTCTCAGAAACGCGTGAAAGTATCAAGCTAAAATTTATAACAAATACTTACTTAGATCTGCTGTCCCTTAGAGTCGTGAAAAAATCAAGCTTCTAGGCCAAGGCAATCAAAAGATACAGCAACCAATTTTCGACACGGTCGAGTAAATCAAAACCTAACGGGTAGTTCCTGTAAGCTTAGGATCTTGAAAATTCGTACGAAGTAACGCCATATTATAGTATAGATAATGGAAAAAAAAATCGAAAACTATATATTTTTTGCTGCAACGTATAATAATAACCCTTTTAATAATTTTAAGCTGAACCCCTTTTCTCATATAGGTAAAAGGTAAATTTATGTCAAATACTTGGGCCTATAAAAATTCCGCATATTTAACTACAACTAAGCAACTAAATCAAAACCTATCTTGAAATTTGGTGCGAAGTAATGTCATATAGCACAGATAGTGGAAAAATTACGAAATCTGTAAATTTTTAGTTACATCATGTAATAAACATATTTTTAATAATTTACACTTACTTAATTTAATTCAAATTCATATCAATGCTTGGCTCTATATTACCTTTAAACTGTAACAAAATCAAACTTCTAAGTCAACACAGTCAAAAAATACAGCATAAGCTGCATATTTAACTCTCTATTACTCGCAACTAGCCCTAGAATCTTGAAATTTCGCATGAAGCTGTGTTTAGGAATAATTCCGAAAACCTTAAAATTTACGGAACCCTCGGTGTGCAAGTCCGTCTCGCACTTGGCCAGTTTTTTTTCTAAACCATCAAACAAATTCTTTAGCAAAAATTCGAAATCGAGAGAAATTTTCACGTCTACAAGACAAGTAATGGATAATGTTACAACGAACTGGAATCCAAAATAAAAAAGAATATTATTACAAATCTGAAAAAGAAATTATAAAAAATATTTCCTTTGTTATGCCTCTGATATGATATACTTATTAAGGAAACAATTGTACCTAGCAACAGAATAAACGTTTAAAATCATATCTTATATTCTTTTTCCGTAATGTAGGTACGAGTACCAAGTGTTCAAATGTTTCAGCTGTTCAAATTAATATAAGTGTACAATATAATAATAATAATTTTGAGCATAATCAAGTAGCCAGATAACTAAATTGCTTTCTTGTTGATATTATTTCCAATATAAGTGGTAGCTAATATAATAATAATAAATTTTGGCTGGTTACTTCGTTTCAATAAGTCTATAGCGAAAAGCTTAAACCTCTTAAAAAGCTTTCGCTTAATTGTTGGATCAAGGTTGTAGGTTCCTCACTCTGGAGCCCTGACCACCAGTTGCTTGGACCCCCGGGCCCTGCAGAAGGCGGAATGAATTTTTTTATAAATTTTAATAGTTTTTTTTTTATAATTTTAGAAGCATTGTTAAAATTTTTTAAAATAAATGTAAATAAATAAATGAGTGTTAAATTATAATTTTGGCCGGCTACTTCAATAAGTGTACAAACAAGTGAACAAAGTCCTTAATTCAATGTTTAAATGTTTTATGTTATGTCTGGCACGTGGATAAGAATAAATGTTAATTTTTTTTACGCCTACACTGGTTTAGGGATTCTAACAATTATTACTCAATAAGTTAATTTGCTTAATGTACTAATTTTACTTTGCTTAACATTGCTTAACTTAGTCTGTTATAAGTTAACAAAGCAGTGGTTGATCAATCCAAGATTACTTAACTAGTTAACAAAGACGATGGCAAACTTTGTCCATCTTCAGGTTATGACTAAGGCAACACAGTTGTTGCCTTAATTTATCTTCTCGCCAGCATACCAAGGATAGAATTTGAATTTACTTTAATTATACAGCTATTGTTAACTCATTCCCACTGAAGATATAGACGAAGAAAGACTTTGTGCGCCGTCTTTATACTTTCCTTCTCCTCTTATCGATTTCCTCATTGATTAGAGTCGTGATTACCTCCGTCTTTGAACCTATTGTAAATGTGATGCCAATTTGCACTATCGTCTATTCTGCTCTCTGGATAACATCGTAGTCTATGGAGTCGAGTGTGCTGTGGATCTGATCAGACCAATGCTTGGAGCTGCAGCCACGCGGCCTTTTTGTTTCTACTTTGCCAGTAAATATTAGTAATTTGAGATTATCTACATGCTTCCTAGCAATGTGTACTCGAGGATTCGTTTCAAGCAGATGGTAAAAAGTCTTTTTTGATTTTGAGTTTAGCCAAAATAGATGCGTTAGTGCGATATGCTGTCCCTGGGATCTGGAGCATTTTTCACCAGCACCACATCTCAAAATGCTTTAGCTAACGAAATAATTGCTAACTAAAATAGCAAATAACTAACTTATAATTGTTTATAGGTTTAAAAATGGAGTACAAACTTACCTTAATAGCAACCATTTGTTGTTCAGCTGCTGTCAGTTCGTCACCCGCGACGATTGCGAACTTGGTCCACCCGTAGGCTTTGAGCAGCGCTACTACTGATTTGCTGACTTTGTGCGCGGGCGGTAGAGTGCGGGCGAATGTCGCGCCTAAGCCGCCTGCCTCCCTGCCTTGGGCTCCTGCACATTTCTGTTAAAACATTAAATTAATTTATATTAAAAATATTAAATAAACTTAATAGAGGGTTAGTTTTGCAATACCTATAGTCTCCTTCCAACTTTATTATTGCATTATGATTTGTAACCGAAGTACTGAAGTAATTCAAATTTGTGTCCAATAAAAAGTCTAGAAGTGGTTTTGTTCAGCTTCCAAGATTTGAAACACATTCTTCATTGTTATAACAATACGTATGTCTGAGTTGAAAGAAGTTCCTCGATAGATTTTCAAGACGATTTTATTCCTTAAAAGAAAAAATTCAAATCTTATCGTCTCGATGGCTGTCAGTCAAAACCCTATTCCTTAGAAACTTTCCGTTGGCCTAAAAATTTGTTTTTTGAATAATAAATAATTGAATGCGAACGGATAACAAATTAATCCTATAAGGATTGTTTTTTACAGAATCTATGTTGAAACTAGACCATCGATGACGAGTTCAGATCTTTATTTTGTAGGTTGGGTCTATCCACTGATATAGTTGACAAATGTCCACTTCGTGGTGTAATATTGTGTTTATTAACTATAAATCAGGGTCGATCTAACAAGCGTAGTTTTATTACGTACCCGATACGTCTTACGTGGGTAATTTCGCACACTTACGAGTGTGAACAGCCAATGTCTACATTCTTATACCTCCTACATCGAGTCAAGTTTATTTTGTTATCTTTTAGTTAGCTAGGCTAATATATTATTTTAGTGTAATTTTAAAGTACGAGTATGAAGGGAATATGTTTTAAATGAAGCGCGAAATCGTCCTTCAAGACTCCATTTACAAACAAATACAGTAGTAGGTACCTACTAACTACGAAATATGAAGAAGAATAAACATTATAAGAATATCATCATCATTATCAGCCAATTAACGGCCCACTACAAGGCCAGGCCTCCCTCCTTATAGGAGAGGGGATATGGAGCGTACACCCACCACGCTGCTCCAGTGCGGGTTTAGGGTGATAATGTTTCATTTATTAACGATCACGATCAGATGTTGATGATAGTGACCGGGACCAACGGCTTAACGTGCTCTCCGAGGCACGGGGGTGTAACACTACCAACTTCCAAACTCCGGGTTTGGAATGTACTGAACATTTCATAGAAGAATGAAAAAGCTCAGAATTATTCTATGACCGGACCCAGGAATCGAACCTAGGACCTCGTGATCGAAGCCACATAGGCTAACCACTAGACCAACGAGGCAGATAGGAATATATCTTTTAATAATTTTAGTTTAATAATAGTAATTGTTCAAGTGATCCAAATGTGAATTTTTATTGAAAATTTGAGAAATGCAAATATATTTTTTAGTTAGTTATTATAATTATTCTGTTTTATAAAATAATAAATAATTCTTTTTTACTCTTATACATTTTAATATCTGCTACCTTATTCATCGATGTATCTATAAATCAAATAAGTTATGTATGAAATTTGTCGCATTGTACGTAATGTGAAATCAGCCTTCCAAATAAAGTTTGATATCGATTGTATGTAAGGAGATTAATAGAATTGAAGAGTCTTGCTAGTGGAGCTAAACCAACGTCTAATCTGGGGTTTGGAAAAGGCTGTTTTAAAAAAAATTACTCACATGAGAAATAAGTGGAAGGTTCCATGCTGCAGCCAGCTTCGCCTCCGTGTGGCAGGTACCGTCGGGTCCGAAGAACGCCACCACGCCAAGATCTCGCATTTGGGTCATCACCCTGTGGTATAAAATACTATTATAATAAAAATGATCCTTCCAAGCAGCATCAACGCAGCATGGTGAGTCTCCGCTCCATATCTCCTCTACAACCAGGGCGGCCCTGTAGTGTGCCGTACTCCATCCATTTGACCGTAATTTGTAGATATTACACACACTAGTGTGTGAGAATATTCCTGGGATAAAAAGCACCTTGTTGCTATACCAGACTATAATATATCTCTGAGCCAAATGTCAACCAGATCTGTTCAGTTGTAGAGCCGTGATTGAGTAATAAACGTAGATACAACATTGAATCCGTTGCATAAGTACAAAATGTATAAAATAATAAATTTTCTTAAATGTGTTTTTATTTCGTTAAATTTTTCAATATTTTACACTACTCTTTATCAAAATCATCAAAATAGCTCTACCTCTTTGTCAATTTATTTTATAATTGTTGTAACTAACCCGTCTTTGTTATAAATTCTGGAATATTAATAAATACGCTGCGTTAATCAAACCGTGAACGTAATTAATACCTTATAGCTGAAACTCTATATTAAACAGTTTCTCAGAAAATTATAGTGTCACGATATTTATTCAATAGGAATATATATTCAAAGTGACGGAAATTTCTCCAACCAACTCATCGGATAATCTTCGAGGTATTCGATAGAGCATGAATATATTTCGAATACACAGTACCATTTGCAATAGGTTGAAATTTCATATCTCTTTATATAGAGCTCTAAAACAGTGTTAGTTCCCCATATTTAGGTTTACTCAAAAAAATGTGTATTTACGTCATTATTGGAATTATTGATTTGCTTGATCCACATTTGCAAAGCATCCTGCATAAGAACTTAAACGACTCTTTTTTACAATATAGCGAGAGCCAAATAAACGTAAGTACCGTAAGTAAGCACGGTAGGTAAATTTTTTTTTATCGACTACAAGTTGGCCCTTGACTGCTATCACACATGATGTTAAGTGATGATGCAGTCTAAGATGGGAGCGGGCAAACTTGTTAGGAGTGAGATGAAAATCCACACGCGTTTCGGTTTCTACACGACATCGTACCGGAACGCTGAATCGCTTGGCGATACGTCTTTTAAATATGAATTGTCTAACAATTATTATCAGTTTCCATATAAATAAGAAGCTGCTTCATCATCACGAGTCTTCCAAAATAAGTGATACTGCCTTCATTACTTCTTGAACTTTAGATAATCACACACATAGCATAAGCATTTTTTTAACTGGAGAAAAAAAAAATTAAAAAAAATGCTTACCGTAAAGACAGACTATCTTTATCCAACGGAAGGGTAGGGCGGGGTCGTCCTATGTCAGCAGATATGAATCGCAGCTTGAACCCGGGCAGCAGACTGGGGTCTCGGTTGATGGCTGCCACGGCCAAAGGGAGAGCTCCCAACACTGTCTGTAGATACATACAACTGATGAATTGAGCATAACTGAGTCCGACCCTTGACTCGTTTCTTACATTTTAAATTGTTATGTTACAAGTTCGTAAGCGACTGTTGACGACAGCAGCAGGGGACATATTGATGACAGGGTTTAGATTGTTCGGAAACTATGTCTGTTACCACGAACAGTATTTCATTTAGGGAGAGAGAGCGAACAAACTTACACTTTCCTCAACATTTGTAGTAATTTTTTTCGATTGGGATGTTTCCTTCCGTCGCAATTAATTTGAATAATAATTAAGTTAATTTATTTTGTTTTTTGTCTCATTGTGATTTTTTTCTAAATAAAATTTATTTCTTTCTTTCTTCAATTAAAAGTTTTAAGTTTAATTATGTTTAATTATTAGGACAATTGCAAACATCGCTATATAGCCTAAGTAAGCTTAGGTAGCTTGTGTTATGGCTACTATGATAACTGATGAATATTTTATACATTTATACATAAATACTTATAACATATAGATAGATAAACACCCAGACACTGGAAAACATCCATGCTCATCACACGAACATTTTTCAGATGTGGGAATCGAACCCACAGCCTAGGACGCAGAAGCAGGGTCACTACCCACTGCGGCACTCGGCCGTCGAATTGTTTCTTTTGAGAAAATAAATATGTAACTTGAGTGGGAAAACGGCAATGAGATGATGATAATGATGATGAAACATGTCTTTCACCACAATCGTAAGGTATAATTGCATTTATCCTGATTGAGTTTGTTGTATAGTAGTATGTTTAACCAAGGCGCGATTGGAACATTTGTAGCTTTAATTAGAGTAATTTAATCATCAGTAATTATCACTGATGATCAAATGTGTGTGATAATGTTACGAAATAAATAAACGACTAAACGAATTTTGACTTAGACATAAAAAAAGACGTGTGGCACTCGGAGACTGCCGCGGTAAAGCTATTGCATAGCATTTTTTATCAACTTATTTTTACCTACCGACGTCATCAGGACCGTGGCCTAGCGGTAAGGCACTCTAAGTGCCCGTGCACAACCGCGTGTCTCTGGCAATCCGGGCACTTACAGCTTGGTTAATCCATGATGGCTCGTCGTTTTTTGTTTTTCAAACGCTTACAGTGCAAGTGTGCAATAAAAACTGCAAGAATGTGAGTTCTATTACTACGTAACGAGTAGCAATGTGTGCACACTCACACAAAGTGTCAAGTTAATTATGTCAACAAGAATGTCATGTTTGACTAGCAGTATGCTCTACTTCATTTTAACTCATTTTTTAAAAATGAATATGTCGTGTTGGTCCTGCACAGCAAAATTAAATTGTGATATAGGTTAGTATATATATCAGAGTATCACCATTCTCCTTGACATCATCTTTGGTAGTTCTTAATCTCTTGGGCGTTTTCTAGGGTTACAAAGACTTTGTCTTCACAAACAGATATATTGCAAGTTCACAATGTTTTGATACATGGAATAGATTTTTATAATTCCTGACGTATTATAAAGTTTCAGAACAGTAGTTTATTTACACCCATCTTACTTTACTCCTTAATTTAATTTACTTCTTAAGAACACTTTTACACTGGTCCAACTCGACCAAAGATCCTCATCGCACTCCAGACACAAACTAACTACCCAACTCCTTTATTCCCCTCAAGATGGTGTAAATACTCTACTAGGACTTTGGCGCCCGACTCTTTTATTGGTTGGAGTATTAAAACAAATCAAACATTCATTCATTTATCAAATCAAATTGAATTTAACTTTGTATTAAAGTATTAAGTAAGCACCTATCTCATATCTCTCATTAAATGATTAACAATTAGTTCTATTTCGATTCCTTTCATAAAAAAACTCGTGACATACCAAAAATAATTACATCCGCAGACAGTAACATTTCCATAAACAATGACATCTATTACAATATTACAACAATCTATTCTAAGTCTCTAGTCTAATTCCTTCGACATATATATTAACCAATTTAACAATATCTTTAAACACACACATACCCACAATCATCTCAGATCATCTCAGATCAGGTACCTACTATATCTATTTTTCTTTTGTTTAAACAGTTTAATGATTGAGCTCAACTCCACGCTGTCTTGTCTACCATACCCCTAGTGTTTTTGTAAAGCGTGAACCCATGATATCTATTATTATTTTGATTCATTACAAGTTAGTTTATGTAAACTAAGATGGAAGCAGGCTAATTTGTTAGGAGTAGCATGAAATCTACATTCCTTTATTTTCTACACGATACCGTACCGGAACGCTAAATCGCTTGACGGTACGTCTTTTTTAGCAGGATAGTACCAATGACCAAAGCTATTTTGCTGAGCTAATTTGGAAAATCTATATTGGCAGTAACAAACCAATCAACCTTTGTGGAAAAATTAAAGTCGAGTCGGTCAACCTGAAGGAATGGGCAACGGAACGATTCTTCTGGCTAAGTCACATTTGAATATGTAGTTTATCATCATACGATACGTTTTTTTGACATTATAAATATAATATTGGTAAAAAAATTAAGTAGAGCATCATTCTGTTGGGTCATGACATGCAGCGATACAACCTACAATAGCCCGTGTACACCGAGCCGTGGTCGACTCGAAACTGATGTTCGAACTGTACTCCCCGCACCCTTCGGTTTCCCCTCGCGAGAAATAGTGGGGCGCGTCTTAATAAATTAACCAAAGTATAGAGCGCCTTACCGCTAGACCACGCTCCCAATGACGTCGGCGCTGAAATTGTGCTTTTTATATTATGTTTTTGATATCCAGGAGGTGTTAGGTTTTTTTGTTACGGAATTTCTGAATTCGGTCTCCACGCTCAAGGCCCGCGATAGAAGCTAAGCAATAGCTTAAAAATATTCTCCTAAATTGTGGTATGAGATAGAGCTCAATTGAGCAACTAAATATTCGCCGCAATATTTATCTTTACCGCTAAGTAACATCGCTGTATTTCACTTTATAGAGAATTTCCAGGCACATAAGGCTTAATATCTAAGCCTCATGTTGACGGGCGCAGCACAGCGCATTGTACGTGTTCAACGAAAGTTCTGCAATGTACTGCTCTGCTATACATCACAATACGTTGTGGATGACCCATTTCACATCAGGTCATTGGCTTGTTCCTACAGTTAATATTATAAAAAAAAATAAAGGTATTACTTAAGTGTACATATTTTTACTAACTATTATAAAATGTTTGGAAAAGAACCAAGTACCTGTGATGCCACTAATTTTAAACTAAACGTGCAAATATTTAAAATGAAGACAATCTTTAAACACTTAATTAAAACTTTTTTAAATCCTCTCGTCTCGGTTTTTTCCGACATCTCTATCATTTTTTATGTATTTCGCAACGCCCATAAGTTAGCTAACTCCAGTAAAGGGGAAAATCCAATACACCCAATTAGATAGTATGAAAGATTAAACAAGAAACTTTCCGCGCGTGTTGAAGTTAGAAATAACTTATCGGCAAAAACTAAAACTAAGTTTTCAGTTACCAATAACACTTGGTCACTATATCAGTTAATGATCAATGACTATTGCCAATAAAAACATCACAATAATTTAAAAATACTTTCCAATAGATCAGAAATAATAACAAAATCTAAAATTCTTCTGACTAATCGAATTTCTGAATTATTATAAGGCAAAGCAATGCCAGCTACAATATAGCGATACCTTTTTGATACCCGTATCATGACGATGCCTAAAAGATGAGTAGACCACACTGGTGGACTTTTATTAGTCGAGTGATTTTGCTTGGCGTCATAAAACTATTATGCGTGACATGTAAAATGTTTTTAAGTGTCGTTGTCCACATTAAAAAAATATTAGTACCATCTCGTAAATATCCTTCCTCCTTATTAGAGAGGGGATATGGAACTTAAAACTACCATACGGTTTAGATGCAGGCAGGCTTAGAGTTATTGACTGACGCGGCTTTGACCTTCGGCAAAGTCAGTGCTGGAAATATATTTATAAGTGTACCTGACTTGGACTTTGTTTCTGCCGCACCGTGTACCATTAAAAAACTAAAAATAAATTATCCTGTGAATTTGAGTGAGCATCATCTGACATCTACCGACTATGCCATCCCCGGGCCAGGCCCTGGACCACTGCCTAAACGGCTTATCGCCAAATCCAGGGCTATTTAAAGTACTTTACCAAGGCACATAGGTGTAACACCATCTACTTCCTGATAAAGCCTATATTCTTTCGTGACAATTTCTCCAAACTAAGCTTAAATTAACGTTCAAAATCAATCTTATAATTAGTACCAGTATTTAAAGTTATCATTAGCGAACGCTTCTTTGATTATTATTAAGATTATACATAATAAATGATTCACTAAATATTTTTATATTATAAGTGTACATATTTTAAATTTTGACTTCATAAATAAATAATTTATTTATAAATAAAATAAACATGCCTTGTAATATGAGTTATACAATTTTACTAGTATAATAAAAAGAATTTGAATTCCAAACTCAGAAAACGTGATAGGAGTTCAAATTAAGTACTCTACAATTTTGCTTGCCTTCAGGCTTAGAATGAAATTCTCCCAAATTCAATTAGAGACTGTCAAGGGATGCCCTTTGGTTTGACCCCCATGGGGTCATCACAAGCCATTCACCGGGGGTTGTCTCTTTAAGCCGTAAGCGATTGGTTGACAGGCGACCTCGGTAAATAAAATATCCAGTCATTGTTTTGATTGAAAACAACGCCGCTCTTTGCCAAAATTGCCTATCGACGACTGTGTGGTTTCAAACCGAGCTTGTTTAACTGCCTAGTTAGTTCAGTGATTAGTATATGTAGCTTCGAATCAAGAACAGCTAGCGGTTTATACTCATGTATGATTTTTAAAAAATAAAAAAGTACAAACTCTAAGGTGAATATCGAAATGCCTGTTACTTTTACTTATAATTCTATTTTTAGTTGTTTGTTGGAACGAAGTTCCTTATCGCGCGTTGTGAATGGGGGCTAGACGGAAAAAATTCGTACGAAAAGTTGTCACGACACTTTTTGATCAAAGGATCTTGCCGCCGCCTTTGATGTGTGTGCGCGTGAGTGGCGGGGGCGCCCGCGCTGTATGCTGTCTCGCGCTCTCGTGGCGCCCTCTGGTGTTCCGGTGTACAACAACAAATATTATTATTACTTAAAAAAAATAAAATTGTATTACGATTCCTTCACTAATTAATCGAAAGGAACTTCGTTCCATCCGGGTGTCCCTTGACACCTCTCAACTTTTTTTTTAATGAATAGTTTTATAAAATATTTTACGTAATTTTTTTTAATATTTCATATAGGTAAGTTGCGAGTTCGTAACCGACTACAAACGGTAGAACTTGGCTGGTATGACTGAGTCTGTTGTAGGCTCTTTATTGAACTAAGTTTCCGACCTTAAATTATCGCCAATGTATTTAAATATATTTCACTGAATAAAGATATTGTGCCTTTGACTTTGACTTTCATCAAGACCTTCTACTAAGTATTAAAATATCGATCACAAGTGCTAGAGAATTCTATTAACAATGTTCAAGTGGATCCCTCACTTGATACCTGATTTAGCAATCTTTCTCAAGTGTTTTGATATACTTGAAATGTAATACTATAGTAAAAGTTCAATAAAAATTGGTAAACAGTACTCTACGAGGAAAAACTTTGCTGGTCTATCAAATTACTTGTTAGGCTAGGGATAATGAGCTAGGTTTGATTCCTGGATAGTGCTATAGAAAATAATTATTCCAAGAATATTTTTAAAAGTACAGAGTAGCACGATTGAGAACCTGATGGTGATCCCCAAGACTCGAGACCGTTTAAGTTTAAACCGTTTAAAAATAGCTATTGTTAAACCACTTCAAAAAAAATTCATATTTGGGTTAAAGAAATTTGATCACATTTCGCAATATCGTGTCCGCCTTAAATGGCTCACTATACCTCAGCGCCGAAATTTCCACATGCTTTCACTTCTTTACTCTATTCTATTTCATCATCACTCTCCTCCTTATCTAAAAGAAAGGTTTCAGTTTCTTGGTTCTGGCCATCTTCTCAACCATCGATCCCGCAACGATAATAAACTATCAATTCCTCTCAGTCGGACTCATCGATATAGTGAATCATTCACTGTTAAGGCCGTATAATTGTGGAATGCCGTGCCACGGGAGATCGGGCATTCAAAATCTCTCTTTATATTTAAACGTCGTCTTAAAAACCACTACCTGTCTATGTAAGTATTGTATTAAGTATGTGTGTATGCTCTGTTTAAGTATGTTTATAATAATTTATATATGTATTTTATTTAGTTTATATATGTATATTATATTCATATTTATGTATCTTAATGTGTAATATAATATGTAATCATATGTATGTATATTATAAATATGCTTGTTTTTATTGAATTGTCATTTGTGCACCAACCACCTCCGTATTCGCTATTCTCTATTCGTATGACGGTTGCCTGGAAGAGATTGCTTTTAGTAATAAGGCCGCCGTTACACCGATAAACTATTGTTTATACCTTTTTATGTTCTCATTTTCATATCCATATTTTTGGTGTAATAAAGAGTTTTTATTATTATTATTATTATTCAAAAAAGGAGGTTACTAGTTTCTCCTGTGACAATTACCTATAGCAAATAATAGAGAAAAAAATTGAATTAATTATCTATTGACCGACATATATCTATAGTACAGATGACCGACAATGTACACTATAAACATAAAAATTCAATATTTTACGTTCTTAGGCCCTAGGATCGAGTCCTGTTTTGAGCTATGAAAAATTGAGCTTTTCTTATTTTATAGCAACCAATCTACGTTATTTGTGATCTAATATTAACTTAGTCCACTTGAATAAATCTGTATTATCATTCAAGTACGCGATGGCGACGCGCCACAGCGAAGGCGTAGGCCCTTGTGGACTTGTATTGTCGAAATCAATTTATATTAAGAAGAAAGTGAATCATTGAGTACCTTCGAATAACCCTTTTTCAAGTCCAAAATCACAGCATGGTTTATTTTTTTCTTTAAGAAGACATTTTAAAGTGAGAGAGAGATTCTGAATTATTTTTAACCGACGAATAAAAACGGAGCAGGTTCTCAATTCAACACGTATATTTTTCTTATGTATGACCACGCATAACTTTTTACAGAGTCGTCCGATTTTGATAATTATTTTTTTTATTAGAAAGGGCACCCTTCCCATAGTCCCATAGTCATCATATTAGGATCTGATGACAATATTCTGGGAAAATTGAAGGAACTGTTAAAATTTTATAGGCACACTTGCAGCGATTACGGTTTTTGTGTGTTAGTAGCTTTTTGGCTACTAGTGCCGTATAATGTACTATAATAGTATATAGTATGAGTAGGTTACCTAGAACCCACAAACTGCTTTACTACGTTAAATAAAAGTTCCTTAAACTTGCTGGCACCGACTCTATAGATATGCTTAAGTAAATTAAAGCCACTAAATGACACAGTTATTTTTTACTTTAACAGTATGGTTTTTAATAAAAGAACTGAAAAATTATATATTCAAGTACTTAAACGAAATTAGATATTCTTGCTTTACTTTGACTTTTCTGTATCGTCAAGGCGTTTACACTATGTTCGAAGGATCATGGAACAAGAAGGTTGGAATAAAAAAATTATAATAATTTTATGTAAATAGTGACTTTTTGACAGTAGAGCGATTCTAAGTCAAAATGAAAAATGGAAAATTTTTAATTTAACCTATTTCATATAATGACTGTCTCGTTAGTCTAGTGGTTAGTCTATATAGCATTGATTACGAGGTCCTGAGTTCGAATTCAGGCTTATAATTTTCTGAAAACTTCAAAATCTCTTCGTCACCCTAAGCTTGATGGAGCCGCATGATGATTCTATGCTCCATACTTCCTCTCCTATAAGAAAATAGTACTAGCAGAAATAGACTGAAGAAAACTCAGTACTAATCCTTAGCCTGACCCAGGATTTGAACCCCAAGCCTCGTAATGTGAAGCCACATACAGTAACCACTGTACCTATTAGGCAGTCAACAAAACAATAGCCTTTATGAATATCTTTTTATAGACCACTTAACTAAATATTGTTTTCCTCCATTCCCCAATGAATACAAACAACCTAATTTCACGTTTTAGTGTAAGTTTATCGCATACGACAACTAAATATAACTGTGATATCGAAATATTGGGAATAATTTCCGATAAATTTTCTCATGTGTAATTTTTCTTAGCTGGAAATGTACAAAGGGAATGGGAAGAATGCGAACGTGTCGCCTTCACCTGGTAGTAATGAGGCGAAGTGATATATATTACGTCATAAGGATACAAAATATTTGTTACATTATATAACAACAAGCTTTTGCCCGCGACTTCGTCCGCCTGGAATTGGTTATTACGGCAGCCTAATTTTTCTAAGCTTTGAATGTCATATTTATTAATATCTAATCAACTGCCTAAGAAATAGGTCTTAAGCTTTCAAAATAACGATACTTTCATACAACATTTCATCCCCCCTTCAACCCCTTACAACCCTTTTTTCGCAATTAAAAGTAGCCTATGTCCTTTTTCAGGGTCTAGAATTACTGTGTACCAAATTTTATTCAAATCGGTTCAGTAGTTGTAGAGTGAAAGCAAGACAGACAGACAGACAGAGTTACTTTCGCATTTATAATATTAGTTACGATTACGATGTAATAGCAGGTACGAGTATATATACCCACTCATTTACTGTTTTTGTAACAAATTTTAAGATTTATTTTAATTGAGAAATATTCCAATAAGAAACTTGAGCAACTTATTATTATCTAATAATATAATACCCACGTATGGTGGCAAAAAATGCTGATCTTTTGCCCAAAAAATAAGCCAGCCCTTCTGTCACCAGTCATGGTAATTAGCAGTTAAATATTTGGGAAAAAATTGTTGTTTATTTTCATACAAACACAGTTTTTAACTTATGTGGGATCATCGTTTTCACTTGTATATTGAATTTGTTCCAAATAAACTTTATTTTATTTAAAAAAAAACGTACTAACCAAAAAATATAATTCCACACTAAGTTTAATATTCAGTGTGTAATAGTAGTGAAAGAACCATTCGCTATTTTAAGGCGTTCGCCACTTCAAATTTAGTGTACCATAATTACTTTTTTTTCAGAAACAAAATTTTGCTTCTTTATTGCTGTCCAATTCAAAAATTCTTGCACGGTATAAGGTTAGGCCCTTTGAAACCTGCTACCTCTTGGACCAACCAGTATCTCAACTCCATAGTAGACAATATAAGAAACTTTCAGTTTTTATAAATTACCAAAAGTCAGACCATCTCACTCTGTTTCTCTTTAAGACCATAGACGTGTATGCAAAAAGGCATCTGTTTTAAAACTTAATTTGTCTTTAACAATGTTAAATATAAACTTATAATACTTTTTTCAGTCTAATAAATGGTTACAATCATTTCTGACCATTTATTATGCAGAAAGAGTCCTGTCCCATTATTTATCTCACTGTATTTGCATAAACGACTCTTTTTTCTAAACGCAAACTTGTTTAAAAATTTACGAAGTTACATGTATTAACCTGAATCAACAAAGTGTTGTTGTTTTAACTCGAGAAACGGCGTAGATGCTGCTACGGCGTAGAGAGATGCGTAGGCGTACTACGGCGTTCGTATAATTTATAAGTGTTTGAACCAACTTCAAAAAAAAGGAGGTTATCAATTCGACCCGTATGTATGTAATATTTCCAGAACAGCCTAGTTTTCGGATATGTTAGTCTATATCAGCGTCTGAACAAATGTGCCAAATTTCAAAAGTGTAGGTATGTATGTATTTATGTTTATGGAGGCATATCTTCAGAACTACAAGTCCGATTTAAGTAATTCTTTTTTGTTGTACCCCGTATTGTTCAACTTAGGATACACTGCAAGTTTCATTAAAATAAATTCAGTAGTTTTTTAGGTAGGGAAATTTTATGTTTTTTTTATTTGTGTTCGTATATCTCTGGAATCACAAGTCCGATTTAAGTAATTCTTTGTATGTTGTACTAGGTATTGTTCAACTTAGGGAATATTACAAGTTTTGTCAGAATTGGTTGAGTACTTTTTGCGATAAGGATTTTTTACGCATGACTACGCATAACTTTTCACAAAATAATCCGATTTTGAAAATTCTTTTTTTATTAGAAAGGGTACACTTCCAAAATGGTCCCATAGTCATCATGTTACGATCTGATGATGAGATCTTGGTCAAATCGAAGGAACTCTTTAAACTTCATAGGCACATTTGCAGCGATGTCGGTAGTTTATAAGTGGCTAGCGAATATTGGTACTCATAGTTTAGAACGAGTAAATTTTACGTATGTTCGTTGTTGATAAAGCACAAAAAAATATAAAAAAAAAATTAAAACGACTTCAAAACAAACTAGAAATAAATACATAACAAAAATAAATACGTCATTTAGTTTCTTTCATTTACTCCATAACTATGAAGTCGGTGCCACCTGTAAGCTTTCTACTTTAAAGACGATACCTAATTCACACAGTGCTTTGCTACTTTGTTGAATAAACTTTCCTTAAACTTGGATGGCACCGAGTTTATAGATATAGTTAAGTAAATGAAAGTTACTAAATGACGCATTTATTTTTTACTTTTCAGTGTGTTTTGAAGTCGGTTTAATTTTTTATTATTTTTTTTTATTTCTTAACTACTATTTTGTCTCCAGTATACAGTTAAAATCATTTGTGTAAAAACATGGGAAAATTGGAAATTCTCTTGTCGCATCACTTATATTGAGTTTGCATAAACTACTTAATATAATAAATATAAAAACTCTTCGTTCAATACGAAAACTTAGTTACATATAATATATTAACCTGAATCAACAAAGTGTTGTTATTTTAACTCAAGAAACGGCGTAAATGCCACTACGTCGCAGAGTCGTGTGTAGGCGTGCTACGTCGTTCGTAGAATTTATGACTGTTTTTATTCCTTGACTATCTAAGTTAGTGTGCAATAGGAGATAAAATGCGATGTACTAGAATGGCAAGGTCGTCTGCAATATAAAGTTTTTTTAGAAGTAAAGGAGCAATATTCAAGCCCACCTGATAGTAAGAGGGAAATATCGTCTATAAACAGAGCAAACACTTTGCAGAGCACACTTGCTATAAAAACATCCTATCAAGTGTCAACCAGTCCTTGTCAATGTACAGAAGTCTCATTTTGAGCCATAAGGCGTAGGTGTTAAATCTTATGTGACCGTAATTACATCGGCAATACCCTTCTCCGGACCATTTTCACAAAAACTCTTGTAATTCTTTGTTGGATCTGAACCTTTCAAACCTGCTAACTTCTAACCTACCATAATCCGCTATAGTTGCCTTATATAGTCACCTATGCTACTCGTAAAAAACATGGACTAACTTTCAGATTTAATAAAGCCACATAAACAACCCCGTCCTGGCTTGCTCTTCATGTCATAGGCCTAAATATAAGTACGTTTCGTGTTAAATTATTTTAATAGATTGCAATAGAAATCTGTCCAAATAAATAATTATTTTCAATTGACGAAGTCTTGGGTTCGATTCGCGGCGGGGCAGATTGAAATTTTTCTTAATTTGTCTTGATCTGGCGTATCGCCAAGCGATTTAGCGTTCCAGTACGATGTCGCGTAAAAACCGAAAGGAGTGTGGATTTTCGTCCCACCCTTTACAAGTCAGCCCGATTCCATCTTAGACTGCATCATCATTTAACATCAGGTGTGATAGCAGTCAAGGGCCAACTTGTAGTCCATAAAAAAAAGAAAAAAAAATGTGACCATATCTTACCTGACTCCATCCGTACGCACCGAGAAAACCAATCGTAATAGTGTTCGCCTCACTCCAGTTCCCCCGAAAACTTGGACAGATGTCAGCACTGCCGCAATTACTCTTCACAACATCGAATAAATTGATTCCTCCGACCTCCAAATCATCCATAGACACTTTATCCTCTATGAGATTCATGATTTCAATTGAATGAATGTTACTCATATAGATTGAATCAATCTCTTTAGTATGTGATGTCAAGTCTTGAGTTACGTTCAGTATTTCACATTTATTGTGAGTGAATCTATTACCAACATCACCGATATCGATTTTATATTTACTACCTTCATTAAAAAATTTTTTGTGCATATTTATGAATAGCTCTTTAGTAGAATTGTCTTTACATTCAATTTGCTCGCTTTTATTATATTGCATATTACTATTTAATTCATTCCGTTCATTTTGTATAGTATCTTTTGGTACATCACTAGTGTTAAAAATGCCCCGGTATAGACATTTTGTAGATATTTTGTTTGTTAAAATTAATAGTGCCCAAATTAATATAAATTTTGTCGCCATTTTTAATTCAAGCTTAACCCATAAATAAGCATTATTCTCTGGATAACATTATATTAGTTCCTGTAACAAACAAAAAATGGTTATTATAAGTTGTTTGAAATTCAAACCCAGCTTAAGTTTTAATTAAGAGTTACAATGAAAAATGCTGTCTCAAAATAAAGTTCGTGTATTCCAATATTAATCCCCGGTATATTGAATGAGGTAAGCTAGTAAAAAAGTTGTTCTCGCTCGCTAATATTTTATGTAATTAATTTCAACCTTGAAACGTTACATTGACGGCCTCCGTGGCGCAATGGTATGCGTAATGGAATATAAGACGAAAATCCATGGTTCGACTCCTGGCTTGATAAAAATTTTCTAAATTTATGCAAGTCTGGCCAATGGGAGGCTTAGACGGTGGCTAGTTACCACTCTACCGACAAAGATGTACCGCCAAATGATTTTAGCGTTTCAGTACGATGTAATTTTTTTTATTTATTTAGGAAAACCAACCACTGATAAACTAATACATGTTAATATTACATTTATACAATGGTAACTTCCGTAAATGCTCAGCTTATTACAGGTTTCCACAACGTTCACAATATAATGTAAAATACAGTTGTCAATATACACCATGTCTACAATATTAATCTAGGCAAAATACAATTACAACAACAATACAATCTAATGTAGAAATCGAAGAAGGGATGGTTTTTTTTAATTACTGAGCACCAAATTGTTAGTTTCATATCAATTTACTGCTTTTGCAATGGTGTTCCTTAGTCAAATATTTTAATTTTAAACGATACAAATCTTCAATAAAGAATAGTATTCTTTAGTGAATAGCAAAGTATCAAAAGATAATTGATTAATAAAAAACCTACTTATACATCCTATAGAATTAATGTTCGTCGTCATTAATAATCTATATTCAAAATAAGTTTTCAACACATATAGGCCATAAAGGACTTGATTTATTTTTAATTTATTTAACGGCCTGGAAGGAAGTTAAACAAATTAAAAAAAAACCAACACATATAACTGCGAATGTTTCAAAAAGAACATTGCGTAGATATAACAATGAATGGGAAAACCACTGAATACAGTACACAATTCGCATTTGAACGGCGGGTTGTTTGAAGGAGAAAGCTTTTAGTATAGTTAGTTTAGTTTTTAATCGGTTTTATTTACTTCCGTCATCTGTATAGTGTATCTGCGTTTTCAACGTAGAAAAGAGGATTTATAAGTTTGAGTGTACTGTATTGTATCGTAGTTTTTGATTAGATGTATCCATTTTGAAGTGGTTTTTTAAGATAAACATTTTTAAAAACTTTGAAATTCTTTGAAACGAAAACTGGTCTTCACAAAGAGTTAAGTTGTCAAGAGAATAACATAACACATTACATCGTATTTCATATTTTCAATCTTATATTTTGTATATGTAGCTTATATACTTAATTTTCTTCTTTTAAATTTCACGTCAGGTTGCCCACACGATGTTAAGTGGGAAACCATTACATATAACAAAGCAACACTTTACAGAGCACACTTACTACAACGTGCTGCGCCGCTCTTCAATATTGGGTATAGTTCTAATGCCCCATGTGTATTTATTCTTAACCAGAATATACCAATGATGATTGGTTGCAGTCATAACCTTACTGAAAACCTGAAAGATTTGTTTTAAAAAGAACTCGACTGCATACTACCTAACTATTTATACTTACTGACGCTAGGTAAAATAAAACATAATCGACGAGATCTTTTGTTCTTGAAAACACCTTCAAATCTATGTCTCCAAAACTACTGGTCCGATATTGATAAAAGTTGCACTATTCCCTAAGTTGGAGTATACCTAGTCATACTAAATATAAAATTTTGTAATCTGAGCTTATAGTATTCGAGATATGCTTAAACAAACATACAAACATACATACACTCATGAAACTTTGCACGATGTTCTATACTAACATATATGAAAACTTTTGACAATATTGCATATATACTGGTCGAATTGATAACCTCCTTTTTTCAGTATTACTATGTCAGTCAATTATCATTTTACACATATATAAGGATTGTATGTAAGTTCTCGTATCTGTTCGAGGACTATCGTGTTACGTAAGAAAAATAAAAATACAAACGTGCGTAAAGCTTATGTAAACGGCTTACAGCGCGTGTGATGTCATATTGATAATTTTCCAGCGTTCGCAATATTATGTAACCGAGTGCCAAAGAAGAGCTATATATACAGCTACATTTTAAGAGTGTTTGCACAAACTCAGGTGCATAATATCTTTCTTAAGTCGCAGGCTTAACTATAACTACACTACTTTTACTTTACTTTATTAATACTCTGATTTTTTTACATAATATTAACTGTTTTCACATCAGCTGTAGGAGAGACGTAGAAGAAGAAGAAACTAAAAATAATACTGTTTAAATTATATTCTGTCTGTATACCTATATGATCTGTTCTGTTTATTAAGATATTAATTTATTTATATATTTTATATTTACACCACAATAAATGTAAGAAGTAAAAGCAATAAAAACACAACTGAAAAGAAATAGAATACAAAAGGTTAATCCCTAAACTACAAAAAAAAGAAAATGCAATATAAATTATTTCATCAAGATCTAATGTCGAAAAAAGTGATCTCAATAAAAAGAGAATTTCTGGCAAAACGAGACACAGGCATCTGCTAGTAATTATATAAGATTACTAACGCACTCCGAAACGCACCCAACTCCAACGCACTCCGAAAGACAAATATTAATGAAATCATTTATTTAAGTACTGGGCCTGTACAGGTGGATAATTCTTGTTGTATTTCCCTAGAGACGCTAGGATCTCTTAATGAATAGATGTTCAGAAGTCACTGTTTAACCTTCAGCAATTTAAATGCATGCCTCGATTTCAATCTACACAAACTTACAAATACATCGAAAGCGGATTATAATATATAGCGTAGTAAATTAATTGAAATCACCAACTAAAATGATTGCGATAGTGAACTTCCTTCCAAAATAAAACTTAATCTTATCATCATCATCATCATCATCATTATCAGTCTATTAAAGGCCCACTACAGGGTCAGGCCTCCCTCCTTATAGGAGAGGGTATACGGAGCGTATACCCACCACGCTGCTCCAATGCGAGTTGGCGGGCTTAGAGTGATAATGTTTCATTTATTAACTCACTATCAGATGTTGATGACAGTGACCGGGACCGACGGCTTAACGTGCTCTCCAAGGCACGGGGGTGTAACACCACCAACTTTCAAAACTCCGTGCTTGGAGTATAGTGAACATTTCATAGAAGAATGAAAAAGCTCAGAATTATTCCATGACCTAGGATCTCGTGATCGAAGCCACAAAGGCTAACCACTAGACCAACGAGACAGTCACTTAATCACTTAATCTTATAAAAGTAACTAATTAAGGCGTTAGTTCAACTAACTAGATTTTACTGTAATAACACTTAATTTGTACTATTGTTCGTTTTCTTAACAAATTTGACGATTCTGTACCAACTGTGTAGGCTTTGATGCCCTTGCGAGATTGAATACATATTTATAAATTCCGTTTCTTGTCGATAGGAATAAAATTATCTGCCATCTTGAAGCGTTCATCAATCATTGAATTTAAAATTAAATTCATTTATTTTTTCAGAAAACTTTAATAAAACTGTGCCACCAGTTTTTTGAAATTTAATTATATATCACAAAACGAAGTCACGTAACCATGCATTGTGATCCAAACTAAAAATGTATTCAAAATTTCAGTTTGCCGTTTAAGGAAACGAACGTTTAGGGAAATCTATTGTATAATTCAGTTGCAAATTTTGACTAACAGACAGCATTGTAATTTAAATATACAGTTATGTAAATAACAGAGTTGTGAAATATCAGAACAACATTATATAAATAAATTTAATTAAATCTCAAATTTGGAACAAGATCTTAATAAGATGTAATCTGTTTAGACTTGTCGCTAAAAATAAATTTACGTCGCATTTAGTTGAAGACTGTTTAAATGGAAAATTTCTATCGCCTTTTCTTTGTCCATCTATAACATGTTGACACATGCACACCCGCAGAGGTAAAGTGAAAAATGCTCGGAAGAGCAGCCAAGGCCAATATGGCGGTGACCACGGCTCGCATTATCCTTTATATTATTATCATTCATTCGTACAAGTGCTCATGCAAATACTGTATTCGCATGTTTTCAAAAAAATCACTTGCATCGTGACTTCATAAAACTACACAAAGTTCTATTTTCTTTCGCAACAAACATAATATGATAGGTGCAAGTACAACGATAGTAACAAGGCTGGAAATCAAACTAAGCTGGAAACAAACAAAAATACATTTCCAATTTAAGTTCGAAACCTTAACCATAGAGCTGTTGAGGTTTTCATTGTAAAAACTAATAATCGAAGAATGAATAATTAAATTTTTTTTTCTTTTTTTTTATGCCTACAAGTTGGCCCTTGACTGCTATCACACCTGATGTTAAGTGATGATGCAATCTTAGATGAAAACGGGCTAACTTGTTAGGAGTAGGATGAAAATCCACACCCCTATTGGTTTCTACACGACATCGTACCGGAACGCTAAATCGCTTGGCGGTACGTCTTTGTCGGCAGGCCACTAACTAATAATCGAAGAATAAATAATTAAAATATTGACAATTCCTTTTTTTTTTTTCAAAAACCAACATAATAATGATTGTTCCTTTTTTTGAAAACAATAATAATAAACATAATAAACCAATATAAATTAATAACAGCCAGAAGACCAAGTTGATATCTGATAGTCATCGTTACAGAATCAAACATTATCATCCTAGCCCAACCAATCCGTATTTGAGCGGCCTGGTGGGTCTACGCTCCCTATTCCCCTTCTTTAGGGAGAGAGGCCCGGACCGGGAAAATCAAATACCTTAAATAATATAAATCAAAACCTTCAAGTGTATTTTTCCTGACTTCTATAGTTAAATAACAAATCAATTATTTTGTAATAAATAAATAAATTAGTATAAAAGTCAGTAACAATGGGACCTATAGACTAAAATATTTGAACTATACTCTTTATTTTGCTTTGAAAAAAAAATATTATTTTTAAATTAAGCGGATGACTTATTTTTATTATTCTCGCTGAAAATAATGAAAATGTTTCAAACAGAGACAAGAAGTATTAAAAGTCAGAGAAATATAAGTGACAATTATATTTCGGATTTGTATAATAACACAACACGCACGCATATTGTTGTTGTGCTGATTTTATTTTACGCTACCTCGCAAAATTATTGTCCGCACATTGAGTTTACAGACAACCATTTTTTTACTAATAATCGACAGATCAAGCAAATGACCTTACTTTTGGTGAATGGAAAATTATTGCCTATAAACAAAATAAAGCTTCACTAAGTATGCAAGGAAATCAACCTACAAAGTATAAACAGAAATAAGCAAATCAGTAGTACTTTTCAGAAGCTGTGTCACAAAAAGCTCTACCTTCTACAATCAACTGCAAGAAGTCGGGTGAGTTTTCATCCTTGTCGATATCTTTAGTGTAAAACGTTCTGCTTTACAGCCAGTTTGGAAACCCCTTCCTAAGCATGATTCTAAAACTTGGTATCTTAAAAACATAAATAAATAGACATCTTTCCATCTTAGATCATAATGCACGTATCTAACATCAAGTAAGATCGTGGTCAAACGCGAGCCTGTCCATAATTATACAATATTATATATGAATATGTTAAAACGTTTGGCCGCTGCTTATGACAATCTATTCACGCACAATATTCAATTATAACTAGAAAATATGCGACTGCAAAAGAAGTATTGAATAATTTTGTGGAAACTAACCAATTTCATTTAGGGGAATTAATCGTAAAATAGGAAATATATTTGTTATGCTTATTATTATACCTTCCTAATGAACTTCCATAAAATAACGCCAGCAATCTGTTAAAGTACAAAAGCTTTTACAACAGTGTAAAATCAGTTAACCGCAAGTAAAATAACTTTGATAACTAGCTCAAGCAAACTGTACGCCCTCGACAAAAACATCTATCATAAATACTAGTAGTAGAAAGTTGTCTGTGGTTTTCCCTTTATATTATTTTTAATACATATTCTTTTAACCTCTGCTTTTACTGCAAATAGACTCTATATAATAGTAGTATTTGCAGTAGAATTTAAATTATCTCCTACAATAGAGTAACTAGAAACTTTCTTTTAATTTCTTATCCCAAAAGAAATAAATATATTTATAAATAAATAAATATACAGCCTAAAATACAACTAGGCTCTTTGGAAATCGACTAAAATTTGCCCTTACCAGTTTTGTCCAAATAGAAAAACACACTTGATAGTTCATAAGTTCCAATAAATATTTTTTATTCTAATTTTTTATTTCAACCTCGACAACATACGACTACAGTAAAAGCTTAAAACATGAACATAGTTTTTAAATTTAAATTACACAGTTAAAGTTTAAAGTATTTGAATCGACACCTAAAGTTAAACTTTTAATTGTTCTTTTTTAAACTGCTACCAAATATTTTTACGTATGACTACGATCAAAGTTTAAACCATTTTAATCACACACTTATAAAGTTTTTTTCAATATTCGTATACGTATTCGTATTCTGAAGGTGCTGGTGTCAAAAACGTGTTACCGACACGACGTCTCGCGGTAAACTGGGTCCTGTAATCTTGTACAGCCTCCAGGCTCTGGCAAAGCTTACATGTCGTTGGAATATCAGTAAAATAGGATAATTTGATAAATCCTAGATAGTTAATAGAATAACGGATAGTTAGAATCTAAAGTTTAGGTACGTTCGAAATGTATGGAGGTGAATCTAAGGCACATTTTCGTAATCCTTTAATCAATGACCTAATTTGACCTTTTAAGAACGTCGCATTTATTTTTGCTGATAATTTTCATTATTTATTTTTACTCGCACCTAAAATCATTATAATATAGATAATAGGATAATATATTTAATGAGCATTACTGAAAGGGTAGATCGAACCCAAAAATCTACCAAATTCATGTCCTTCCTAAAACCGTAGATCTATTGAGGCTATGTTTATATTTTAGCGATGTCGAAGGTTTTCAGTTACCTGATTTAAGATTTTTATTTTCATTCCCTTTTGTAGTTTGGCTATCTCTGAAACCTGCCATAGATTCTAATTATTCGGTATTTTACAATCTAGCAACTTTGCAATAATCCAATTTTCCTGATTTTCCTACAACATATACATTAAGTACCCGAGTTGCGTTACTGCGTAGAACAACAACATTTGGGTAACTTGATTTTATCTGTTCTGAATCCATTAACGACCGACCTTAATGGTATGATATTATATGTAAAGTTGAGAGTTGTTTGTTTATACTCATTACTCTCTTCTAGTAGTGATACAACATGAACATTTTAGTGCCTGACAACAGGTACATTATATAAAAACCGTACATATATAACTCACTCACTTGTACGTGTGTAGTCCAATTTTAGTAAAATTTTTGTGTGTATAGGCTAATAACCGTTGCTAAAATAAATGGCGTTGATTATATTTTCACAAAATAGTGGATTTGCCAAAGTTACAGGGTCCGGGTATAATTTATGTAAATTTTATGAATAAACAAAAATCTCTCTGTGAAATAAAATCCCAAGTACACAAATATAAATATTTATTTTACTATTATTATTATTATTTAATATAAATAATCTCTATTATAATTTCAGTATTCTCGCGCCGTCGCTCGGCTGGCACACGAAGAAGATCGGCTTGCCCTTGTACTGATAGAGCACATTCTTCTTTACCTGTTCCACGTTGTTTCTTTTTACCTGTAAACATAATATAACAGTTACAATTTTAAAATCTGCTCGATAATTATTTTTACCTCTAAAAAGGTAACAGTTCTAATTTTAAATTCTCCATATACCCTTTTTGACGTGACAACGTCTTATAATTCGATAGAGCCGGCTGCACGCACGAAAAAACATGACTTCATGCGTCGTTACCTCGCTTTGAGGCGTTCCATGTAAGGCTTGAAGTGCAAGCGAGAGCGCAGAACGAGCGACAAAGAAGCACAATCGGCCTTTGCGTTCGGCAGCGTTCGACATCCGTCTATTAAATATAATTATTAAATATATTAATTTTAAATTAAAAATTAATATATTTATTATAAATTTAAAATATAAATTTATAAAATCAAAATCAATTATTTTATTAATTTAAATTAATATTTATAAAAATATACTTAAATTAAAAATTTTAATAACCAATTAAATGCTACCATTCCATCAGTATTTTCTTAAGACATTGTCACGTTCAACTATCGTCAGTGAACCAACTTTACAGACAACCAATTTTTTTACCTATAAAAATTAAACAGTTCCAAATTTAAATCCATTTTTACACATACGAGTTCCTGCCATAAGCATATATTTTTATTGAATTCTAGTATAGTTGATCGAAGGTTCTAGTCTACTTTTCAAGGGTACTCAAACTTTTAAGATAATAGAAAACCCAGCAAATAACTTTTATAATATGGAACCCCTTATAAGATTATTACACCTATCCATCTCTTTGTGTCTTTAGAAAAACTGTTATCTTTATCTTTGAATTCAAGAATTTAGATAGAAAAATTATGTTACAAATACCACTTTCACCTATACTACGGTATTCATGAAATCCGCCAAGAATTTTCTACGGAATTCTGTTTGATAACAATGATGCTCTAGATTACCACACTGCCACCACCGTCACGTAAATATGCGCGATAATGTAGACAATAATTTAATGTCATATTAATTGCACTAAGTAGACGATAGATGGTAAAAACAACACCGAGGAACCACTGCTTCCTGACAAGAACTTTTCTTCAAAACCCTTGAAAGAATTGTCTTACTGTAAGGAAAAGATTGGTTCATTAGTTGCGGAAAAGCTATAATTGAGAAAAGCCCTGTATACTGCAATTTAGAGACGAGATGCAAAGTTCATTGACCGACTTTTATTATGCAACTCCACTGGGAATCGACGAGCCGTCGATTTGCATTTCATAATACGCTGACGTCATATGACCCAATAACAGTTTATGGGTTGAAGAGCTTAAGTAATCCTTTCTGGCGCCTAGCTTATCAGGACTCAAGGACTTGAAGCAGTCCTGTTTTTTACTTTATAAATTAAGCCCACACAGGCGGGACTCAATACCAAGGGTTTTTTTTGTACCAAGGGATGTTAGTCTTTATTCTGTCGCTATCTGTCGCTATATATATCGATGGATTAGGGGTTTGATCTTCACCCTTTCGACCTGTAGCGTACCCACTCTCTACACTATTTGTAAGCCAAATTGGACCAGAAGTGGAACAATAGTAATTTTTTATCCTACCCGCAGCTGCTACTGAAAATTTTTGGAAAGAAATAATGTAACCTTTTACGGCGTAAACTTGTATAACCAATAAAGCTGGCGATCATAAACTTTTTAGATCGTTGACCTTTTTTACGATCTATGAGTAAATCTTTGTTAGTTTATCACTGGTTTTATTATCTACTACTGATACTCTCCGACTTCACTCGGACACATTTTCATGCTTGGATATCATAAGGGCCCTACACATGCACAGAAAGGCGACCAGCTGGTCGAGCTTCAGGTATAACACCTGCATCAGCTCGAAGTACCCCAAGACACGTAATTTTCGAGTGTCCGGCTTGCGTCGATCTAAGACTGGTGGCACAAAGAGCAAACAACGATGTAGGACCCCATAACCTGATAGCGCGTATGCTCAGCAGTGAGGAAGACTGGCACACATAGGCTGAAATGCTAAGGTGCATAATGAGGAGGAGAGAGTAAAGAGAAAAAGAGGAGAAGAAGAAGAGAGAAAATGTGTAAAAGGGGGCATAAAGAAATGCATTGCAGTACCGTGCCAATCCTCAGAGTCTACAGTAGGTCGTTTTAGTCCATGCAAGTCGGACATACCCTACCGAGAGGCAGAAGTCCGAAGAGATTTTTTTCTCCTCGTCAAAAAAAATCAGCTCGAAGTGCCATTTGTCGAACAATTGCCAACCATTGTACTTACCAATGCAATAACACATCCGCCAAAGCCACCGCCCGTCATGCGCGCGCCGTACACGCCGGCCGATGCGCGCAAGATGCCCACCAGCTGGTCCAGCTCTGGGCAAGACACCTGCATCAGCTCGCTTAGCGACTCGTGTGATTTGTAGAATAGCTGGCCGACCTGTTCCAGAAAAACCATGTCCAGAAAGCTTTTTAGTGTTAATTAATTACTTATCTATATAAATAATATATATCTCTTTATATACTACTAGGTATTTCACTACAGTGGTGCACGAGTTGAAGGCGCAAAGTTGACGGGGCCAATTGAAAATACTATAGTTACACCCATGTTTCTTGATCATTAAACAATAAACAAGATTCAAGGCGTGTAATAGGGTTTTATGGGGTCTGGAAAAAATATTTTATACAATGTTGTATATTATATGTCTATCTACTTGCCATGCTTACATGGAAAATTGATAGAGGTGCTTCACAGACGTTAAAAATGACGTTTTAATAAAAAAGAATAAATATTTTACAAACGAAAACGAAGAAATAACAAAATAAACTCTTCTATTCAAATACATTTAAAAAGGCTTGGTTTTTAAAGTAATTACACCTAGGAAACTAAATGCAGTTAACTTTGTTGCGTGTGTAACCTAAATGCAGTTTACATTGACTTCCTGTAATGTATACGTACCGCATCCAATTCGTTCTGTGGCAGCAGCTTGGCCACTTCCTCAGTGCGCGCGATCTCTTCTATCACGTGCTTCGCTCGCTTGAACACCAGCTCGTCGCAATTCTGCGCTCGCAATTCTGAAATTAATTGTTCATTACTAAACAACTTACATGTAATGCAAGTTTCACACAAACACACAAACGTTTTACATCAACATTTAAAAAGGTCTAAAACCCAGTTGCCACAGAACAGTTGCTAGTTTCGTAGAAAAATAGCTAGAGTTCTGGTTGGAAAAATAAAAAAGTACTGATCTCACACAGCCAGTGCAGCCTCGAATCAGCCATTTTTTTATCCTTAAAGGATGAAAAATGTATACTTCGATTCTTTATAATTTGAGCGGTTCTACATAATAGAAGCAATTTGATTGGTCTTGAACTTTCGTAACCAATGGTCGAAGAGTCCGTGAATAGACTCGGAAATGCCTAAACTTTTTCTACTCCCGTTTCTAATCTCAACGATTTCATAAAATGAAAAATAAAAAATTTTGGCCATTGCCGATTCTTTAACTAAAATTCGAACAGCAGTGTGAAATGCTTTTGCCAACGTCTATGCTCGTGCCACCTATAATTTAAACATTTGCATAGCAGTGCTTATGATTTGTATGAACACAAAACACCCTTACTGTACAAAAGCATTAACGGTAAACGTGGGTGCTAAAATCATTTCAGTCACAATATCCAAGGTCACCAAATGTTAGTTTAATGCACGCAGTCGAATGCCCGTGTACATTAATATAAAATTTAGAATTGCATATTTGTTTTTGACGCTCATAAAACGTGTGTCGAAAACAAATATGGATGTATTATATATTACTATTATTTTGTTTTATCTACGCCAACTGCAATTATCGCTACAGTATATATATTTTTTTTTATGTATAACCACGCATAACTTTTTCAAGTTTTTACTTACAGCAAAGGTTTCTACTTTAAGGACGTTACCTAGAACCCACAAACTGCTTTACTACGTTAAATAAATATTTCATATACTTGGCTGGCACCGACTTCATTAATATGCTCAAGTAAATTAAAGCAACTAAATGACGCAGCTATTTTTTACTTTTTAGTGCGCTTTGAGTCGGTTCAATTTTTTTGCTAAAAATTTTTATTTTGTGGTACTTACATATCCCTAACTCCTACTGATTCCTTTCGTCCTGGGTTTGAATCCTGAGTCAGATTGTAAAATCTGAGTTTTCTGTCTATCAGTAAAAATCCCAACGCAAAGTTTGGAACTTGCCATGGAGGGCACCTTAAGCCGTCGGTCCTTATCACTATCCTCAAAATCTGATTTAGGAATTTATATTTTCTAAATAAGGTAGGCTGATGGTTAGGCTTCAGTCGTGGCTAGTTACCGATCCTGCCGGTAAAGACGTGTGTAAATGTGAGTGAGTGTGGGAGAGTGAGCAGGTGAATTTGCAACCAAAGGTCAACCTGTTACTGAATTTAAAAATGTAACCTTTTAAATCCCCAATGGTTGCAGTCCTCAGCGAAGGTATACGCAGCATGTCAGCCGCCTGCTGGCACTGCGCTCGCCTCTGAGGGTACTCGCTGCCTGTCAACTGGTGCTTCACGTTGGAATTCACCACCAGGATCACAGCGTCGCTGGACTGGACCGGGATATGTGTCGACGATAATGACCTGAGAAACATGATATATTGTAACGACAGACATGATAAGACACGACACGACACGACATGACATAACATGGTACAACATGGCATGACATTAAATAACATGAAATGACAAAACAAAACACAGCCATTAATTATTTATTAATTAGGTTAGTTGCTTCCCATGGTACGGTAAACGCCCTTCGATCCATTCATATCGCCCGTTGGTAGCACGTCACCACTCTCAGCCTTTGTACAATATTGTATTCGTAACTAAGTTACTGTTTTGTGTTTTATTGAAGCAAGTATAACTTTATATGGAACACAGTCAGAATAATAAATTATCGTGTAAGGCACGTGTAAGCTTAACAGATTGTACAAATCCGTGCCTTGGAGAGCACGTTAAGCCGTCAGTTCCGATGTCTCTTAAGTAGGGAGGGTTGTTAAAATACGCTGTTATCGTTGATGTATAATCATCTAACTCACTTGCAGTCTATTAGCAAGGCGTGGTCTCTCTTCCCCAAAGTGACGATGAACTGGTCCATGATGCCGCACGGCATCCCGGGAAACTCGTGTTCTGCCTTCTGACATAGCCGCGCCTTTTGTACGGGACTGTCAACAATAATAGACAATTAACTATGACAAATTCTTTAACACAATAATTATCATGCTGGTGATGTAACATTACAATGATCTTAAGACGTGCATTTTTTTTATCAATCGTGATAGTTTTTGATGACTGCAAGCATGGTAAGTGATAATACAATCAAAAAGCTTAATCGCTTAGCGGTACGTTTTTGTCATCATCATAATTATTAGCCTATTAACGGTCCACGACAGGGCCAGGTCTCCCTTCGTTATAGGAGAGGGGGGTTAGAAGCGAGACCCACCACACTGCTCCAATGCGGGTTGGCGGGTTTAGGGTCATAATGATTAATTTATTAACAATTACTATTAAATGTTGATGATAGTGACCGGGACCGACGGCTTTACGTGCTCTCCGAGGCAGGGGGTTTACAACCACCCAACTTCCCGACACTGGGCTTGGAATGTACTGACAATTTCATAAAAGAATGAAAAAGTCAGGATTATTCCGTTACCCGACCCAGGATTCGAACCCAGGACCTCGTGATCGAAGCCACATAGGCTAACCACCAGACCAACGAGGCAGTCTACGTCTTTGTCAGTGGAGTGGTAACTAGGCACGGCTGAAGCCTCCATCCAGGCAGACCTGGACCAATTTAGAAAATCTTAATCGGCCCAACGGGGAATCGTACCCCGGACCTCCGTTTTTTTAATCCATTGCGCTTACTACTTAGCCACAGAGGCCGTCATCGTCAAGCCTAAGATCAATATTACCATCAACATCATCCGCTGATGGACATACACTGCTGGACATAAACCTCCAATATAGGCAAAATACCATTCTAAAATCACTGAATCAGCAACATTCTACAAGCGTAAATGCCTTAGTTTACTAAGTAGCAGAACAAATAAGCAGTTATTTTCATTATGTTATAGTACAACAGATATGCGAATGTCGAAAATAAGAATTCATTCATTAATTGTACATGTAAGGGATAACGCTAAAACTCGCGCGGGTGCGGGTGAGAGCATATGTGAATTTCGCTGGGGTGATAAACCGCACGCAGGAACCCTCAACCGTCTCAGTTAGTGCTGCTAGTATAATTTTGATGTCGAGCGTGTACAGTTGTGTCGAGTAGATTACCATGGATTATTTAGTAATTTATTATTTGGCAAAAAGACATAAATGGAAAAAACGTCAACTGCATAACCTGTTCTTGACAAGTAGGTTACTTAGCGGAGAATTCGATAATTCATTCGCCATATCCCATAATACTGGCCGAAATTGCACCTCAATTATTACGCGCTTTGTATCGGTGTTCATGATTGTGCCTAGCCCCTGCCACGTGTGACCGTGGCATCTAGCGGCGCTCGTCTGATTTGTAGAAACAAACCCGCGCGCGGGCGCCCGTCGCGGATGCTCGCGCCGAGTGCCCGCCGCCCGCCGCGCGGGTGACAATCCACCACCCGCGCCCGTGCTCCGTCACACGCGCCTGCGCTGTCCATACTATTTTTCATTATACACCCGCGAGCGTGCACCCGCGCGAGTTTTAGCGTTAGCCCTAAAAAGCGAATCTTTTAATAATTACTCATAATAAAAATTCACTAGCTTGGATGGAAAAAAAAACTGTAATGAAAGTAGAAGAGTCTTACTAAAAACATACTCAACTGTGTTGCCAGTGAGCGCTTCCAGGAATGTGAAGAAGGCGACCTCCAGAGATGCGCTACTCGACACGCCAGCTCCCATCGGCACGTCGGACACCACCACCGCGTCAAAACCTCCCACCTTTACTGGAAAATAAGTATAAAATATCTAAAAAATTATTATTATAAAACCAAAAACCCAACTGCTTAGAAGTTATGAACTGAAAAGAGAAAAACAAGGATCACTATATCTACATAAAATTCTAAATACTTTATAATTATTCTAAATACACTTGGTACACTCTTTGACATTGCTTGTTAAAACAGTAATATAAACATGATATGATATTTATATTTTATAAATGGTCTTTTTACGACCTTTCATTTGATACCCATATTGCTAGGATAAAAGAAAAAAAATGCATACGTCCCCCCTTTTTTCCCCCATTTGCAGTCGCCATTTTGAAAATTCATATAGCCTATGTCACTTCCACAATTTAGCCTAATTTAAAGAGACCTCGCATGTCAAAATCCGTTCAGCCGGTTACATACATACGCTCGAAAAACATTACCCTCCTTCTGGCGCAGTCGGGTAAAAACAAGGTTTTGTTAAATTAATCCGTCTGACAAATCGAATCAATCAAACTTAGATTAAACATTGGTTTTGCACCGCTCGGAGAATTTTATTAATCTTAGGAGTCCAAATTCAATTAATTTAGTTTTGTTTCTAATGAATTTCTATAACTCATTAGGCTTCTTACAAATTTAAATTGATTACATCTGTGGTGAGATTATTAAAAAAAAAACTTTTCCGAAAAGTTATTTAAAAAACTTCATAAAAGGAACTTCTGTTTTCAACCCGTGTATGCAAATTTTTGTCTGTTCGTGATTTTCTCATAAAGTAAAAAAAAGTTTTTGTGCATATATAATTTAAATTCAGCTCAGAGACAGTTATTTATTTATCAACCTGATTGTAACATAGATTGATTTTATTGAGCTTGATGGTAATATTAAAATAAACATGGGAGAATCAGCTGTGAACACTTCTCAGATTAAAGACTTGTGGATAAGGAAATATGATTTCTTTTCAATTTCAGTGGAACAGTTTATCCGAAATGTCACTTATTAGAAAAGGTAAGAAAAACATCCTCCCTCAGCAATATTACTTACTCGGGAAGTTAGCGACGACCCCCTTCACGTAATTCGCCCACGCGGGTTCCTCTGGCGTGAGAGTAGCTACCGTGGTTGCAGGGAAAGACGCCTTCACATCCTGGCTGCTGCCCAGGGTCGAGACAATAGAACACTCGTCTGTTTTGTTGTAGTCACCCACCACGATTGTGAGGAATGGTAGAGCCTGACAAATAAGAAATTAAAAATATGATGTGATTAGTTAGGTTAGCTATTGCACCGGATAGCTCAGTGTTAGTCGACCACTAGATGAACCGACAACATGGTAAGAAGATCACCTATTTTTCTTTGGGTCACACGGGTCGAACTATGACATGTTGAGATTTCCATCGTTCACAAAATTCTAGTAAAAAAAGACGTGTGGCACTCGGAGACTGCCGCGGTAAAGCTATTGCATAGCATTTTTTATCAACTTATGTTTACCTACCGACGTCATCGGGACCGGATTTTTTTAAGCTTAATATTGCAAAAGGTCATTAATTAAAAAAAAATGACTTTTTGAAATATCACGCTTGAAAAAAAATCGAACCAGGCGTCATCTCATCCGGTTTTAACGCTAAGCCACGTTCCCCATTGACGTCGTTGCCGAAATTATGCTTTTGATATTATGTTTTTGATACTCAGGGTAACACCCCCTGAGTATCAAAAAGTTTTTTCGTTACGGATTTTCTGTATTTGGTCTCCACGCTCAAGGCCCGCGATAAAAGCTATACAATAGCTTAAAAATTTCAGCTTCGTGTTGTAAAGTTGTTGATTTTTCCAACTCTGAGCTGCTGCTATATATTTTAGAAAAAAGAAAATCTCAATATTTAGGTCAGACCCTGACTAATAGACGCCAAATTTAAAAGACTATACAGAATAAATACTGGAGGTAATAAATACTACTATGAAAAGGCAGTTTGTAGTATTTTTTACAATGTTTGGAGTAGATTGTACAATTTCTGTACTAAATAAAGTACACGGACACTTCTGCTAGAAATTGTGTTAAAAATAGGTTATTAGACTTACTGGCCGAGTTTTTACTCTCGTACAACAACATAGTTGCGAATGCAAAACCTTGTACATTACAAAAATTCAATTTCAACTTTTTATCAGCTGGGAATAGAAATACGCATTTTTATTCACTGTTAGTGAAATGGTGAAGACATTTTCCGTTAAGAAGATGAAAATAAAAAAAAATGAAAACTGGAGATATTATACATTTGATTGACTTGAACTTCAGAACAGTTAGTCATTTCGCGATGTAGACTCACAGTGAGAGAGAGGCTCAGTGATCTCGATACTCTCACGGGAACAGTTAGGAGCAGATAAACGCCATTATAATCGAATTGGCTTGCCGGATCTTATCAAGCTGCCATCTCGATCATGTCAACTTTCTACTAAAAAAAATCGCATCATAATCTGTCCACTTATTCAAATGCGAACGATTTCACAGGGAGACACACAAACACACTGAAAGACACGTTTTTTACAAATTTTTAAACATTTCTCTTGAGTACATAAGGATTAAAAAGATTAATATTTTATCAGAATTGTAAGCAAAGATAGGTATAGTCGAGTCAATTCATCCTTACACATGACGTTATGTGTGCGTAACTATTGATTAATTTATGTGCGTGACAAGAAGTAAGCACCTGCCGCACAAATTAAAGCTGTTACATACGCACACGCACACTAAGTACCGCACGCACAAATGAGTTGAATATCTACATTTTTTCAGTACCATTCAGTTACTTACAATTTTACTTGTAACCTACAATAAACTGATGTTTGCGGAAAAAATACTTATTTCAAAACTTTTATATTTGCTAGTCATTATCAATTTTAATAAAATAAGTATCATAAAGATCATACAATAATAATTTTGATTAATCGGTTATTAAAATATTTATGAGTATTTTTAATGATATAATTAATTTTTTTTTCCATTTTCTAACTGTTTATGTTTCATGTATATTTTTATGAATTTTTGCTGCTTTAATTGTATAAATATAACATAACAAGCTCCGACGTAAAATTAGGGGTTTTTAACATTTAGTAAGTTGAGATTTTAAATTTAGATATTTTCCTGCAATGGGGTGAATATAACATGTTGATTAAAAATCCTAAAAATTATTTCAATAATAAAAAAAATTACCTATCATAAACTGAGAAAAATGTTTGCGGAAAAAAACGGAAAACCTATTTCAAAACTTTAATATTTGCTAGTCATTATCAATTTTAATAAAATACGTATCATAAAGATCATACAATAATAATTTTGATGTAATCGACAAGTAATAAAATTACTTATGAGTAATTAATATAATAAAATTTATTTTTTCCATTTTGTAGCTGTTAGTATCAGAACACAATTTTTTATTAACATTTTATTGTGGACCCGAATAATTATCGAACTTCTGAATAAATCTAACATCCACTTTTGATTAACGCCGGATGCAAACGGTCTGACGCCAGAAATTATTCGGATTTGATTTTTTTTAACTAAGTAGAACACTAACGCTAATGAAAGAACAGATCGTCGTCCATTTTGTTTTTCTTACTTTTTGTAAAACGTCAGACACATCAGAATTCGGATAGTATGCGGGGTCCACATCAAAATTATGAACAGAGTGCGTCCAGCGGGCGTCAGAAATATTCCAACAGAAAGATTCTTAAAATTACTACATAAGACTACAGAATAAAAAAAAGTTTTAGTAGAATACAAACCACTGGTAGAACATATCCTTCGCAATAATCCACATGCTCGCCAATAAGGTTAACGCGACCGGGCGCCGCAGATGCCGCAGTCGGCGGGCGACCAAACGCCGCGACAAATTTATCGCGCGCCTCGCGCAATAGTGTGGCCTCGCCTTTAGCTACTGCTTCTGTCATCTGAATTAGGGAATATAAATATTTTTTATTATATATGTTTCTCCCATGGTGTTTTTTTAATCCAATATGGAGTAACAACTTGTAACTAAATAGATAAATCTGATAGCTATACGATTTTTTTATGTATTTGAATTTGAAATATTTTCATAGTAGGTAGGTATGTATATCTAAAGCCTCTAACTAGAATATAAGAAACTGACAATACTTATAGAAAATGTTCTGTTTGAGATGACCAGTTGCGTCTAGTAATAGTTAAAGATACAGTATTACTCATTACAAATAGACTTCATATTATGGATTAATACACGCAATTCCACTTTTGCCATTCTGAATAAGAAAAGTTGATAAGAAAACCTCTTTATCCTGCTGGTATAAGTTAGTTTGCAATTAACAGTTATCGTTGTAGTGCTTTACAATGCGCGTAACAATTTTTATTATATTTTACACAAAAAAAAACCACACACGCATGTAATCTTGCGTCTGAAACTGTACTGAACTGGTAACAGCAATAATGTCGTAAAGTGACGTAAACAATATGGTTTTACGTTGGTTTACGTGCAACCAACATTCATCATTTTCCAATGTGTCACTTCGGTAAACTACGATCGGCTGTCGAAGGCTATACTTTTCCTATACCTATACAGATATCTAGGGTTGTAATAAAGTTGTCCTTTTCAGTTGTACTATACAATCTTCAAATATAACAATCTTCAGTGGCGTGCAATTTTTCAGACTAGGGTAAGCATTATTATACATCAAACAAATATACATTTGCAGATTTAAACGAGCAATTCTTGTATATATAATCTTAATCTCGGAAACTGCTCCAACGAATTCATGAAATTTTGTATGCGGGGATTTCATGGGCGATTAATCGATTAGTTAGGTTTCATTTATAGAAAAAGTTGTTTTATTAGCGATTTCAAATAATGAACGACTGTACTGATACAACAATACTAAAGCTACTAAACAATAGATAACGTTGTTACGTAATTTCTATGTAAACATAATTTCAAAAAAAATAATGCCGAGCAAACCTCGGTCAATCAGGTACTTTTATATATTCGAATCGTTAATTTACATTTAAAATAAATATTTAATGATGTTGAGTGTCTCCAAGGTTACGATTTTTCACTATTTCACACTACAAAATAAAGTTTTCTTCAGATTTAGACATTTTTTTTTCTACTAATATAGGTTAAACTTTGTCATCATGCAGCTGACTAAAGACTTGACGACTTACGACTCAGGCTGGCTAGTCAACTGCGCTAACATCGAGACAGTCCTTTCACTTAATAACAGAGGACCCCTCTTATTCAATAACTAGGTATTAGGAGAAAAAATAAAGGATATTTTGAGTTAAGATATTTAATATCTACGAGTAGGTATAATATGTATTGACAAGTATAGGCAATGACACAAACTGATTATTATCAAACAACAAACGGTGTAATCTGATAGTGATAATGATCGACGATGGATTAATGTAGCCAATGTACAGATAAAAATACACTAATTAATACATTAATAAGCATGTAATCTGCAAAGTATTTTTTTATTTACTCTAAGTTAGCCTTGAAATGGAATCACGCTTGATGGCAAGTGATGATGAGATGCAAGGCGAAAGTGGACTTGGTTGGAGTGGGATTAAAACCACACATCTTTCCGTTTTTACGTCGTACCGGAACGCCAAATCAATTAGCATTAGGCCGGTACGGTTTGCCGGTAGGGTGGTAACTACCCATGGCCGAAGTCTCTCACCAGCCAAACCTAGGCAAATTTAGGAATTATCAATCGGCTTAACCGAGAATCGAACATGGGATCTCCGTCTAATAAATACACTGCGCCACGAAAGCACATATAACTTGATAATGTGAGCCTTTGTCTATCCCCATATCATGCGCATAATATTTATAAATGGATAGAAATAAAGAGAAACTAGAAACTTCGAAACGACAAACTGTCGATTACAGAATCCCTACTGATATCGAGGCTATTAGTAAAATGTTTAGGTCCTTTATGTAATTTATGACCACTTTAAAATTTTCCAAAGTGTTGTAAGACAACCCTAAGTTGAAAGCTGTTTAACGAAGTGCTGTTTCGCCCTTGTTATGGGTCCAAGGTCACACTGGTAAAGTAAGCCGTGGGTAAGCCCAACGTAAGTAATTGGTATGGAAAAATTTGGAATTATTTCCTATTGGTGAGGACCTAACTTTTTATTCGAATATTTGTCTTTGTCTTCGCTTGCAAACCCGCATTGGAGCAGCGTGGTGAATTTAAGCTGCAGTATATTCTGTCTCCTATAGGAATATTTTTTGATGATTAATGAATATTTTTGTCATATATAGAAATGTGTAAGGCGGTACAAATCAGTCGTTTTTTTTTATCGACTACAAGTTGGCCCTTGACTGCTATCACACCTGATGTTAAGTGATGATGCAATCTAAGATGGAAGCGGGCTAACATGTAAGGAGTAGGACGAAATCCACACCCCTTTCGGTTTCTATACGACATCATACCGGAACGCTAAATCCACGGCGAAAACCGTCCACCAACCAGAGCAAGACAAATTAAGAAAAATCTCAATCTGCCCCACCAGGAATCGAAACCAGGACCTTCGTCTTTTAAATCCACCGCGCATACCACTGCGCCACGGAGGTCGTCAAAACGTACATACCATTTTATATTATGTTAAAAAGATAATTAAAAATAGCCCAACTGTGTAATCCTATAATCTATAGCTAGTAATCCACAAATGACTTATGTAACATGTAGTACGTAAGGTTGTTGTATAAACAGCTGATAAGATAAGCAGCATGTCGTCCCGTTCAATCCACTCGCTCGTTACAACTCGACGACTCGTTTGGCGCGATTTCTTATCAGTGAAGTATTTACACACATTTCAATGTCAAAATCATAATTATGCGTTCGTAATCATTACAGTAAATATGCGTATTGTTTTTTAATTAATGAAATTTATTAAAAAAATATTATTCTAGGTTAACTTTGTGTAGTCTGTGTTACAAGTAAATCCCGAATTCCGCAATTTTTGATACATGTTGTCTCTTACACATTTAAATTTCCATCGAATATCAAAAATCACAGAACACAATCGTAAATAATCAAAAACAGTGGAAAATTGCGAACAAGACGTCTTTTCTAGTAACAGACCCAAACACGAAATGCATCAATTGCAAGTAAAATAATAAAAGTAAAAAAATGTAATAAGGATTAAATTTCGTGACAAATTATTATAATGTTGTTGTGTTTAAAAATAATTTTATTGACAAATTTTTTGTCACTAAGTATTATTTCTAAGCTCAGAATTTTATTCTTACCTCAACAGAACTGTAGGCAGGTATTACTTTTAAACTTGTCTACCTTCCCACACATATTTAATAACAAACCTCTGTCCACAACAAAACACATTAGAATGTTTTTTGTTTTTATGATGAGTAAAAACCATTCCAAGTTAAGTTCTTGCGGGCTTGTTCGCGTGTTTGGTATGCTCTTATATATTTTTTTCTACCCCCATGACTTTAATATGTATTTTCATATTTCATATTCTGAATATAATCATTTCATTCAGATAGAAACATACTAATTTCAATATCCGACATTAGTACATACAAAATTACTTGATGATCGGTTGAGTATCTAGGGCGTGAAAGCATAACAAACAAGTAAATTGCTTTCGCATTCATAATACCAATTAGAATTTATATATCTGTACCAACTTGGAAAAAATTATAAACATAGAAGTGTGAGCTTCATTTCATGTACATATATTAGCTAAAGATCAACGAATGAATCATCACGAGATCTCTAAAATTTTACACTTGATTGATTTGTAACAAAGTAGATAAATTAGTTCGCGATGTGGACTTTCGTATATATAGACAAAATAGACAGCAAACCATAAAGTGTGACTCTATAAAAAGTTGGCACTCACCGTTGAAGCACTGTGAAGTACACCAATATACACAAGCACGACACAAACAGAGCCGCCAGCGCTCTGCCACTCTGATAGCGTGCTCATTGAAACATTAAAACTAAAGGTGCGGCCATTATGGACGTAAGACTTTTTGTCGCTGTTTAGTATATTGTATAGCATTTTGTTACAATTTTTTTGTTCAATCTGCAAGATGTCCCATAAATCTGAGACCTCTTTTTTATACAGCCAATCTGCAGTCAGTCTCAGGACTATAAGATTATTTATTTTGATGTAAGAGTCATGCAGTGGAGACCTATTCTAATAAAAAGTCACCAATTTTCCAACTTCGGGCTGTGAATTTTGACTAAGAATATCAAAGAGATTTTGGAGGAAGAAAAAGCTCAATATCACACAGCCATACTTGAACATGGAACCTCGTGATCCGAAACCATATTGGCTAACTAGTGGAATAATGAGGCATTTTTTTTTTAAATTATCAACCCACTATAAAAACTTTGATTCGTTGGCTGTGCTTCAATAGAAGGATCAGTCTTCTATCGATAAATAGAAGTCACTTCCAATAGATTTTGCAGTTCCTTTTGTACCTAATCCGTATTCTACTATAGTAAATAAGTAGTACTACTGCTATATTTTCTTTCCTCTTTCCTAGTTTAGTTGTAAAAATAATTACAGTAAAATTATCAACTTACGTTGATTTTATCGTTCATTGTTATCCCCTATTTTATTAACAAACAAACCATCATGTGTTTAAATCATAATGACCATATTTATTTGTTTTCACACAATTAAATGGATCAACATAATTAATAATCATTTTCAGTATTATTTTAATTCTGTTGTTGGTAGACATTAAATAACTTATTATTTAGTACCAGTAGGTACCTGCAATAAGTAGGTAGTAGAATACTGGTTGTGAAAAGCGGTCATGTTGATCCCACTCCTGTATATAATAGTGATAATACTGGGCTAATATTTGTCCTATGTGCTTTGCTAGACTATAATCTGTATTTATTTGCAGTCTCTAAGCTATAGTCTACCTATGTGGCAAATTTCATTCTGATCCGTTCAACCGTAGCCAAGCGCTAGCCTATACACTATATAAAAAAAAACCGTGATTGAGCAACAAACATTCATTTATCCGTACAAAAATTTTAACTTTTGCTACTTACCAATGATTTGACATTGTCAAGCGGTTGAACCAAAGCCTCAACTTGGATTAACACACTTAATGTATGTCCAACAATGTCACTCACTAATTCAGCACTTATTAAGACTACAGTACAAGAAATAGTCCTTCAAAACAATAAGGTCTTAAAACGTAAAAATAATTTCTATGCTATACAAATACATTGAATCTATTTATGAGTGTGTCGAATTACTAATAGGTACTTACGTAAATTCAACATTTAAATAACAAAAGACAGACTGTAGAGTGTCGACTTTATTCTCTTCACAAATTAAACTGAAGATAAACATTTAGCTCGAGTATAACAGGAAAATGATACAAATTTAATTAAGTAGGTAGATTTATTTATGGTGTTTAATTTCTTTCTACGTAGTTGACGATTTGTATGACACTGTTGAGTGTTTGTAAATAACTGCCAAATCTGGGTCTCGGTGCGTTTGAAAATTAATTTAAATAAATCTAAAAATTATTTTGGTCACCCTCGGAAAATTACAATATTGATTAGCTTATCCAATTTTCACAGTAGGCTCATGACAAAAAAGCTTGTCGTGAAAATCAAATTGCTTTTAAAAGAAAACCACACACTGATCCTCTGCCAATGAATATTTGAAAAGAAAATGTTTATTCGTAATTTTATTTGTTAATTATTTTATTCTGTTATCATCATGTAAAAATATAACAGATGAACTTTGCTTTACCTAATTTGAGATTGAAATATTATTCTAACAACGTTACAAGTAAGATTATTATTAATATGTTACATTTAAGTACAAATTCAAACAACCAGCTATATTAATAACAGTAGTCATCACGTGTTCATAAATCATACGCAATAACATAAATGGGAGTTCTTTTTGAAATTTCGTTTAGGTATATATTTGAATACACTAATATAAAATAATATGTTAAATTACCTTCCTACATCTACTTATTTAATTCACAGTAAAGGTAAAATATAATTTCTACCTACCTATATTTTAATAAGATAGAACAATACACTGTACAATGACTCCAAAGGAGTCACGTTTGTACCAAGTTTATACGTCCATGACTCTGATTGGAATCATAATCCAGAAATAAATCTGATGCTTATTATTTCACGGGACGTAAGAAATTAGAATAAGAGTTAAAACATGTCAAAGACGTATAGTTAGAAAACAAGGCTCGTGAAAATTCGAAAGAGCCGCCGTAAAATATTTCCAGTTTCCCTTATATGTAGTGGGTAAAATAAAACATTTTATTTTGTAGGAATAGTTATTAATTTAACTTAAATCAATGAAACGTGTTATAAAATTAGGACGGCAAAGCACTATTTTAGACTTGGGGCACCACTTTTGCACTTTAGAAGATCTTATTCCCGCAAGTTTTGAAGATTGTCCCTCTGACATCAGCTTATAAGATCCTTTTTTTTACACATTTTATACACATTTTACAGATTTTATTTTACAGATCTGTCAATTCACATTTGACATATTACATTGAATACCACAGAGTATTAAACGGAACAATGCAATAACAACATGAATGACTCCTCAATTTTTAGTTCACACGTCCATGACTCCTGAAGGAGTCATAAAACTTTTATGCAGTTTTATCCTGAAAAATATTAGTTTTACAGCTCGTACATAATTCAATTCAAACGCCGGCGACGCAATTAACTGTTTATAGACTTTTCCGATAGCAAATAACTGACTAGATATCTTTTTGCTTTACTGCGTCTTATTAAAATGATTATTATATTTTCTTACAAAGACTTCTGTTTAGCCCGCTAAGCCGGCTTGGAGCAGCGCAGTGGGTCTAACCATATTCTCTCTCCTATGAGGAATGAGGCCTGGTCCTGCAGTGAGTTAGCACTATCAGATGTTGGTGATAGGATGCGATGGCTTAATGTGCTCTCCGAGGCACAGCACGGCACGGGAATGTGCTTAATATGACCAACTTCCGATTCCGGGCTTAGAATTTAATGATAACTTAGAAGAAAAAATATTATTGCATAATCCGACCTAAGTAAGATTCGAACCCAGAACCTCGTAATAAAAACTACATAGGCTAACCACCAAACAACGAAGCAGTCATTATTCACACAGCCATATGCAATTATACAATTATGATATAGAGTCGACAGTCCTCCATGAGGTGTATGCATGAGGGAAAAAATAGACGTCATGCTTAGATGCACCGGAGTAGGTATTATTATATAACGAGCGGCCTACAATGGTAATTGTTCTGGTAGTAACAATGCTTTTTGTGACAGAATTCGTCGAGGGAAGTACTATCGACCTCCTGTATGTTTGCTTTACGGGTAAATATATTATAATACCGTATAGCAGCATTGCATTCTGGCCTAAAAAGGAACTTCATCGCCCCAGATACCTAATCAATAATCATTACAGTTCCGTTCCCAAAGGGTACAAGCGGAACCATATTAGCAAGTCTGTCTGTCACCACGCTGTATCACATGAATAGATTAAGTAGCAGTTGAACTTTAAACGGATTTCTGTTGCCAATGTTATGTAAGTAGGGGCTACCATATAACAAATCTGATTTTGACCTTTTATTGCTCGATAGGTAAGGAATCCATCGTGCACGGGTCCAGCTCGCATTTGACCGATTTTATTTTTGTAGAAGTAACGTTGAGTAAAAAGTTGCAAATAAAAAGTATAGGCTATGATCGCACCCTAATACAGTTAGCGTTATCGAGGCGGGTCAGCATCATTGTTTATTGCCCCCTTGTATCTGATAATATGTTATCTGCCATAAAACTATAAAGCATAATATTCCTTACAATAATGGGTACTGCAAACCATATTGAATTACTTCCAATAAAGATTATTTATATCAGTTGGAACTCGAGAAAATCTATCGATATACCTAACTACCAACAGCAAAGTCAAGAAGAAACAAGCAATGATGATCGCAAACAATAAAGGATTAAAACAACACTATAACAATATATAAAAATCCTTTCCTATGCTTGAGGGCTTTAAACGGTCCAATCAATCAGCGGTCAGGGGTCCAGAATAGGTACGGCACTCACACATTTACGCTAGGAATATATTTACTGGCCACCATATACGACTCTAAATTCAGCAACAGCAAGCTTCTTATGGTGTTGGTTGAAGCTTTTCGCGATAAGACCATTGGTTGAAACGACTATCGGAACAATCGGATACTTTGACCCAATAGACAAGCGAAAGTTTCAATTAGTCAAATATTTTCGCTAGATACCTATGAAAATGTACATATACTAATTGCTCTGATAAGACTAGGCCACGACCTTATCTGCTAGAGAATTAATTTCACCTCTTGATAAAATAGGCTAACTAGCAGGTCATACGATATTTAAATTCATCTATCTCTGTTATGAATCTTCGCACATTTATTATTGCATGACAAATATTTTTATCCGGTAGGAATAACTCATAATTATAGCGTTCATACAAATCACCAAGTCCGCTCGGTATACGCAGTACCTATACAAATTGATTTTGTAGTACAAAGTAGTCACCATGCATGCATAGTGCAGTTCAGAGTGTAGAAACTTCAAAGGGGACTCGATGATTAGTACGAACTACACAATTATGCGAAGTTAAGGAAAAATAATAAAAAAAAACAATGCTGCTATCTTCAAATTACCAAGTTTCATTGAATTCATATAGTTATTCATAAGTTTCATGGAATACAAACCCGTGGTCGCCATAAATCTTTCCTGAACCAAACATCATTTTTCAACACTGAAGCAAAAGTTCTGTAAGCGGTAAACAGACATATATTAAAAAAATATTTGATATCCCCGCTAAAAAGGTCTTAGAGTAATTAGACTGAGGACGTTTCATTGAGTCTGTGGAATTACTGATGATCTGTGATCATCAATTTCTCATTGTCAAAACTTAGACGTCAGTTGTCAAATTGACTTTGACATTAAACATTGTAAACAAATATTTTGTTGATCAGATAGATTTTTTCTATTATTTAATTAATTAAATAAGTTCTAACAATTTTAATTCGTAAAGTGCTAATAATTATAATTTCAACTAACAAGCCGTCATGTCTTTCAAAACAAAAGACGTCACCTTGTCGGATGACCGGCCAAAAACTTTGCTCTTGCAAAAACATTCGGATTACTTGGCAGGTTATGGTTTGAATAAAGATGATTATGAATTTTGTATGACGGAGTACCTGCGTATGTCGGGCATATACTGGAGTTTAACAGCTATGGAACTGATGGACCAGTCATCAAGGTAAAGGTTTCATCATCATTAGCGTATTTTGAATGGCCTACTGCAAAGCCAGGCCTCTCTCGTTAGGGGAGATTTAGACCTTAGATCAAAGACCACGCTTTGAAATTACTCCTGTGTTGTATCCACAGTCTTGATTTGATAATGATAATGTTTGTAAACCTTAATGATCATATTATCAGGCGTTAAAGAGAATAATGACTAATGCAATCTATTTTTATTGCAATAAGAGTAACACTATAAGAACATATATAATACAGGTTAAATATTATTTAATTGATGTTGGCACACAACACCCTCCTTAATTATGCATTTTTTTGAGATCTGTTTGGCATTGAAAGTAGTGATAATATGATAGGCCAAATTTTCTTTGCCTGAAACTGAAAAACATACTTATATCATTTTCAGAATGCCCAAAGATGATATCATATCATTCATATCATCTTGTCAAGACAATGAGAGTGGAGGTATATCAGCGAGCAATGGTCACGACCCACACATGCTGTATACACTGAGTGCTGTTCAGGTAAACTTGTTAATAGTTGCAATGTGAAGGAGTAACAAATATTGAGAGGTGTCAAGGGACACCCGGATGGAACGAAGTTCCTTTCGATTAATTAGTGAAGGAATTGTAATAAAATTTTATGTTTTTTAAGTAATAATAATATTTGTTGTTGTACACCGAAACACCAGAGGGCGCCACGAGAGCGCGAGACAGCATACAGCGCGGACGCCCCCCGCCGCTCACGCGCACACACATCAAAGGCGGCGGCAAGATCCTTTGATCAAAAAGTGTCGTGTCAACTTTTCGTACGAATTTTTTCCGTCTAGCCCCCTTTCACAAAGCGCGATAAGGAACTTCGTTCCAAAAAAAATTTAGGATAATCTTATTTGATGTTGTTCTTTTGTTGCATCAGAAATCTTTACATACTTTTTCTACACTTATCAATCAATGATCATGAAATATTTTACTATCATGGTTAGCAAAAATAACAAAATAATTGTTTTAGAGTAAGTTGACTGACAAAATCTATTATATAACCTAATATAATAAAAAGCTGTTCTATTTTTTATATAATGAAACCATTGACTATAGTCTAAACCATATACATTGGCACTAAAGGGCATACCACCCTCGAAAGTTGCTAAGAGCAAAGGTGTAGACAAGCAACTATCAATGTCTCTCTTACCAGTATTGGCACTCCCTTTATTGCCATTTATTGCTATAGGGTTCAGACTATAAAAGCAGTTTTGAAGAAACACATTTTGTCATCTTTTCTTTCCAGGTTCTAGCAATGTACGACAGATTAGATGCCATAGATGTGGAAGGGGTAGTCCGATATGTGTCTTCACTGCAGCAAGAAGATGGAAGCTTCTTTGGTTAACATAACTTTTAAAAAATTACTTTTATGACTACATAAATCTCAAAATGCCTTAACTATTTTAAGTATCTCTACTCAATGCTACTAAAAGATTTTTTTTATAATAATATTTTTTTCAAAGTATCAGAAACCATCTAGAGAAGTTAGACCATGTGGAACGAAAATGTAATAGCAAGAATACTGACTGCATTTCTGTGTTGGATAGCTATCTAACTTAATTAAATATCAAAACACTCATAGAGGTGACATTTTTTAAATTTTTGATTTGGCGTAGTTTCGACACTCTCTGCGAGATCATTTTCAAGCCTTAAACAAAGAAAAGAAATCATTCTTCAAACCTGCTTACAAATTTTCAACTAAACAAATAATTTAAAAATTAAATTATGAATTTATAAATTAAAAAACAGTTAGATGCATACCAAAGTCTGTTGAAACAACATTCATCATTATTCATTATAACACTCATCAACATTGAAAATTTATTAAACACTGTGATATTCCCTTGTCAAAACACATTACAATTAATAAATTAAATAATTACTATTAAAAAGTTAAAATAATTACATGTCCAAACGGTCAATAACTGGCAGGAAAACAAAAGATGACATTTACATAATTATGCTTGTGGGTAGTCAGGTACTAGCACCAACTTGCGAACGAAACAGCAAGTAGCCAATACTTTATAATATGCCCATATATGTAGCACTAAATGGTTTCTGATACTTTGAAAATAGTATCACAGAACGCTTGGGTAACCCTTCATATATAATAATATTTTTTATTAAGTATACAATAAGGAACTTAAGCTAACTTATCCTATTAATTAACTATACAAATAATGCCTATGTGGAATGGTAGCAAGAATACTGACTGCATTTCTGTGTTGGATAGCCAAGCTAATCCATTATTAAGTCAATTTCACAACTTTTAAACATTATAAAGTCAACATTTGATAAGAAGCATCCTTAGATAATGTATATCAATTTGGAAAAATGTTGATTTTACAAAGTTTAAAAGTTGTGAAATTTCTAGATTTCAATTCATCTTTCAGAGTAAAACATACATAGAAGATTTAGTATTGGATCTAGGTGATTGCTTGTACTTAAATACTTATTTGCAGAAGCAATTAAATGCAGAGAAATTAAGCAATTTTCCCCTATTTAAATAAATAGTTTTCTTGTATACAGGTGACATGTGGGGCGAAGTGGACACAAGGTTCTCGTTCTGTGCAGTCATGTGCCTGTCTCTGCTCCATCGACTCGACGCCATTGACGTAAACAAAGCGGTCGAGTTTGTATTGAGTTGTATGAACTTTGATGGAGGTTTTGGATCCAAACCAGGCTCTGAAAGTCATGCAGGTAACATAAATAGCTATGAACAAGTTATTTATATTATATTATTTTAAGCAAAAACTTTGGTACTCCTTTTAACGAAAATAACTAAAATAATATAGAGTAATAATTTTGAAGGCCTCCGTGGCGCAGAGGTTTGCGCAGTGAATTTATGAGATGCAGATACTTTGCAGGATGCACACTTGCGCAGACTAAAAAACACTCGTAACACCCTCAATCCAGGTTTTTTATTTTCTTGATTAGGCTATAAAATTATTATTCACATTTTATTATCTTATTAAAATGAATAAGATGTTTACATTATTTCTACAATCTTTAAAAGTAATAGTGATAATCTAAGGTCGGAAATTATTATTCAAATCCAGATGAGGCTTGGTCTGAGAAAAAAACATCAAAAGTCAGCCTGTTAATAATGACTTTTAACACCTGCAGGTCTAATCTACTGCTGCGTGGGCACTCTCTCAATATGCAAGCGCATGGACGCTCTCAAGGCAGATGAGCTGGCGTGGTGGCTGTGCGAGCGACAGTTGCCCAGCGGTGGGCTCAACGGCAGACCTGAGAAACTACCTGACTTGTGCTACTCATGGTATAATGGAATTATACAATGGCTTAGTGCTAACAATAGAAACATATTCACTACTAACAATCCATTTTAATTAAATTAATTTACTATTAATACATATATATCTGAGAGTTTTATTTTCAGGTGGGTGATGTCTTCACTATCTATGCTAAACAGGATACACTGGGTGGACAAGAAAAACTTAGAACAATACATTCTAGCCTGCCAAGATGCAGAAACAGGTGGATTTAGCGACAGACCTGGGGACATAACTGACCCATTTCACACATTATTTGGTTTAGCGGGCCTTTCGTTACTTGGCAACACTAGTATTAAAAGAGTAAATCCTACGTATTGCATGCCCCAAGAAACCATAGATAGATTAAATTTGGAACCACAGATACTACAAATATAATAATAATAATAATAAATAAATTTCTTTATTTCAGGCAATAATCCCATACATTACAAACAAAAAAAATATATTCGTTACAAAAAGATGTGTTACAAAGAGATATTTTAACAAAAAGTGACAAAATAACAAAAAGAAATTAAATTATATAAAGTATTAATTAATTAAATTAAACTACAAGTGCTTATTGTTCCCGCTCTGGTGCAAGCTAGACCAATATTTTACGAAAGGATTCGCGAAATCGTCATTAATATTTTCCAAAATTGTATTGGTACTGTGTCTTAGTCTATCCCAGAAAGAGGCTGTCCTTGCTCTCATTATGGCGAAGAAGTCAGGAACACCCGCCGAGGCAAACATAGATTTCGCGCTGCAGAATCGCGGTTGTCTCATTAGAATGCGAAAGGCATTGTTATATTGAATCCTAAGCGCATTGTAGCTTCGTTTTGTAAACCTTGTCCAGAGCTGGCAAGTATAAAAATTTTGACAAAATGCTCTGAACAAGGTTACTTTTACGGCTTCGGAACAACGGGCGAATCTGCGCGCAATCATATTTGCTCTCACTGCGAGGGACCTGCGCTCTCTTTCCATGTCTCTGTCGTCTTTTAGATCTTCTGACAATATATGTCCTAAGTATTTGAAACTCTTAACAACCCGAATTGACGAACCATTCAGGAAAACTGGTGGAACCAACTCCGGACCTTTACCAGCTCTAAAAACGAGCAATTCAGTTTTAGCCACATTATATTTGAGACCATGTTCTTTGGAAAATTGTTCACAAATATTGAGCATTTTTCTAAGTCCATTAATTGAAGGACTGAGAAGCACCATATCATCCGCATAGCTCATGTTGTTAACGCATACGTTACCAACATGACAACCGATTCCGGATGCTCTCAGCTCTCCAATAAGGCCATTTATATAAAGATTGAATAGATCCGGAGAGGTCAACCCGCCTTGGCGAACACCACACTCTAGTCTATATTCACTAGAGCGTGTGTCACCCCATTTTACGTAGTTAGTTTGATTTTCGTACCGTAATATAAAGATAAGTAAATATTTACGTTAAATGTAACGAGCCTGTATGTCTAGGAATTAAAGAAGAAGAGAAAAAGACATTGTCGCCGAATAGCGGCGAAATCAACAATAGTAACAGTAGTAAAAGTATTTATGGTAATAATTCTGGCAGGAAACTTTATCTGGGGGCGGCACTATCACTTTTTTTATTTCGCAATACAGTGAAGTTTTATTTGTATATTTTGGACAGGCTATGTATGTATCTTTTAAAAACTGTATGTATTCATAAGAAGATACCAATCTATTATAATTAATACGTCAATTTAAAAATGTAATTTATTTATAATGTGTTTGTAGAAATTAAATATTATAAGTAATTAAGACATCAAGTCGTATTTATTTTTAATACCTACCCTCATTTAACTTTTTAACTTGATGTAAGAAGTACACAACAGGAAACAAAATTGATCTCAATTCGATTTAATTACATTAAAAACTATCTACGTATAGGAATTTCTAATTGTTAATCCCAATTTGTCATATTTTGCCTGACGTTGGTTACGCGTGTTTCCCCGCGGGTGTAACTACGAGACAACGATTAATTCCTCTACACCGTTATCATAGTCATATTATATATTTTTATTACAAATTTTAAAATAATCTAATGTAATTTTTGTTAAAGTAACGCTCAATAAGCCTAGTTTCCAAGCCAGTATTAACAAAGTATTAATTATCTCTGGACTTCTAATTTTGACATTGACAGATCTTGACTCTAGGCCGTTAAATAAATTAAAAAAAACAGATAGCGACGAATGTAAACATAACCTTAAATATTGTGTCCCTGTAATAAATTTTCACAAAATCTCTATTATGGATCGTACATATTTCAACCCTTAGCTGTAAGTATGTCGCCGCTCTACGTTCTACAGTTCTTCATCTTCAGTGTGTGCATTCATCTATTTTCCATATTTACCTATTTAGTGTACTACTATGATTTGTTTAGATGTTCAAAAGAAATACTGGAAGAATATGATTTCATAATAGGTAAGTATTCCAAAGTCTTTACTAAAGTAGTCATAATATAAAAGATTTTATTAGACTATGTTTGATCTTCTATTTAACAAGTCAATATCAGTAATTTATTCATCATCTTGGCTGAGAGATATCGTTCGCATTGCATCACATTCTTAGATTTTTATGTCTTCCAAACAACACAATCCTTCCAACCAAATTCTTTCAAACTTTTCCAACCCCAGAGCAACACTTCAGTCCACAATGATAATTTATTTCTTAGTTAAATTAATTAATGATAATTTATTTTACAGTGGGTTCTGGCACAGCAGGATCTCTTGTAGCACAGAGATTGTCAAAGGAAACCAACTATACCTTCATAGTACTTGAAGCAGGAGGAAAAGGTCACTCTTTCCACAGCATACCAGCATTTGGGCCTCTCCTGCATGGATCTATTTTTGACTGGCAGTATCAGACTGTGCCTCAGAAAAATGCTTGCTTCGCTATGGAAAATTCTGTAAGTTTAGCCTTAACTTTTTAGAACAGGGTTGCTTTCTGTTATGTAGCATTATATAATCTTACCAATGACTCTCCAATCTTAAAGCTTTGATTTGCAGCATTACAAGCTATTGATAAAACCTTAAAGGGAATTTCTTGAGAAAGTTATTTGACTTTACATTCAGGTTACGACATGGCTGGCTGACCTATTTTTTTGTTTTTAACAAAACACTTGCTTTACTTATTTCATAACCCTTGTTTCCTATTCTATTTCTTAAGAATAATTATATTTTTATTAGAATACTAGCTGATCTGGCAAACATTATTTTGCCATGTATATTATTTCACATGAAAAAATAGGGGTTGATCATAGAGGGGTGAAAATTAGAGTTGTATGTATTTTTGTATGCTGTATCTTGAAAAAAAAAGAACAAAAAAATTGGTCTTGAGAATAAAAAAAATTTAGGAGTAGACCCTTAACATTTAGGGGGATGAAAAATAGTTATTGTCAGATTCACAGACCTACTGAATATGCACACAAAATTGCACAAAAATCAATTGAACCATTTTGGAAGAGTTTAATTACAAACACTGTGACAAGAATTTTATATATTAGATGGCTCAGGTTGACACCGTACAATGGCCACCATGTTGGCCAAGTGCGGAAAACACCCAAGAAGAAGAAGAAGGCTCCAGTTGAACTTTAACTAGCTTATGTAATTGAAAATTAAACAATAAAATTGAAGAATTTTTTTATTATTTCAGCAATGCAGGCAAACACAAGGAAAAATACTTGGAGGCACAGCAAAAATGAACAATATGATTCACTTCCGAGGCAATACATCACACTATGTTGATTGGTTCCATGGTAAATTTACTAAAGAGTACATAGAAGAACAGTTACATTATATAGAATCTAATATATATCCTTTACATAACATACAGTATGATAGCCAAATAAATGATGTTGTCTTAGATGCAGCAAAAGAATTGGGTTATAAAGAACTAAGTAGTCAAAATAATCTAGGTTTTGTAAAGTCTTTATTAACACAAAATAATGGTAAGAGATGGACTACATCAGATAATTTTGATACATCCAAATATGTATTCACTAATGTGTTAGTTGATAAGTTAATAATTGAGGATAATAAATGTATAGGTGTACAAGTAAGTCATCCAAAAAAAGTTAAATTGCTTGCGAAAAAAGGAGTAATTGTTTCAGCAGGGGCATATAACTCTCCTAAGCTGCTGCAATTATCTGGTATAGGACCTGCAGAGTTATTAAAATCAGTCAATATTTCTGTGATAAAAGAGTTGCCAGTTGGAAAAAATCTGCAAGACCACATTGGCACTGGTTTGGATTTGGTTTTATTTGACACGCCTCTATCTGTAGGTATGTTTGATATAATGAATTTGTTTAATGTATACCAATATTTTGTAAATGGCACAGGCCCGCTAACTATACCTGGCTGTGAAGTTTTAGGATTTGTATCTACAGATAATCAAACAGTACCTAGTGTACAATTTATGGTGTTGCCAGTAGGAATAAGTGCTGATAGAGGTAGTAAACTAAGAAAAACGTTAGGGATAACTGATTTTGTATGGGATAATTATTTCAGTAAACTATTTGATAAACACACAGCAACATTTTTCACATTATTACTACACCCTAAAAGTAAAGGTGAGGTTAAAATTATAAGTAGAGATCCTTGTTTACCACCTATCATAGACCCTAAGTATTTGTCTCACCCAGAAGATGTTAAAACTTTAGTGGATGGAGTAAAAATTTTGATTAAACTAGTTGGGACAGAAGCTATGAAAGCTGTAGGAGCTCATTTAAATACTATACCGTTTCCAGGATGTGAAAATTATGATATATATTCAGATTTATATTTAGAATGCTATGTAAAACATTTAACTTTATCCAGCTATCATCCAGTAGGGACATGCTCTATGGGTCTCCATGGATCTAATGACTCTGTGGTTGACACGTCATTTAAAGTTATTGGAATAGACAACCTCTATGTTGTCGATGGTTCGGTGTTGCCAACATTGCCGAGTGGTAACATAAACGCGGCAATAGCTATGATGGCTAATATATTTTTTGAAAATGAAATAAAAGCAAAGCATAGATCAGATGAGGATTTATTTTGCAGAAATAGTTTATTAGATGATTTAGTATTCAAAGTCTGTCCTGTTAGATAATATTAAAAGTGAAAGTAATGTAGCAAGATACAAATATTTAATAGAACATTCTAAACATAAATGCAAGTAAGGAGCAACAGTTTGACCTGCTCTCTGAGGCTAGGAGATGACCAACGTGATGATCAACGACCAACTGGGATGCTATTAAAAATTTCTTGGAAGAAAGAATAGCTCAATATTTTGTAGCCTAATCTAGCGCTCCCTGATCCGAATCAGCATAGGTTAACCTCTAGACCTAAAAGGCAGTTTATATATTTTTATATACGATAAATAGATATATAGATGAGTATATCTAGAATTTCCACATTCGAATTTAATTAAAATAAGCATAAATAATAGGTAGGTGTAATGAATTTTTTAAATTAAATAAATCGTTCATTTGAAATAAAACGCTAAACGTTAATAGTTTTAATAATTTATTTAAGGACACTTCTACAGATAAATTTCCGTACATGTTAGTTTGAGCTGAATTTCTGAAACAACCATTACATTTAACACTAAAATGTTTTACATAAAAAAATTACGTTGATATTTATACAACAATATGTTTATTCTTATTTAAATTATTTCTTTGTTCATATGTATTTTAATATAAGCTTTATTAACTTTAATATTGCATACAATTAATTAGTTATTTTACGAAAACTGCCATCAATTCATTGTTGTTACTTTAAAAAAAATTAACAGTATTAATCAAATTACTTAGAATTTTTGTTAGGAGACATGTAGATATACACATAGTAGTAAAAAGACTAAATACTTTTTCTAGCAAATTTCAAATTCTTTTGAAATTAGAAAATCAGTTTTTTCAATTTGCGTTTCATAATAAATACATTTACGCGTTTTAAAGCAAACCAAACAATTGGGTACCTAATCACTATTTTAATTAAAATACAATATCTACAATAATGACATTACAATTGACTAGATTAAGTAAATGACAAGCTTAAATGACTATTATACATAATATATAAAACTGTATTCATCCACCATACAAAAAAATTAAATCCAGAAATAATCGAAGATAAATTTCATTACATCATATTTAAGAAAACATGATTACTTACGGACGGAAAATTATCCTATACTAAGTATTTAAAACACCACGTAACTACTTTGTGCTTACAGAATATAATTAATTTTTCAAATTATATTACATACATTGACTAGAAAACATTTTATTATTTACAACATTTATGCATATATGACACAAAAACAAGTTCGAAGTCATTAAAATTTCTATTTATGTATGCATCCGTTACTTTTTGCAATTTGTTACTACGGACGCAGTCGGCGCCGTGTTAAAGGACTCATTAGGTTTAGGTACATACATGACCAAATACACGACCAAGGCAAATCGGTGCAAAATGAAAATTTTAACGCTACAAAGTTCATAACTTCGTCGAACAAAATTAATTTCGCAAGTTCTTGCGCGGTATTTAATCACACTTTCATGATTTCCATTAATTGCTTTAAACACATTTCATGGAGGTTGACCATACATAAGGTCTGTTTGAGACTATTATAAATAATTTTTCCAGTTTTCTTAAGATTTTTACAACCAATCTAAGTCTAATAGAAATCGAAAGAATAGTATCCAAACCTTGTTACCAATAAGCAGCAATTTTGCGTGGACTATAACTTACGTGCTAAAATAAATACATATATATTTTGCCTACTTTGATATAAACCATCAAAAGTACATATAAAAATGTATATATAAAATGATTTTTCACTTTGTGCTGAGCAAAACGTACATACATTGCAGTTACTGCATACACTAATACTGGACGGAGCGTCTGATTCATTAGGATTATCATTGTACAATAATTATAGTATTTTAAGTCTATAATAATAAGCCAAAATGAGGCTAACTACGCCATAGACAACAATTTAGTCTGAATTATTTCAAATTCTTATACATATAAGATTCATTTGCTATAATTATACTGTAATCTAAATATAAACCAAAGTGTGCCAAAAAATATTAAACTGTGCTGGCGTATGTATAATACATTACCAAATTTATCAATTAGATTATTGAAATATATACAATAATCTCATTAGAATATTGGATTATTTTTACCAGATACACTGCACGTGCAGTGTCTATAAAGTTTGAGGAGCAGCGCAATACTGAAACATGATTAAAAATTACGACTTGGTTGTCATAGACCATACAAAAGGAAATCGTGTGAATGTAAAAGATATTTACTAAGATTCATACAAAATTATCAAACGTTTGCGCTATTAGAAATCTATCACTGACATGTTTATATAGATATTTAATACAATGTTTAGAAATAAGCTTTTTATTCAAATATTTTTTTGTATATGTAATTTTTTACAGTGATATTATATAAAATTCTTAGCTAGGCACTTTTGTTCACAATTATACTAAATTTTGAAACAACATTCCTCAAACAATACTTACGACTATATAATTTTTAATAATTAAATAACTATGAATAATTGTGCAAATAGTAATACTTTAGGTTCTACCTTTTAATACTGAGCGGTAAAAGCTGTCTCTAGCATCGTCAGTGAGATGTCGTTGACTTCTAGAGTTACCAACTTAACAAAAACTTAATAACAAAAAAAATGATATATGTGACTGCGTAAAAAGTAATAGTAAGTCAGGAAAATTATGTAATTTCTTCAACTTATACGAATTGCACCTCATCCTTATATTGTTTTAATATCCTTCAACGTCCATAAATGAGACATGCGTACACGCCCATAAAACATAATTGCTCCTCTTTCGGTAATCGGGTAAAAGCCCTTAATAATTGTAAATATGCAATTTCCAATGATAATAAAAAAAACAATTTATTATTTATACTGCAACCGATTCGGAGATATTGAAGTTTGTTTTCTAGTTAATCTCCCGGAATGTATCCATAAAACAACACAAGCGGCATGTCTAGAACTGACATCTCACTGAGTACTAAATTAATAATACTACCTTCTTTTATAAGTTACTTTCTTTACAATAATTGTGTATAATATAATACTGTTAACTTATTTTGTTAAAATAAATTTGTGCATAATTTAGCACAAAATAATATATTCTATTTTATTTTAACATAAATTCATGTAAATACTTTCATCAGATGAAATACTGAGCTTCATTTTGAGCAATGCCGTACCTACACATATTTATATTTAACGCAAAACTTCAAATTGCTAGCCGTCTCTCCTGTACGTTTTTTCGTCTTTTAGGCAATATGTTTGAAAAATAGTGATAAATGATTAAAATATTTCACTCAATCCTACCTTAAATATATTTTATTTATCACGGGTTTTTTTTAAGCTATTGTATAGCTTCTATCGCGAGCCTTGAACGTGGAGACCGAATCCAGAAATTCCGTAACGAAAAAACCTAACACCCCCTGAATATCAAAAGCACAATTTAGGCACCGACGTCATCGGGACCGTGGCCAGAGCCGCGTCTCTCTGGCAATCCAGGCACTTAGGGCGCCTTACCGCTAGGCCACGGTCCCGATGACGTCGGTAGGTAAACTTAAGACCATACCAACCAATAACCAATTCAGAAAATCGAACCTAGAACCTCCGTCTTATAAATCCACGGCGCATACCGCTGCGCCACAGAGATATAAATTATACAGCACGTTGGGCAAATATAAATTAGGCAAGTAAAAAGGTTTTTGCCGACTAGAAATCATATTTAGGCCTGTGTGCACCAAGTTTTCGGTTATCATAACCAACAGTTAACATAAGCTAACCGAGCTTACGTCCTTAACCGGCATACGGGTTGTCGTGAACAGTCAATTTATAGTAACCGACGGTTAGCTTATTTTAACCATTGGTTATGATAACCGAAATCTTGGTTCACACAGGCCTTACTTATTACCCATTAAAACAAAACATACAGGAGATCTAGCGTAACCCTTTATATTATATCTACGATCTCGTTTCTACGACCCTACTAGTTATATTTGAGTTTGGAAAAGAAATATGAAATTGGAACGTGAGAAATGTAGAATATATCCTCTACGGTAAGTTCTTCCGAATACATACTTGCTGATATTAGGTACGAAGATGTGTCACAATTCTTAATTTACTAACCATGCTTCTAATAACATTAATCACATTTTTATACAAACACTACAATATTTACACGGATATCACCTTGTTATACATTAAAATTTTGAAAGCTACTGCTACACATTTTAATCGTTGATTTTAAAAAGTTTAAAACTTACAACAAAATTACTTTTAAACAAAGTTTATTTTCAAGTTCATTCCGGTTATGCCTCTATGTATATTTTTTAATACCTACATATAAAATTTTTAATGAATAAGTAAAAGCTTTTTAATATCTTATTAATTTTAATTTTTAAATATTTCTTTCTCTTTTGCCATTGAAAGTTTAACTTTTACATTTTTATGTTTATTATTTACTTTTCTAGTAAAGTCTACATATTTACTTCAAATACTTAACTTCGTTTCAAAAAGACGTGCGTTAAGAAAATTCAAAGACCACATTTATTAAATTTAAATCCAAATTATTATAGTAAAGTTTAAATCCCTTGTCAAAGACTAGGTAGTTCTAGCCAGAGCCGGACTAACGGTCCTGAAACATTGATAAAATAACTTTCCTTTTTGTCGGCACTCTAAATAACTACAATGTGTAAAGATCTTTAGCTAGAGAGCGGTGCTTTTGTCACTTGTCTAGATTGCAGAATGGATAATTTGGCTCTGGTTAAGACAGACGATGTTTTTTTTATATAGTTATGAAACAAGACTTACTTGAAGTGCAACCACCCACCGGAAAACGTAGCGTTGGTCAACCCCAGACTTAGTGAATCGACGACATTAAACGGGTAGTAGGGGATCACTGGATGCAAGCGGCTTGAAACCGTAGTTTTTTACAAGAGGTCACACAATAGACGTCCACCAGCATGATTACTTGAAACACGACTCCAAATAATTGTCCAACATATCTAACTGTAGATCCGACCAGTCCGTTGGATTCAAAAGCAAGGAAGACAAGTCGTCTTCCGGTATCAGGGGCGGAGGCGCCACTGGTTCCACGATGACGTTGGCGCCAATATTTGTGTCAATATCCATCTCTGGTAATTGCAGGGGAAACTCAGGCAAATGTAGGATAACAGCTTGGTTCAATTCATTTGTCATTTCGTTTATATCGATTGGTATATTGGAGATTGCTATTTGTTCTTCGGTGGCTTTTGATTCTTTCTTTGTTTCGTTGGTTTTCTTCTTTTTGTGGGGCCTGTTTGAGATGCGCTTGGTGCCCTCTAAATGTGCGAGGTCTAGTTTCCAAAAGCCGCCTTTGCCCGGCTCGTGTTTGGATCGGGCGACTTTGACGAACACTTTGTTGAGTGAAAGGTTGTGCCTTATTGAGTTCTGTAAGAAAACATTCCTATGAATATAGATTGATCTATTTAAAACTCGATGTATACAACATACAAATGTCTCAAGATTTTAATTTTAGACCAATCTGGTTATAATATATATCTGCACGTAACGTAAATAAGTCTCTCTTACTTGGTTTATGTTTAAGAAATATCCTAACTAATATAAGAAAAATGACTGCCTCGTTGGTCTCGTGGTTAGCCTATCTGGCTTCGAAGATGAGGTCCTGGGTTGGAATCCTCGGTCAGGTGACGGAGTATTTCTAAGTTTTATATTCTTCTATGAAATTCTCAGTACATTCCAAGCCCGGAGTCGGGAAGTTGGTGGTGTCACACGTGCCTCGGAGAGCACGTTAAGCCGTAAGTCCTGTGTGCCTAGCGTGAGCCATCACCAAAACAAATCGAAAACTTCACATTCGCGTTAAGGGCAAATTTTATATGAAACTGAAGCAGCGCCCCTGGCGTTAGTGAGGGAAAACTCAAATGGGCGAGTGTCAGAACGCTTTTTTTGCTATATAATTTGACATTATTAGTGACTACGTTTTTACGCAGTCGCTCGGTAAAAAACTCACACTTGCCCCACTGGTCACTGTCATCAACATCTGATAGTGATCGTTAATAAATGAAACATTATTAGCCTAAGCCCGCCGACCCGCATTAGAGCAGCGTGGTGGGTGTACGTTCCATATCCCCTCTCCTATAAGGAGGGAGGCCTGGCCCTGTAGTGGACCGTTAATAGGCTTGTTAATATATTATAAAAAAATGTTAATATATTATACTTTCACAACGTAGTAAGTACTGCAAATTATTGTACAGTACAACTAAAAATCTACCTACACAGAGTATTTTTAATGTAGGCAAAAAATATTGTTCCCAATGGGCTGAAATAAGTGTGATTTAGCATTCCGCTACGATGTCGTGTAGATACCGAAAGGGGTATGGATTTTCATCCTACTCCTAACGAATTAGCCCGCTTCCATCTTAGATTGCATCATTACTTAACATCAGGTGTAATAGCAGTCAATGGCCAACTTGTAGTCATAAATAATAAAAAAAGTTTTAAAATTAGATATTATAGTAATAAATAAATAAATGTGAATAAACTGTATCTAATCTCTCATTGCATTGCCACTACTCAGTAGGTAGGAACTCACCCCTCGGTTCAATCTATTGACAAAATTCAATTAGACGCTATCTTATCTGATATGCAGATTTAACGGTTATTGCAATCTGTTACAAAACCATTTATAAAAGCATTATACACTATTCTAACTAGTGTAGGTAAGTTATCGGAATAGGCTTAACTGATTGACATATCAACGCGCAACCCAAATTACTTCGGCTAACACCATTTTACTTCTTCGGAGGAATTATCTTTAGTAGCAGCCCGGAGTACAACTTTTCGTTGTAGGTGTTACACCTCGTACCTCAGAACAGAAAGTAATTATGCCTTCTGTCTCTGTCATAGTCATTTATACTAAAGCCAAACTCGATTGAGAATGCTTGTCAACAAATAAATTAAGAATGAAGGTAGAAAATGCAACACATTTTATGCCTAATAAATTTAAAATTATGTTTTGTTATTTTAAAAAATCTTATTTAAAAGATATTGAATATATTAGTTAGTTTTAAGCTTACTAATCTAATTTATTGACATGAATTCGTCATTAACTAGTTAATTAAAATAAATAGGTGTAAAATGACTAGTGATTTCTACCTTCATTTTTAATTTGTTTGTTGACAAGCATTCTCAATCGAGTTTGGCTTTAGTATAGGTACATATATCTGTTTGTGATAATCATCCTAAATTCGCCAGCCTAACCTTAAACCAGCGTAACCTTAAAGCGATTTATGAATTTGAGAAATGTAAAACCACTATAATAATACTAAAGCCAAAATCGATATGGAATGCATGTCATTCAGGCCTAATACATTGAAAACTATAATTTGTGAGAGTAATTTAGTAGAGTCACTACAAATAATCTAATTTAACGTTTCAAAATTTTTAACAAAAAATAGAACCCACTCAAAACGCACTAAAAAGTAAAAAATAACTGTGTCATTTAGTTGCTTTAGTTTACTTAAGTTTATCTATGAAGTCGGTGCCAGCAAGTTTAGGGACATTAATTTAACGTAGTAAAGCAGTTTGTGGGTTCTAGGTAATGGTCTTAAAGTAGAAACCTTGGCTGGCACCGACTCCTAGATATGCTTAAGTAATTTAAAGCAACTAAATGACACAGTTTTTTTTTACTTTTTAGTCCGTTTTGTGTCGGTTCTATTTTTTGTTAAAAAGTTTTATTTCTTACTTTTTAGTGATTTGTCGACACGTAACCAACTCGTACTATACTCTCATAGTATATTATACGGCACTTGTAGCCAAAAAGTTACACAAAAACCGAAATCGCTGAAAGTGTGCCTATAAAATTTGAAGAGTTCCTTCAATTTTCCCAGGATATCATCATCAGATCCTAACATGGTGACAATGGCACCACCTTGGAAGTGTGCCCTTTCTAATAAAAAAGAATTATTAAAATCGGACAACTCTGTAAAAAGTTATGCGTGGTTATACATAAAAAAAATATATACACGTGTCGAATTGAGAACCTCCTCCGTTTTTTTTCGTCGGTTAAAAAGTACTTGTATTAGTATAGTATTTTTTATAAAATGTTATTCCAAACTTATTAACTGTATTTCGTTGTTTTAAGTTTATTCTTGTCATTAATTTGTCTTTAAGAAGATTATTAAAATTATTGAGGTAAACTGACTAGTGATTTCTACCTTCATTTTTAATTGATAAACAGACCACATTGAGTTTGGCTTTAGCATAGACAGATTTTCTCAGGTACCTAATAAAAAAATGTTAATTGCACATTCCTAATGAAACGGATCTCATAGACAAATAAGCAGCAAAACTTTATAGTTTGTTTTTTATATGAAATAAGAACTAGCACTTGACCACGATCTCACCTGATGGTAAGTGTAGATATGATCCAAAGTGGGACGCGCTTGCTTAGAAAATGCCTATTCACTCTGTTTTATTTTTCTAATTAGATAATTTAAATTACACTTTTCCACTAGATAGATAGATAGATAGATAAAATCTTTATTGCACACATATAGAGAATAACAAACAGAATAATATATAAAACAATGATTACATATGTACAAGGGCGGTCTTATCGCTGAAAGCGATCTCCTCCAGACAACCCGCACAGTTGGAATAAAATAAGGGAAATTACTACCTACCACCACCTACACACCACCTACCACTATTAGATTTTTCTTCATAAAGAAATAGTCTAAACGCGACAAATTTTGGTATTGAATGTCATTAACGATTTGCAAGTTTGGCAATTTTAGGACATACTTAATTCAAACAATCAGGTAGCAATCATCGATATGATACAAAAGTATTATTATTTCGGTGGTAGTAATAGCTAAAAGCTCACCTGCCAAGTAGGGTCCGCGTTCCTGTAGTACTTGAAGTTCTCCCGTATCCAAGAATAAATCGCGGACAGCGTCATCTTGTCATTGTTGTACCTCATCGCCATGCAAATTAACGTGCTGTAGGAATAGGGAGGTTTCTTCTCGCTGTTGCTTTGGTAATCTTCTCTGTTCTCTGTGAAATCCTTCTGGCATTTCGCTATAGTCTGGTTGAATTTTTGCAGCCTCGTGTTCTGCGGCGGAGTCTTCGCCGGCGGGTTGGGCGACATAGGCGGTATAGGAAACTGCGGCACCGCCATTATGTTAGTTATATTTTGCAGCCATGTCAAGTTTGTCAGATCCGTTTCTTGATCCTCCTCGACTATAGCCGCCTTCTTTTTTTCGCAACTCTTCTTTTGCTGCGCTTCTTGTTGTATCGGACTATTAACTTGTTCCGTTTGTGGTGTAACAGTCGTCTCAAATTCATAACTATCGGGTTGTTCGTAAACGTATTCGATTTCTACGGTGTGCGACGACTCCGGGACCGCGTGGTCGAGGGAGAAAAATCCGCACTGATCACCGGAATCCCCGTAGAAATTGATGGAGGCGTCCAGCATCTCGCCGGACGCCGGAGACAGTCCCGTCGTGATATGCATGATTGCTCAACTACATTGGAGCTAGAGTCACCTCGCTGAGTCACTGTCGAGCGTGGGTGTAAGATGGTATGGTGGATGGTGGGCGATCGATATGCGGCGGCGCGCGGCCGGTCTGACGTAGCGAACGGTCAGTCCCCACTAGTTCGGTGCTGGGTGGTTCGATCGTGTGGTAGCGTGGTGCGCGCGTGCCGGCGTTTGGAACCATTGTGGCGGCGTAGCACAGGCAGGTGCGCGTCCCCCATTGTGAACAGGTGGCGCGTAAAACGATCGATATTTTTCCGCGTTTTCTTCAAGTCCGGCCCGCATGTGTTAGTACGGACAATTAGTCACGGTTATCGGCGGGCTGCTTCGCGGGGTGTTATCGGAGACGCTGCGGGCCACTTCCGCGGTAATGAACTTGGTGATGCTTTGCGAATAACAGGAAGAAGCGTTTAGGTTTCTTTTAGTTTGCCTACGTACCTACTTATCGTTTTATTATGTTTAGAACAGTTTAGTTAAATAGTAGGTAAATACCTAACTTGCAAACTTACTTTCTGCTTTACAAAAGTCTTTGGATGTAAATTCTTTGCGTGCTGCTTTTTAAACGACTTCAAAAAAGGGTAACTTCGTCGTTGATGAACCGATTTTGATGATTCTTTATTGTTGGAAAAGAGATAATCCGATGATGGTACCATGATAAGGATACCAGGATCTGGCGATGAATTCCCGCAGAAATCGAGGAGAACTTTCAAAAATTTTCTGAGGTCAACTAGTAGGGTTTGTTAATATTTCCGTTAAGTATTACAATTTGATTATTATCATTATTTACTGCAGTTACCTTGTGTTTGGGCTTAATTAGTTTGTGTCGATGAGAACTTTACATTTAGATGGGCTGTGACTGTCATTAAGGGTCTGGTGATGAAGAAGACGAAGGACTTGATTAATTTGTATTGATGAGAACTTTTACCTTGTTACCAATTTATCGATTTTATCATATCGCGTTTTTATTTTACCTCAAGTAGATTTAATCTAGCGGATGCCCGCGACTTTGTGCATGTGAATTTTCTTTTTAGAACAAAATCCCTAAGTAGAAGCTTATCCTAAATATCTCCTATTAACCAAAATCCAGACTATTCGAATAAAATGCCACAATTACGAGTTAAGTTTAGACTGTTATAGACTACGGCCGATAAGGCTATCGTAGTAACTTGAAAAGCACTAAGTAGCTCGGAATAACGATTTTAACTCATCATGTATGTACCACTCACTGAAAGACTCAGGAAGTTCAACGCGTAGGTACCTCAAACCTTGTCACAACTTTTTAAGAAAATTGCGGATATACAAACATACTTATAGGTATTCAATCCCCTTCTTTCTTTGGAGTCGGTTAAATAAAATCCAATGCACTTGTACCTATTTACTACCAACACCAATTGAAGGTCGTAAAAATCCATCCAGCCTTTTCGCCTGTCACGTAATTTATTAATATCTGTCTATCGATTGAGGCAGGTATTTGCTTCGAGCAAATAATGTCAGCGTCCCCCTAACAAGCAATTAAGGCAAGTGCTCGATGTTCCAGTGAAGTGTTTTTGTAAATCGCTCCTCACCGAAATGTCCCTAATAAATGGTAGACAATAATTTGTTACCTCATGGATAGGTGGTTAAATACCTAATAACTGTCTTGATTGTTCAGTGGTTTACTTATTCGGCTAAAAAACACGAACTTCTGGGTTTCGAGTCCGTAAAATAAGATAACGTTTGTTCTTTTATCGAATCTCTATCATTTCAGCCTGGAATTAAGTTGACTGTCTTACACGGAACATTCCCGGAAAGCATATTATGCCATTGGGTCTGGTCATTCGCATTATTTACTGATTGTTACTGTTGCAGTAGGTATCAAAATATTATTACGACGTGGTGGGTCTAAGCTGCAAATCTCTTTCATCTACAAGGAACACACTTAACTGTTCGTAATATTACGTAAGTTATAAGTAGTTATTTTGTGTAGATATTCCGCTAAATAAAAACCTTACTTGTTAGTCGCTATACAGTAGCATTCCATGGACTACCGCACGGGTACCAGGGCCATCGTTCGGCAGAGAAAAACTACGAAAAAAGAGTAGAATCCACGGATGTTGGTTTTACACATAGATAATAATCAAATACCTCTATACGCCAAATAGTCTAAGCTGCAGGTACTTCTTGCTTGACTTTGTTTTGTACAAAACTCGAACCTGTTCCCTCAACTTGATTAAACTTGATAAGCAAGTGGTACAAAAATGACTAAAAAATGTTAAAAGTTTAATCATCATCAGTAGCATACTTTACACCGAACCACTACATTGCAGGCATCTCCATAAAGGAGAGGAAGTTAAATAATAATTATTTCTTTTTTGGAATCGAACCTATTACCTAACGGTGACTAACACATAGACTAACAAGTCCCCAATATGTCACAGGTATTATTATCTATGCAGGAGCAGACAAGCGTGGCACGCACCGTACCAGCCAGTCACCGTTACAACGCGCCCCTATCCCATGTGCTAATTGCAGTAGATACCCTGCACCCTTGCCCTCAGGGATATTGGACTCTAAAATTGTTTAATTTTACTTTACTTTTTACTAACTGTCTCACTAGCTTTTGTCGTTCCATTATTTTTCAGTCTGATCACGGTCAAGAAGGACTTGAGTTATTCCTGGACCATATTAGACTCACTCTGATTTGATCGACTCCTCCCGTGACCAGGGGGCTGGTCTCTTTTTAGGGCAGAGGATCAGCATTGCCATTCAACGTGGCAATGCTGCCAGCCTTCTGGGCGCTATACCGCTCGACACCGATTCCGAGGAATATTATGACGCCTAAGTTATTTTACTGTTATTTTAAGCTATTGTATAGCTTCCATCGCGGGCCTGGAGCGTGGAGACCAAATACAGAAATTCCGTAACGAAAAAACCTAACGCCCCCCACTCCGACCAGCACAGCGGTTTTAGACAGATTGTCTTATACGCATCTTTGTTCGTCAACGACCATACCATGTTGAATACACCGGTTCTCATCCGAGTGCCACACGTCTTTTTTAATTGCTTTATATATTATATATAGATTAGGTTATTGTAGTGTTTAAGCATTTAATTTTTTATTTATTTAATTGTAAATATTTAATTTATTGTACATATTTAACTGTAAATAAATACTCTGATTTGTTGATGATAAAGTACAAGCGTATTATGTCGGACATTAGTAACCGGCCGGGCCGCAGCGCTTCGACGAATAAAGTATGTTACATTACCGGACTGTGGCGACTATGATGAACGGGGTGGATCGCATGGCATGCACCAAAATCCGCCGCGCAATTATCGCGCTTTAAACATACAGACAAGTGATTTTACCTGGTTCTCTTGGGGCTCTGCTCGGTATTTTAATTTTTTTTTAATTATACGTTTTCCGGAAATAAAACCTAGCTAGATCGATAAATCCGCCCCCGAAAATCACTGCTTACAAATTTTTTGAAAATCGTTGTATATACAGGGTGTCCCAAAACACAACGATAACCTGGTACCTGGCAAAAGGCCAAGTTATATCAGTTCTGGAAAAAATAAGAAAAAAAAACCATGTCACTTAGTTTTGTAATTATTGTCATTTTTAAAAAAAGGTGAAAATCGACACTTGGTCGCATTTTTATGTACTGTAATCACAAATTTCACAATTTTGCAGTGATTTTTTTAATTACGTAATCTAAGATAGTGGTGCTACTAATTGCAATCACAAATGTATGGAATAAACATTGTTAACTTAGTAAAATAAATTAAGGTTTATTAAGTCATGGTTTACAAAAATATGGTCACATAACTTTGACACCTCATTTTATGAAAATAAAGTACTACACTATGGTTGGCAAGTAACTTCAAAAGATAGTCCATTTTTTCAAGATCTCAAAATGGTGCAACACTTGCCACTTTTTTTGTCATTAAAAATATTATTTCTCATTTTTGCCAAATGGACCGTGTGGAATGTTAGAGTAATTACACTAATAGGGAAGCTTGAGTTAGTCCATGTCTATTTACTATAACCATAAATAGTACTGATCTGAAGTTAAATTATTATTATTCTTCTAAAAGACATTTATACGAGTCTAAATGACTAATCTTGTCATGGATAATAATAAAATGAAAAAATAAATTATATTTTTTTTTATTTTTAAATTATATTATATCTTTTTTAAATCTATTGCAAATATGTAGGTGCAACACCTCAAAAAAGGCTTTTTGAAAAAACCAAACTTTTTACACGTTGAACATGATAAGGATGTATTTTGTATTGTTTTAAAATTCGATGTTATTTTTCGGTACTTCCGTTTCTTTTTTACTGAAGTGCTGAAATATAGAGATCATTTAGAATTTCATTCAAAACTACATCATCGTAAACACTTCTAGGTCTCCCACCAGACGTTGGAGCACTGGGCAGTAGTCCTTCCGAGTATGACGCGTGCACATATTGAAAGACAGATATTAATGGATGACGCTCCACATTCAGGTACCTCTCACGATACAACCTGGCTGCGGTAAAGCCATTACAATGGCTTTTACTACTGAATACAGATATGACATGTCATTCACACACAGTTTGCAGAGCACAAACAAACGATTACGGGAGATGCGCATCATGTGGACACCGATATTTCATTACAAAAGTTTTCGAAATGAGGCCCATTTGGCAAAAAATGATAAATAATATTTTTAATCGCAAGAAAAGTGGCAAGTGTTGCACCATTTTGAGATCTTGAAAAAATGGACCATCTTTTGAAATTACTTGCCAGGCATAGTGTAGTACTTTATTTTCATAAAATGAGGTGTCAAAGTTAAGTGATCATATTTTTGTAAACCATAACTTAATGAAACTTAATTTATTTTACTAAGTTAACAATATTTATTCCATAAATTCGTGATTGCAATTAGTAGCACCACTATCTTAGATTACGTAATGAAAAAAATTACTGCAAAATTTTGATATTTGTGATTATAGTACATAAAAATACGACCAAAAGTGTCGATTTCCAACTTTTTTTTAAAATTACAATAATTACGAAACTAAGTGACATGGATTTTTTTTCTTATTTTTTCCAGAACTGTTATAACTTGGCCTCTCGCCAGGTACCAGGTTATCGTTGTGTTTTGGGACACCCTGTATACATATATATATATACAACAATTACTCAATAAAAGTTATTATAGATAGATTAGATCGATAGATAGATATTACAGGACAAATTTCCAATCATTATAAATATCTAAGAATTGATCAAAGAATTGATAGAATTGACAGCAGGTTACTACCGAAACAAAGGCAATCAAGATCAAATGTTGCAGAACCGCCTAACCGCCACGAAACCCTTGGAACCCAGGGAGCACCTTTGTTGATGGCTTCATGCACCTGCACTGGGCCGCGGATTCGATAGTTATTGTTCCATGCCGTAATCTAATATATAAAATTTCCCTGTCACAATGTTTGTTACCGTACTCCTCCGAAACGGCTTTACCGATTTTTACTAAATTTTGTATGCGTAATCAGCAGGTCTGGGAATCGGCTACTATTTAATTTTCATCTAATTTTTTTTTTAATTTTTAATGCAAAACAGCGTTTACCGGGTCAGCTAGTCTAATATATAAAATTTGCCTGTCACAATTTTAGTTACCGTACTCCTCCGAAACGGCTTTGCCGATTTTACCAAATTTTGTATGCGTATTCATCAGGTCTAAGAATCGGCTACTATCTAATTTTCATCTAATTTTTTTTTTTAATTTTTAATGCAAAACAACTTTTGCCGGGTGAGATAGTATTACATAAAATCAATAGGAAAATAGTAAGTAATCTTCGGGTTTGAGTCGAATTCGAAATTTGAATGTATGCCAAAACTAGCATACAGCAGCGCGACGACTTGCATTTGAGACGACTACGAATGTGTTGAAAGGCACATAGCTCAGCTTCGGTACATGCAATCGAAAATCTTCGCCGCCCCCCACGTTGTAACGGGACTCGGCCGGCGGCAGCTCGCTTCGAGAAATGACGTAGTTTTTTCGTAACTATCCTCAATTCGGTAATGAATTCCATCCAGTTTCGAACTATCGAGAGGAATTGGGATATTTTCCCCCGCGTTTTCAAACGCGGTGAGCCCTTTTCTCTCAAAGGAATTCGTCAATAAGAAAATTAAACCTATGACCCTATACATTAATTTAAAATACTATACAGGAGTACAAATAAGTTTCCGCCGTTTTTTAACACAAATTAAATATTTATTATAAAAGATCGGTAATATAAATTTATTTAAAATATTGCCCATCACTTGCAACCACTTTTTACCATCTCTCAGGCAGCATTCGAATCCCACGTCTGAAGAACTCCTTGTCTTTTGAGGCTATCCACGAATTAACCCAATTTTTGGTATCCTCATAAGATATGAACCGCTGCGCCGTCAGAGCATGTGCCATGGACCGGAACAGGTGATAATCGGACGGTGCAATGTCTGGTGAATACGGCGGGTGGAATAACACTTCCCAATCAAGTGTTTCCAAGTACTTTTTCACGGGAGCCGCAACATGTGGACGAGCATTGTCATGCAGAAGAATGATTTTTCGTGTCTAGAATAGTATTCAGGGTGTTTGAGATGAATCTTCCTCCAATAATTCCTCCAATTCTGCATCCCCGTAAATTTTTGGCCTTCCACTGCGATCTTTGTCTTCTACGTCGAAATCACCGTTTTTAAACTTTTGAAACCACTCTCGACACGTTCTCTCACTCAAAGCACCCTCACCATATGCTTCTACCAGCACTTGATGCGCCTCAGTAGCAGATTTCTTTAAATTAAAGAAGTAAACTAATATTTCCCGCAAATGACGCTTACTCGGCTCAAATTTTGGCATTTTCAACTTATAAAAATTATATTTTACCAATATAAAATCAATAATATTAATAGGTTATGTTGTTCTTGAATGTCCAAACTATTTTTTAAGCCGGTTATCATCTGCAAAAGCTAACCGAAACTCCGTGCCACACCATCTACAATAAAACGGCGGAAACTTATTTGTACTCCTAATATATGTTGATGTTCCAAAATTTCCTTATTCATTTAGCCATTCTAGACCTCATAAAATGCTCGAACTCCCGACTTCTTTATTTATTGGAAGGTAATTAGGTTTTAATGGATACCGCTTTCTCACGGAATTAAAAACTGTGTTATTGAAATTTCTATATTATGTAAGTACTTATTACAATGTTTGCTTATTATTTAAATTCGTTTCCGTTACAAATATTAAGTATATATGCTTAGGTAAAACATAGTCCTTGACTTTGAAAAAAAAAGTTTGTCTTAAACAAAAATAATGCAAATAATCTATTCATAAACACATTCAATAATATCTTTATCTAAAAGAAATATAATATAAAGTTATAATATCAAACTTATAAAAAAAATTCTAAGTCCCCCAAATTATTTGATGACCTCCGTGGCGCAGTGGTATGCGCGATGAATTTATAAGACGGAGGTCCTGAGTTCGATTCCCGGCGGAGCAAATTGAGATTGTTCTTAATTTGCCTTGGTCTGGCTGGTGGGAGGCTTTCGCCATGGCTAGTTGCCACTCTACCGACAAAGACGTATCGCCAAGCGATTTAGCGTTCCGGTACGATGTCGTGTAGAAACCGAAAGGGGTGTGGATTTTCGTCCCACTCCTAACAAGTTAGTCCGGTTCCATCTAAGACTGTATCATCACTTAACATCAGGTGTGATAGCAGTCAAGGACCAACTTGTAGTCAATAAAAAAAAAAATATAAAACCTACCTATATACGATTTAATAATGCATAAGTCTTGCCAAACTTCTAGACCGCTGGCTGACTGCCTGAAGCATGACAGCGCAGTGTACAAATTGATTTTGTAGTACAAAATAGTTAGCGCGTTCATTATACACGCGCAGTTCGTGTTGCAACTTCAGAGCAGACTAGAAGTGTGACGCGGACTGTACCTTCATAGTATTTTAGCCATTTACACAAGAAGCTCGAAAAGTTAGTATAAAAATGTTTTATTAACACTAACAATGCGTTGAAAACAAGTACATTGACAGCAATATTTTTCTCTTTTTAGCAATTAGACGTGCCGTCCTATTTTAACGCTGCATGAGATAGAGTGCCGTTCATTATCATTACAGAATCTATAATAGATAGGGATTTACTATTTTATGATGACAGTTGCTTTCAATGACTTGGAACTGATGAACTTAAAGGACGTCAGCACAGCAGAAACAAATCAATTGGAGACCTATTAACTCGTCAAGAATTGAAATAGCAGCCAGTACATTTCAGCCACGATTTTGAAACCAGATTTATCAAAAAATGGCTGGTTTGCTCTAAGACATATGATAATTTAATAATATTTCTGTATTGCCAACACTCCTTCAGTTTCACAATCACAACCCGATGTATCTTTATATATACTATTACGATCACAGCAAAACCGTCATTATAAAATAGAATATGTGTCCTTAAATCTATAGGTTAACTTATTTTAAATCTACCTTCTAATCACTATAAGCTTAAAGTTACCGAATAATGTAAATATTTCTGGACAGAAGAAAATGAGAGTCAGAAAGATTTTTAATTAAAAATGAAACAGATAAATGCGTTTTGAAACGCACTAAAAATAATTGCGTCCTTTAGTTATTTTAATTCACTTAACCTTATCTATTAAGTCGGCGCCAAATAGGTATATGCGTCGAATTAAAAACCTCCTCCCTTTTTTGTCGGTAAGACGTACTTGTATCATATTATTCAACAATTTTTTTCCTAGCTGATATGAAGGCAGTCATTAAGGCCACATAAGTAGATAAAAGGAACAGAGGCAAAGTTTCTTAAGAACGTGCAAAATTGATACCCATTTTGATAGGGTTGTCACAATAGGTTAAAACAAATTAAACAACCAAACAAACAACGTGTCGCATTGACATGACCCTGATTGTCAACTGACTGTGCCAACGTAAACCGATTTTTTCTAGTCTCGCCGCGTACGCGACAAGCGGCTGGTGGTCACTCACACATGCAACGCATACTTGTAGTAGCGCAATAAAAATAAATTCTAAAAAGCTATGTCTCTGTTCCTTTTATCTACTCATGTGCCTGGGCTCCTCACTGGTGATGGCCTAAATAAGTACTACTACTACTAAAGTACTACTACCAGCAATTTTTTATCTGAAACATGTATTAGTACGCTTGGCAGTCAAATCGAGTCAAATGCCGTGATGCTATTATGAATACAAACTACAACGAAATACAATTTGATGTAGTGCCATCTCTTTAGATATTCTACGACTAATGCCTTAATTAAAATGGCGAACTTCCTTGATGTTATTATTATAAAATTCTAATACGATCATAGATGTTACACATCTTTTATTATATGATTCTAAATTACTAACCTAACTGGTATAACATTTAAAATAAAGGCAATTTTACACAACCCTATACATTTATTGCAAATTTTTGTTTACAAAGAATGAATAATTCACTTTCGAAATAAACTTAAAACCTTTTGAAAATTAAATCAAAATTGGATTCTTTTTGGATATCCACCTAAGTAAATAAAAACATCGTCAAAAAGCATTTTATTTACATATAGAATATATAAATGAGAATCAAAGGTTAAGTACCTTAGAGATTATTTTGCTTAATCGCTAAAATTTTAATTATTACTAATAATTTAATATCGCCGATAGTCACAGGGAAAATATTAGTGAAGCTTCGCAAGTGACAATATCAACTTCACAATTTATGTACAAAAGCTAACCTTAATTTCTAATCATTGAAGAATATCGGTTAATAATTATGAAATATTTTTAGTATGGTATTAATTGTTAAGTAATGGTAAATTCTACTTAACTGCTTAATTATATTTCGGCTTCCTCGACGCAAACATTAAGAAATCCGCATGCTCGTTTGATTGCATTCATAAAAACAAAAAGAAAAGAAAATAAATGGCCATTATTAAATTTATTTTAAAAATTACGGTTAATAGAAGAATTTCTGACAATCTCACTTTTAAATTAGAAGATATATAACATTTTCCATTCTGGGTACATAATACTACACATAAATAGAAATAAAAGGTAATACATAAAAACTAAATACATACATTTAATTAGAAACCACAACCCTAATACTAATGTGGACTGTCTATTTATTAAATGATATTTTACGAATTATTGTGGTATTTATAAGAAGTAATGCTGTAATATTATTTTTTATTCAGTTTAATATTTATAAAGCATATAATTCACACGTACAAAATAGTTGTAAGCATATTTCGAACTGCAAAATAGAGAATGGTTTTCACATTCTCCATTCTCCATGATTTACCATTTTACCATTTCACATATAAAACTATCTTAACAATTTTGTAAGGACGAATTTCGATGTAGTAACAAACTAAATTATGTAACATTTAAATTTCAAAACGAAGAATGTAAAATTCTTCATTTTATGTTAACTATGTTTAAAAAAATATTCTATCTCCTAGAGAGTTAGCAGCAACAATTTTAAACTAAATGTGTAAATTACCAATGTTACATCATCATTATCAGCCTATTAACGGCCCACTACAGGGCCAGACCTCCCTCCTTACTGGAGAGGGGATATGGAGGGTACGCCCACCACGCTGCTCCAATGCGGGTTGGCGGGCTTAGGGTGATAATGTTTCATTTATTAAAATTAAGTTATTGACAATTCAAAATAATCTTATTGTTCTGACAGGATAGAATATTTTTGTATTGATTTTGAAAGTGTGCAACTTTCTAATTTCGAAATGGAGAATGCAAAATTCACCACTCAAACCAAATTGTAGCCAGAAATGAAGAATGTCATTTCATAACAAGAATTTATAGCATTATGCAGAAATGCAAACACAATAAAACACCGTTTCTCATTTTGAACAAAGAGAGTTACAACAAACCACATTTGTACCCGCGTTGTAAAGAAAAATATAGTTCCAATTAGAATGCCGAAAACCGCCATTTTTTTCACTTATGCACTTCACCCATATTTATAGTAAATTATTGAGTTATTACTCAATTACGAGAATTTTTATTTTACGTTTGAAAAAAATGAATTTTGTTTACATGCAAATGGTGGCTTAAAAGTTATTTAAATCAAAAGTAATGTATCGTTCCATAGATCGTAATGCTTAGTTTTGGGCAAAGTGTCTTCTTTCTCTTTCTGATTCTATTTGAGAAAAATCTTTGATTAATGGTAATACTTTTATTAATAATTATATAAATATATTATTATTATTAGGAAAAAACAACGTGTCTTGAATTTTTAAGTATTCTTATAACCTTGTAGAGTTGAGTTTGGTTGGCTCCCTGTACACTGTCACTCACTACATCACAACAGTCTGTTGCCGGCGTCTAGTCGGCGACGGTCTCCTGCAGCAGGTGCAGCGCGAACTCCCGCAGATAGGCGCCCCACTGCTCCTTGCAGCGCTAGGGCTTGATGTGCGTGATGAGCCAGTCCGCCGCGTTCAGCAGGTTGTCCATCTCCACCGGCACAGTGCTCAGCGAGTGGTTGTCGTCGTACATGTACACGCTGACGAACAGACGCTCGTATATACAGGCTGTCAGAGTCACATATACCTCCATCCAGCCATCACCGTGCGGGGGCCGACTGTAGACTTTGAGACTTGCGGCACGGATGTAGGCTTTTTTTCCCAGGAGGAGAAAATCCTATGGATTTAGGCTAAAGAAACCCTTTATGGCCTTACCCTGATCAACACTCGCCTTGCAGACCAATTTGTGTAACATTATAGACTACTATATTATAACGGATTTTGTTGTAGATTTGATCAATAGATAGTGATTTCTGAGGCAGTTTTTAGTATATACTTTTTTAAGGTTTTCTGTAAATTTGCTTTTATATGAAGATAATAGTGGGAAGAGACACGCGCCTGGGAGCTTTAATTGGAAACGCCGCCTAATTCCTTTGAGATATAACAAAACAATGTATCAAAGAATTGTTCCTCTTTATTTTGACTACAAAAAACCCGCGATGGCATAAATATATAGTTTAAGGATAGCTTTAATATATATTTTGACGACCTCCGTGGCGCAGTGGTATGCGCGGTGGATTTATAAGACGGAGGTCCTGGGTTCGATTCCCGGCGGGGCAGATTGTGATTTGTTTTGGTCTGGCCGACAAAGACGTATCGCCAAGCAATTTAGCGTGTAAGCAGTCAAGGACCAACTTGTAGTCGATAAAAAAAAGCTTTCTATACCTATAAGTTCGTTAAAAATAAGTTTTAAGTACAATTTTTTTCTTTGATGTACTTGTAAGGTATTTTTGTCGCGGGCGTGTACTAGTTTATTATAAAAGTAAATGACGGATACATACATGACCTTGACTCCGTTGGCCTTCAACCGGCGCGCATACTCCATGCCCTGGTAGTAGGGCACGCGCTTGTCCTTCGAGCCCAGCATCAGAGCCGTGGGGATCAGCACGTTCTGCGCGTGGACTATTGGGGAAACTCTTCGCAGTGTCAGCAGCTTCTCCTCGGTCAAGGGACCTTCCTCTGAGAACGGCCAGCCAGCTTCCACGGCGCACCTACAAATTTTATTCTCACGTATAAAAACTGTATAAATTTGTGAAGTGACGAAGAGGTCATTTTTAAGGTCAATCCTATTAATACATATTGTCACGTGCTGGAGTTCGGTAATTGTAAATAACGACACCTTATGACTCAGATGAGACTTTATTCAGAAGCACAAAGATCCAAGTAAACTTCCAATTGTATTCCAAAATGATAGCCGAAAAATATAAAAAATGTTGGTAGATCACTTGTTTCGTTGATATCGCTTGGATGTTGTCTTCACTACCTTCCCAAGTACAACTGTCCATATATAGCCGGCTTTGTCTACCACCAGAACCTATTTTACGTAAACAGAGAGGTGAAATTTTTGAGATTTAATTAACTGCCTTAAATAATCTTTAAACATTACATGCTTTCAAAAAAACACGTGATAAAGGAAAATAAGAAGCAACATGCACTACCAATACAGAAATGTTTTACAGTTCTTCACAAAGGCTGCCCCCTTTGCAATTAAATTTAACATTGAAACCTACCTTAATCTCCAAAAAGACCTACAATAATACTCACCCATCTGGATTGTCAGCATAATTGGATTTAGTAGCTAAATCTATTAAAGGATTTCTCAGCACCATAGCTTTAAACAGGCCGCTATAACTCCCAGCTAAATGAGCGCAAGTATATCCTCCAAAACTTCCGCCATACAAAACGCAATGATCTTCTAATACTCTATTCTGTTCCTTCAATGTGTTTAGAGCGAGAAGGCAATCACTGACGTCATAATCCCCTATGTTGCCCATTAGGCATCGCACATTAGCGTCTCCATTACCGGTGGAACCTCGATAGTTTATTCGGACTGAGGCAAATCCTGAAGGGCATTTTCGGGAGCGTTAATAATTAACTTGTTACTTCAGATCGCCAAGTGTCCATTATAATTGCAAAAATTTGATTTTTATTAAATTGAAGTTTAGAAATTATTAAATATTTTGTCTGTCCAAAAAATTTAGATTTGAGTAAAGAATAATTTGAACTAGTATTTGGATGTCACATTGGGTGTTCCCTATAAGAATCGCGATAAAAATTAATTTGAGAATATTTCAAACAGGACCTACTAAGAATGCACAAAAGCAAAGCTGAATTACAAATATTTAAAACAAAATGTAAAGTGCCAATGAAAACATAATACCCTTTGAAAAAGTACACAAGAAACAATAAAAACCAAAACCTGAATAATCAATAAATAAAATGTGCTCAATAACACATGCAGAACCATACAAAATCAGTAAAAAACTACCGAGTACAACCTATAAAACTACTAAAACATTTAACCCGTACAATAAACTTACCAGTCAGCAATATCAGTAGTGTTGGACATTGACGCCAAGTCGGTGACGGGATTCCTCGCAACCATCACGCTGTAAAAGTCAGGGTAGACCCCACTCAAGTGGCACACCAAGAATCCTCCATGAGAGCCTCCGTACAGCAAAAGTCTCTTGTCATCTATGGGGTATTGGTCTAAGGCCTTTTGTGTGGCGAATTTACAATCCTCAACGTCAGCCGTGCCAATGCGACTGGGGATGTAGAATACCGACGCGTCTCCTGTGCCCGTTGATCCTCGATAGTTTATCAAGAGGCACGCAAATCCTGGAATGGGTAATGTTCCCTGTTATTGGACAATTTTCAGCAACATCAGAAGCAAGCAGGCGGATGGTTCTTCACAGATACGTACTGCAAACATTCGGATCATACCACCTAAAATCGTATGTACAATTTCTTCAGGGTGATAATGGTGATAATGTGTTGCAATAGTGTAGGTACTCATAAAGAGCTGTTTTTCAAATTCAATTAGTGCGCAGTAATTGTATTTAGTCAGAGAATGACACTGATTGTCATCTACACTAATATTATAAAGAGGAAAGATTTGTATTTTTGTATGTAACGAATAAACTCAAAAAGTACTGGACCGATTTTAATAATTCTTTTTTCATTAGAAAGCTACATTATCACTGAGTAAAATAGGCTATATTTTATATTTGTATTGTGTATATTATCCGAGTTATCAATTTTTGCGCGTACGCTGCCTTAGCTATTGAATATAATGAAAACATTGTACGAAAAATTTATGCATCTTAAAAAGTTCTTTAATTTTATTTTTTTAATTAGTTATATAGTTTCGGAGATATTACAAAATTTTAAAAAGCACGACTCTGTAATAAATCATTTAATTCATTTGCTTACGTTTACGTCATTATTTATACAAATAATCAAATATCAAAATAAATTATTTAATAATCACAAGGATATTATAGAGATAAGATTTGCCTTTTATAGTATGTTAATTAGTTATATACTTTTGGAGATATTACAAAATTTCTAAAAAATATAACACTGCCAAATTATGTTAACCTCCTCCGTGTTATGTTATACATGCTGAATAGGGGTCAACATTTTGGTACTGATATTCTTTGAGAATTCGATCTTTGATCTTTTCAATTTATTGATGGCATGGCAAACCATATTTATATAATATACGAAAAAGTTTGTTCGTTTGTTTAAACGGGCTAATCTCTAGATCTGCATATCGGATTGTAAATAATGATTGAAAGCTAGACTCAAAAGTGAAATAGACTATTTTAATACAAGTTATATATCAGCTTGCCATAAATATATATTGTTAATGTTAATGTACTAATGTGTAATATCGTACACGAAAATGTAGATCTTTTGCTTGACGGGAAACTATAAAAAAATTAAATCGAGAGGGGGAGCGGGGAATGAGCACACTTTATATGAAAGTCTGTCTTTAAAATTAAAAGGGTACCTAAGTTAATAAGCTGAACGTCAAGGTTATCTGCGATTAGTGATTTAGGAACGAATATGTCGGAAGACCTGACTTTTAGTCACATAAAAGATGTTTGTACAAAAGCCTATATAACCCTGGAACCTGTACTTTGACAATCACAATATTTTGAATCTATTGAAGTCATAAAGCTCATGTATAATGCAAACTTAAGTGGAATGGAATCCATTTGAATTAAAGTACAAATAGATATGATCGAAAAGATACTAAATAAGAGTATGGGGTACTCAATAGGGTACCCTTCTACATATCCACGCCTCATTCTCCGTGATATGACCAGATGGATGATTCATACAATCAGCTAGAGTTGCAGAAAAGCGTATTAACCTTTAGGATTTAAAAAAACGGTATTTAACATTTTATGCAAAATTTTTACAGTACTACCACAATTAATCCTAATTTTCCATCATGTTTCCGAGATCTTAAAATTCATATATGTATTATAAACATATATACGTTAAATAAGTATCTTGAATGGAAAAAGTGCCAGATGGCACACGAAATTTACCGCCGTCCTTGATTGTGTTTGCTTCAGTGTATATGTGTGAACTTTTAGGTGAACAGAACCAACTAATATTTTAAAAATTAAATATTATTTAGCATTAACAATAATTTGAATAAATCAAATGATAAGTATTAAAATCATAATGGACACTTAGCTAAACTTCAATTAAAATAAAATAAAGAAAACAAATTGTTATATAAATATAACAACACCTACAATTTATTTTTGCTTTTAAATTTTAAACTCAAAAAATTCAAACTTTTAAGAAATTTGTTTTTGTAAACAAAATAACATTGTAATAAATGTAATATTACAAGTAACATTAAAAACTTACCAATCATATTGAAGAAGGCAGCCTCCAGCAAGTAGGAGTTGGAGAAAGCGGCGTGCGGTCCACCGTGCGGCCACACCACGAGCGGGTACACCTTCCCCTCGTCCGGCCCGAAGTATATCGCCGTAAATGTTGCTGTAAAGGCACAATTTGTATACATTTCCTGTTTCGAATTTTTGATCAATCTAAATACTATGCTTGATGTCTGGAGGCTTTAACCTGATTACAAGAATTATTTGATTCAACATTATTCGCCGGCCTAACCCAATTCTTTATCTGTATAGCTAGTGTAAGATTTTAGCGCGTCGATACCGAAAACAGTAAAGAAAAATTTTATACGATACTGACACTCACCCATTTGAATATTCTCTCGATACTGCCAGCGGACGCTGCTTCAATTCCACATAAATTTGGCTTTTACTGTTATCGATATCAACGCGGTAAAATCTTACACTAGGTACACTTAGTCACTGGGAACTTAACCTTGTAATTTAAAAAGATTTGATTGGTTAGGGGGCAGGTCTAGCGCGACGCTCACTGCATTCTTAACGCGAACGAACTATAGAAGTAATAATCCTTAGTAAGAACCGTGTCTAATCTAAAGTGTCATGGCTCATGACAGAGCCAAGAACCATTTTGTACCAAAAAATGTATTAGCTATGCTGGCGTTTGTGGCGTCTTCAAAGCGGACTCGTTGTTTGAAAGTTTGAAGGACTTTTACGTACATATCGGGGACTGCGTGTCCTGCTTCAAGGTCATGTACTCCACCTTGGCGTTGGCCACCGAGCCGGGCACTTCGTGGGGCGAACTCACGCGCACCCACTCCACGCCGCCTTCGCTCTCCGCACTCGACAGCTTCGACACGAAAAGCTGTTCAAAGAAATACTGTTTAGAATTTTATATACTAGATACCCTCGTTTTTCACTTTTCAGTTCTAAGCAGTCGGGTTTTTTGTTCTTAATACGTGTACAAATTGGTTTTCTCCGTCGCCTGCAATTTGTGACTTTTCTCGTAACGTAAATAATTATTTGATTCTACAGTTATCGAGTGCTGGTGCATAATAGATATTTTTTCCATATACAGATCGTACGTATTTTTAATGTATTAAGGTTAGTTTGTTTATGATTAAAGTTGTATGAATATTCGAAAATGGCAGTGGCAGTGCGTAGTCACTTCTATGCTACGCAAAATTAGTTCAATGTCTTCAGATTGAGTTACCTGTCCCGGGGTGGTGAGACTGGAGAAAGCAGCGAGGACCACATCCCCCTGCACGCACAGAACAGTCGTGGAGCCCGGCATCTTCTGGTTGTTCGATATATCCACTATTTTGTGAGTTTCTGCAAACACATTAGCACAAATTATTAATTTATTTAGTTAATGATTGTTTCCTATTATTGACGTGACAACGTCTTATAATTCGATAGCCGACTGCACGCACGAAAAAACATGACGTCATGCGTCGTTACCTCGCTTTGAGGCGTTCCATGTAAGGCTTGAAGTGCAAGCGAGAGCGCGGTTCGGCAGCGTTCGACATCCGTCTATTAAATATAATTATTAAATATACTAATTTTAAATTAAAAATTAATATATTTATTATAAATTTAAATATAAATTTATAAAATCAAAATCAATTATTTTATTAATTTAAATTAATATTTATAAAAATATACTTAAATTAAAATTTTTAATAACCAATTAAATGCTACCATTCCATCAGTATTTTCTTAAGACATTGTCACGTTCAACTATCGTCAGTAAACCGACTTTACAGACAACCAATTTTTTTTAACAGTTTATTTTTGTCTTGGCTACTTAGCTGTAATTTTCTAGACTTATGAAAAATATTATATCTTCTTTAATTGAAAAAGAACAGTCAGATTTTAGAAGTAGGTCCTGGGACCGTTTAGTAACACGTTATTAGGTAACCGACGAACACTGCGCTTTTTATGTGGGGTCGGTTGGGATCCCTACATCCATGGGGTCTTCGAGCTATGTGCCCCTTTGCCACTAGCTGGACTAAGTTGGTCATGATGGTCCTTTTACGGATTTTCTTATTTTTTAATCAATCACGAAGAAATACTTCGATTAGTGAACTCTATCGCATCGCCCCCCGAGTGACTCTGAGCCTTCTTTTCAGGTTAACATTTAGCGAACAAGTGTTAGATTGGTGAAGTTGGAAGTATGTTAGTACAATATTCTATATTTTATAATAAAGTGACTTTGCCAGCCTTCGTAGCTGAGCGGTAAGCGCGGTGGTTTTATAAGATAGAGGTCCTGGGTTCGATTTCTAGCTGGGCCGACTGATTTTCTGAATGATCTAGGTAAAGCTGGTGGCTACCATCACTAACCACCCTTCTGGCAAAGGTGTACCGCCAAGCGATTTATCGTTCCGGTACGATGTTGTCTAGAAACCGAAAGAATTTCTTCCTTATCCTCACAAGTTACCACGCGTCTACCTTGAATTGCGTCATCACTTACCATCAGACGTGTGATTATAGTTAAGGCCTAACTTGCAGTAAAAACTTACCAACATCAACAACATAGCTCCTGATTTCGTTCTGCTGTTGAGTGCTAAACACCAGTCTCTTGCTGTCCTCGCTGAAGCATTTAGACGGTAAGCTGCTGCAATAGATGCCGTAGAATATGCCGTTGTTTATTTCCCGCTCCATCTCCACTATGTCCACCACCACCGACACTAATTTATCATCGATCTCTTCGTCTTCCGAATCTAGCAGGAATTTGACCTTGAAGGATATTTGAAATTATTTATTTTTTTAATTTTACACATTGACTCCGTGTGTTACGTGCAGCCAAGTCAAGGACGCTGCCGTGTAAGCGATGGCCTAAAAACCTGCACACTGAACCAGTCGCACGAGGCGCTTACACAGCAAGATTACATGCAAGTCTCACGTGAACCGCTGCTACCTCTAAAGTTAGGAGCCTACAAGAATCACTTCTTGATCGATCGCCGATCGGTAGTCACCTTAGGCTTAGCTAGGATGTAGAAGATCAATCGTGATCTTTAGTATGTAGAAGATCAATCGTTGATCTTTAGTCATGTAGTTTAATTATATTGTAATTAATTATTAATTAAATAATTATTACGTATCGTTGCATTTCTTTCCGAGCCCCTAGCTGCCTCCTAAACGTAAGTGTAGTAACGTGTCATATCAGGGAGACAAAAACAAGACCGCAGCAGAAAAGCCTGAAACCGGTAAGTGGCACAACTATGCCTCTCTGACAGAGAGTTACATATTTGTGTCTTTTGCCGTGGAGACCCTTGGGCCATGGAGTCGCCGTGCTATAAAATTTTCAGGAAATATTTCACCGCGTTTAACTGCCTCAACTGGTGACCGAAGGGCTCGTTTTTTGCGCAAAGGATTAGCCTGGCTATCCAACGCGGAAATGCAGCCAGTATTCTTGCCACCATTCCACGTGGGCATGATTTGTATAGTTTTTAGATAAGTTAGATTAAGATTCTTGTTGTATTCTTATTTACGCATTTATGAATCACAACAAATGGTATTTTATCGGCAGAAAAGAATTGGCGCAACTTTGCCACGCCTAGTAAGGTTAGCTAATTCAAAACGGATATATTGACAGTGACCTGTATCGCAGCGAATAACAATTAAAGTAGGTATGCTGTTAAGGCGGGCGCACATTGTGACTTTTTGTCATCATGATTTTAAGTCACACTCAAGTGCGATGAAGATACAAGAAAGTGCGTATGGTGACATCACAATCATCATCATCATCAGTCTATTAAAGGCCAGGGCCAGGCCTCCCTCCTTACAGGAGAGGGGATATGGAGCGTACACCCACCACGCTGCTCCAACGCGGGATGGCGGGCTTAGGGTGATGATGTTTCATTTATTAACGATCATGATGTTGATGATAGTGACTGGGACCGACGGCTTAACGTGCTCTTCGAGGCACGGGAGTGTAACACCGCCAACTTCCAGACTCTGGGCTTGAAATGTACTGAACATTTCATAGAAGAATGAAAAAGCTAAGAATTATTCCATGACCCGACCAAGGGATCAAATCCAGGACCTCGTGATCGAAGGCACATAGGCTAACCACTAGACCAACGAGGCAGTCATCACAATACGGTGAATAATTTTGATTGCTAACGACGTGAGTGTTATGACCGAGTGTGCTCACACGACGACTTGTTTGTCCTTCTGTCGGTAAAGTGTTCGGAGTAGAACGTATATTGCATGTTTATTTTTGTGTTTAAATGAAATATTTTATAAGAAATATTGTTTTTGTTTATACATAAAACCAGAAAATGAGAGAGAGAGAGAAGTGCATACCTGAGATCAATTCTTATATGAGATAAAGTGAAAATATCATCTTGTTAAGGTAGTACCGTCATTGTTCTCACTGCTCAATGAATAATAAAACTCACATCTTTCGCAGCGAGTCTCACGAGCTGGTGACAAGCGTGGTGCGGCCCGTGCGCTTCCCGCTGCAGCCAGAACAAGTCGCCGTTGGGCGCCACGCGCGGCGAACGGACCGCTTTGTTCTCACTGCTCAATGAATAATAAAACTCACATCTTTCGCAGCGAGTCTCACGAGCTGGTGACAAGCGTGGTGCGGCCCGTGCGCTTCCCGCTGCAGCCAGAACAAGTCGCCGTTGGGCGCCACGCGCGGCGAACGGACCGCTTTGTTCTCACTGCTCAATGAATAATAAAACTCACATCTTTCGCAGCGAGTCTCACGAGCTGGTGACAAGCGTGGTGCGGCCCGTGCGCTTCCCGCTGCAGCCAGAACAAGTCGCCGTTGGGCGCCACGCGCGGCGAACGGACCGCTTTGTTCTCACTGCTCAATGAATAATAAAACTCACATCTTTCGCAGCGAGTCTCACGAGCTGGTGACAAGCGTGGTGCGGCCCGTGCGCTTCCCGCTGCAGCCAGAACAAGTCGCCGTTGGGCGCCACGCGCGGCGAACGGACCGCTTTGTTCTCACTGCTCAATGAATAATAAAACTCACATCTTTCGCAGCGAGTCTCACGAGCTGGTGACAAGCGTGGTGCGGCCCGTGCGCTTCCCGCTGCAGCCAGAACAAGTCGCCGTTGGGCGCCACGCGCGGCGAACGGACCGCTTTGTTCTCACTGCTCAATGAATAATAAAACTCACATCTTTCGCAGCGAGTCTCACGAGCTGGTGACAAGCGTGGTGCGGCCCGTGCGCTTCCCGCTGCAGCCAGAACAAGTCGCCGTTGGGCGCCACGCGCGGCGAACGGACCGCTTTGTTCTCACTGCTCAATGAATAATAAAACTCACATCTTTCGCAGCGAGTCTCACGAGCTGGTGACAAGCGTGGTGCGGCCCGTGCGCTTCCCGCTGCAGCCAGAACAAGTCGCCGTTGGGCGCCACGCGCGGCGAACGGACCGCTTTGTTCTCACTGCTCAATGAATAATAAAACTCACATCTTTCGCAGCGAGTCTCACGAGCTGGTGACAAGCGTGGTGCGGCCCGTGCGCTTCCCGCTGCAGCCAGAACAAGTCGCCGTTGGGCGCCACGCGCGGCGAACGGACCGCTTTGTTCTCACTGCTCAATGAATAATAAAACTCACATCTTTCGCAGCGAGTCTCACGAGCTGGTGACAAGCGTGGTGCGGCCCGTGCGCTTCCCGCTGCAGCCAGAACAAGTCGCCGTTGGGCGCCACGCGCGGCGAACGGACCGCTTTGTTCTCACTGCTCAATGAATAATAAAACTCACATCTTTCGCAGCGAGTCTCACGAGCTGGTGACAAGCGTGGTGCGGCCCGTGCGCTTCCCGCTGCAGCCAGAACAAGTCGCCGTTGGGCGCCACGCGCGGCGAACGGACCGCTTTGTTCTCACTGCTCAATGAATAATAAAACTCACATCTTTCGCAGCGAGTCTCACGAGCTGGTGACAAGCGTGGTGCGGCCCGTGCGCTTCCCGCTGCAGCCAGAACAAGTCGCCGTTGGGCGCCACGCGCGGCGAACGGACCGCTTTGTTCTCACTGCTCAATGAATAATAAAACTCACATCTTTCGCAGCGAGTCTCACGAGCTGGTGACAAGCGTGGTGCGGCCCGTGCGCTTCCCGCTGCAGCCAGAACAAGTCGCCGTTGGGCGCCACGCGCGGCGAACGGACCGCTTTGTTCTCACTGCTCAATGAATAATAAAACTCACATCTTTCGCAGCGAGTCTCACGAGCTGGTGACAAGCGTGGTGCGGCCCGTGCGCTTCCCGCTGCAGCCAGAACAAGTCGCCGTTGGGCGCCACGCGCGGCGAACGGACCGCTTTGTTCTCACTGCTCAATGAATAATAAAACTCACATCTTTCGCAGCGAGTCTCACGAGCTGGTGACAAGCGTGGTGCGGCCCGTGCGCTTCCCGCTGCAGCCAGAACAAGTCGCCGTTGGGCGCCACGCGTGGCGAACGGACCGCTTTGTTCTCGCCGCTCAGTATTTCTAGAACAAAATTGTATTATAGAAGCTCAGAAGTCTTTGGGTTACAGAATGTTAGATAAAAATTCTCTGAGCTTGTTACCAAGATTTAGCGCAAATCGATCGATGTCGATTAATCTTAATTCGAAATCAAAGAGCAAAGTCGTTGAAGAGGTTAAAATTTAAAAAAGTGAAGTAAAAATTTCTTTAATCAGTGACATCTAACATTATTTTGTTACATTAAAATGTAATTTTTAGATTATTATTTAAAAGTAGTGGTGATTATTTAACGTTAAAAACTTATAACCAGCCAAGGCGCAAGGGGCAGCCGGATGCTGGATAAATACCATTATTTTTTACACAACACCTTAAAAAATTATATATTAAAACCTTCCTCAGGGATCACATTATCTATTATTGAATAATACGAAAACCGCATGAAAATTCGTTTAGTAGTATCTGTGTTTATCGCGAACAGACAGACAAACACAACAGGAAGATTTTGTTATGTATTATATAGTGAAGCTATAAGAGTTTCACACGTGAGTTAAAAGAAGTTTGAAAATATCGGCATGCATTAGTTTGCAGGACCTATTACAGATAGTAGAAATGATGATTGGGAAACAGTTAATGTATAAATTGCGAACTTACTGAAAGTCCCAGTGAATGTGATGCAGAACACGAAAGATGGTCGGTTGGTGCAGTAGATGAGCCCCAAACGACCCAAAGTTTTTGTCTCCCAAGTTACTCCCACTATCGTCTCTCCATCTGGCAAGAACCGCACCTGCAGATGAAAGTAATCGATCATAACTTGAAGTCTCTTAAACAAGAAGGGATTGCCAGATCATTCGCTTATGCAGGGTTGTGTAACGTTTTTTACTTGAAATAATACGGTAGTTGAATGTTTTTAAATAACATCTTGAACCTAGATTTAACTAGAAATAAGATTATGAAATAACTTATTAAATTTTGATCAAATAACAAAAAATAATTATAAGGTTTTATATTTTTCTCATTAAAAACAAATAGCTTTAAGAAACAAATAACGCGCTATACCTTTGTTGACCCTGGCGATGCAATCTTACTTACCTGTCCGGGACCTCCAGGCACAAAGTCCAACACAGTGAAAGTCTCCTCGGGCAGCTTGCACACCACCACCACTGTCTCCACCTTGCCAGCCAGCTACTCGCCCCAGTCATCTCGGTGCAAATGTTGTTGACCCTGGTGATGCAATCTTACTTACCTGTCCGGGACCTCCAGGCACAAAGTCCAACACAGTGAAAGTCTCCTCGGGCAGCTTGCACACCACCACCACTGTCTCCACCTTGCCAGCCAGCTACTCGCCCCAGTCATCTCTGTGCAAATGTTGTTGACCCTGGTGATGCAATCTTACTTACCTGTCCGGGACCTCCAGGCACAAAGTCCAACACAGTGAAAGTCTCCTCGGGCAGCTTGCACACCACCACCACTGTCTCCACCTTGCCAGCCAGCTACTCGCCCCAGTCATCTCGGTGCAAATGTTGTTGACCCTGGTGATGCAATCTTACTTACCTGTCCGGGACCTCCAGGCACAAAGTCCAACACAGTGAAAGTCTCCTCGGGCAGCTTGCACACCACCACCACTGTCTCCACCTTGCCAGCCAGCTACTCGCCCCAGTCATCTCGGTGCAAATGTTGTTGACCCTGGTGATGCAATCTTACTTACCTGTCCGGGACCTCCAGGCACAAAGTCCAACACAGTGAAGGTCTCCTCGGGCAGCTTGCACACCACCACCACTGTCTCCACCTTGCCGGCCAGCTGCTCGCCCCAGTCATTTCGGTGCAAATGTTGTTGACCCTGATGATGCAATCTTACTTACCTGTCCGGGACCTCCAGGCACAAAGTCCAACACAGTGAAGGTCTCCTCGGGCAGCTTGCACACCACCACCACTGTCTCCACCTTGCCAGCCAGCTACTCGCCCCAGTCATCTCGGTGCAAATGTTGTTGACCCTGGTGATGCAATCTTACTTACCTGTCCGGGACCTCCAGGCACAAAGTCCAACACAGTGAAGGTCTCCTCGGGCAGCTTGCACACCACCACCACTGTCTCCACCTTGCCAGCCAGCTGCTCGCCCCAGTCATCTCGGTGCAAATGTTGTTGACCCTGATGATGCAATCTTACTTACCTGTCCGGGACCTCCAGGCACAAAGTCCAACACAGTGAAGGTCTCCTCGGGCAGCTTGCACGCCACCACCACTGTCTCCACCTTGCCGGCCAGCTGCTCGCCCCAGTCGTCTCGGTGCAAATGTTGTTGACCCTGGTGATGCAATCTTACTTACCTGTCCGGGACCTCCAGGCACAAAGTCCAACACAGTGAAGGTCTCCTCGGGCAGCTTGCACACCACCACCACTGTCTCCACCTTGCCGGCCAGCTGCTCGCCCCAGTCGTCTCGGTGCAAATGTTGTTGACCCTGGTGATGCAATCTTACTTACCTGTCCGGGACCTCCAGGCACAAAGTCCAACACAGTGAAGGTCTCCTCGGGCAGCTTGCACACCACCACCACTGTCTCCACCTTGCCGGCCAGCTGCTCGCCCCAGTCATCTCGGTGCAAATGTTGTTGACCCTGGCGATGCAATCTTACTTACCTGTCCGGGACCTCCAGGCACAAAGTCCAACACAGTGAAGGTCTCCTCGGGCAGCTTGCACACCACCACCACTGTCTCCACCTTGCCGGCCAGCTGCTCGCCCCAGTCGTCTCGGTGCAAATGTTGTTGACCCTGGCGATGCAATCTTACTTACCTGTCCGGGACCTCCAGGCACAAAGTCCAAGACAGTGAAGGTCTCCTCGGGCAGCTTGCACACCACTACCACTGTCTCCACCTTGCCGGCCAGCTGCTCGCCCCAGTCGTCTCGGTGCAAATGTTGTTGACCCTGAACATAGTAATCTTATAGGACTAAATTGTGTAATTTGCATTGTGTACAAAATATTTTCATTATTATTATTTTGCTATTAAATAAACAGATCCATGCATCTGGACACCAATGAGCTGGTGCTTATATAGCCCAAAGGATAAGCCTTGCTGTTCAGAGAGGTGTTGAGCACTTTGCCTATGGTTAAACAATTTGACAGATATATTTTTTGTTAGTATATTTTTTTTCAATGTATTCTTAACAGTACATGCACTTTTTATGAAGGTATTATGTCCAAATAATACGCGTTTATATTGTAGATACGTTTATTGAGCTAGGTAGCAAAACATGACAGTCATAATGTGTAATTATTTAGTACTACCCACTTAATTTAACTTTGTTAAGAAAAGTTAAAGAAATGATGTAGATTATAAATATATTATACATGACAGAAGGTAGCTAAAATAAGTGACGTCAAGTAACCATGAAATTAACATTTCTACAAATATTGAACTACATCATTACCGGCTCAGGCTTCCTGCTGGCTGGTGTGATGATATCGTCGACGGATTTCCTCTTAATGTACGGTTCAGACTTTTTAACCTTCTTCTCTGCGACATACACTATTTTCGTCTCATCAGATGACCAATCTAGGCTACCGAATTCCGCTAAAAAAACACAAAAATATTTAAAACTACAAAATGTTAAGAAAAATCCTAAAACCATTTTGGAAAATTGACATTTAAGTTTATAGAGAGCAGTAGACCTAAGATGCGCAAGAGGAGACATCTTGTGCAGAAACCAACGTTACGAAAGAGCGAGCGACATTTATGATTGTGCGCTAGTAGATGAGGTCTATTTCTCTACACGGTATATCTCTTCGTGTGCATCTTAGCCCAATAGAAAGGTATAATTTAGAGAATGGGTTAATTTTTTTTATGAATGGATTAATAGAAGTATTTATAATGAACTTACAGTCACCATACACATCGCCATGTATGTCCAAAGCATTTAAATCTATGGAATGCTTGAGGCTGGTGCTAGACCAAACTTCAAGGTAAAATTTCTTTTTAGATCCATCCTTGTCATCTTTCTCTTCTCTGATCACTGCTTTGTAGGTCTCTTTTGGTGATACTGCTGTTAGGATTCTGTAAATGGTAGTTATGTATGTTAGGCTGAAAATGCTCCATTAACAAACTGATATCACATTAAATTCTAATAAACTTAGTTGTATCAACGATGAATTTTCCTCGGGGTAGCCTGATTCCCTAGAGGACGCGTCGCAGGTGGCGGATAGGGGAATGCTCGATGGAGGGCAACCTTCATAGGGTAGGAGGGAAATAAAATACCTCCCGTGGACCACAAGGCCGGAGATGGATACTCCGTTATCAAAACCCGCACGTAGGCTTCTTCGACATATACGGAGTAGAGGTTACGTGCGTGCTAGGTGCTCAGGGTGGAGTGTCCAGTAGGGATGGCGGCGGAAGAGCCCCTTGCGGGCCAACGGCGGCGCCCAAGCCCCGTAGTGGGCTGCACCCTTGGCGTCAGGTGGCAACCGGCCGTAAAACAGAAGCCAATAACACAACACTTATCATGAAAAGGACAAAATTAAAGAACACGAGGAATACTAGGGCGTCCCCCTTAAGCGACGTCGGTGATGATGGAAATGCGAAACATACTAGGGCGTCCCCCAAAAGCGACGGAAGAGCTAAACAGCAAAACAGCGTAACAATGTCCGAACTACGTATTGCTAGCTGGAACATTGGTACGATGACTGGACGCAGTGCTGAATTAAGCGCCATCTTAGAACGACGTCGCATCAACATCTGCTGTGTGCAAGAAACAAAATGGAAAGGTTCAAAATCACGACAAATCGGGAAGGGATATAAATTTATATATTATGGTACTGAAAGTGGAAAAAATGGCGTTGGGATTGTTCTAGATCAACATTTGAGCCAAAAGATAATAGAAATAAATAGAGTGAGTGACCGTATCATTTCTGTAAAACTCGCTTTGGAGAACCAAACCTGCCTCAACATCGTTTGTGTCTACGCGCCCCAGGTTGGCTGCCCTGAAACAGATAAACAAGACTTCTGGGAAGAATTGTGTACACACATGAATGCTATACCGATAACTGAGCAAAGAATTATCTGCGGAGATCTCAACGGACATGTGGGCAGTGACGCAAGTGGATATGAGAATCATCATGGGGGTTTTGGCTTTGGAACGCAAAATAAAGAAGGAGTCACAATACTAGAATTTGCAGCATCTCTAAACCTAGTGGTAGTAAACACATTTTTTCAAAAGAAGGACGAACACCTCATTACCTATAAAAGTGGAAAGTCCAAAACACAAATTGACTATATAATGACAGATAGAAAGAATCTCAAACAAATTAAAGATTGCAAAGTTATTCCTGGCGAACCATTAACATCACAACATAGACTATTATTATTAGCTTTAAAACTTAAACGACAAATTAAATATAAAATACCGAGAGTAGAAAGGATTAAATGGCGAGAACTTAATACGGACAAGGGGAGCAATTTTAAAAATAAAGTCCTTGAGTTTTTGAGTAATGACTTCTCATCACACGACTCTCCCACAGTAAACTGGTCTAAGTTTCATGAGGCCTGTATAACTCAAGCGAAAACTACACTGGAGGCCCCTGCATAACGGCAAAGATGCTAAATGGTGGAATAACAATACCAAATCCACTGTATCAGAAAAGAAACGCTTGTTTAAGATATGGCAAAAGAGTGGCTCAGAGGAGGATAAGCTAGAGTATAAAGGTGCAAAAAAGATTGCAAGAAGATCAGTTGCAATTGAGAAGGAAAATGCAGAGTTGAACCTTTATCAACAACTAGAACTAGCCTCAGACACAGAGATATATAAAATCGCTAAACACAGGCATAACAACACGAAGGATTTTAAGACTACGAAATACATCAAAGATAGCAAAGGCACGCTTCTCACATCTGACAAAGATATCTGTAAAAGATGGTACGAGTATTACCATAAACTACTAAATGAGGAGTTCCCAAGACAGGCTGAAACCGAAGAATCAAGAATAGAAGGACCCATAAATCAAATCACCATCACAGAAGTCAAAATGGCCACTCTGAAAATGAAAAATCACAAGGCCAGTGGGCCTGATGACATACCAGCCGAACTGTGGAAGTCCCTGAAGGCAGGTGGAGAAGTTTGGTTAGCTAATTTGTTTAATAACATCCTAACAACCGAAAAAATGCCAGATGCCTGGAGAAAAAGTATACTTGTTCCCTTCTACAAAAATAAGGGAGATGTTAGAGAGTGCGAAAACTTCCGGGGGATAAAACTCACATCACACACCCTTAAGATCTGGGAACGAGTGCTTAGTGAACGTCTAGCATCATTGATCTTGCTAACGGAAAACCAGTTTGGCTTCACACCCGGAAAGGGAACCATGGATGCAATTCATGCCGTAAGACTGGTAATGGAAAAATCTAAAGAAAACTGTCAAAATCTTTGGATGGTATTCATTGACCTAGAAAAAGCTTTTGACCGTGTGCCAAGAACATTGATATGGCAGGCGCTCAGAGCGCACAAGGTACCTGAATGCTACATACGCATCATTAAAGACATGTACAACAATGTCCAAACCTGCGTCAGAAGCGCAGCCGGTCTATCTGACAGCTTTCATATAAAAGTTGGCGTTCATCAGGGCAGTGCACTGAGTCCTTTGCTATTTAATGTAGTCATGAACTATCTGACGGCAAATATTCAGAAATCAACTCCATGGAATCTCTTGTATGCTGACGACGTAGTTCTTATATCTGATAATGTGCGAGAGCTGCAAAAAGACTTAGAAAGATGGAGAGAGTCGCTAGAACAAAATGGCTTGCGTATTAGCAGGACAAAAACCGATTATATGTTCTGTAACTTTAATCCCAACGCTTCACTTGATCCGGGCATTACCCTGGACGGCACAGCCCTCCCTAGAGTTAAAACGTTCAAGTATCTAGGATCCGTTCTCTCCGAGGATGGCTCTATAGATGCGGATGTAACACAAAGAACGACATCTGGATGGATAAAGTGGCGTACTCTCACGGGGGTGCTATGTGACGCTAAAATGCCAATAAGAACTAAAGGCAAGGTCTATAAAACGGCAGTACGACCATCATTACTGTACGGCAGCGAAGTTTGGGCAACCAAAAAGACCCATGAACATAAGCTACATACCACGGAAATGCGTATGCTGAGATGGGCGGGGGGAGTAACACTCAAAGACAAAATACAAAATGAATATATACGAGGAAGTTTTAAAGTTGCTCCCATAACCGACAAAATATCAGAGTCAAGGCTCAGATGGTACGGTCACGTAATGCGTAGGCCCGACGATTATGTGGTGAAAAAGTGCCTTTCCATGGCTACAAGAAAAAGGGGTAGGGGAAGACCCCAAACTACTTGGATGACAAATGTCCAAAGAGACATGCAACGCCTCGGCCTCAATGACGTAGACGCGAACACACGATATACATGGCGCCGCATGATAAGAAAAGCCGACCCCGCGTAACGGGATAAGGCGAGGACAAAGAAGAAGAGAAGTATCAACGATGAATTTTATAAGACGGAGGTTCTAAGTTCGATTTTCGGCCGATTTAGATTTATGGTTGGTCTAAGTCTGGCGTCGTTCGTGGCTGATTACCACGTACTTACCACTTTTAACGACTTCCGTGGCGCAGTAGTATGCGCGGTGGATTCATAAGACGGATGTCCTGGGGTCGATTCCCAGCGGGGCAGATCGAAATTTTTCTTAATTTGTCTTGATCTGGCTGGTGGGCGGCTTTCGCCGTGACTAGTTACCACCTTACTGACGAAGACGTAACGCCAATCGACTTAGCGTTCCGGTACGGTGTCGTGTAGAAACCGAAAGGGGTGTGGATTTTCATCCTACTCCTAACAAGTTAGCCCGCTTTCATCCTAGATTGCATCATAACTTAATCCGGTGTGATAGCAGTCAAGGGCCAACTTGTAATCAATAAAAAAAAAGTACCGCCAAGTGATTAAAGATTTTTGTCATATTTCTAAATTCCTATTCCGTGTTAGATTACACACACATCACTGAACATCTGGTTTGATTGCATTCAATGGCTAACTTGTAAAAAAACCTCATAGCATTCTACTAGTGAAAGAAGCTTTTCAATCCGATCTGTAGGTTTGAATATTCTCCCGATATACAAACAAACATGACAAAAGAGGAAACAAAAAACACTTTATTGGGCATTTGCTACTTTTACTAATCATACTCACTCATGGCTAACATCAACCCCAAAAGGACTCTGTGAAACTACCCCCAGATTATCATCCAGCAAGTAGTCTATGAGGTAATGTGACTGCTTCCCCTTGTCCAAATTGCGTATGCCCCATCGTGACGTCACTCTGTTGGCACTCTTGTTCAACCTCCCCTCTATTATTGAAGGGATTTTTGTTAGAGTCTTATATGAACTTATTACGGCTTCCATCTGAAAGATAAGTCATTTAAAATTTAATTTAATATTGGATAACTAAAGCAAAATACATTGGCTTCAAATCCTGGGTCTGGCTACAAAATATTAAGCTTTTTTCCTTAAAAAAATTCTCTGTAAATATTCTCAGCTCAAAGTTGAGGAACAAGGTACACATCCGTGCCTCTAAGATCATGTGAAACTGAAGGAAAAGTAGAGATTTCAACGAACACAAGGCACACCAAATTTTTGAAAAAAACTGATATTTTGACAGCCGAATTTTCGGTTGAAAATTAGGTTATTTTTCGATATTCATTCTAAATAAGGTGAAAAAAACAAAAAAAAATTGAGGTTAAGTGAAAAAAGTGTAAATACATAAGTTTTAGATCTTTTTATTACCTACAACTTTGCCATTCAGCTCTTTTCCATAGAACTTTTAGTTTTGCCGGAAATCGAGAAAATCCGTATTTTAACCCTAAAACCTTACCCCACTAATTTATTTTTCCTCTCATTTTTATAATATGCTCCTCCTTTGGTTTCATCCTACTGCGATTTTTTTATACTTTTTATTTTAGAGGCTTTATAAAAAATATTGTTGATATTAACTAAATACTGGTAAATCGGTACCTTAGTAAATTAAACACTTCATAATATGTCTAAGTAAACCTTGTGAGTAGTGTTCTAACACTAAGCTCTAGCCTATGGTTTTTCGCAAGGTCCTGGGATCGAATCCTGAGTCAGTAGTAGAATAAAATTGTATTATTTATATATAATATTTCTTTCTTCTAATAAATTTTTATCAAATTCTAAGGCCGAGTCAGGAAGTTGATGGTGTTGCACTCCGTGCTACTGAGCTTATGTTAAACTGTTACTCCTGGTCACTAAATGCATTTTAGCCCGCCAAGCAGCATTGGAGCAGTGTGGTAGGTTTAAGCCCCATAACCCCTACCTTACAAAAAGGTCTGGCCCTGTTTTGGGCCATACCTTGCTGCCAGTTTGTAGGCAATTATAAATATGCTAAGAATTACATGAATATTGATCAAAATAGTTACATAGACTTACATGGGAACTCATTCTCCATATGTCGTCACCCATCTTGGAAGGCAGCTAAGTGTAGAATTGTGTTGCAAAATTATCTCACCTGTGAATTGCACAATGATAAACTTTATCAGTGTTTCAATATACTTTCAACTGATTAGGGTGGAAGTGTAAACTAATGATAATAAATAAATAAAACTCCCCTATATTCTCCTATCTTACTATGAAGTTTTACTTATGACTAGTTTTTACTGGCAGCTTTGCTCACTTTAAAGTTAACTTTCAGGGTGTTCACTATTTTAAGCTCAAACACATACTAATAAATGGCAGAACTATTTAAGTATGCTTGTAATTATTTTTTGATGTAGACTGTTTTGAGTCAAGCGGGCCAGAGGCTTGTGCTCTTATTGAAAATATTTAAAAGAAGTTAACAAGTCTACAGGTGACCAATTAGTTTAGCCATTTAAAGAGGAAATGCTGCCAGTATGTTAGGCACTATGCCTCGTTGCATTGGAGTCAACAAGGTTTTAGATTTGATTTGGTAATTAGCAGTTAGATTATGTATTACTTAAAAACAAGTAGGTGAAATTTAATTAAAATACTAATTTAAGTATAACAAAAAGTATGAAGCTGTTAAAATATATCCCATTGAAAAGAAAAATGTTTTTTCTACTAAGAACAAGTTAGCCCTTAATTGCAATCTTACTATGTGATGATGCATGAAATCTAACTTGCAAGAAGCAGGATGAAATCCACACCCCTTTCAGTTTTTAAAAATTTTTTCCTTAACTTTTAGTGGGCTCTTTGATTTACTGACATCTTTAGCATCTGACATGTCATTTTCCTATTATAAATTTAATGAAAAGTTAGGAAAGTAGGGAAAAAAAACCATATTTGATTTTTGCCATATAAAATTATCTGACTCTCAGACATAATTTATTATTTTAATGTCCTGTCCCCTTTTCTATACCACTGTTAATATATGTAACTACAAAGTTTCATTACAAGCTATACTGAATTCATGTTGTAACAAAACAAATTCGCATTAGCATTCATATTATTTATTTATGATAATATATGTATTAATTAAGTCATTGCACCTGTTTATTATCACTAGTACATGATAACAGTGGCAAAATTAACTTGACACTTTGACTTTTGTATCTTATAACATACAATACTTTGAAAGCAAAATTCACTTAGTTATGCTCAATATTACTAAACTCTCAGGTAGATGAAATAAAATAAGTTGCCTGGAACTGCTGAACAGAGGCATAACCAGCAATTTATGCACCCTGTGCCAGCGTGCGTAACTGTGCCCTATAGACTTGTAACTGATTATAAATAAGCTATTATAATGTATATGGTCTGGTCATTTCTGCGGCACTACAGGGTCTGCGTCCTGTGCCTATGCACCGCTGGCATTGCTCTAGTTACGGCACTACTGCTGAATGCAGATGACTCAAAATTTTGTTGTTTAGATCTTTACAAAAATTACTAGTAATAGATGCCCATTGGCCAATAATGTTAAGGCTCTTTGTTTTAAAGCTTCTCTGTGATAGCTACTGACTTTTTGTGTTACCTGGCTTTACTATTGTAATCCAGTTTATAGAACAGCCAACCTGTGTAAGGATTTTTTTTAACATGAAATGATATAGAGCATATTGAATGAATTTTAATATTGACTTTATAATACCAAATCCTTGAGCTAGTTGTTTTATAAAGACTGCAAAATATTGCTAAGTTTATTACAATGTCGCTGATATAAATGTTTTATCACCAACATGAAAAATTTACGATCGGCAAAATAAAGAACTCTACATTTGAGTGGGGTGATAGCTTGCCCTTTCTAACGAATTAAATTTATAAAATAAATAACGGATCTTAATACCTTACCTGCAGTAAAAATATTCCCAGACGTTTGTCACTCTAAATTATTAAATAAAGAATTTAGAATAACGCTGTTTTTCATTTAGATAAAGTAAAACTTGAAACTGAAACGAATGAAAGATAAAACAGCTGACAGCTGACTTGTGAATTCGAAATCGATTTTTAGATTCATGCCACAGACTAAACTTCGAGTTAAGTTAAGTGAATCCCGTAAAATTAGAAATTGTGTGGATCGACGAGAGCAAAATGGGACTTGGGAGCGAAACACAAAATTAAATAATTATTTAAAAAGTAAAAACTTAAAACAATTTTGTATTTAAGGTAAAAATTGTAATAAAAAATATTTTAGTCGTCTTAGGCTTGTGTGCACAAGATTTCGGTTATCATAACCACCGGTAACATAACTTTACTATAAATTTACCATTTATAATAAACCCATACGCCGGGCGTAACCGGGCGGTTATCTTAGCCGAGCTTACGTCCTTAACCGGTCTACGGGTTGTCGTGAACAGTAAGATTTACGTTTAGCTTATGTTAACCGTTGGTTATGATAACCGTAACCTTGGTGCACTCAGGCCTTATATTGTAGACATAATCTACACTGCTCAGTAATAGCGCGGTTTTTAAATGCTGTACCCACTAACGTGGAATAATGTGAAACACGACTATGGTTTTCGCCGCATACCAAACCATATCTTCGGCTCGATGTTCGCCAAAGGCCAAGTATATTTGGTAGCTTAATATATATTTCGTAGTAAACATTCGTTGCTCGGCGGATTGTGGGAATTATCTTACTACTGTCTGGATGCGGTTAAATTAAATATCGTCAAAGATTTCCCTAAAGGCCCTGACGTCCTATTAGCTGAATAATTTAGACCGGCCGCATATTGTAAGAATTTTTCTATTAGAAAATTTCTCTAATAGAAAAATTCTTACAATCTCTGTTCATATATTTTGTTGTGGACCCCGCATACCTATTATCAGAATTCTGACGTGTCTGACGTCCGCTTCTAATGAGCGCTGGATGCAAACGATCGGCAGACATTTTCTGAATTTTTTAATTTAAGTAGAACAATAACGCTAATAAAAGTAACTCAACTACGCTGCTGGGCAGCCGCGACCTAACTCAGACTCGCCGGAAGGAAGTGTGCGGCGTGGTAACAACTAATGACGGGCGTCAGAAATTTTCTAACAGAAAAATTCTTACAATATGCGGGCGGCATTAACCAGATCGCTTCGGCATCTATCGAAGGACTTTCGACCGTATGTAGTCGCGGGCACACGTGTTTCGCGATGCGCTACAGCATAAAATTAAATAGCCCTCCGACCTGCATGGAGCTTACGCTCATATAGAGCGTGCGAGCCCTTCTTATAGCCACCATGGTTCAAAACTTTAATTATTAATTTATTTATATCTAGTTGCCAATCATACGTGCTCATGGTAGAAGCACTAGCTAATAGATACGGCTTTTTATACATTTTATAAAATTACGAAATAGGTAGGTAGGTATGTATTTCGGATTGTGTATAAATGGTGTGTTTAAGATGGAGGTCCCGAGTTTGATTCCCGACAGGGCTGGTTGAGATTTATTTCTGATTAGGTCCGGCCGTGGCTAGTTTTCACCCTAACGACAAAAAAATTCAGCGTTCCGGTACGGTACTGTGTGGATATTATCCTACTCCTAACAAATTAGCCAGCTTCTATCATAGACTGCATCATCACTTACCATCAGGTGTGATTGCAGTCAAGGGTTAACATGTTATAAATAAAAAATATATCGATAAGTAGCTATAACGACAGTAATAGATTTGCGATGGGGTTTCGTGCCACTGCGTCACCGCGCCGCGCCGCTCGATACGCACGGCGCGCGCGTACCGCACGCCCCGCGCGCCCCGCACGGCACTCCGCAACAACCCTCGAACACACCCTCCGACAATACTAACTATAAAACACGTATTTAAGTACGCGAGTTATCTAATTAACTAAATCGACCCAGTGATTTCATAACAAAATATATTGTATTTACCCTAGTGTATAAAAATTTCTACGTGTTCGGGGTGCGTAACTGGAATTTCGTCAAAATGAGTAATAATAATGTTAGCGGACTAATAAATCAAATTAAATCGTTTTAACATAATATTGTGTTGTGTTTCATAGATCTTCCATATATTAGAAACATTTACAATAAGTAGATAGATATACCAAAGCTTTTATATTAAAGTAATATTGTTTTTATAATAAGGTTATTTAGTGTTAAGATAAACCCTTTGTCTATTTAAAAAGGCATCTTTAAAAAATCCGTTTATATTCGCGAATTAGTTACCAAATTGACAATAAGTTTTATCCAGAACAATCCGATTTGAGCTGAGTTTTGATTAGTTTACAAGTTCGTTCACTAGTTCACGATGAATGAGATCGATCTGATAAGAGAAGTGGAGAGACGACCGATTCTGTATGACAAAACTGTCAGCGGATTCAACAAAACGAAACTACGAGACAACGCGTGGAAAGATGTTCAAGAAACCCTGAATGTATCCGGTAAGTTTGCAAAAAAAAATAACAAACAAAAATTCAGTATTTGGTAGTACAGACGATGAAGTACAACACAAACAAAAATACATACGCATATAAATACATATGTAGTTACAGTCTTTTTTAATTCCGCGCGAAAAAGTTCATCCGCGAAAGATGTCATTGTTAAAAGTTAGATGGCGTCTCATTCGTCGTCTTATATTATTATTAGACCTATGGCCATGACCTATAAATAATAGAGCTCAACTTGGGAATTAGTATATACTGCACCATTATATTTGCCCACAAGCAGCATCGCTGTGTTCCGGTCTAGAGTATTGTAGCCGATGTATTTTTAATAGATGTCTTTTAAATTAATACCCAGTTACAATTTCTCGTAGAGACTGTTAGGTAATCCAATAGACGGGACTAGAAACCATGACTTTCCAGTTTGGGTAGCCATTGCAGTACCTCGTGACCCAAATAACATTCGGCTTTTTGAACTGTGCCTTATTTAATAGTATTATTACAGAGGCGGAATGCAAAAAGCGTTGGCGATCATTGAGAGATTCCTTCATCAAGCTGCAGAGGACTCACGGCGGTCGTACGAGATGGCCCTATCTCTCCGCCATGAAGTTCCTCTTACCGCACGTAGAAACAACAAAGGGTGATACTCCGTAAGTTTCTAAACGATTGAAACATCTTTTAATTCTTAACCATCTTAAAAATACATTTTTCCATTATCAATCTCTTTGGTCCATAACCAGTACATTGCGAGACCTCCTTTTTGACGTGACAACGTCTTATAATTCGATAGAGCCGGCTTCACGCACGAAAAAACATGACGTCATGCGTCCTTACCTCGCTTTGAGGCGTTCCATGTAAAGCTTGAAGTGCAAGCGAGAGCGCGGAACGAGCGACAAAGAAGCACAATCGGCCTTTGCGTTCGGCAGCGTTCAACATCCGTCTATTAAATATAATTATTAAATATATTAATTTTAAATTAAAAACTAATAAATTTATAAATTAATATATTTATTATAAATTTAAAATATAAATTTATAAAATCAACATCAATTATTTTATTAATTTAAATTAATATTTATAAAAATGTGCTGAAATTAAAAATTTTAATAACCAATTAAATGCTACCATTTCATCAGTATTTTCTTAAGACATTGTCACGTGCAACTATCCTCAGTAAACCGACTTTACAGACAACCAATTTTTTTTTTACCTAATTTTAGATTGGAGCTTAGACCTAAACACTGCTTCAAAGCGAGTCGGTTGGTTTGTTAATAATGTGTAGCTCTGTAATGAAGAATATCAGATGTAAACGATAATAACCTGGACCGGTGGCTAAACGTAGTCTCTGAAATACTGGTAGCTACTGAATATTTCTTGAAAGAAGCTCCATATTTAATACATCCATACCCAGGGCTAAAACTTAGGATTAACCACTGGACCAACATGGCAGTTATAAGAGGGATTAAATATCTATATATTTACCTATATATATACACCTATGTATACTTTGGTCAATTCACTAAGGCTTGCCCCACTATTTGTCGCGAGAGGAAACCGAAGGGTGCAGGGAGTACAGTTCGAACATCAGTCTCGAATCGACCACGGTGTACACGGGCTATTGTAGGTTGTGTCGCTGCGTGTCATGACCAAACGGATTGATGGTCTACTTAAATTTTTTTACCAATATTATATTTATAATGTCAAAAAAACGTATCGCATGATGATAAACTACATATTTAAATGTGACTTAGCCAGAAGAATTGTTCCGTTGCCCATTCCTTCAGGTTGACCGACTCGACTTTGATTTTTCTACAAAGATCACTTGGTTGGCTAATAAGCCAACCAAATGATCTTTGTAGAAAAATATTTGTAGATTTTCCAAATTAATCCAAGTCTAGCTGGTGCGAGGCTTTGTTCATTGGTAGTTACCATCCTACTGACAAAGACGTACCGTCAAGCGATTTAGCGTTCCGGTACGGTATTGTGTACAAACTAAGGGAATGTAGATTTCATGCTACTCCTAACAAGTTAGCCCGCTTCAATCTTAGTTTACATAAAGTAACTTTTAATGAATCAAAATAATAATAGTCATCATAGGTTCACGCTTACAAAAACACAAGGGGTATGGTAGACAAGACAGCGTGGAGTTGAGCTCAATCATTAAACTGTTTAAACAAAAGAAAAATAGGTATAATTATACTAGGTACCTATCTGAGATGATTGTGGGTGTATGTGTTTTTAAGATATTGTTAAATTAGTTAATATATACTCGTATATTAACCTATATCACAATATATTTTTGCTGTGCAGGACCAACACGATATATTTATTTTTAAAAAATGGGTTAAAATGAAGTAGAGCATACTGATAGTCAATCATGACATTCTTTTTGACTTAACGAACTTGACACTTTGTGTGAGTGTGCACACATTACTGCTCCTCACGTAGTAATATAACTCACATTTTTGCAGTTTTATTGCACACTTGCACTGTAAGCGTTTCAAAAACAAAAAACGACGAGCCATCGTGGATTGACCAATCTATACTCGATGTCATTACAGGGCTAGAGAATCCAACGCCAAGCGGGAAACTTCGGATTCGGAGCCCGAAGAGGTGCCGCGACGTCCAGCTGCTGACTTCTCTCTTCCAGACCTCACCTTCCCAGACTTCCATTCAGAGGACGAGGAAGACTCCCAGCCTGCCAAGAAAATGCGTCTCGACGTGCTAGAAGAACTAGACCCTTGCCACTGCAACAGAACGGATCCTGACGAGCTGTTTCTTCTAAGCTGCGCACCAACGTTGAAGCGGTTGAATGCTAAACAGCATGCTGTAGCCAAGCTAAAGATCCAGCAGGTTCTATACGAGGCCGAGTTTGGCAACCAGCTGGAACAACCCCATGCAAGCCCTAACCCTGAATGCGGTTATGAAAACGGCGATAGTTCTGTAATTACTTAAACTAACGTAGCTTTCTATACAACCGACCTACAAGCATCGCGCTTAATTCTGCGCAAAAATTAAGATCAATATAAAAATGAATCCCTAACTCCCTTGGTAGCGCTATAACTTGCGACATAACCCATTTCACGCATCTCTTTTGTTTTGTAATCCCACCTACCCACTTACTTTTATCAAAAAGTTGTTGAAAAATTAAGAAAATTAAGCGGAAAATTGGAAATTTTCAGATAATATGGTCTGACACTACACAAGCTACGTTTTATCTTCTTATTCTCACAAGAATAGGATTTTTGGAGGTATATCATATCACATCGCAATTTGATTTTTCAGTTCATATATTAATTTCAAATTTAGCAAAGTCCATGAATTATTAGGACATCTCTATCCATTACTAAATGAGTTATTTCTGAAGCGTCCCAAATGTACGTCCTACGATTTCATTTACTTCCCACAAGAAACTCCAAAAGTGACTTTTGTAAGATAAAATTTTAATGATCCCTGTATAAGTATTATAACGTAAGATTTTTAATATTTATTACCTCTACTCGAAATTAATAAATAATATAGCAATATCGTAAATTTGTTTTTTTTTCTTTTTATTGTTTTCAGTCCCAGACTTGTGCCGTATAGAACGCGGCCTATAGGTAGCGACAGCAGATTTCAGAGGACGCTCATTCGATTTAAGATAAATTATTGTTATTATTCTAGAAAGGGTTCTTAACTTAGTTAGACACATCGGATGCCAAAGATTTGATAATTTCAATAATAGATTCCATACAATTTGGAAAATTTAATTCTAATAAAATATAAAATACACAACGAATGTAGGTATACATAAGTAACATACCTAGCTAATTGTACAATTGGAATTAGATAACCGATATTAATGACTAATGTCGGATTTCCTGCTATTATATACTAAAGTAAATAGTAAACAATAAAGTTCTATAATATTTCATTTGTTAGAAAAGATATGCTCAACTCATTGCACTAAAGTCTAACTCTAAACGAAACTTATTAAGGTTTTATGATTTTTTTAAAAATACGAGATAGGATAATTATGGAGTTGCAATAACACTACATACCGAGTTAAAATTATTGTGAATTTAAATTCTAAGCAGTCGAAAGTTATCCTTAAAAGTACCTTAACAAAAAATTTATCAATATCGGCTAAGCAGTTCTGCATTTTTTATTAATATAATAGAAAACCCACTATACGTTCGTATAAAAATCACCTTAAATTTTTTAATCACTTGAACTTTTATCATGAACCTTTTGAATATCTTAATAGATAAGAGAAAGAATAAAAATAAGGTAATTATTATTTATTAGTATTATACGATATATCACATTATATTATTATAACATAATTGCGATCGTACCTATATACGATATTAGATTACGCTGATAACTTTAGCCAATTATGAAAAATGCTTAAACTCCATATTCTTATTTACAAATACTTTTATTACTTTTTAACTACCTACTCTTACTTACATAATCAATAGTTACAATTTTACACTATCGCCACAATTTTACTTTGAAAAATCCGCAATTGTACAATGCAAATAGAAATGATAATTCACGCATTTTACTATGCTAATAGGAACACATTATCAGGTGTACCTAACACAAAATGAGATTACGTTAACAAATTATGGTTGCAGTACTATTCGTATATTCGGTGAAACGCCTCCAGGTTCCTCAAAAAGCATCAACTCTTTGCCATATCTCTGTAACAGTTCGAGCATCACACCGTTTGTCCAACCGAAACCATCCTGGACTTCATATTCGCCGCCACCGCCCTGATGACCTGGCTTCACAGAGCTGTATTTCTCAAACATCTTCTGCCAAATGCTATAGCCAATGTAATTGGAGCGGATCCACAATCTAGCCTGTTCTTTAGCCAACCGCTTAGCTTCTTCGTCACCGCTGGAATCTAAACCGAATATTAAAATACTCTGAGAAGGTGGCCAGGCGTTAGGAAAATCCCACTGTTCTCCAGAATGGAGCACTGTCGCTGGAATCCCACCAGGAAAGTCAAGGGCACCTGATGAAAGTAAATACTTCACTATGCGTTCAGCATATTTTGGAGCATTGTAATCCTCTATCGCAGCAGACCATAAGGGAGTGACGCAACTAGGATAGAAATGCTTTCTAGAAGCTTTCGCCAGAGCATCATAGTCGTACCAGACGCCATCTTGAGCGTCCCACATCACATTCTCTATAGCGCTCCGCCAATATTTAGCTAAGCTCCACCATTTCTGGGCCTCTCTCCTATCTTTTAGCTTGCTCCGGAAGAAGCCGGCTAGTTCCAACGCACCGGCAAATATAGCATTTAAGTCAACTGGAAGGATGCGAGTGGCGTGTACGTCTGTCAAGTTACCTACTTCGTTGTCAGCTGTAATGAACCATCTAGAAGAAAAGTCCCAACCGCTTTCGGCGGCACTCTTCATTTCTGCGTAAAAAACTTCACGCATTTCTTCGGTTTTCAAAATGCGAGCGTTACTGTAATCTTCGTAATATGCTTCAGGCCTCGGACCTTTGCTTTGTCTATCTGCGAAATATCTCAGCAGCATATATTTGTTTCCTTTAACTTCGACGGTTACTTTTTTCGTATCTAACCAATATTGTAGCTCTTTTTCAACAGTTTCGATGTTACGTTCAAGCCACGCAAGATCACCGGTAGCAGTATAATAGCTAGCCACCATTGCAGCTAACAGCGGCGGTTGACTTCTGCCCAGATAATAGGAACGACTGCCGTTGGGAATATACCCGTACTTTTCGACTAAATACAAAAGATTTTCTATCATACCTTTAGCCGTTTGAGGCATGTTACTTATAAGAAGTCCGCGTACGATCCAAAATGAATCCCAGTAATAAAGCTCCTTAAATCTTCCACCTGGAACAATGAACCCATTAGGCACATACAAAAAACTATAGCGGTCTGAATTTATTTTTACATCGTCTTGAACTTTTCGTCCCAGCTTAGCCCATATTCCGATGATATTCTTAGCGAAATCTCTCAGCTTTGGATCTGTAATTTGTTGCAATATAGGAGGATCCGGATCGAAATCGGGCGGTTGCCAGTTATCGAGCTCGTTTCCCGCCGAGAAATGTTGATCGAGAAAATTAGTGAGCTGTTCACGTGACGGATTCTGGTCAGTGTCGTGCATTAACTTCGAAAAATGGGCCAACGTCTCATTTTCGCTATATTTTAATTTGAGGTCGACAAATGTTTTCGAATCAGGGAAAATGCGCGCGAGTTGGACTTTTTGAAGGAGTTCCCCCGAACAGTAGACAGAAGAGTTGCAAGAGGGCACACCACTGATCGCTTGTGCACACGCTCCGAGCAATCCGAGGACGGGGTACAGGGGTACACATCTTTTAAAGTTGTGCACTAACATGTTTGTAACGTCGCTCTATGAAGCGAGAGCGCAACGCTTTGTAAACATAACCTTTGTACCGGGCGCGTTGCAGCTGATATAGACCGTTCGTACGCGCGTTCGCCCCGCGATTACGGGCCACACTGCAAGTGCATTCGCCATAATGCATCTGTGTCACTGTGTCCCGGCCCTCCGCCCCATCACAGCTGACGCAACCGCTTTCACTGAACTCGCTCCGTAAGCTTGCATCCCGACAAAGTAACGCGACTTGGCGCCTTACATACAGATACAAGTTCAGAATACTTCGATACACGTGCCAACCTTGACCTTTACGGGCTAACTCCAAGATTAATTATTGTAAAACGCATATTTTCGATTCACCAAGAAGATAAATACACATATACACAGCTTGATAAGCTGTCAAAACCTTTGACGTTACGATTGATAAGACGCGAATTGTGATACGTGACGCAAATGTAGATTTATATCTATGCTGCGAGCCAAAACTTCAGCGCATGTGCTCTTTACCTCACAGATTAGCGAGTAGGAACGTAGAACGTTTCTTTGTCCGAGTAGCTGTTTTTTTCTTCTTCTAAATAGTCTAACTTTTACAGCTTTTTATCATTATCAGAAAGTATAATTGCTTCTACACAGTGTTCCTACTTGCTTTGGGCGAGACGTATTTACTTGATAGGTAATTTAAACGATTTACGATTTTGCCGTATGCAATTTCTTTACATAGTCTAATTTTTACAGCTTTTTATCGGTATCAAAAAGTGTATTATTAGTAAAAGTATAGTATTGCTAGTTGCTACTAAACAGTGTTCCTACTTGCTTTGAACGAGACATACCTACCTACTTACTTGATAGGAAATTTCAGGAAGGTTACAAAGTCAACTATTTATAATAAAATGAAAATTTTCAATCTATATTTCTATACTAATATTATAAAGAGGTAATGTTTGTAAATAAAGATCTGTCGGGGCTAATCTTCGGAACTACTGATCTGATTTTAAAAAAAATTTCACTAGTATAATGTTACGTTATCGGTGAGTGTCATAGGCTAAATTTTATATTTGTATTGTATATACATATTACTCGAGTTATCACAGTTTTTGTGGCGCGAGTTGGACCGTGAAATTTATTTCGGCTTTAAGCGCGTACGCTGCCTTAGCTATTGGATATAATTAATTTTTTTTATATGTAGGTATATGTTTATTAATTTGTATGTATAATATATATTTTATTGTATATGTAATCTGTTGTACGTTTATTCATATATTGTACCTCTTCAATTGTACATTAATTTTTCTTTATTTTTATTGCAATTCCCCGTCACTCAAATGTAAAGGTCCGATAATCTAGGTTACCTGGAAGAGATCACTTCTAGTGATAAGGTCGCCTTTTGCGCTTAAGTTTATATTGTACCATTGTTTCTTTTTTTTATGTGCAATAAAGATGTTTAAATAAAAATAAAATAAATAAAATTGAAAACATTGTATGCAAACTTTATGCATCTTAAAAAGTTCTACAAAAAAGTCCGCGATAGCATATATCTATTTTTTATATTTTGGTAGATATAGAATTTTATGTGTTTTAAAAATCATTTAATTCATATGCTTACGTTTACGTCCTTATTTATACAATTAAACTTAAATCCTTATCAAAATAAATAATTTAATAATCACTTTCAATTATAGAGATCAATTATAGAGATTTGTTTGTTTAAACGGGCTAATCTCTAGGTCGGCATATCGGATTGTAAATTATTTTGTTTATTATGAAAGCTGGACTCAAGAGTGAAATAGACTATTTAATACAAGCTAAACACATCAGCTTGCCATAAATATATATTGTTAATGTTAATGTACTGTAATATCGTACAATGCTTAACAAAAATGTAGACATACACCGCACGGGACGCTAAACTATAAAAAAATTAAATTGAGAGGGGAAGCGGGGAATGAGCACACTTAATATGAAAGTCTGTCTTTAAAATTAAAAGGATACCTAAGAGGCTTTCACGCGGACGAAGTCGCGGTCGACTGCTAGCTTTTATTGAAGGGCAAGATATTTTCATAGATTGGTATTTACAATATTATTTTTTACACTAAATGAAACCGACAATAATATAATTAACAAAAAATTATGTTTTATACGCCTGTAAAAATACTGTGGTTATTTATCGTTTAGAAAAAATTGCTCCACTAATTCTGAATAACTAGCTGTACTGTTGTGGTTTAATCCGAGTAGATACCATTCCCGTGGACATATCGGGATATTCGTCTAAATATTAATCCAGAATATGATCTATCTCTATTTCAACTATCAGCCAAATTGCGCTAGTAGGTATATGGTCAAAAAGAGTCGTGATGTGAAACAGCAAAAAACATAGGTACCTACTCACACACAATGTTTGCAATGTGCAACATGCACAAATGAAGACTTTCGTCTGTATCTGTAGGTACTCACAATGTGTCTTTATGATATGATAATAATGAAATATAATAGAATAAAGAGCTGAGTGGTATAGAACGCTGCAGATAATTAATTTTCATTTATACTGATACTATTATTTTATATTTTAAGTCTTCATTTTAATGACAACATTCACTGTGCCTAACTTCCCTTATTTCTAGTAAAATAAACCTACAAGTATTTATATAGAAAATAAATAAAAATCAAATTAACACAGCCATCATAAGTTTTATTGTTTCGAATTAAAAGCAATGAATGACAAATAAGTATATTTTTATATAAAATAAATTACGGTTATTTTAATCTCTTCTTTATTTTGTTACGTGGCATACTAGGTATATATAATAAAATAAATACTTAAATATAGGTATGGTGGTAATACGATATGTTATTAGAATTACCTACTACATATATTTATATTGCCTATTAATTAACTAACACTTAAAATTAAGTGTCTGAGTACCAATCTGCACAAAAAGAAGAAAAACTATGAATATGCGTTTTATAACTCAAATACCAATAAAACGAAAATAATGTGTTACAATGAAATCTCCAGTAATTAATACTTCCAGTGGTACTTTAGTAAAATTAATATAATAAATGCCATTTTGTAATTGAATTAAAATGAAATTATTAACCATTTATTTTGCAACTTTCCGCGAAAATCTAACAACAGAACAAGGCCAGTGAGATCCGACTAAAATGTTCTGCACATTATGATATATAATATAATTATCATAATATGATCTATAAAAATAATTAAAGATTGTTGAATAAGTTTTTCTAAAAAATGCTACGATAACATTTAGAGAATTGGAATTATACAGAAGGATCTGTGTGGCATTGTCTTATTTTCGCGGAAAAAATGTACAATTCATTATACATAACGAACTTATGCAATTAAATAAAAGAATCAATTGCCTAATACTATGATAAATAAAACATTATTTGTCAATGTTGAAAGTCTGTTAACACTGTTTGCGTACTTAATAATTCTAGTCGCAAAATCTTAAATAATAGTTAACATCTTTTTTTAAGTAGGTGTATTAAATTTCCTTAAAATATGGTAACCTTCATCTTTATATCCCTAAATGTTAGTAATTTGAAGTAACGTCGTATGTTAGTGCTTACAAATATATCTACATAACAATTGCGTCTTACAATTAAGCGTAAAATGGCACTTTTTCGTTATAAAATACATAATATACTTATATACCTAAATACAAAAAATACTTAAGGTAAGTATGTTATAATATATAAATGTTTAGGAACGAGAAATTTTGTAACTTAAGCTGCGGATTTCGGTGACAACAAACTCAATATATTTGCCGGTATCACACTCAAGTCATCTACAGAATCCTCTGAAGTAACAACACGGCCATACTTCGCAAGGAACTCTAGTACGACTCCATTTGACCATCCAAAACCAGTCTGGACGTTATATTCTCCGCCACCTCCTATTTGACCAGGTGTTACTACGTCGTATTTTTCAAACATTTGTTTGCTGGTATTGAATCCTTTGAGACATCCTCGAAGCCAAGTTTGAGCCACTTCACGAGCTTTCAGTAACGATTCTTTAGTTGCCAACGCTTCTAGAGCGTTTACTACCAAGCTGACTAGAGGTGGCCATGCGTTAGGGAAGTCCCATTGCTCTCCCGTTTGGGACAGAGATGTTGGAACACCGCCAGGGAAATCAAGACCTTTGGATTTATCCAGCCAATCCAAAATTCGTGGAGCGTTCACTCTAACAAACTGTTTATCGACAACACCCATCCATAAAGGAGCGACGTTACTGGGGTAAAAGTATTTGCGGTGGCGACCGTTCGCTAAGTCCCAATCGTACCAAATCCCATCCTCGTCGTTCCAGAAAACATCTTTGATTGTATTTTGCCATTGCTTAGCGAGGAATGCCCAATGTGCGCTTTGACGATGGTTCTGCAACAGTGCTTGGAAGTATGACATCTTCTTTAGGGCGTTTGCGAATATGGAGTTTAGGTCAACCGGAATAATTTGACCAGCACGGAGTGTCAAAAAAGTGCCGTTGTTATTTCCGTCCTTATCAATGAACCACCGGGAGGAAAAGTCCCAGCCACTTTCAGCAGCACTTTTTAGATCTGTGTAAAACTCTTGTTGACGTTCTGGCGTATCGAATTTTTGGGCATTGGTGTAGTCTTCGTAATACGATTCGGGTCGAGGGCCTTTGCTTGGTGCATCGTAACGTAACAACGTGTAGGCTTTATCTCCAATATTGAAGGTAACCAATTGCGTATTCAACCAGTATTCTAACTCTTCCTCCAGAACTTCTATATTTTCTTTCAAAAACTTCATATCGTTCGTGGCCTGAATGTAAAGGGACATCATGGCGGTGAGCATCGGTGGCTGGCTGCGCTGTTGGTAATACCATCTGCTGCCGTTGGGTACGTGTCCAATTGTCTTTACCAACTCCAATAAATTCTCTATAACACCCTTTACCGTTTCCTGCATTCCACTGACGAGGAGACCTTCGATGATCCAATATGTGTCCCAGTAATAGAGTTCACGGAAACGACCACCCGGAATAACGAATCCATTATGGACAGGGATCAAACTGAAGCGGTCAGGTTGCTCAAAGACGATAGACTTCACTTTTCTACCCAGAGTAGGCCAAATGTCGTTTACGCTTTTCCCAAAGTCCCTAAAATGTTTGTCTACAATACCCGCGAGGAATAAAGGCTGAGGATTATAATCCGGTGGAGTCCAATTATCCAGTTCGCCAACAGAGCTGAAGTATCTATCCACAAATTCTTGAATTTGAGTTTTTGTGGGGTTATTATTTGTCTGATTTAGAAGATCGTCGAAAGCAGCAAGCGTAGTTGTTTCGTCGTTTCTCATCTCGAGATCGACAAATGTTTTAGAGTCCGGGAAAATTCGGGCCATCTGTACGTGGTGGAGAAGTTTGCTGTCGCAGTATACTGGTTTGTTGCAGGAAGGCGGTACATCAGCCGCGCACACCGCCGCTATGGCGAGGGTCAGTACTAACAGCTTCATCTGCAATTAAAAAAAATGCTAAGTATTAAACACTGTATGATGACAATATTAAATGTGGTTTTATAAATAGGTGAGCTTTTTTAAGAAGATGAATATAATGAAGAAGATTCGATATTAGTTCATATTTTCTTGGAATATGAATTATTTATGGATACATTAAATAAAACGACACACTTCTAATACTAAAGCGTTTTTAATTACTAAATTAATTTTCAATAATGATTTCAATGATTACGTAAATGTATTTTAAGATACTTAAATGGCTCAACTTTTAATTTGAACAAAGACAAAAGTACAACTTAGGTAATTTGAATATTAATTAAAATTGCCTTCACGTCGGCACCTATTCTAGGTAAGTTTAGTTAACATGGCGGATAATGTGTCCAGTGTGTGCAGTGTATTCATAATATCTTAATACCAAAATTTCCAGGAAAACTTTAGGAAGTACAAAAATCTTCCAAGAGTGCAAGGTGATGGTTAATACCAAAATAATTCACTATTATTTTGATCTTAGGGGAATTGTGAGATTCGGCTTAAAAAATAACAATAATTGTGTTCAAACTCTATAAAATAACGACGACCTCCGTGTCGCAGTGATATGCGCCGTGGATTCATAAGACGGAGGTCCTGGATTCGATTCCCGGCGGGGCAGATTGAGATTTTTCTTAATTTGTCTTGGTCTGGCTGGTGGGAGGCTTTCGCCGTGGCTAGTTACCACCCTACCGACAAAGACATACCGCCAAGCGACTTAGCGTTCCAGTACGATGTCGTGTAGAAACCGAAAAGGGTGTGGATTTTCATCCTACTCCTAACAAGTTAGCCCGCTTCCATCTTAGATTGCATCATCACTTAACATCAGGTGTGATAGCAGTCAAGGGCCAACTTTTAATCGATAAAAGAAAAAAAAATTATATTAATTTTGGGCTTTATTTGTGTCTAGAACGTTTTCAACCATTCTTGACAAAGATATAATACCACCAACTTTCTATTAGCTATAGCTAGCTAAATTTTCTTGGAAAAAATTAATTGTATGAGAGTTTCGGACTCGAACTCAAGATTGCATAATCCGTTGTCACTCACGCTAAAGACTGAACTGTCGAGGCAGTCTGTACTGCCTAAAAAACGATAGTGTGCCGAGTGTAATAGATCAACATTTTTGCGAGTCGGTTGCAAAATCCGAATGGCTAAGTTGTGTTATCACGATCATCTGCAAACCTTGGCCTCATTACTTCAGCAGGAGATTGATTGATTGATTGACGAGTACCTATTTGTTTAACCGAAGACGCGATTCATTGTTTCCTTTGCGTATCTTTACTAATTAACTAATTCTTATACTTTTTTTTCATTTTTAGTACGAGTATAAATAAAAGCTTTGCCTGACGGTCTTAAAGAATTTGTTTCTCGAAAATATAACTTTTTTTTTTAATTCAAATACAAAATCGATTATATTAAATAGGCTTAGTTGACAAGCAATTTTCAAACGTTGTGTTACACTACTTGCAGTGACTCTACCACGGGAAGTGTGTTAAGAGCCAGCAAGAAACTCAACAGTTGCTGAATTAAAGACATACTAAGTATAAAGAGAAAGTGCTGCACTGGTACCCACGAGACGAACGTCGGTCGAGAGGTCGGCCGAGACGGCGCTGGCGCGATGACATCGCCGAGGCTGCGGGGAACACCTGGACGAGGTTGGCGAGAGATAGATGGATATGGAAAAGGATGGAGGAGGCCTACGCCCAAAGAAGGGTAATCCAATGAAAAAGTGTCAGAAAAAGAAAATGACCCAATAATATATTTAGGAATTAAAAATGACATGTTTATTAAAATCAATGAAATGTTTAATTTTATATTTGGAAATATTAATTTATTATTTTATTATTATAAGTATAAGTAGGTATATAAAATTTTTGACGGCCTCCGTGGTGCATTGGTATGCGTGGATTATAAGAGGCAGGTCCCGGGTTTGATACCTGGCAGGGCTGATTAACATTTTCTGAATTGGTCTGAGTTCCGAAGGGGTATTATACTGCATCTAACAAGTTAGCCCGCTACCATCTTAGATGGAATTATCACTTAACATCAGATGTGATTGCAGTCAAGAGCTAACTTGTATATTATAATGTTTGTTAGTTATAGAGTCACTACACACCGACAGATTGGACATTAGAGAATCGCTTGTAACGTGTCCTTGAATTAAACCAATTTTCACTTTAATATAAAAAATTTCAACGGTACCACAGCTACACACGAAATATAGTAAACAGTTGCCAAACGTAAGTCGAACTACGTGCAACGTAGGGTTCCGTAGATATTTGATACAATATGCTCACTCACAATTAGTGTCCTTTTAGTACTATATACCTACCTATAAGAATTTCAAATTATTATATTGAGTTTCTAGTTTAAATTTGTACGATTACACTATTATTTATTTCCTTTTGAGATACGGAACCTAAAAATTAATGCTGTTAAGGAAACCAAATAACATAATACAAAATTATAGTACAATTTGCACAGAGACCTTTAAATAAACTGTCATAAAAATTCAATTAATCTCATAGATTTTTATTGTTGTTAAGTGCCTGAACACTTATAATGAAACTGTGTCACGAAATGTTCTTTCTCGGAAAAACTAAAGGGCCTTGTTCATGGTATTCTGATCACATCGATACAAATAAATAAAATTAAAGTGTCTATTTATAATTTCAAATTAACAACTTTTCACTCAATGCGTGTGAAAGTAAGTAGGTATATACTTAGGCACGATACTGAAATCAATTTTTTTTTAATTTTTGTCTGTTTGTTCCGGCTTATCTCTAAAACTACCAGGCTCATCTTCCCACAGAAACGGAACGAAAAGTTCTTTAAGGAAATACGATAATATGGAATATGGAATGGCGATACACATTCCCTTATAACGTTAAGTAATAGTCATAAGAGAACTTGTCATTTAGCTGCATTGCTGTTCCAGTCTGAAGGGCTATCTTATAAGGTGGATGATCTATCTCCCTACTCCCTCCCCTATAAGGCTTGTCCCTGTTACATCATCATCATCATCAGCCAGTTCACGTATGATCACATAAATAAGCTGATTATAAGGTGCCATTTTATCAGCACCTTTGATAGTCTGCTCTAAACGAATTTATCAACTAAATGTAAATAATGAAGTTTATGTTTACATTAATAATAATAGCCTCAACGAGAACCATTAAAACATTAGCACAAAAACTACAAAATCATCTGTAAATATAACAAATACGACCTTGTAAAGACGCGAGCTAAAATCGCGATATAGGTATTTTATAATACTGAGAAAAAGAAAAAATACTTGTCCGACAAAAATTCCTAAAGGTTAAGGTCGATGGCCACTAAAATTAATGGGTCCATAAAAAAGGCGGTCTACACGAATACACAGACAATGTAGGATTTATAAAGTTTTATACCTTATACTTGTACAAATAAGATAAAAAAGCAATAATGATTCCGACGAATTGAGAACCTCCTCTTTTGGAAATCGGTTAAAAATTTAACAAACAAATGTAAAATATTACAAAAATTTTATGTATAAATGATTTTGTTTAGTACTTGTAAAGTTTTTCGTGATAGAGCTCGCCCTGGAAAGTACTACTGGCATGCTTATTTTGCTTTTAAGTAGCATTGCTGAAAAAAATGATGATATAAATTTTTTTTTAACAAAAAATAGAACCGATTCAAAACGCACAAAAAAGTAAAAAATAACTGCGTCATTTAGTTGCTTTATTTTACTTAAGCATATCTATGAAGTCGGTACCAGCAAGTTTAAGGAACATATATTTAACGTAGTAAAGCAGTTTGTGGGTTCTAGGTAATTTTCTTAAAGTAGATACCTTGGCTGGCACCGACTCCTAGATATGCTTAAATAAATTAAAGCAACTAATTGACACAGTTATTTTTTACTGTTTAGTGCGTTTTGAGTCGGTTCTATTTTTTCTTGAAAAATTTTTATTTCTTACTTTTTAGTGATTTATCGCCACGTAACGTACTCGTACTATTCTGTCATAGTATATTATACCGGCACTAGTAGCCAAAAAGCTACCGATATCGAGACAAAAACCGAAATCGCTGTAAGCGTGCCTCCAAAATTTGAACAGTTCCTTCAATTTCCCCAGGATATCATCATCCGATCCTAAAATAATGACAATGGGACCACCTTGGAAGTATGCCCTTTCTAATAAAAAAAGAATTATCAAAATCGGATAACTCTGTAAAAAGTTATGCGTGGTCATACATTAAAAAAAATATATACGTGTCGAATTGAGAACCTCCTCCGTTTTTTTTCGTCGGTTAAAAATAGGACGGCTATATAAAATTGTCAAAACTTAGCTAGGTGTAAAAAAGTTACATTAAAATAGGGTGTGAAGATGCATGAAATACATTAAATTGGGCGTCTGAGAAGGATAATAAGTTGAGAGTCCAGACAAGCATATTAAATAATTTAAAATATATATTTGCATTATTAATATTTTGCCGTGTGCCAGTCGGTGATAAAAAAATATCGTACAACTAATAGATATTGGTTTTAAGAATCTTGTAATTCCAAGAAAAGTTTTAAGTATGTTTAACTTAGTAGTTTAAAACGTGAGATGATAACATATCAGACTTTATTTTTATAATATTTAGACATATTAGTATTTTTTTTATCTACTAAGTAGGTACCTAACTATTAGTTCTAACTAGATATTTTAATATAACCACAACAATATGTGTGTATTTAGAGGGAAATCATTGGAAATTATCAGTCATATTTTGCTATAAGGCGATGATTGATTGATATTTGAATACATATTCGTATCATCGTAAAATAGAACTACCTATTGTTAGTGGTCAGCCATTGAATAAACAAGTACAGTAAAGTTTCTCGTTTATAGACGAAAATGTACCTACTGTTACGTTATTCACGAACTATGGAGCGATGCATGTGATGGACACCAGGGAGTATTCTTTTTATTTGAAGCGGGCCAATTTGTTCCTAGTAGGATAAAATCCACACTCCTCTCGGTTTCCACACGGCATTGTATCGGAACGCTAAATCGCTTGGCGGTACGTTTTGTCGGCAAGTCACGGCTAAAGCCTCCGAAAGTTAGACCTGTACCAATTAAGAAAATCTTAATCCACCTAGCCAAGGGAATCGATTTCGTCCTAGTTTTATAAATCCACCGCTCATACCGCTGCGCCACGAAGGCCATCTTTCAGACATTATACCGATGAGATTATAAACTTACGCGTAGTAATTTAACAAGTACTTTAAGAGTTAAAAACAATAGTAATAACGACAGATAAATGAAAATTGTGGGTGATCGAAAATATTCGTAAATGCCTAATATATAATTCCCGTTCTGGCTATGGGAATTTTTAATCATGGTCAATACCTGGTTGACCTTCGCATGGTATTTTTTTTCGGAATTTTATTTTGACACAAATGAAATAACAACGCCATCTATTGTTTAGTTTAGTGTTGCTGTCATAGTTTAATGTATGTCGGTACAGTTTTTCATTGCCTGAAAACACTTATAAAACAAAAGAATTACTCGTTTAAGTATTAGATGAGATACAGGTCGTTTGTATTAAAGTAGGTATGTTATAACTTCCTAAATATTATATACAATCTCTACATTTGAGTACGCAAAAAACACATTTAGTGTTCATAATTAAATTTTTGCCTACTGTTTAAAAATAATTATTTTTAATTATAAGCGATAAAGCCGTATTTTTGACAAAACGTTATCATAACAAGGTTATTATTTAAGGTCATAGTTAGAACTATAATCATAGGTTTATCACATCCTAAAAACAATTTTTACGACTAAAACAAGAACCTTTTATCGCTAACTTTGATAATAATTCTCAGTAATTAAAACAGTAGACATGTTCATCATTAGAATTATAATTCAAAATCTTAAATCATATATCACATATAATAAGTATTTATACATAGAGACAAAAACGAACATTTTGTATGTCTGTTTTTATTTCCTCTATTCATCCTTTTTTTTATCGACTACAAGTTGGCCCTTGACTGCTATCACACCTGATGTTAAGTGATGATGCAATCTAAGATGGAAGCGGACAAACTTGTTAGGAGTAAGATGAAAATCCACACCCGTTTCGGTTTCTACACGACATCGTACCGGAACGCTGAATCGCTTGGCGATACGTCTTTGTCAGTAGGGTGGCAACTAGCCACGGCGAAAGCTTCCCACCAGCCAGACCAAGACATATTAAGAAAAATCTCAATCTGCCCCACCGGGAATCGAACCCAGGACCTCCGTGTTATATAAATCCACCGCGCATACCACTGCGCTACGGAGGTCGTCAAATAATCCAATTATGAAGTACCTAGTGACTTGTATCTATTATAGACATCCGCGTAGGTTTTGGGCTAAAAAAATATTGCTTACATGCAGTGTACAAATTCACATTCTCTACCTTCACATTTAGGTATTGAGATTTTGTCACACTCGGCAAGTGAGCGCACTTAGCCTAGTTAAGTAATAGATTTTTCCTTACAAATTATAATACCTATATGATATCTATTGGGAATCCCCTGGGCAAAATTTTTAACTTACCTTCATGTATATCTGATCATATTCAAGTCGTCATATTAACTTAATACATCTAAAGAGGTTTTTACGTCGTAGCTTACTGTTGGTGCTGTATGTTATCTAAAAGTAAATGAAGGAAGTTTTTTTTCAGTCACGTAACGTCTTTCACTTTATAGACACTATATAATCTAAATATGTGAATGTGTTAGTTAAAAATGATAAGCTTACTCATTAAACATATTATATGAATTTGGTATATAATTTCGACCAAAAACTTTTGGTACCGTTTTAAAAATGGTACCAAAAGTAATGATATCTGTCAAATGTGTCTTTTTATTTAATTTGGCAGGAACACTGCCATACGTCATGATATTTTATTTTATTTATTTATTTACTGATGATCTGAACCGATGCCTCAAAGCCTTTTAAGCCTCACACATTTATACGCTCCCTAAGAAAGATCTACCAAAACTAGTTTTCTACTTCTTCTACCAAATTTGCCCATAGTAAAGTATTGCTTGTCCGCGCCTGCAGCACCGTAAAGCAATTATTATCTAATATATAAAATTTCCCTGTCACAATGTTAGTTACCGTACTCCTCCGAAACGAATTTACCGATTTTTACCAAATTTTGTATGCGTATTCAGCAGGTCTGAGAATCGGCTACTATCTAATTTTCATCCAATTTTTTTTTTAATTTTTAATGCAAAACAATGTTTGCCAGGTCAGCTAGTTTTATATAGATATAGTGAACCTTGTTTTTCTCTTTACAGTTCATTACTTCTAAGCAGTCGGGTTTTTTTATAATAATAAAAATTTTATTTAGATCCCCTTTTATTTTATTTTTATCTATGGTTACTACTTGTATACATCATAGATTATCCTTTAAAATCTATATTTAAATAACCTATATTATATATAATAACAGTGATTATTACTGTAAAACCATGTTTAATGATGGACAAGTTTTCCTCCTTTTGTTTGCGCTAAAACCATAATTTTCTTCAAGAATAATGATGTTTTACCTAGTGTTACTGTACAAATAGATCTTTGATGATAACTCAACTATTTAATAATCACTGCATTCCAGTTTGACCTAGTCCCTAAGAAATATATTATGTTTCGATAAAATTTGGCAGATACACTACACCTGGTAGCTTGTCCGAATAGTCTAAAGTAATTTGATAGGAAGAGATAAACGTGAACAGGAAAATAAAGTTTGAACTCGTTTTATGTATATTTGACTACCTGCATGGCACAGTGGATTTAATTAATATACGGTAATCCCGGTTTTGATTCCCGGCTTCCCGAAGGCTTCGGCCGTGGTAAGTTGCTACCATACCGGCAAAAATATAACTACCTACCAAGCGATTAAGCGTTCCGGTACGACGTCGTGTAGATACCAAAAGAGGTGTGGATTTCATCCTACTCCTAACAAGATAGCCCGCTTCCATCTTAAATGGTATCATGACTTAACACAGGTGTGACTGCAGTCAAGGGCTAACGAGTACTGATTATAAAAAATGTTATTATATTGGTTCAGTGTAAACCTATAGGTTACCCATTCAATAAATATTTATATAAATAAATATTTTTTGTTTCACCTACTTGTACGTAGGTATATAACATATATTTATCAAAAACTACTAATAATCCGATTTGGATGTGGCATATTTTTAGGAAAGGTCTTAAAGTTCATTTTTTAAATAAATTTTATAATTATCTTATCGGCTCGACTAAAGTAGGAACAATAACTAAACGTTGACCTTAACTCAGTAAATCAAAGGACACGGCGGATAGGACGTCATTATGACAATTTTCCTCTCAATTATATTGTGCAGGTAATAAGTTATTCATAACTGTTAACTATACCAAAATATCTATATTCTTGCAACAAAATCGTCTTCGTCTTGTGGGTGTGTCTTAAAATCTAAATTAACTATTACGTATTATATCTACTTAAAATAGCTTTCTGTATTTGTAAAACAAAAATAACGTAGCATTTGGATCAATCTATTTTACCTGTTCTAAAGCATTTTCGAAGATAGAGAGAGAACATTCCTAATTAATGTAAACCTTCGTTAAGATTACAGAGAAAGATAAACACATAAACAAAAAATAATGATTTACCTCGATATCAAAAAAAACCTTTACATCACAATCTAATCCTTTCAGCATTGGAACAGCTCTAAGTCTTATTTGTACCTATTAGGAAAAAACAGTGTTCAATGACACTATTTACTTGGGTAGGTAGTTCAAAATTATGTATTTAAATATGCATGATAAGGCACGTGCTTCATATTTTCCTTCAACTTAATGAAAAACGAACCTAGACACGAGTACCTGAACTCTGTCTATTTATATTAAAAAAACACCGCATTAAGGCACCGTGATTATTTTTTAACGCTTCGTTAGTTCAGTGGTTAATCTATGTGACTGTTGATCATAAGGTCCAAAATTCAAGTCTTGGATCAGGAGTCATTATCATCACATCAGCTACGATAGACATACACTACTGGACAAAGGTCCAAATTATTGAAAAATGAGGCACCGATGACGACGAAATGTGACGATATATAACTCAAGTATTCTTCCTATCGATTCTATCAACAGATTTCTTGAAACATTTTCAAGTTGTTTTCCAAAGTATTATCAATATGACGTGATAAAGTGAAGTTTTTCGTGACAATGATAAGAAGAATGCAGTGCATAAACAAACTACTTTGATATTTGTACAAGTAGTTTACTACTTCGGTATAACGTCATAATTTCTACTTAATGATATATCATTATGACAAACACTCACTTAATAAGTATTATCAATTAGAAATTATGGTTCGTATCTTATCGTCTAAGGACATCAAGTGAAAATAATGACGTATAAGTGTTTATGCTAAGAAATATTCCTTTTACTAGAAGCAAGGTTCCACATCACAGAGCTCTTCTGAAAAAACGTAACAAGTAATTACTTGTTGCGCTTTTTACCTGACTGCGGTAATGTTTTTAGAATGTATGTATGTACGTATGTGTATATACTGTTTTAACAAAAATGTTAAAAAGTGTACCAATAAAATCACTTTCTAGCAAGAATATATTAACGTCAGATTAATGAGAGATTAAAACTAAAAAGTCTCAAATTATTATTACAAAAACAAAAACTTGAATGCTTAAAGGTTATGACCAAAAAGAGATAAACAAGGATCACTATATCTATTATATTAAATTCTAAATACTTTATGGTGCTGCAAGCGGAGACAAACAATAGGTACCTATGTAAACCTGTGGGCAAAAAATCTGCAAAAACTACGTTTGTCAACGCCTGCAGCACCTTAAAGTACAAATTCTAAATACTTATAGATATAGTGATACTTGTTTTTCTCTTTTCAGTTCATTACTTCTAAGCAGTCGGGTTTTTTGTTTTTGTAATAATAATGTTATTACCTTCCTACTTTTTCAAACAGTAGTGGCCTTAGCGATAAGCGGGGCCCTGGATAAAAGAAACCTTGGGCCTCTTATTTCCGAGGCCCTAGCACATATTTTTTACAGACAAAATATTTTTTTATTTAATATCAACGTTGATAATGTGATTTTAATGTGTTAATGATGTTTTTACTGCTGTAATGACCTCTATCAGATGTTATGATTATGATCGGCACGAGTCTGTATCACTACTAACTTTATAACTTCATTTTTACTGGGAATTTATTGGAAGAAAGAAATACTCAATTGAGTTGAATCATAGCGCGACATAGTCAAAACGTCAAAACCAAGACTCAAAGCTCACACCTGATGTTAAGTGATGATGCAGTCTAAGATGGAAGCGGGCTAACTTGTTAGGAGTAGGATGAAATCCACACCCCTATCGGTTTCTACACGACATCGTACCGGAACGCTAAATCGCTTGGCGGTACATCTTTGTCGGTAAGGTGGTAACTAGCCACGGCAAAAGCCTCCCACCAGCCAGACCAAGACAAATTAAGAAAAATCTCAATCTGCCTCGCCGGGAATTGAACCCAGGACCTCCGTCTTATAAATCCACCGCGCATACCACTGCGCCACGGAGGTCGTCGACCTCGTGATTCGAAGCCACATAGAATAACCAGGTGGTCAAGCTAAGCATTATAGGCTAAAGAGTTAAAATTTACTAATTTATTTTAATCTTGAATAAAATACCTTTTGTGTACCTGTAAAGTTTTGGGACATAGATAACCTCTAATTTGGATGAACTTTTTTCTCGTCTATCCTATAATGTAAGGTGTCGTTGGATAGATCTTTCAAACATATTGTGAGCACTATTTTAAGTCGGCAAAGTACAGCTGCGGAACCCTACACTACGGGGAACGCAACGCACACGACTGGTTTTTAGTTTGTTAATATGAAATCCTCGTAAGTTGCGTTAAGTAAGAAAAATATAAAGTCCCCATAGTGCATACATCGCATTATGCAACCAATCGGCATATGTCTAGAATTTCTCCTTACACACGTTAAAGCGCAAACATATTTATGTCCTTGAAGGATAGAGTTACGTATTAGAAAAGCCAACTTTCAACTTTCAAAACTAATTTTTCCTTAACATGTTACAACTCCCGCACAATTTAGTAATAGGCTCAGTGGTATTTGGTTTGGGTTAATAAAGTCCTAGGTGTGGGCCACTATTTTTCCGATTGATTGAATTGAGTTACTTTGTCTTCCTTGAAATTCTTTCTAGCAACCTGGAGTTGAGAAATTAATGGTGTTACACCGTTTAATAAAGTAAATACACACTCGTATTACAATCATTAACATTTGATATCTGCCGCGCCTCCCTTTTTATAGAAGCTCTGCTACAAAGAACATTTGGAGCTTAAGGCGATTGGCGTGCTTACGGCGTCTAAATATAATAAATATAACAAATGTTCCTTAAACTTGCTGGCACCGACTCTTAGATATGCTTAAGTAAATTATAGCAACTAAATGACAGTTATTTTTTACTTTTTAATGCGTTCTAAGTCGGTTCTATTTTTTCTTACTTTTTAGTAATTTATCGCCACGTAACGAACTCGTACTATACTGTGAAAGCATATTATACGGCACTTGTAGCCAAAAAGCTACCAATATTTACACAAAAACCGAAATCGCTGCAAGTGTGCCTATAGAATTTGAAAAGTTCCTTCAATTTTCCCAGGATATCATCATTAGATCCTAACATGATGACAATGGGACCATCTTGGAAGTGTGCCCTTTCTAATAAAAAAAGAATTATCAAAATCGGACAACTCTGTAAAAAGTTATGCGTGGTCATACATAAAATATATATATACGTGTGGAATTGAGAACCTCCGTTTTTTTTCCTCGGTTAATAAATAGATCTGATCTTGATTTTTATCTACTAATCCTATCGGAAAAAACACGAGGTCACAAAAAAAACAAGGCTCCGTCCTTAACTACAAACTGCTTCATCTGTGAGTTAAACGATAGGGAAATTAAGTTATAAATAACCATTAAATACCATCGATTGTTTCAATGTAATAACTTTCACTAATAAGTTACATAAAGATAATTATAATTAGCCATAATATTTATGCCTTGATGTGTCAAATTAAATTAAATTCACCCAATGAACATAACCGGATTTCAAATGGTTATCTAATATTAGCTTTTTTCTACATGTATTTGAAGTATGTCATCGATACCTTTGAAAAAAATCACTGTATCGTCAAATAAATTAAATCATGCTAATTATGAGTTTAGTAGTTGAGGTTTGGAATCACAAGATCTTGGGATGTCCTGCGTCAGGCTATGAACTATGATATATTGAACATTTCTTTGGTGGTGGCTTCATAATATCGGTTGTAAAGGGCATGTTAACGAAAACTTCGTGAATAGGCTACAATTAATGTCTACAACAATTTAAAGAATATTACTTATGTAGGAAAATTGTGCGCGCAATGTATTACGAACAATGCAATAACAACACTCTACAATCTATACCGATTCTTACAATTGTCGGCAAAAAAAACCGATTTGTCGGTTTTCAATCTATAGACGAGTCAATAACACAATAATTCATCGTGTTCGTAAATTCCATGTTTTTTAATGAATTAATTTAAAAAACTTGTAAAAATTTTCGAAATCATTAAGAGAGCTGAATAACTCGAACGCTGAGGGATTTAGTTAGGGTCATCTACTGAACAGTGAATCGCTAGTTTAAGTTTTCCATAGCTCATAACAGTCGGTAAGTCGCCTTTGTAAGCAACTAGGGTTGGCCTTCAGTGGACCGAGAAAATAAGCCCATAATAAAGTTGATGGTGATGTACATTAAAGTAAACTTTGAAACAAAAGAAAATAAATGCTTCAAATAACAAAAGTACGTTAATACGTTAAATTATAGAGAATAATCGATATCAAATGCAGGTAATTACTTATGTATTCTGTAGACCTCATTTATTTACTGAATTAAACATTATCATTAAATTTAAATTTGTTCAGTAGTTGTTATACCAACTTTCGTAAACATATCTTAAAAAATTAAGGATGTTCCATACAAACTTTCAACCCATATGTTATCAAATTAAGGCTATTTTTATGGCTAGCGCATGCGTCTTTTCTCTTACGAGTTTATGAGAGAGAATTAGAACTTAGATTCCCGCTTCTTGTTGACTCTATAAAGTTTATGTTCGACTCTATAATGATAACTAAGAAATATTATTGTTATAGGCCAATTTTAAAGTGCTTAACTGTGTAGGGTGTAAAGCAAAAAAATCCTAACTTCGTTCTGTTGTTACTGAGAATTTCTCGGAATGAAGAAAAACTTCATAAAATCCAACTCGGAATTATGAACCTGGGATATTGTGATATGATTGGTAAAGATTATTCTTTAACTCAATTTTACTAAAAATAAGACACACAACTATATGTTATCAGAATGTCATTGTTATCATTTATAAGACAACAGCCGATACCGTGAAAATTTAAAATATTAAACGATTTTCCGGATAATTTAACGCTACAAATCGATACATAAGATGAAGAATTATTTCAATACAGGCGCATACGAGTACCTACCTACTTAGGTAGAGCGTGACAAAATTAATTGAGATCCATAAAAAATCAATTTGTCAATACATCGACCTGAGATTGACTTCAAAATATTATTTTTGCTCGTAAACAGTATTTTTACCCGAATTGCGTCAGAAGGAGGGTTATGTTTTTCGAGCGTATGTATGTATGTATGTATTTTTAAATTTTAAATACTTTATGGTGCTGCAGGCGGGGACAAACGTAGTTTTGGTAGATCTTTCATTCCCCGCAGGTTAAAGTATTTTGTCCCTGTTTGCAGCACCATAAAGTATTTAGAATTTTATACAGATATAGTGATCCTTGTTTTTCTCTTTTCAGTTCATAACTTCTAAGCAGTCGGGTTTTTTATTTTCATAATAATATTTTTTTTGTAATCGTAGACAGATCAAGCAGAGGGCCCACGGGACACTAAGGACCATCTATCTCAGCAATGCCGCTTGCCGGTAAAAATAAGCCACAAAGAGCTCTGTCCTACTAAAATAATTCAATAGCCTTCTGTAGGCAGAAAAATACATGAGAGAACCGTAAAATGCATAAAAATCGGTTACTTTTGTATTATGGAACTTTCGATCGTCGATTAGTTTTTCAAAATCACGACTGCGATAAATTACATAAAATTCTCTATTTAATTAATAAATAAAATATAGATAAACTATTAACCAAAATTAATATAATTTTTTTATAAAACAACGTGTTTTTTATAAAAATAACTAAAACAATTTTTTATACTACATGTATATTGTGAAAACTTTCCACTTTCGCGTTTTTAAATTTTTTCAAGTATGAAACTTAGCATATGTATTATAATGTTAAAATTTACCTTGAAATCTTCCAAATCTGCGCTGGTCCAACACACTAATGGATTTGAAAAAAATATATGTATACCTAAAAGGTATATAATATATCTATAATTTTATCGAAAATCTATCGTGACATTTCGCGGCGTCCGCCTCCGCCGACGGTCCGAATACGACTTAGTGATTTGTTTATGTGTTTGTATTTATTAATTACTATTTAATCACCGGTGGAAGCGCCTGCGCAGGCTTAGGTGCTACTTAATGTGATAACGTCTGTAAAGAGGGCCGTATTAAGTGGCATGTTTATGATCACTACGTACACTACCTGCCTCGCTGGTCTAATTGTTAACCTGGGTAGGTTTAGGGATCGTAGGTTCGGGTCAAACTGTTTGAAATATGTAGTAAGTATTAATTTATAAAAAAATGCCAATAAATATCAAGATGTTGACATCCTAAAATTATGAACCTGTTTGGTTGGCCAGACTTTCCTCTCATAGGAAAAGGAAACTTAGACTCAGGAATCTCGAAACTCTAAATCCGTTATGGATTGACGGGCTTTAAGTAATAATGTTTTAATAACTCTATCAGATTATTGTGATCATATAATGACCGGAACCTATAATTTAACAGAAGCACGGCGATGTACTAATACCACTACTTTCCCAACTGCAGGCTATAGCTGATAAGTATTGTTCGTATGCAAGAAAAACTCAAAAGCCACATAGGCACCTACCAACGAGGTAGTACACATCTCATACTCTAGTTGAAATCCGTCAAAAGGTTTAGCCTAACCTTTTAAATGTTCAATGTTCAGCCGTGAGCTTCTGGACGTGTAGATTAGGCGCTGGGTTTATGAAGAACAAAAACTGGACACTGGTTTATAAATTCTTTATCACAATGAAACTATAATAATATGTACAAGAAGTAGATAAACGTAGAAGAAGTGCGTGGCGAATGCCGCTCCTGCGCCGCCGCGCCGTTCGTCCCCGCTCGGTCCGTCCGCCGCCCCCGCGCGTCTCCTCCCGTGCTTAAGAGACGTGATGTAGGGTAGGTACGAACATTTAATGTTGTGTTAAGAATACCTATACTGCAAAAACGAAACCTCTTCGGCCGTCGGTTAAAAAGACCTCAATTTGAAAATAAAATGTCCCTATTTGCTTATTTTACTAATGAGTGATATTTTTATATTGAAAAGATGACAAATAAATGCAAGGTAATTAAATTATGACGAAACATATAAGTCATTGTACGTCTAATGTGGTCTGGTGACTGTGACACTCCCACTAGCCCGCATCTACTGACAAATATTATGCTAAATATTTAGTACGAGGAAAATATTAATTTTAAGGTTATGTTATGATTTGTCGTTGTTTGATGACCTACTTCCTGTTCCATACCTTAGTACTTAGTACTAAAACTCTACATCGTTACGAGCATCTAAGCAAACACCCATCTTGACCATTTGGATGGCTGGTTATTTAAAACAACTAGATATACTAGATCGTCTCTTCCACGCACCAGTAAGTTGTGGAATCAACTCCTTGCATGGGCATTTCCTGATCATTTTTACGTAGTAAACAAATTCCTCAAAGACTACTAACGCATTAGCAGTGTCCCTAGTGTAGCAAATGTACACGAGCGACGGAAAACAATCAATCAAGCAAAAATCATTATAACTGACACCTTATAGAATTACAAGTTACAATACAAAGTCTAACATACAGAGGAGGTGAGTGTTGACGCGCGTCACTAAGGGCCACGTGAATCCATGGAATGCTAAGATATTCGTCTCTCTAATCACTCTCTTTAAAGGAGTGCGATCGGTCTAAGCTCAGAATCTCCTCTCCTGTAAGTAGTATATAGTGGACAATTCAAATAGGCTGATTATACTGCTGACATGCTGATGACCTTGTGCTAGGAAAAGCATAGCCATGCGCCATACATTAGCGATTAAAATATTATAAGTACATATCAACAAACTAAAGTAACAAAATAATTAGAAAAACATTTATCTAAGTTAAGGTTAACTATTTAAGAATTAGGTAAACTAGGTACTAATCGAGTAATTAGTCAAAGTGTCCTGAATACCTACTCCTATAAAGTCGGTATGGTCATTAAATCGTCATAGCAATAATTGCCTGCATTTGCACGCTAGTATTTTTTTAATAGACTTTTGTCTCTTAAAATATAAAATCAATTTCAATGAAAAGCCTACATATTACCCCGAGCTTGACTTTGAAAACCGTAAGAAAATTTATTAATGTAAATTCAAGAAGAAATAAACATTATGAAAATTTACTTAATCTGACTCTGAAAACCGTAAGAAAATTTATGAATGTAAATTAAAGAAGAAATAAACATAATGAAAATTTGCTCTATTCACAATCTGTTACTCTGTTATTGTTATTGTTTTTCTACTTATATATCCCCATCTCAATCTTTATGTAGTTCAACCTCAAAAAGAATAGGTGGCAAATTATCATAGGAAATGGAGGAAACGAAGTAAGGAGAAGCTATGACAATTAGGTACTTGTGATTTTGTCGGTACATTTACTTAAAATGTACCTTCTGAGGCTCGGATTTTATACTCCCTTTATACTTATGTTCCATGTAATTAGGTAAATAATAGAAGGTTGGACGCAAATGGTTTATTAAATGCCATATTTTATCTTCGTCAAACGTATTTCCCGTAACGCATTTTTTATATTATCTATCTATATAATTATGACCTGTACTAATAGTGAATACGCAAGTATATATAACGTAAGAGCTATTTGTTTTAAAGGGTAATAATATAGCAAACTATCCTTAAAAGATAGATAGACACCATCACGGACTTTTTTACCGTCTTAATAAAGAGGATTAGGCAGTGGTTTTTGGTATGAAAGCTATCAGGCAGCGCGACACTTTCAACAATTAATTGTATATTCGAGCCAAGAAACATAATAAATCTTTAACAAATTATTTACTAAAACCTTCCTGAGGAATAACACTGTCAGCGAAAACTTAAAATCCGTTGACAAACAGACAGGCAGACACAACGGACGACTTTTTTTGTGTAACACTAGTATGTGTCACAGTTCAATTTTCGATGGTATTCAAGGAACAACGAATCACCATTAAATGATATTTATCTATGTACATATGCCAATTGTATTATATGCCAAAATCTTCCCTGAAAAAATACATTTCGATAACGAAAACCAATGCAAACAGTTTTTAAAATAATAGCAAGTACGAATTTACGGATGGAACACAGAACCTCCAATTTTCTAGTCGATTAATAATGAATTCAACGCGGGCGAAGTCGGGTTAACTTATGAGTGATGCTGACTACTCGAACCTACATAAATTACTTGTCAGACTATGTAACTACTTTGTTATTCTGAAGGAAAATGTCTTTCTAAAACTATAAGTTTATTTATTTATAGGACTGTTTCTGAGAAACTATAAATATTAGTACAGATATAAAACCCCGCGGTTCAAATTATTATTACTATTTACAATACTTTATTTACATGAGCCTGAGGAAAGAACTTGGTGTATGGCACGTATGCTATCTTTAGGTACAACTATCTCTAATATATTTTCAATAATCCAGTCATTTTTGGATTTGATTTGATAATAAGCTCTCGATCACGGCATCAAATAGTGATCGATACAGGATCACACACACACACCACCAAAACATGTTGCACTATAAAATTTTATCAGATCTCATGGAGACCTAAACTGCTATTGTAACACGCCCTTTACTAACTCTCTACATAACTCTATAGTATTCATATCTCGCAGAGTTCTAAGTGAAATCTTATTTCAAGTTCTCTACAAACCATACACCTTATCTAAGGTATGATTAAAAAAATAAAAATATAATGTAAGCCCATACCAAAATTGGGTTTATATTTTAGAAAACTTTCAGAAGCAGTATTCACCTAGATAACAATGTGCAGCAGTTCTTATTTCTCAATGAATTTAATATTGCGATTGCTTACAATGCAATAAAGTAAAAAACTCTGTTGTACCTTCGTCGCTTCATTGTAATTACCGTAGAATCTTTTGTGACCAAACTCGTCTGGTGAAGTACTATCAGAGGCTTATTTCTGCAATCAAGCAACATTACTCTGTTCTGGTAGAAAGGCTATGATTGCCAGTGTTGTAACAAGCACGCGGCGCTCGAAAAGGTGTGTCTAAGATCCATATCTCCTCTTCTATAAGGTAGGAGGACTGGTCCTTTAGTGAGCCGTTAATTGACTGATAATAAGACTCAACAAATGCGCCACCAGTTGATATGTCCATTAAGTTGAGGACAACATAATACGTTTTCCTTGCACGTATTGCGAAGTGACTTCGTTAGTAACTTTTTTCAGGCGATGGTTTGTACTTTCCGTTAACTAAATGGAATATCATCGCTAAGAACCATCTGCGTGGCCCATCAATTATTTCACATTATTTATTTATTTTATTACGACTTGATACTCATCTTATAAGACTTGACATCGGTTAAGTACTTTGTCATTAGTTACTTACGAGTGACAAAGCACGTGTTTATTTTCCTCCCGCGTAACGAAGGACGACTGTTGCTCGAGGTACATCCTGATCTTGACCTTACTCATTCGTAGGTATATTGTTGTACAATTCATACCTCATAGCCGAGCCTCCTCACGAATACCTCGTAGGTACATACTTAAACATGTTTTGTGGTTAACCCATCCCCTATTTCCTTCTACGTTTAGTGAATTCATCGGTAAACCCTTTTCTGTAGAGCATGACGATCGGACAAAACAATAGGTACTTAGTTTAGATGCCAGTAGACCTATTGAGTCATTTGGGTCAAGTGCGCGCATTTTACTGTTTTCAGTCTCACAGAGCAGAACTATAGAAGAAATTGGAAAATAAAAAAAATGTTTCGAAAAGAATGTTTATTAGCCTACAAATTGAAACAGAAAATAAAACATCCTGTTCCATAGTTAACAAAAAAAATCAAAATTTTGATAGGAAGTCGGAATGCGGACACTTGACCCGTATTGCGGGTAAGTAGACGCAATAGGGTAAGTGAGCGCATTCGATAAATAGTCAAATAAATGAAATGAAACTTAGATCATCAAACAAAAAATATAAAGCCATCTTAACGAAATATTTAGTTTTCATTTAAACACAGTCAAAAGTATCTTAAAATCTAACATTAAGTCTTGCAATGGAGATCTATCTGTTATTAAATCTTCATAAATATTCTTATCTCTAGTACACAAATAAAACAATCAACACTACAAACAAATTATTTTAACACTAAACCTGTTGATATGAATGACAATATCATGTTTAAAAATTTGAAGAATTTTAAATTAAATTGGAAAAATAATCACAAACAAATATACTATTATCATCTTCCTGAGAAACACACAATTCATGCCATCAATCCTTATTATTTATGCATTGAATCTATTCTTCTGTTGGTAAATATATTTATCTTGACATAGGTAACGGGGAATAATATTGGGCTAAGTCTAACTTTAAAAGATTTTTTTCTTAGTTTAAGCGCGCGGGTAAGTGAGCGCATGCGCACACTTATCCGCGCACACTTTACCCAGAATGCCTAATATCAAACAAATGGCCGCCAACTTGCAAACATTCAACTTAACCTTAAATTATGATTTAAAAAAGACAGGAGAATATGGACTTCATAAACTAAAACGTCGCTTGCCGTCTTCACATAACAATTTTAAGTATTTTTCCAACACGCTAAAAATTTGAAATTAAATCAACAAAAATACTTTTTTGACAATTACTAACAGAGTGCACGTAGTAAGGCGTTTGGGCATGTCGAAACTAATTCACCTTACCGATGCCCCTGATTGACCAAAACAAACTCCTCACCTCCAGTGCCCCTTCCTGGAGATAGAAGCAGTGCGCTCACTTACCCACTGCGCTCGGTTACCCCGAATGACTCTTCTGTACCTAAGGATGGTTTTATAACAAAGTTAATCACAACAAACTCGTCTCTAGGTCTCATCGTCTTACGCGATACTATAGACAAAGAGCAAACTATAGCAAATGCAAATTCGAAACTCAAGATATCAACTAATAAAATCATAATTTTAAAATAGGGATACAGAACATTATATTGCTATGAACTTATTTATTTACAATATTATACTTTCAGAATCTACATAAACGCAAGTGAGGTTGAATGCAAGAACTTTATAATATTTGTGAAATTCATCGAATAAATAAATTTAATTTATTTTCTTAAAGAGTTTGTATTCAAAACAGATTTAATGACTCTTCAAGACTGACGATTGATTGTCATAGCCCAGTTTCCGAAAGTCCTTTGACACCATCGTAATTTGCAGCGACACACTTCCATACGACTCTGTCCTTAGCACTGAAAAGAAAGTTAGAAAAATGCCCCAAATAAAATACCTACACATATAAATAAGAAAAATTCTTCCACACATTACATGCATCATTGTAATTATCGTTGCTTCATCCACTTGGTCTTCATTATAAGAAATATGCAGCAAAAGCCCACCGCGCTGTTTCAATGTTTAATCTGACGGCACATAGGATAACTGGACTAACGAGGCAGTTCGTGCAGTATCAACTATTACTATATAAAAAAAAATTAAACCTTACAGTAATTGTCCTTTCCATTGGCCAACATCTTCGCATCCGCCAGCTCCGGATACCTTCCCGTCAGCCAAGCGAGCCACTCTCCCAGCACCGTGGCTGACCGGGGTCGGACCAGTTGCGACGACAGCTTCTGCGTGCCCGTGGTAGGTGGGAGGAGGAACAGGGCGTACCCGCGGAGACTCTCACCGGATAAACGGTTCTTGGCTCGCACTGTCACGATTATCTGTGGCCCTGGACAAACATGATCAGTGATAACGTACTTAGTCAACAGGGGCTGTCAGTGGCATTTGGCTTATATTAGATTGGACGCCTGGCTAAAATTTATAACTTAATAGATATATCTGTGACAATCGAAAGTAAAATCGTTTTTATCATCATCATTATCAGCATAAGAACATCCACTAATTTGTGGAAAAGATGTTCAAGTTTTGGGCACAGTTTGATCCTTATTCTTAAACCAATCACGCTGGTCGAAAACAGGTTTAGGGTGATAATATTTGACTTTGTAACGATCACGACCGTTTGTTATGGCTGGGGTCGCGCTACATGTTAATGATAATGATCTCCGAGGCACAAAAGTGTAGTGCCACCAATTTTTCAACTCAGGGCCCCAATTGAAAATTTCTTGAAAAAATTCAATATACTACATGGCTCGATTTAGGACTCGACCCCTAGACTTTATTATCCACAGCCGCACAGGCTGACCAATGAGACCACAGTCGAACCTATGGGGTACGTAGTCAGATACCTTATAAAACATTTTAATATGAAATTAATCCTAGGTAATTTTTTTTTTATTATACAAAAATACCTAATGAAATGATTCTCTTACATCCAAATACATTAGTGCTGCCGAACACCATTTCTATCGGCATATTGAATATCACCCTCTCTGGATCACAACCCGACTGTGCCATTTGACTAGTCCCAGAACATAAACCGGATATAGGATTCCAGTCTTCGCCCCAAACGATATCGTATTGTAAGTAAAGTTGATCATCGAATACACCTGCTGGGAATCGCACATGCTCTATGTGACCACTGAATGACACTAAGAATTTTGTAACCTCGGTTTCTCTCATCGTTTAAAATAAAGTACACTTAATTAAATATAATAAAAATCAATAAATAAAATAACGAAGAAATCAGCGAGCTCGTAAAAAGTCGTAAACAATGAAAACAAAACAAACCGTTGTTATAGCAACCGGTGTTGCCATTTGCGTAAAAAACCGTAAAGATTTTAAATACTTGCTGTTTTTAGTTTATATGAAGATTAATCAATTAATATTTCTAGAAAATATTTGATAAATACAAGCTTTACGTTTAATCATTTGTAAGCTTTAAATTTTGTAAACATTAATCTACTATAATACCGGTTTTCATAACCAAAGACAACCAGAGCATGTTTCCGTTTTGCTGTTTTACCGATGCTGCTGTAGTTTGTCAAATGATTCGAAAGATGGCGCTGTTCAAGCTTTCAAAAACCAATCGGCCACCATTGTTGGATGTGATCCTTGTGCATAGTTTGATATAATTTACGTTATTCGTGCAAATGCGAGTGTTATTTATTGCATTTTTCGAAAGATTAAAGTTATGAACAGTTATCGGAAAATAATCCAGCGCTAGTGTGCAAATATACTGCATATTTTCAAACCTAAAATGCGTTCAAAATGTCACGCGAAGTGAGCTTCAGATTTGTGAACACCATACCGTGCTCGTAATAAATGTGGTTTTCATTTGTATAATCGCGTCGTAAACTGAATTTATGTGTCGCATAGTGCTCATTATGTCGGCCAGGTGATAAAGACGCTCTATATTACAACATGCGCACATGAAAAGGATTTAGAGGATTCTGTACACGTCGTAGCGGAGCGCAGTTACGCGAAGGGAGGCTTCAAAGTTGCCGGCAACATTATGGTGGACTGACGGGCCGTCTGTTTGCGGATCGGAATTGAACAAGTTTTGTAAACAGTGTCAAGAGGGCACCGCGCACGATGTCCGGCGGCTCTCAACACAATCCTAATGGGAGACAGTCGCAACTAGGCGCGGGCTGGAGCCCTTTACAGGTGGTGCATATTGTTGTGATCGAATCTACAAGCCGAACATTACACAAATGTTCCAGTGATATTATAATGCGCATAAATAAACAACGAAACACGATTTCATATTAATTTCTCGCTGGGTATTCGTAATTTCGCCAGCGCGTAATGTTTAATTGTTTTTGTTGTAAAAACAAATGAAAACCTGTTCCTGCTTACACACCGAATCAATGAATAGTTATTTTAATGTGTGTGTGGCAATACAAGAATCAGCTGTTTGCATGACTGACCTCTTTTGCTACAAGTTTGCATGACACAGGCTGAGGTTAATGTTGCCATTGCACAGACATCATAATAATTGCTTGTTTTTCATTTAATCAAATTTTATCAACATTTCGATAAAACATGTAAATGAATTAATACAATATTAAAAACAACTACTTTGAAATTAAGCTTACAAACCTCTAGTAGAACTTCCTACTAGAAAAAAAATAAAATGAGATTTTTAAACCTTAGTATGTTGTAAATGTAAAAGTTTGTATGTTTGTTTACTAAAACAGTCAAACTAAAGATTAAACACACACACACTTAGATAATCCTTTATAACCTGAATTCAAAATAAAATGGTTTGTCAACTTATCTATCTGTGTGTTTGTTCTCATTAATGTCAAAAATTACTAAACAGATTTTCATGTAATTTAAAGTTTGTAAGGCAAAACAGGTAAGTTGCTTAGTGTAATAAATGTAGTAAAAAGTTGTTGACTGTCACTTTTAGGGAAAGAGACATCTTAGCTTCCATGGATTCACAGTGTGCAGTGGCACTGGTTCGATATCATGTGCTAGAGAAAACCTCTAAGTAGAGCTCAGGCTTGTGACATAAGAATAGGCTTAAAAAGGATCCCTTCATCGTCATTATCATCACACAGCTTAAGTTGTTCTCCTTGCCTAATTCGCCAAATCTGAATTATGCTACAGCATGTTCTCTTGAGTCTTGGAGGAGTAGCGCAAACTTCTGAGCCATGAAAGAAAGAAACTCCCAAAATTTCATAGCCCTGCCCAGGATTTGAATCTTATCTGTAGCTATACATCTGGACCATTGAGGTCAAAACATGACACCTATCAGATTTTTATCAGATCATTCAAACAATTTGATTTGTAAGGGATACAAACTGTTGTGATTGCACATTACTACTTAGTACCTGACTGACTGAGTCTTGTCATATGCTGGGAAGATGATGGCGGCAGAATGGGACATGGGGAAAAGGTCCAAGGCACTCTAAAAATTCATTTGTGACATAAAGGCATGTTTTCTAGTGAAAGCAACTGAGGAAACTGCTCATTTGACTGTGTATGTTGCTATGGTATAGCGAATGGATCTCCTCGGGGTGGCATGTCCACTACCAGAGGATTACTTGTGCCTGCAACCTGGAAGTTAGTGTTAGTTAGTATAACTTCTTAATATAATGGTATGATATGCTTTTGGTCTGGTCAATTGATCACAGTCACTGCCATCTGAAACCCCTGGGATAGGTGCTCCAGCTTATCTACCCCTGGACCCAGGGCTTTGTAACTATAACGTAAGGCCTATATGCTGAGTAAACCATAAAAATAACATAAAAGAATCATTAATGATGGACCATGTCAAGGTTGTAACATCCATATGCACCCCAGATATGACAAGTGTCTTCTTTCACTTTCTGCACTGTGTGATGGTGGTATTGCACAGTTACAGATGGCCAACCTACTGGCGCGCGCGCCGCAGGCGCACATGGCGTCGGAGCGCGGCGTGACATGGCACACGCCCACGCCCCCGCCGCACCTCTACCATGTGCCCGCGCCCTCGCCGCCCGCCATCGACCCGCTGCAGGTGAGCACCTCCACCAAAACTACTACTGCCACTAACACGCGACCTGGCACATGCCCACGCCCCCGCCGCACCTCTACCATGTGCCCGCGCCCTCGCCGCCCGCCATCGACCCGCTGCAGGTGAGCACCTCCACCAAAACTACTACTGCCACTAACACGCGACCTGGCACACGCCCACGCCCCCGCGGCACCTCTACCATGTGCCCGCGCCCTCGCCGCCCGCCATCGACCCGCTGCAGGTAAGCACCTCCACCAAAACTACTACTGCCACTAGCACGTGACCTGGCACACGCCCACGGCCCCGCCGCACCTCTACCATGTGCCCGCGCCCTCGCCGCCCGCCATCGACCCGCTGCAGGTGAGCACCTCCACCAAAACTACTACTGCCACTAACACGCGACCTGGCACACGCCCACGCCCCCGCCGCACCTCTACCATGTGCCCGCGCCCTCGCCGCCCGCCATCGTCCCGCTGCAGGTAAGCACCTCCACCAAAACTACTACTGCCACTAGCACGCGACCTGGCACACGCCCACGGCCCCGCCGCACCTCTACCATGTGCCCGCGCCCTCGCCGCCCGTCATTGATCCGCTACCCTCCATTGACCCGCTGCAGGTGAGCATCCCCACCGAAACTACTACTACCATTGGCACGTGACGTGGCTCACGCCAACGCTCCCGCCTCATCGCTCAGTAAGCCTAAGATGCACATGAAGACAGAAATATACGAAAATAAGACAATAAATCAGGTGCCAGCAACAGCGAAATTATCGCTTTCTCTTTCGCTACAGCGTAACAAAAGAGAGCTATATTTTAGATTTCATGTCATTGGACCACGTAATTTCACAACCCAAAATGTCTTCGTGCACATCCTAGGTCTACAGATGTAGGCAAGTAGGCACTTGTCATATAAGCCACTACCAGGGCGGCAGAGCCTGAGAAGTTCCAGGTAATCAATAAAATAGAAGACCTTGAAATATACATATAAGGTTCTTTCCCAGTGAATGTAAGATGACAGATATAATTTAAACATCATAAAATTGTTGCAGATACATAACTTAGTATGAATCATTAACATTTTCTCTATTTATGTCTATAAATCTTAATACATACTTTGTAATAAATACAGTATAATAAACACTTGAACTGTCGTAAATAATGAAAACATTAGCAGTTTAACAATCATAATTTAAACTATAGTCATGTGACTATTATTGCACTGTAATTCCCCTTTTTGCCTCAATTACTTAACGACTAAGAAGCATACTCTCAGAAGTACTTTTTTGCACAGCTGTTATGTTGCTAAATAGGTAGATACATAAAGTAAAATCACTGTCCGCCTAGACACTAAAATACGTAAAAGGTTTTAAATATATAATACCTATAATTAAATCTTTTTTTTTTACTCATTTCGTGAAAGAAAACATGTAAATTGGTTGACAATTTTCACGTTTTCTTCCATAGTTGACTACATAGTCAACAGTGATGATCAGCCATTTTGTTTTATATAAGTATTGGAAAAGCTATTATACCAGGGTTTTTATCAATCCTGTAAGAAATCTAGAACAACATGATGTGTATTGCTATTCCAGCCTATGGCAATTTTCATCTAGATCTGTTCTGACATTCGAAAATTGTATATTTATAAAGGATTTTTTATATAAAGCAAAAACAGCGGACTCGCTCTATTATTCGTTATGATGATCTCTTTTGTTGTTGAAGTGAAAACTTTTTAGGCTACTTTGGGATGGTGACAAAGCACTAAACAAGTATGGAGAACCAAAGTGAAGAATTTCTATATTTCTTAATTTATTTATTTTGCACTTCTCCGTGAAAAGCTGATGCATAAATGCGACAACGTCACCTTGAAAATAGGACATAGGTCACCTTATTGAGAACTAATTTAAAATAAACCGTAGGGAGGCCAGGCTGTCGTATTTTTTCGGATATTTCTGTTTTCTGTGTCCCAAATCATATGATGTAGTTGCTGTACGGATGAGATACCCATCTATGTTGACGCCATTTTTGTAAATTTGCCTTGTGACTTGGTCAACCTACGGTTTTTTGTTAAGACTAGTCAAATTAATTTTAGATAATTAAGTGTCGTATCCCATTTAATCCACTAATTATGGAACACCTCTATATATAGATATGAGCGTAAGATTTGTAAGTGTAGATGTGGCCTAAGATGGAAAATCACGGATGGATACTTAGAAAGTATATAACGGTTCAGGCACGACAGGCTTACTCTGATGTTAATGGTAGAATATTCAATAGCGAAGATGTAATCTCGGAAATTGTACCTGAGCTGGATAACGATGTTGCTTGGATTCGTTTGTTTTTCACAGAGATTTGCAAAATAAATGAATTCATAAAGAACTAAATAATTTCCTATTCACAATCCCGCAAAGTAACGTTTGCTGCTTTTTAATGTTGAATACCATTTATTTAGCTAAGAAGTTTTCATTTTAGTTGTGTTTTGGCCGCTTTTGTTGTGTGTGTGTTGCGCGAACTGATCGCATGTACCGGTTGGCCCGCGCTACGGTAGGGTCTGTTGACGTTGCAGGCGATGAAGGGCGGCGCCAACTCCGTGTTCCGGCACAGCGCCACGCCGCCCGAGCTCTACCGGCACACCCCCACGCCGCCTGACAAGCACCTCATGAGGTATGCGCTCTACTACTATTACAAATCTTAACGAATAAACAGTCTTTGACATTGGGCTTTGACTATAAAAACTCCAACATTAACTACATACTTCGAAATTTGACGCGCTCGAGTATTTCCATTTATTTTTTATTTTTTTACGTTTTTGAAAATTCGTGCACACGTCTAATTAATCTTAGGTCAATATTATTTTATTTTCTTTGTTAACTATTGTAACTCGGTTTTTTTCTTATTCTTGCGTATAACACTGGCCCCTAAGATACGGGCTTACCTAGTTGAGAGGTCAGAGATTCATTGTATAAGCTAATCTTTGACTTTATATTCTTAACTAGCAGTCGCACCCGTCTTCGGTCGTCGTCACTTCGTCCGCATGAAAATCTCTTAGGTACCCTTTTAATTTTAAAGACAGACTTTCATATAAAATGTGCTCATTCCCCGCTACCCCTCTCAATTTTTTTTATAGTTTCCCGTCTAGCAATATCCTCCGTCTAAAGATCTACATTTTTGTTAAACATTGTACGATATTACAGCACATAACAACAATATATATTTATGGCTGATGCTGATGAAGCTATACAAGCTTGATATTAAATAGTTTATTTTACTCTTGAGTCTAGCTTTCACAATAAACGGAAATAATTTTACAATCCGACACGCATATCTAGAGATTAGCCCGTTTAAACAAACGAACAAACATTTTCGTATATTATATAAATATGGTCTGCCATGCTAAATAAATTAAACAAAGATCGAATTCTCAAACAATATCAGTACCAAAATGTTGACCCATATTCAGTAAGTATAACATAACACGGATGAGGTCAACTTAATTTGGACGATATAGCGGCAGTCCTATGCTTTTTAGAAATTTTGTAATATCTCCGAAACCATATAACTAATTAACATACTGTAAAAGGCAAATTTTATCTCTATAATATCCTTGTGATTATTAAATAATTTTTTTTGATAAGGATTTAAGTTTAGTTGTATAAATGATGATTTAAACGTAAGCATATGAATTAAATGATTTTTAAAACACAAAACTTTTTAAGATACGTAAAGTCCCCATACATTGCTTTCAACTGTTCTCAATAGTTAAGGCAGCGCATGCGCATAAAGCCGATTTAACAGATGCGGTTCGACTTGCGCGACAAAAACTGTGATAACTCGGTTAATATATACAATACAAATATAAAATAAAGCCTCATCAATAAACACTCACCGATAACGTAGCATTCTACTGGTGAAAGAATGTTTTAAATCGGATCAGTAGTTCCGAAGATTAGCCCCAACAGATCCATTTACAAACTTACAAACTTTACCTCTTTATAACATTAGTATAGATTACTCATTAAAAATTAAATCTTATTGATTCCACAGACGAAACTCGACCTGAAACAATAATTTTCCTTCTTTAATTAATGCTAATATTATTTCATCTAATAAATGTAGCAATTTAATTTGTAAGCCAAAGATAACTGCTTGAATAAGATACTGTATGATAAAAATCAACCAGTAACCCTCTGAAAAATTGAAAATGACATCGTTTTCAATAGCAGTAAAAATAAAAATCGAAATGCAACTAAAGAGAGTGTTAATTTAAGTACCGAATTCGTAAATTAACTCTAAAATCTAAACCCAAATCTTTTTCGGCTGTTCTTTTAAGCGATATTTAGTGTAAGTTTTTTAAGCGAAAACTCAGATTAAACTGAATAATCTAAACGTACATTTGTCTAAACAGGTCATTGCCAGGCCATTCTTGAGTATTATAAATGTTTTCTATATGATTTTTTTGTTATAAGTTTTTTCAGAGTTATAATAATATGTGCAAATACCAATATTCCAGGCACACTCCCTCGCCCGGTGATGTGAAGGCCGGCACAGCGCTGCCACCCACAGAACTCTATCCACACTTGGGACCTGGCAGAGGTAACATAAAAATCCCAGTACAGTACAGTAGTTTTAATTTTATCGAATTAAAACTCCGTAACGTCCCACTCAAAAACTGCTACTTGCTGCTACTGCACAAAAATCTGAAGTCGTTAATTCTAAAAGGACTAAGCCTAAGAGTGTGAATGAAGTTTTAGTTTAACTTTAACTTGTGTTTTTTATCCTCAATTTAAGAACGAGAATTTGTACTGAGCCACTATGGCGTTACAGTCAGTGTGACGTCATAAAAATGTGAGGCCGTCTCTGTTTAATTAGAAATATCTAAACACTTAACTTTTTTTATTATTTAAGGAATTAAATTGTTATTTGTTAATAATAAATAAAATTATGGAAAAACTAAGTTTAAAAAGTATTTAAAACACCAATATTTTGATGTGAGCGAAATACCTTAATGTTGTTACTCATAACATAGTAAGACAAGCAACATTTGGTCGCAGACAAGCTGCTGCGGCCCGAAGAGCTGTTGGGCTACGCGCGCGGCGGCGTGGACCTGACGGTGGGCTCGCGCGGCGCCAACGGCTCGCCAGCGGCGCCCGCGCTGTCCGTGCGCGACGCGCCCACCATCAACAGCCTCATAGCACGCGCCGCGCCGCAGCGGCCCGCGCACGCGCGCGTCGACGCGCTGCTCGAGCGCCTGGCCCCCGCCTCGCCGCACTCCGTCATCGTGCACCCGCGCGCCGCGCCCACGCCCTCGCCGCCCTCCTCCAACGAGGTACGAGGAACAGACAAACTACTGAAGTGAGGCTTCGTGGACTTTTTATAAATATACATTTGTTTCATTACAGGATTCGACAGACTCTTGCGGAGCGCCTACCGGATCCAAACGAAAAAGAAAACCAGAGCGCACAATACGCGTCCCAGTCCCGCCGCCCCTTATCCCTCCGACCGAAGCGCCCAAGCCCGCCTCGCCGCCCCGAGTGTCGCCGCACACGACGCAACCGCCTCTCGAGAACGGCGACGCCACTTACGAGACGCAGAACGGCCCAGAGCGGCCGCTGTCGCCACCGCAGGCCGAGCCTCACGCGCGCAGAAAAACCCGCTCCGGTTCCGCGGAGACCATAGACGACATCGCCGCTATGATCGCCAGCACCACCGCGGATCACATAGACTCGACGATAGAACCCCTCCCCGCGCCGGAACCGGAAGCGCCCGTCACAGTGGACAAGCTAAAAAGCGTCCTAGCCAGCCCCGAACCTGAACCTAAATCCCCAGTTCCTCTGAAGCCCGAAAGCCCGCTACCCCAGCCCGAGGAGCGTAATTCACCAACTCGAAACTCCCCCAAGAAATCTCCCCCACAAAATTCCTCACCACAGAAATCTCCCCCGAAGAACGACGAGCCCGAACCGCCGGTGACCGCCGCCGCGCCCAGACGGCGAAGCGCACGGAACTCCAACGCGGAAGCCACCAATGTACCTGTCGCCTCGCCGTCGGAAGCCAAGCCGGCGGAACCTGAAGCGAGTGAAGCGAGCGAAGCGAGAACCGCGGAACCCACCGCAGCCAGCTTCGTCGAGGTGGAGAACCAGCTGGAGAAAATGTTCGCTGGCCTCGAAGAAGAAAACCCAGCTGAAGCCGAGCAGGAAGACAAAACGACGGTTGAAAAAAAGCAAACCGCGAAAGCCAGAAAACGGAGAAAATCGGCTCCAACTAAAGGGGAGCGAAAGGCATCGAAACGAGCGAATAGATCGTCCACTGGCGACGAAGGGCCCAGACGGAAGGCGGCTAGGAAAAAGGCGGTCGATAAGAAAAAGAAGGAAGCCGTCACACCACAAATGCCGGTGAAGGACGCGTATGATTCTGGCAGCAACGCTAGTTCAAGTCGATCTAGAGGGCCGTACATACAGGTATATACTTTATATACATAAACCGTCAACAGACTTTCAAATGATATTAGATAAATATTCTTTTAAAGACCCCAGTCAGTATGTGGCAGGGATACGAGGTGGCTAAGTAGAAATTTAGAAAGAACAAAATCAATAAAATTACCTTAATAATACCCAATAACTTCTGCAAAACTTTCCAGGCAAAACTACCAAATCTAGTATACTGGGGTACAAATCATTTATTTTTTAAGGTTATTCGTCAAGTATCGAGGTGTCTTGGTGCCTACATTAAAAAACTGTTGTGTAGCATAATAAGTAACATATTTTGTTTCTTTCTACTTCATCATCATCATCATTACCAGCCTGTAGACGTCCACTGCTGGACATAGGCCTTTTTAGGGACTTCCAAACACAACGATCCCAAGCCGCCTGTTGCCAGCGGCTCCCTGCGACACGTTTGATGTCGTCAGTCCACCTGGTTAGGGGTCGCCAATCTACCACCTTGGGACTTTCTTCTTGCTACTTAGAAGGCACATATAAATTTCAGATCGTTGGACCACGGGACTCGCCCGTATCAGTATCGGTCGTGAACGCACCCGCGGGAGCCACGGACGAGGAGCGGCGCACGGGCGACGAGTGGCGGAACGGGCTGCGCGCGCGAGGCCTGCACGCGAGCACCCTGGGCCTGCGCTACGACGCCTCCACGCCCGACGCTTCCTGGCTGTGCGCCTTCTGCGAGAAGGGGCCCCACTACGCGGGCCTCGGCGACCTGTTCGGACCCTACCAGCTGGATACTAACTGTGATGAGTTTAGGTGAGAGTTGCTGCTCTGTGTGTATCGGAGGTCTGCACGCGAGCAAGCTGTAACTGTACTCATTTTCTTAGCAAGAAAAACTTACCCTGAATTGGCATAAGCCAAAGATTTGCAGTACACCAAAAAGGTTATCATTTGTGTAGACTAGCTCTAACACTGATCACAATATAAAATTACAGATAATTTTATTCATTTTTGGAAAGAAATTAAACATATTGTACTTGTTAACCTTACAGTTGGGAAATAAATATCCCTATAGACCATACATTAAAAGTAAATAATAATTATGATAGAAATTAAGTAACAAAATAATGGCTATGTTAGTTTATATGCAGTAGAAGTGAGTGCAAGAGATTTACCAGCAAAATATCTCTACAACCTGCTCAAAGATGTTGGTCTGACTAGAACTGGTATGGCAGGTAGAATTTCAGTAGAGAAGGCGAGCGTTGACTGGTCACAAAGGGTACCCTTAAGCTTACATCCGTGCCGTAAGTCTCGCACTCTGTTCGGTGTTTTTCTCTGCCACATGAAGGACCGGACACCCGCACGTAGACTGGAATGCTATGATATTGGTGCTCTCAATAGACAATTGCTTTCATTACAGAACACTAGACGAAGCCTCAAAACAAAGATTCGCGTCGTCATCGGGGGGAGCGGAGGTTTGGTTCCACGAGGCGTGCGGCGTGTGGGCGCCCGGGCTGCTAGCGGCCGGGTCCCGGGTGTGGGGGCTGGCGAGCGCCGTGTGCGGGGCGCGTGCGGCGCGGTGCGGGGGCTGCGGCCTGCCGGGGGCCGCGCTGGCCTGCGCCGCGCGCTCCTGCAGGGCCACCACCCACGTGCCGTGCGCCACCACTTGGACCTTGCAGGATGACTTCCGTGCACTGTGTCCCAGACACGCCTAGCGATCGTCATAGTGATCCCACTGAGCCAGTTTGTGTGTTACCCGTCAAGTGATATGTCAAAACTCGTGTTACTGTGAACATCGGATCTGTCACTAGTGTCAGACTTGAGGAAATAGTGATATTGTAATATTTTGTGTAGCCGAAAAGCAATTTTGTTACCTGATTGTTTTATTATGGTAATTGATGGACCCTGTGGTATACACGTTTAAAAGCAGATTTCAGCCAATGTTGGACCATTGCGAGTTGGATATGTGATTTAATGATTTAAAAACACTAGAATGTGCAGAAGAATTTTGTTACCTGATCATGTTTAAGCAAGTTTTAATGTGCTAAGTTGACTTAAAGAAATTAAGAAATTGCTCTAGATTGCCTTAGAGTTATGTTGAGTATATATATACAGTATGATGTTTTTTATGCAATCTGATAAAACTACATGTTACAAGAGGCAAATAAGCATAGGAAAGGGAAATAATTTTGATCATTGACAGATGATTAATCAACATTCATATTAATTACAATACTTTCTTATTATATATGGAAAGAGAAACCCTTATGGATACCAACCTAGATATTAAATTCAGCCTATAAATAAATATGCTCTTTAAACTCTAAACATCTATTCATCTATTTATATATACATATAACAGAGCATATACTTTTAATTTCTTGTTCTCAGTTTCTGTATAGTGGACGAGGTAAAATGCTTTATTCAATTAACATTTTCATAATTGAATCTCCTACACTGGTATTTAGTATTTATTTAACTTCTTTTTTTAAATCTTAATGTTTTTATTTTACGAAGTTATATTTTGAACTTCAATGCACTACACTTACTTTATTTTGTTAAATCAGTCCAGTCAGCAATCAATCAGGACTACAAATAATAATTTATTTATAAATAAAAAAATTTGTTAATTTTGGAATGCATTCATTTAGTTTTAGAATCAGTGAGATAATAAAAGAGTTTGTTAATTATGATAAATGATTCAAATTATTTCCATTTTAAATACAAGCTACATAAATACTCATTTTGGAGTAAGTACAGTCTATGTTTGACTGCCAACTAATGTACTTAGAGAGATATATCATTTTTTAAATTTGACTTGATTGCAGTCTAGTACAATGTACTCAATGGAGTACGAGACGGCATGTGCAACTAACAAACAAACAGTTAATTAGGCACAATTCGTTCACAGTCAAGCGCGGTTGTTACCGCCCTCTATGCCAAGATGCGTTCAAAAGACATCTCATGAAGAGGAACAGACTAAAATATCGCCCTCCTGTACCTTTGCAACAAAATAGAATGAAATTTTCGATTACTGGTCGACAATTGGTCTCTTTCTTTACACGAGATTTGTTTACTGATGCATCTAAGGTCTATTAGGCTCATGTACTGCATAAATTATAGTAAATTGCCTATAGTGCTGCAAATTGGATTTGCAAATGATAAGTTATTGAATTTTGTTTTTATAGATTTCTCGCACCAATCACATGCAGAAGTTGCAAAGTCTTTATATATATATCTGATGATGGAATCTCTTGTGACCATAAACATATAATACTTATCTTTAATGGTGAAAGTTTTATTTAATCTTTGGAACATGCAAGCCAATGGTTGATGTGAAGAGGTGCTTGGTTAAAGCTGAGCTTTGTGATATAGTACCAGTTGCCATATACCTAGACAAAAACCATAGATTTAACACTTCAAATGTCCTTGCATGCACAGACCTGTCTACAGATGATCCTGTCCAAACTATTAGGAATAGGTTTTGCACAGAGAAGTATAATTTTATTTAGAAAGGCAGTGCTATTTACAGCGCCTTGGTATGAGGTCTGAATATTTTGTACAGGTAGTAGGTAGATGTAAGTTTTTCAATTAAAATATATCAAGTCAAGAGTCTACCTGATATAAGATAGCTGGCCCTTCAACAATTATTATAGTTTAGGTAAAAAAACTGGTACTAAACCACAAACTAGGCTTTTAACAAGCTCACTTGATCAAATCCACCATCTCTTTGGCTATTTTAGTTGCATCCAGTTGACCATGAGTATAGAATAATGTTAACCATATTTAATGCCTGTTAGGCGTTATACAGTTGATGTCGGTTTAACGATATCACATTTATATAGGGTGTTCTGATGCGAAACTGCCATGCAATTTGCTATACACTCCATCTAGGTTATAATTAAAAAATGCCTGTGTAAGGGTGGCAACATACTAGCAAGTTGTGCTACCTGACACTGTTTGTTAAGTCATATCAAATCAGGTCACAAGTTTAGTTTTAAGTATGTTTCACCGAATGCACTATTTCTAACTTAGCTGGTGTGTATGTGGCTTCGTTAATGTAATAGGAGCAAATCTTCCAAAGTCCCATCGTCTCGTAGGCACAGCAAATATGTCATATTAGATAATAATATAGCAAAATAAAATATAAATGTAGATAAATTCTTGTTAAAGTATTAGAACTAATTTATTCATACCAACGTTTCGTCTAAATAAATATAAAATCGTAACTAAGTATTATAATGATATTGTACAGAATATTTTACATATTATGAACTTTTAACAGTGAATAGTTGTTGGATTTTGGATTCGGAGTTTTGTATATATAGATAATAATGTATATACAACCATTGGAATGCATCAGAACACCGCTCTGTTGGAGGCAAACCACATAACCTCACCGGTGATACAGGAGCGTGGATGTCACATTTCAAAACACTGACTGTCTAACGTCCACTCTTGTACCGCATAAAAGAGTGGGTCATGTGTTTTGCCTATAATTGCAAAGTAGCGCAGGTGGTATATTCAAGTAGGGAAACAGTATTTCGTACAATATAGCTAAGCGCAAACAATTGCCTCCCTTTGTGCAACGTAATATTTGTATTATTATCCCTTTCTGCAACATATCTATTTCAATATTTTAAAAAATGTGCAATGAGTCCAAATATTTAAGCAAGCCATTTTGAATTTTAGTTAGACATATAGCTAAAATTCAAAATGGCTTGCTTAACTGTTTGGATGCTGCCTTGAATATTCAAAGGTACCTTTTGCTAATTCACTATGCAAATCGTAAAGAGATCTGGGATTTTAGTAGAAAATTTTTTATTCGTTTACATCACAATTTTTTTGAATAAAATATTTTTTCAATACACCACATCTACAAAGTAATTCTATTGATCTCTCTGATGTCAGGAGACGCTTATTTCGCTTAACACTGTCGCGTCAAAAGTTCATGACTAACTTATATTTGTAAACAGACAATGTTGCAGAGAGGTGCATATTGGAATATATGATATGCCTTATCAAGAAATAAATCTATGAAAAGATTGTGTATGAATAATTAACGTACCTTAAAATAATGTACCGCATAATAAATTGTATGCAGTATAATATATAAAAAATATATTGTCGCGGGCGATTAATAATAAAATTGGGCCATGTTCTTTTATATATGCTTTTTAATATCTATGTCCCGAAAGTAATTGTACACCATCTATAGTATATAACTTCCAAAAACAATGTGAAAATAAATTTTGAAAAATTATGGATGCTTAAAACATTCGGTGAAAATCTTAAAAAGCAAATGAAAAGTTATAAAGAGACAATGACATAAAAATTTAATACATGTTGGGATGGAAACGAAAATTCGTTTGAAAATGGGTTGTATACATTCAATTGTGATTTCAAATAGCAATAAACTTAGCTAGGTGCATCTACAGAGTGACAAAAATCTCTTATCTAAATGTAAATCATTATTTGATTGATTGGTTTTAATTCCCAATAACCTGTCTTCTCAGTGAATTTTTCTTTGTACAGTGACAAAGTAAAAATATTTTAGTTGCGTAGACAGAGAAGTCAATAGACAACTAACAGACCAGTAGATTATATTGTAAGACAAAAGATATACAATACAAATACAGATTTTGCTATCCCAAAACACAGAACATTTTTTGTCGTGAGTTTTAAGTTTACTGGCTACTTATGGTAATTTGTTTTGAGTATGGTACGCGGTCGTAAGAGAATGTGACATGTGCTTTCGAAGTCAAAATATTCAATAAAATCTTCAAGATTATTTTGAACAGTCAATAAATAATTTTTAGATTTTTGAAATGGGAAACTTAATATTAAAGCTGTGCGGGTTCTAAATGCGCCTTGTGTCAATCAGTCTGTATATATTTTATCTTTAATACTTCACAATCTACGTTTTTTCATCTTTGATTAACTGTCGAAACGGTTACCAGTTTAGACTTGGTTTTTGTTAAATAATATTATGATGAAATTAAATGATATTTTTAATGCTATATTACCCAAGTTAGAGGTACTAATTTATAATAGAAAAATCCTCGAATCCTTATATTAGTTTTCCTAATCATTCGATTTGGAATACAGGGTTCGAGATTCCGATAGATGGGTTATTGGACAGCTGTTATTGTTATTATAGAAAGCTAGTTGTGTTATACATCGGATATTGCGGAAATGTTAAGCCATTTGGAGCCTGAGAATTCATAATAATATAATTTGTTGCCATTTTATATTGTGGACTAGTCGTAACATATTTATCGAATTACAATTATATATACATGCTTTGGTTCATTTTACAAACATAGTATGATTTTTTTAAATCGGTAAATAATAAATAATTTACAATTTATTTTAGCCGCAGTTTGGCTAATGAACTAAAATCGCGTTAAGCAACGCATAACTTTAAAAACAGTACTACCTATATAAAAAAATCAAATTGTAAGTATCAAATTGTGTTATTCCAATATTACGCTATTATTTTAGGAATGCCCTCTGAATTTCTTAATATTTGCGATATCAGTGTCTACTTTGAACAACTAAATTCTTGCGGCAATACTAAATCAATACATATATTTTATATTTGTCTGCCTTAACAAATTCGCAATTTAGCGTTCCAGTATGAAACTGTGTTAAACTGAGACACGCGTAAAGGATATAGAATCATAGGCCTTGCAGGTTAGTGTGTTTTACACAGTATAAGTTTTCTTTAACCGTCATATTCACTGAGACCCGACGGAACGCGCATTTTTACTGTCAAAGTAGTCTAAATCCTCACCCGAGCAGGCAGGGGAACGAGACAACGACAGACGCATGGGAAAGTTGCAGGAACAAAGACAAAAACTTATGTGTGTGCAGGCCATAGACAGTAGAGTAATTTGATCAAACAGTTTTATCAAATTGACAGGATCAGAAGAGCGACTGCACACCATGCAGACTTGAAGCGGTATTAGTTTCAGAGTTCAGAGCAAGAGTCGTTATATTTCTCTACAATTTACAGACGACGCCATAGCAATAGTGCTTGCTTGGAAGGCAAGAAAAAGTATGGTATAAAAGTTGTTCATGAGAAGAGACGAATATTCGCAAATGGACTTTCAACTGAATTGAAATTTGCTCCTAAAGAGTGGCACAATAATTTGCGAATGAATAAGTAAACATATTTAAAGCTTCTATCGTTATTCAGTCCATTAATTAATAACATTAAATAAAAAATTTAAAAAACCCCGACCCACATTAGAAACATGAAAACAACCAGTCAAGACAAATTCAACAAGCCCAAACTCGATGGGTTTACTAAAAAGGTAGACCAGGGTTACGTCTCCTACCTTCAAGCCTTATCATCAGACCAGCTCAGTGGTTCCAGAAGACATTAGTGTTTCAAATGTCAGATCACACACATGCTTTCAAGCAAACTGAGCGTGTAACATTTCTATCACACCTAACAAACGACCTGATGACCTTGAAGACCTGAACCGATTTCCACCAAACATAGCTAAGAACACTCTCTACTGATATACCTTTCAAACAAAAAAAACCGCATTAAAATCGAATCATCCGTTTTGGAGTTACGATGCTACAGACAGACACATGCAGATACATTTACACAGACACGTCAAACTTATAACACCCCGTCGTTTTTGCGTCGGAGGTTAATAGAAAGACTAATCGATGGCAATACACATGCTCAAATTATTTGATCAAGTTGAAATACCAAAATTTATACTTCTTCCTGCCATTTGATCAAATTTGTACATAGATTCATGCCAAATTGATAAAACTGAAGCTGAACTGTTTGATCAAATTACTATATCTCTGGCCTAGAAGAGGAGGCGCAGCAGAGGCGTGAGCGATAACAGGTGCTCCTAACAATGACCTTGTATCGCGCGGCCGAGGTAACCGTTTTGTTAGGCAGAATAGGCAACTGCCCCACATCAGCTAGAAGCTCAGCGCACGCACGAAATAACCCATGCTCATGATATTACGACTAAACAACAAAAAAGGAGCCTAACACAAGGTATATTACATTGCCTAAGGGTCCTGGCAGGAATCATGCGGCCCTGATGAGAACACATTTATTGGGTGAAATAGAGGCATTTGGATATTATATGGCCACGAAAACTATTAAATACATAAATATTCGTGACTGATCGCTCTTTGAATGTTGAAAATATTCTCTATTTGAGATAATCAACCTACTTATGAATGATTTCTTTTTTACTATTTTAACTTTTACTGTTATTTTATATTATTTGTGCTCCACTTTAATTTATTTTATATATTCCACTATTCTTAATTATGCGTAATTATTATCATCTCATGAAAATTTATGAAAATCACAAATGTGGCAAAATACTGCTACTATAGCCGTTAATGCATAATATACCAGTATTCAATTGGAAAAATATACATAAATGAGAAAAAATAGAATACATTGTTTTTTATTCATTGTCTTTTTAAATTATCCAAATACTCAAATGCAGAGAAAATTATTTTTTTTGCTTCAATAAAACAACTTTTCCAACTCTACATTATAATTTTTTATATTAAACAAAACTATACATTTCATAGTGCTGTAATAAAGAAGATAATTTGTTATTATCTAAGTACATGGAAAATATCTATGTATTAATTATTCCGGTGAATAGAATATAGACTGTATTTAGAGAGTATTAAGGTACAAATTTATAGTAGGGGAAAAATCAGGCCAGTTTAGCGTTTTTAAAAAACCTTCATAGAAAAATTAAAGTACGGACATCCCAAAGCCTTAGTATTTGTAAATGGTGTAAGATTTTTTTATTACTTACGGCGAAATAACTACTTTTTATTAAGTATGTAATTGTTATAAAATTATATTTATCATGACATTATAAGTAAATTGAAATACAACATGTTTAAAACGAGAAAAATTAGCTTTTATTTCTATAATATTTTTCTTTATTTTATATACCTAAGTACTATTATTTTTTCCTTGAATATTGCACTTTTTTTAAAGATTGGGTAAAGTAAAGTATTTGTTGACATTGCCAAAGGAAAGATAATATCAGTAAGGACAATTTTGAAAATTAGAGGTATCTCTTCTTTTATGTTAAGACAATTCTATTCTCAAGATTTTGAACGAAATAAAATTGAACGTTAAGTTGTACATTGAAATGGAATGTTCCTTTTTCTCAACATGTCTATCGCATCTTTAAAAATCTTTATAAAATAGTATCCATGTCACACCAAAGTATAGTGATAACATTTTTAACACGAGGCATTTCAATATTCTCTATCGAATACCTAGTTTAATATTGATATACAAGATTGTGATTCAAGATGGTTGCCCCAGCCATAGACAAAATATTCTTCAATTCGTAACATTCTAGAGATTTTACAGCGACACTTCGCCAATATGCATATTGCAGTCATAGAAGGAACAAGTAGCTACGATTGGCGCGTCAAAGTTCCAATCAGCTCCATACGCAATGCTCTCGTGCTCTAAATACTCGCATACAACTTGAACAGAATCCTCTACGAGCAGTAAACGGAATCCTCCGTACATGCACGCTGCTAGAACGAGCCCGCTGGTGGATGGGTTCCACTTCAGACGCCAAACACCGCCGTTCACATCTGTCTCGGCGACGCAGCGCTTTAAATTCCTCGTGTCCCAGAGACGTACTTTTTCATCGTAACTGAAATGAAAGAAAATAATGACGCTAAAGCGGGTAGTTATGACTTATGCAATGTTTGCTTTCCATCGATCGTGATTGTTGTTAAGCGCAAGTCTATAGACCTAAAAAAAAAATAATAAAAAAATTAAACCTACTTCAAAGCGCACTCAAAAGTAAAAAATAATTGTCTTTTACTATTAAATTATAAATTAGTGCTATCGACCGTTCTTCATATGGGAAGCTTAGGTGACTTCTTAAGTATGTGTATAAAGTTCCTTCGATTTTTACAGGATCAGATGATGTCTATGGGACCATTTTGGAAGTAAAGTATACTTCTAAGGTAGGATTCTAATAAAAAAAAAAGATTATCAAAATAGGACGACTCTATAAAAAGTTGTGCATACATAAAAACAAGTAGGTATATATTGTATACGCTTTGAATCGAATACCTCATCCGTCTTTTCATCGGTTAAAATATAGTAATATTATAGATAAGACGCTTATATAGCGTTGGCGTTGGTGTTATTATTAGCCGAGTTCGGACAGTGCATTGGAATTTCAGTCAATTATTCTTTCATAGGTAGGTAACTAAAGTCAATTATTCTTTACAATCAGTCAGAGATAGTGAGACTCCCTATAGCGTGTCTCTGAGCGAATAAACCAACCAAACCGACCTTAAAAGTAAAATATAGGTATTGTGTATCTTTGTACCTTATTTTTGGCTAAAGGCTAGGTAATCACTAACCTGCCAGTTAAAAGCTGGTGTTCAACATCGACATGGCTCCGTATGGCGGTGACGCCGGCGCCGTGACTGCGGTTGGTCGTGGTCGGGACATCGGGCACCCGAACATCGTAGCTCTTGAATATGCAGTCGTCACCACCTACGAGTAAATATGTAGGACTTAGTTTGTACCATCAATTATTTTCTACTAGAGGACGCCCGTGATTTCACCCGCGTAGTTCTCGTTACCGTGAGAATTTCTGGATAAAGTGTGGCCTATGTGTTATTCTGATATGTAAGCTATATTATTGTGAAGTTTCATCAAAATCCATTTAGTACTTTTTGCGTGAAAGAGTAATCCATCCATACTCACCTAATAGTACTATATGCGCCTATAATATTAGTAAGGATTATCAGATCTTATAATATCTAAATTAGAACCTAATAAGACGATACGTACCCATTATGCTAATGTGCCAAACTATGGTAACCTCATAACCCGATGATAACAGATAAATAAATAGGCTATTACATGGTTTCTTATAAAATCAGTATAGGTAAATACTGACCTGAGTAAAACACGTCAGCATTCCAGTAATTAAAAGCCGCAATCCAAGCTTCAAACGAATGAGATTGCCAAAATCCAACTTTCTCTAAAGTTCTTGCGACTACCCGCAATACGGTAACACCACCTGACGAATCGCTAACAACTAGACAAGGTTCGTCGCTGGGCGTCTTATTTGTCGACCAATCAACTGACAGCGCTAGCACGTTTCCACCGATGGCATCCTCTATCCATAATTCTAATTTCAAAGTTCCATTATCATCTAGCAATTGATAAAGTTGTATGTAGCCTTCAGAAGTGACAACGGCCAACACTGGGTGTTCCTGTACCGTATGATAACACCATTTCATGTCAAGAACGCCCGCCGTGTCTATCGTTTGAGTTGGAGATATATCTGTCGTAATTTCGTGGAGTAGGAATAAGTAGATCCTGCCAAGCCGTTTCTGCTTGGGTTGATCTGCATCTTTTGTGTCTGTAAAATACGATTTCCAATTGACGTGTTTTATACAAAAAATTAAAAAATGGCACAGTTTATAAATATATCTTTTAGATATTATCTTTTTTAGTTTAAAACCTGAGTGCTGAATGGGAGTTAACCTTAATATGTACGTTTATTTATGTGAAATCGGAATGGCACCATCTATACTCGGCATGAAAAAAAATCGTCTCAAAAAGTTAAGTATTTTTTAAGTCGATTTTTATTAGGTGCGATTTTTTTTACTTAATCTTTTATTTAGCTTGTTTATTGATAAGTAAATAATATAAATTTAGGGAAGGATATATCCTGTTTACGCCTAAAAGTTAACAACGAAGATTTGAAAGTAATTTTCGCATTTTTGTGATTTTTTCACGCTGAAGATATATGTAACGTGAGAAAAGACCAAGTTCATAATAAATTATTGATTACACATATTACCTTGATCACTCTTATCGAGTTGGTAGGTTCCACACACAAGCACATGCCGGTACTGTTCCACGGGACACCACTCCACCGAGTCGGCGCTGTATCCAGTCTGCCACCTACACTTCGTGTTCCATGACACCGCCATTAAATATGCTCTGAAAATATATATTACACTGTTAGGTAACAATCTAGTACTTCGGTAGGTGTCTACATAAATCAATGAAGTAGAAACCGTGTTTATATATAGTTCTAATAGTAGTAGTTGTAGTGTATCTATTTAGATATTGATACCATGTTTATTTCTGACGCTAAACAGCATTATTTTTTCCAGTAAATTTGCAGTGAAATTATAGTTCAGGGACAGAGCCGTAACTAAGACAGTGCAAGCGGTGTCTAGACAAAGGACGCAGACCTTAGAAGAGGGCAAAATGACTAGACCAGGAACTTACATCATTATTTAGGGGCGCAGTGCAAAAACTCCCACTGGGCGCATAAAGGACTATTTACGGCACTGCACATATATATTGAGATATAGTGTATTTTATTTATCTCTCGATTTACACAAAACTGCGGAGGTGCCGCCTTCCTACTGAACGGATGTTCTATAAATTTTCCAAAAAATAATATCCTTATATAGTGCATCACTACCTGGTGAAGACAGAACGAATTTATTTTTTCTAATTTAATATGTCGATCGTCGCGTCGATCAAGTTATGATAAAAGTGAATAATTTTCTTTCAGGCCAAAGTCACGTTATAACTAAGCATTAAAATAATAAAAACCCTTTCCAAATCGGATCAGTAGTTACAAGACAATTGCAAACATACACACATCACGGGTAGAAAACCTGTAGGTATATGTGCATATTTCTACTTTATAGAAGTGGGTGCAAAAAAGCTTTTGATATATTGAAATAAAACAACATTTACTAATTTAATTCCATTTATTCAATAATAATAAAAATAAGTCCATACGGGATTAATAAATACGGTATACTATCGCGTACTTGCGAATAATTCAACATATATTATATTCTATCGTTTCACAATTGCAACACACAATACTAAATATCAATATACTAAATTTGTACTGTCTTATGGTTCATCACTTACATATTACAATGGGTAGGTACTATTTAAGGGAACCTTTTGAATTTAAAAATGAAAACTTAATATTGAAACCACCAAAGGTTTATAATTTGACTGCTATCACATCTGATGTTAAGTAGAGATGTTAAGTAAGATAAAAACGGACTAACTTGTTTAAGAGAAAGAAATCCACACCCCTTTCGGTTTCTACACGATAACGTACCGGAACGCTAAATCGCTTGGCAGTACGTCTATGTCGGTAGGGTTGTAACTAGCCACGGCTACAGCCTCCCACCAGCCAGACCAAGACAAATTAAGAAAAATCTTAATCTGCCCCGCCGGGAGTCGAACCCAGGACCTCCGTCTTATAAATCTATCGCGTATACCACTGTGCCACGTAGATGTTGTGTAGATGCAGATGCGTCTCCGTGAATCCTGACGGCACCCATGACATTCAGTAGCACTTATGGGCATTGTTTATTGACAGTTACTAGGAACAGTTTTTCAATATTCTGAACATACATACTCCCAACTGAGAGCTAATGGAAGCTTAATCTGCAGCTGTGATAGCCAGACCCTTTCATTTTATAAAAGCTACACAGCCCTCTGCTATAAAGTATGGTATGGCGATTTGAGGTATCAGATTTCAAAGTGAACCCTCAATCGTCCATATATAAAGCATAGTTGTTTTTTATATAATATTCTTCAATATAATAGAAATAACTTCGAGGTTGCATAAGTACAGCCTTAAAATTTAACATTCAAAGGTTACCACATACTCGGTAGTGACGTTAATGTACTGACAAAAAAACATAACCTTTGGTTATTTCCATAATAATTTTTCATTTAAAATTTAGGCTTAAAAGTACCTAGTTAAAATACAAAACAAATATACAAAGGGTTTCTTTCAAAAAGTACAATTTTAAATAGACAAAGACAATTTCGAATAAAACTTATTGTACGTTAAATGTAGAGGAAAATGTAATAATATAAAAAATATTAATTGGAAAATGGACTTTCTAAAGATAATTTAAGTAATAATTATAAGTTTATGTAAGTAGTAAGTACGCTATTAGTTAATGGTAACTTATCTTTATATTAAAATCTATTTCGTAATTTCTTCTTAAAACTAATTATTCTCTATCAAGTATACATCAACGGCAGTTGGACCAAACTTTTCTGACATATTTTTTTTTATATGGGACAACATACTCAAATGACTTAAAAGTGAAAAAAATTAAAAACACAAAATAAAACGTTGAGGTAGTTAAATTTCACTGCAATTCTTCTATACAAACTATCTAGATTTTAAACCTAGTCTAGAACTATTTCATTTTATCATTGATTTAAAATGGTATTTTTGTGTTAATTACATATAAAAAACTTTAAAGTCATTTTTATATTAGTCCCTTTAATATTTTGCAATCACTTTGAACCTGAGTTGAGTAAGGTGGATTATCTTTAATAAGAACTAAAATATTATATACAACTTAACTACGAAAATAATAACTAAGAAATAAAATGAGCACATTTCACTTAAAAACTATAATATCCTAAAATTGAGGTCACACACAAGGCTAAAACATTTTATTTCTAATTTATTTCAATGACAGGGTATTCACTACAATCAAATTCACAATTAAATAAATATTCAAATAGTATAGATTAAAATATAATTATTTTTATAAATTAATTGAAATATTTTGAAGTAATAAAAGAAATTGGTGAGTACAGAAATGTATGTTATTCAATACTAAATGAAATAAGACCATACTTAAATTTATATGAGTTCATTCAAAGTAGGACTAGGCAGGGCCAATCATTTGATGATGACTTAGTTTTTTCATAGAAAAATAAAGTAAGAATGTATAATAATTCGTTTTTCATGAGGAATGTATGTTATCCATATAAAGTGGGACCATGGTATGGAGCTAAGTAAACATTAAATGGAATACTGGCATTCTCATATTGATTTTTAACAAAGATAGACTTTAGGAGGATCGATAGTAGAAAAAGGAATTATTTTTCGTCCTTAAAAGACATAAGCAGTGCATGTTTTATTATATATGTGTGAAGTGGCCTTTAATAAACCCTTTACCTTCCAACCAAATGAATACCCAGACAAGTACTGGGCTTGGGTATCAATAGTTTATATCTGTATCTATTATGATACAAGCTCCTACAACTCATTTTGTTGGGAGAAATCATTGTTAGAAGAAGCATTGGTCGCAGAAAGGAGTCTTGGCTGAAAAATATCAGAGAGTGGACTGGAATCACGAGTGCCGCACAGTTATTTCGCCTCGAGAAAAATAGAGAGGTATTTGCGAAACTGACTGCCAACCTTTGCTATTCGGAGAGGCACTCAAAGAAGAAGATGATGCTTATATCTAAAACCTCTCAAGTTTGGGTTGGATGGCTATTCATTAAGATGCCATAACATCCAAATTTTAATTTCAGGATGATATATTTTAGCTATGTTGACAAATAAAATAATGAACGTTTTGAAAAAAGTAATACCCTGTCACAATTGAATAATCACTAATATAATATCAACGGACCAGAGATAACATCACTTTAAAGGATCTCATCATTGTTCTACATTGTGCACAGATTATACTAGCAACTATGTTTCCACAGCTTCCATTTCAACTAATAAATGTTGCTCTTAAACATACAACACTGTTCATTAAAAAGTTTAAAAATATTAATATTTTTTTTGTATTTGAGGTAGATGTTCACAATAAATGTTGCAATCACAGCCTGTGGTTTGTTCAGGACATTTATTATATTCGTACAATGTATTATGTATCAATATGACATGAATATAATACTTCAGTTTATGTAATGAATAGTAAAATTTCAATTGTAGTATTTTTTTTATTGCACTAAATAATAGAACACTCAATAATTATCATTGTAAGTACATTGATAACTATTGAGTGCAATACCACCACTTATAACAAAACACAGCCTGAAGATTGAATATCCAATAGCATGTTCTAGAATTTGCTGCACTGTGACAGGCAAATATGTTTAATAAAAAAAATATGTTATTTTTTGTAAATATAATATTCTCATGTTCAGTTAAATACAATGATGTCTATCAACCATTTTGTGTGCTTGGTTTACTATTGGAGCAGTATCTCTAACAATTATTTATTTGTTGATTAAAATATATAAATGGAACTCTCTTTCCCATAAAAGTAAAATTATAGAAATACCAGATAGGTAAGTAAGTATTCTGACCAGACAGCAGTCACAAATTAACCTTACAATCAGATCGTTTACTTCTCATATTAACTGCATTACATTTACAAAAACTAAATGAATATCCATGTCATATTGTTTATAGAATGTTTTTCTTATTTGTGTAAAGCTTAAATATATTTACCACAATGACACAATGTTGATTACTGTATGGATTCACAACTGCCAAAATTTCCTTATCATAAAACTTTAACATTAATAAATATATGCAAGAGTTTAGGTAATAAGGTATACTTTGTAAAGCGGATAGTTGTCTCTTTGGGGGACCTGAATAAAATCTTTATCTATTAACAAAGTATGATCCAAAATATTAGGTAAATATTAAAATTTCAACTCATTATGTCACACAATATTGTTCATTTATTTAATGTCTAAGTACCCTGAATTATATATTTGACTTTATTCTAATGTTTCTCTTATGTGTTATAAAAATCAGAATATTCAAAACATCTTTTAAAAATTTGTTTGTTAATATTCAGTTTACAGAAAATATTATTAGGATTCAATTGAACTATAACTTTAAAAAGAGGCCTGGTATTATAAAACAACACTTGGTATAACATAAGAGCTCACTGAGACTGAGAGACCTACAATTGACTGTGACACATAGCTCCATGAAACTACTGTCTTGCCGATCTTTCAGTCTCTATGAGACACTCTCTGACCAAAATGCGAGCGTGTACAATGCCACGCTTGAGCCGTTCTGCCGAGCTGCGACTCCCCGAGTAGCTGGGTCGCACTTCCTTACCCATCTCTTCGATGACGGCGAGCAGTTGAGCGTACTTCGACATACCATTGTCTTTGTCTTTACCGACTGACGATGGAGAAGACGCAGGGACAGTGGATATAGTAGCATGGCTGTTCCCACTTATAGATAAGTCCTTGTGAGTACTCTTCCCACTCATTGGTATCGCAGTCACCGTCACATCGCTTAACTTTGACTCGACAGCCTGAATGTCCATCGCCTCCATATCACTGAAAAGACAACAGCGTTAACGTAAAAAAACAAACTGAAATAACCGACCAACGGAGTGAAACTTACCGAAATAAATAAATAATAAACGTCAATTGAGAATTCACATAAATTATACGCTTCGCCCGTCCAAATAAAACGAATAAAGACAATAATACGTTAAAATTATAGTCAATTTAGGACATACCCAACACGATCACGTCGGTTTCCTCAAAATCGCTAGACTTGCGATAACAATGCACTTAAAATAGTTGAAGCTGAACAAACGATGGAATGTATCAATTTTATTGTAAATGCAAATTAATTTCATAAATAAAACCCGTATTTTCTAAACAATATCGAAATTTTACCACATTGACACAAGAAGATACATAGTCCATAGACAATAAAATTGGAGACATCGAGCAGCCAAAAATCAACAATCAACATTGAACATAGACATTTTGTACATTTTTTTCTCTCATACAAATAACATTCCTTTATAATTTACGAATACAATTTAAAAATTTGTATTAGCCAATATGAATTCATAATAATAACAGTATGTATATATCTTTTCGTCATTTAATAACTTAAGTCCTAATTACGACTTATCGTAAAACGAAAACAAAACTAAAATAAAAAATGGCGTAAATGCGGTCAACTGTCATTAGACATCTGTCAAAAAGACAAAGAAAAAAAGCAAATCGTTCCGCAGGGGATCTCGTCGAAAATATCAGTTTCTTTTAATTATTTTTTACTTTTAACTTAAAAATACCCGGCCCGTTGCATGCTGTCTCAAACATAGAACGATGTTACCGCACCGCATGCCATCTTATATAAGAAATGCATTCCGGTGTCGTGCTGTTCCCATAGTTTTCTAAATTGATCAAATGAATGTAAATAATAAAACAATAAGTGGTCGGTGTCAAGTGATATCTCCGCCCACAGCGCCCACTGCACTCATTATGCGATTAGTGAAGATAATTTGAGGGGAAACGGTTAGAATAGGGTTAAAATGTCTGGAGAGGGCGAGCGGGTCTCTCGTCCCAATTCTCTGGTGCTGGAGACGCCGGCGCCAGAGCGGGAGCCCTTGCGCTTCGACGTGCAGCTGGTCGGAGCCCCGCCAGAGGTGGAGCAGCTTGTAAACAACATCAAGCAGGTGGCTGAAGACTTTCTTTACCATTGGAAAACTTTTCCTATTGGTAAGTGGCTTAGATTGCTAACTTAGAGTTTCACATAGATATTATCAATTCCTAAATTAAATAGTGCTAATGAAACACTTATATTAGAGTTCAATGATTTTATTAGGGTTTTGTAAAATCCTTAAAATAATATAACTTTCCAATTGACACATAACTTTAGTTACAAAGAAGTTGTAATTGAGTGCATTAAGCTGTTTTATTTTTTTGTTTTATTTGTTATGACTATGTCAAATATCAGTAGTAAGGTTTATATAAAGATATTTTATAGATTTTATATAAAGATACTTTATAGATTTTATAGACAGTTTATATAAAGATTTCTGTACACATTCCAACATTGACTGTACTGAATAAAGGTATTACATGTCCATGCATGCTGGACTAGTACAACAAAAGCTCTAGGATCATATATCAATTACTATGATATCTAATCAAAATGTATCCAAATTAGCACAATAGTTTAGGTACTAAGATACAACATACAAACATAAACTTGTAACACACAAAATTGCCAAAATCATGGCCAAGTGCGAAAAAGCCCAGGGAGTAAAAAGAAACTTTTAATTCTTGTTTTTGAATTAATTAATTCTTTTTGGTGTAGCCTTACTTGGTTAAATAAGCTAGCAATTTTTAAGGGTCTTGCTATCTCCCTTGAGACTGTTCTGCTTTCAAAATATTTTGCTTGCTTTAAATTATAATGGTAAATTATAGTGCTTTAAATAATTAAGGTAGTTCAAAGTAAATATATTCAAAATTGTCAAAGCTTTTGTGATCTCAACAAGGATGTGTATAAAATGTTTTGCTACAACTTTATTTAATTTATCCACAGTGCTCCCACAATCCAGATTCACTGGTCCTGGAAACAGACCCTCTGACATCATCATTCCACCTCCATGTGATGAACTGGATGCTGCAGCCCTAGATGCTGGTGTAGAGCCACACCCTTTGACACCTAAGCAGCTTCACTCTATTAGGGAGAAGGGGTAAGTTTTTGATATACATATTCAAATATGATTTTTTATGAAGCCTGCACTTATGCAATATTGCTATTATATTTTTAATTTTAATAGTTAATTATATTTTTAACAATATAAGGTTATCATGAAGGTAATTAATGGCTGTAGTGATCCTGCTTCTGCGTCCTAGGCCATGGGTTTAATTTCCACATCTGGAAAAATATTTGTGTGATAAGCATAGATATTTTCCAGTATCTTGGTGTTTATCTATATATTTTAAGTATTTATGTAATATATATATAAAAATATTCATCAGTTAATAATGTCTGTCGTACCCGTAACACAATCTACCTACATTTACTTTGGGGCTATATAGTAATGTGTGTAACTGTTCTATAATATTTATTTGTTTTTAATTATACTATCATAATATACCAGAGATACAACTTATACTGTAGTTTGATCTGATAGTTGACTGCTTGTCAACAATCAAATAAAAAATGAAGGTAGAAATTATTACTCATTTTACTTAATTAACCCATTAAAGACAATAAATTATAGTTATGTAATCTTTTGTATAACATTTAATATTCTTCTTCTTTAAGTGCCTCTCCGACTAGCGAAGGTTGGTAGTAAGTTTCGCAAATTCCTCTCTATTTTTCGCTGAAATAAATGTGCGGCATAATATAAAACAAAATAATTTTAAATTTATTAGCTGACATGTATTTCCTACCTTCATTTCTAACTTGTTTATTGATATGCATTCCTCATAAATTTCTGCTTTAGTAATTTTTAGTTGAAAAGTACTAAATCACAATCTTTCCAAATTACTACCGTAATAATTAATACTTCAAAAATTTTCATAATCTAGAGCTTCTTAAAAAGGTTACATGTTAAAATAAATACCCTTTGTAGTTACATCACATCATGACAAAAGAATATTCAAAGAGGATTACACAATTTTTGAACAGAAAATAAAGTAGGCATCTACTATGCATAATTAAAAAGCTTCAACAAAGATTTTTTACTCTAAATGAAAATCTTGCAGGGACTTTATGGTATGCCCTACTTTACCAAACTCGTACAATGGTTACTGCGATCGCACATTTGTTCTTTCCGCACGCATTACACTTAAGCCTTTTGCGGAAAATCTTGTAAATTCGTCAATAAGGAAAATATTAAACAGCGTTAAAAGGTGTTCTTTTATAAAAACTTGGCCACCTTATTAACTTATTTCCGCTATATTTTTGCGGAAATGTTGTACATTTATCACAGAATTACCCATTTAAAAAAATCCTACATAACCAAAAGTGGAATCAAAAGTTTCTATAGCTCAAGAGTTAGGGGTTGTACTGCATTAAGAGAGGTGTTAGGCTTCGTTTTACCGCCTGGCGTAATAAGGAAACACATGAACATATGCTCATATGGTCATATGTTTCAAGAACTGTTGAAACAAAGATTGAGCTTATACCACAGTTCAATATTACCACTAAAGTTGAATAGTGACCAACGCGACGTAATGCAAAGTATCATGGCATGACTTAATGAATCATTTTACTGCGGATACGAGCTGACAATTTTTATAAATTTTCGTAATTTCGATGTATGCGTTGAGTACGGAACAAATCAGCGATCACCTTAATGTAAACATTTTTCCTCAATAAAGACCCGGATCCCTATATTTTATAATGCTCCAAGCTTATTAACACCAATTAATGTTTTCAAACACATGACGGACAATTCAAAATGGGTGTTACATTGTTAATTGTTGACTAACTTTTAATGTGTTTTAAATTGATACTTTTAGGGCAGAACGGGACATCATTTGGTTCCCATCTAAAAATAAATGAACTCTGTATAATTAAAAAAATTTGCATCTCAGTTCAAAAATGTGCTTACTTTGATTTTTTCCTGCACATTACAATATTTCGAGTAGATGGTATTACCCTTGCGTCTCAACAACCACTCGAGCACGTAACAAAATGCTCAACGAACAGGATAAACACCCTAATCTAATAATCAACATATCAGTACAATGCAACTTTTAAAAAGTGCATGGAACACCTATTATATACTATAAACGCAATGTAGTATTTAATTTAGTGGAGTATTTTTTAAAATTTTGTATAGGCTAGCGCTCGTCTATGATTACGCCTGATGGTAATTGAAGACGCAGCCTACAGTAGAACGAGCTTGTCTATGAGGTGCCCATTCTCTCTTGACTTGAAGATACCCCCATTGTAGGTAATAGAGAAAACGATAGCTGGAAGGGCATTTCATAATCTATAACTAAATTTTGAGGTGGTCTGCCCCGTGGGTAGACTTCGGCTACGTCTATTGCTGCATATTGCCAAAAAATCCCATAGAAGCAAGTGTTATTTAACAAAATGTCCATCATGAATAGTCAATAATTTATTTATATTTTTTGCTATTTTCCGCAAAAACCGGCGAATGCAAGCGACAACTGCACCCCGATCGGATAGAAAACTCTCTACATACGGTACACTCCGAAACCGGAACATCAATAGATGTTGACTCTACAATGTGACAAATAACTTTCCATTTGTATTTCTTTATGTAGAGTCAACATTTCCTGAGGATGCTCAGAAAAATAAATTAAATTATGAAACTGTTCTAATATATTTGATTTTTGTAAGTCTTGTATAAATAAATAAATAAATAAATATTATTGGACAATTACACACATTCTTATATAGCCCCAAAGTAAGCGTAGGTACCTTGTGTGATGGGTAGGTACTATGATAACTTTTAGTTACACAGGTTGAGATACCAAAGTGTATTTGAGTTCTTGTTGGTAATGTAAACATTTAAGAGAGGTGGGTCTCATCTGCGATACGCGTATTGAACATGCAGCATCGTATAAATTATATTGGTTTTTGTCATACAGTAATTACCCATGGAGATTTATCTCATTCGATTAAGGATTTGTTGATACTCACAGATGAGGTAATGAGCTGTGAAACATTAGCATTAAAATATTTAAAGAATGCTACCTTTTTCTGTCAAAGTTGTAGTCATAATAAATTTATATTTTTCCAAAACTTATAATATTCACCAACTAGAATATATTATAATATTACTTTAGTTGGAATGATTGGTGCTGTATAACATAAACTCGCATTCGTCTGCTACCGCTGTATTAAATTACTTTAGCGTATTCATTACATACAGAAAAGATTCATTCATGATTCATTCATATATCAACACAATACATTACCTAAATGGCTTGGTTATCAATACGAATTCTTGGCCTATTCATATTTATATGTAAGATCGCTTAGCGGTCAAATGAAATCGTGCACGTCTGAATAAAATCAAAGTTTAGGATATGCAAGTTTGTTTGGGATATACAAAAATCTATAATAATTGTGAAGACTTACATAAACACATTACTACATATATCCGAGTAATCTGACCCTGAGAGGCAGCCGGCTTGCACGTTCGATTCTTTATTACTACATGCCTGAAGCTTCTTCTTCTTTGAACACCTGCAGAGAGGTGCCCAGTTTGCCTTTTCAAAAGTAATCTTGGAAGGGAAGATACTGGGCAAGAGAGTATCTGGTCCTCAAAGAAGGAAATGACTGGACGACATAAGAGAGTGGACCGGACTCGATTACCCACAATTAAATAGAATTGTGGTTAATAGGAAAGCTTTTCGCATATTGACCGCCAAACTTTGTTCGGAAGATGGCACCAAGTGATGATGACATGCCTAAAGAGAACATCAGCTATTTTTTTCATTTATATTCTGCATTGATATAGAAATAAGTATGTGCTTTTCAGATAGCGATCATCAGCATAGTGATCATAGAGTTTTATCATATTTTTTTTTTGTTCACGTAAGCTTGCATAAGGACAGAGTATATAAGCCGAAGAAACTAATTAATAAACAGTTGGAATCAATTCGCGAATGGGGGTATGTTGCCCTATCTTAATCGTATGTGTAAAGCTTAAACACCTTTGTTAATGTTGGTCCTTCTTTATATTTCTTTTACCCCATTATTTTCAATTATAGACAAACAGCTGAATTTAGTTCTTTTCTGCGTGTACCTTATATATAACAACAGAGAAGTATGAATGAAAAAATACGCCAACAATGGCAGCAGAAAACACAATTGAGCAGACACTAGAAAGCTAATTTATATAAAATTTCTAGGCTAAAATTAGCCTATTTTCTTTTCGAAGGTTACATTTATTCATTCGAATCTCTATCTCATACCCTACCCTATACCGCGCAGACGAGGTGTCTGTTATAAATTCTCAAATAACTTTAAATAGGTATTGGATGGCTGCATGTTGGCTACGCTTGAGTGTCTCTCGTTCTACTATGCATAGGTAGCTGAGTTGATTGATCAATGTGTTTAATATAAACCGCTCATTTTATTTGTAGTAATACTCAGATATAAGTTGTTTTTTTATTTCTCTTCAGACTGATCCCGGTAATCTTTTTTACCCATATGACGAAGGAAAGACACATACATATGTGTCTTCTTCTTCTTTTCTCCTGGGTATTTTCGCACTTGGCCAGTGAGTTGGCCGTTGTGCATGGGTCCCTTGGTGTAGGCTCCCGCTGACTCACTCCAGCCAGCCGAGCTCGCTCCAGAAGCTTAGGAGGCCTCCCAGGCCAATTGCCTCATGGAGTGTCGCTTTGGAGCCAATGTGTGTTTCACATTGTTCCGATACCCCTCTGCAACTGAGCATAACGATACATATGTGTCTGTTTAAGATCTTAAAATTATTGAAGATATTGTCAAACATTTTAGCACGAAATCGGCTAACGATTTTCTAATATTAAAGGTTTCATTAGATTCTGAAAATTGTGATAGTGTCAATTGTGAGAGAGACATGGAATTTCTGTTACTTTTTACATAGGCGGAATTACTTAATTTTTGGGTCATAATTAAGGATAGATAGAAAGACCAAGTTGTTTCGGTGTCCATAAGGCGAGGCCTTGGATAGATTGCGCAATTAGCCAATATACATCCAGCCTTTCTAAGAATTTAATTCGTAATATATTTTTTGAAAATGTTTCAATTCAAATGTTTCAATTTCAATATATCTTAGTTCCAACAATTTCTTTAAATTAAGCTTTTAATTTTTCTTATGGAACTCCATCAAACTGCTAGAAAAATTAGCTACCTACAATTTGTAGTATAGTTTTATTCCATTAATTGTAGAATGAGTACAGTGTTATGCCTTTCTTTTCATTATCATTTCGTATCATTGTGTTTCAAATACATTTAAAAACTTTATATTCAACAAATTATAGCAGTTATAGGTGACAGTAATGTGTTTGCCAGTTTATGCAATCAAACTTGCAATCGCAATGTATTGCAAAATTACTTTAGTTTACTATATCCCTGCAAAACAAATCCTTATAAAAGTAAAACTCTAGCTGTCTTATCAGAACGAGAAACTTTTAAAAGAATCTATTTAGGTAAAACCGCGGGATAGCTAGTTAACCTCATTTCAAAGTTTATGCAACTATCATTAGAATTCTAAAGTAGATGATTAATACAGCCAATTGATCGTAACTACTCCACAACGTTTCATTGCATAACACTGGTTTCAATGTCAATCAATAATTTGGAGTGTACGAATATGAACCTATTGGCGAAGTTTTTATATAGTGAACTAGCAGTCGCCCGCGACTTTGTTCGCGTGAAAACCATTGAGGTACCCTTCTAATTTTGAAGACAGACTTTCATATAAAAAGTGCTCATTTCCCGCTCCCTATCTGAATTTAATTTTTTTATAGTTTCCCGTGAAGCAATATCCTCAGTCCCGTCCCGTGTACTGAAGATCTACATTTTTGTTCACCATTGTACGACATCACAGTACCTACATTAACATCAACAATATAATTATATTTATGGCAAGCTGATATGTATAGCTTGATTTTAATTTTGTAAGCTAGATTCCAGATTGCAATAGACTATCTATTACACTCTTGAGTCTAGCTTACAAAATAAACAAAAATAATTTTACAATCCGACGCGCAGATCTAGAGATTAGCCCGTTACTCTTCCGCTTTATATTATTAGTATAGATTTGGTCTGCTATGCCAAATAAATTAAAAAAAAAGATCAAATTCTTAACCCCATCACCGAAAGAATATCCTTACCAAAATACTGATCCCTATTCAGTACGTACGTAAAGTTCAATTTAATTTGGACTTAATAGCGGCAGTATCGCGCTTTTTAGAAATTTTGTATTATCTCTTAAACTATGTAAGTAATTAACATACTGTAAAAGGCATATCTTATCTCTATAATATCTTTGTGATTATTAAATAATTTATTTTGATAAGGATTTAAGTTTAGTTGTATAAATAATGACGTAAACATAAGCATATGAATTAAATGATTTTCAAATACAAAAAGTTCTATATCTGTTCTATATAAATATAAAAGATAGATATATGCTATCGCGGACTTTTTTGTTGAACTTTTAAAGATACATAAAGTTTTCATACATAGTTTTCAATTATATCCAATAGTGAAGGCAGCGCACGCGCATAAAGCCGATTTAATAAATTTCACGGTCCGACTCGCGCGACAAAAATTGTGATAACTCGGCTAATATAAAAATAATACAAATATAAAATATAGCCTATGACACTCCCCGATAGTGTAGCATTCTACTGGTGAAAGAATTTTTTAAATCGGATCAGTAGTTCCGAAGATTAGCCCCAACAGATGCCCCATTTACAAACTTACAAACTTTACCTCTTTATAATATTAGTATAGATTAAACAGACCCGTTACCTACCTACGCTACAGATCTTTTATGTGACATCGTTTAACTTATTACCGAATGTTGGAATGTTTTATCATTCAACCCCTTTTGAAGTCCCATACACTATCAAACAACTTGCATAAGTTATTATATTTTATTCCTTGTGAATGAAATATCCAAATGCTTATTTTTTTCTATCTTATTGTTTTTTAACGTTTTATGTTTTTAACGAAGAAAATTATAACCTTTGAAGTTCGTTTGAAACTATATTATAGATTTTCACAAAAGGATTATCAGAATTGGGATAATATTTTCGGAACGAAAAGCGGAACCCACATAGGACCACTTTTTTCATAATTGTTTCATATTTTGTTTTAGATCTATTGTTTATTATCCGTGGAACCTTTTTTTCTTTAGGTGGGGAAAGTGTCAGAATCTTACTGGCTAAAACTCTTCCTGTTGCCTTACTATTCGTATAATGATCACTGCTCAGCCTGTAACACTTGACGTATTCCTGCTATTTGCTAGTTTTTCCCTTTCTGTTATGATTATACATGGTTTATAATTGTTTGCTACAGCGAATTTGAGGTTCCGTCCCGCCACTTCCCTGGTCAAACGCACGTGTGGCGAGTGGCCGGCTGGCTGCAGCGCGGCCGCGTGCGAGCGAGAGAGGAGCTGTACTGTCACGTGGCGCGCGCCATCGCTCTAGTAGTCGTGGTGTCGCGCGACCGACTGCTGAGGGACGAACCGCTGTCGCTCATAGCTGGAGCCAAGGCGCTTGTGGAAGGACTGCATAGGTGAAAGTTAATTGTTATTATCATAAATAAACAAGAAAACTAAGCAATTGTCTCTGGACTAGTTCTATAATAAAAAGATTCATTACACAGTAAATTATTTATTTCAATTTGTTTACAGATTAGTTGATCTCATATTTGGCCTACCCTCGTTAGAAGCGCGTGATCTCGATAAGAAGATACGTGAAGAAAGATCACGTTACCTTGTTGCCGAACTAATATGTAAGGTAGGGAAATTTAATTCTTTATTACTGTTATATTGTAACTCCACTGCTGTTCGTTAGCTTCTTTAATAGAATTAATAAAAACTTTATTAAGCCACGGTCAATTTCGTTGATTAGCCAGAAAACCAGGAAGACATAACAGCCCTGGCAGCATGGGTGACGCGTGGCATGCGGCGCGCCGCTTCGGAGAAAACGGATGCGCGCGACACACCGCGCAACGCGCCGCGCGTGCCCTGCCTCTACACCACGCCGCAGAGGACGCAGGTATCCGACACATTTAAACTCACTTCTTATAGGACAAAAGGTATGGAGCGTAGACTCACCACGCTACTCCAACGCTGGTTTGCAATGATAGCGACCGGGACCGATGGCTTAATGTTCTTTACTTGGCACGGGGGTGTAAGACCACTTACTTCCCGGCTCAGAGTTTAGAATTTACTAAGAATTTTTTAGAAAACAGAATTAAGAATTAATAGGAGTTCTATTTTTCTAAATATGAATAGTCGTCATTAACTGAAATAAAAAAAATAATAATTTAGAACTACAAAAAGTTCGCGATATTTTTTTTTGCTATACCATTTCTCTTAAATTTATTTTTTATTTTTGGTCTTTTTTAAAATGTTGCAACACACTATTCACCACACGGATGAAGTCGCGGGCATCTGCTAGTAATTCATAAATTATTTTTTTATTTGCTGGTGCATTATCTTTAATTTCTTTAAAATATCTGAACTAATAAAAGTTGATCGCTGATTGTTATAAATTTTAAAGTCCGGAGTAGTATTGCTGCACGAATTCGACTATATTTCGCAGAAATTAGCAGCATAAATAACAAACCTCCTATGTTTAGGTGGACCTCCGTCTGTACCGGCGCGAGGTGCTGCGGCGCGCCGCGCCCGCGCTGCAGGCGATCCTGGAGCGCGAGTCGCGGGGCTGGTTCCTGCACTTCCGCGAGCGCCGCGCCGCGCTGCTCGCCAGCCAGAAGATGCCCATGAAGGATATCGAGGAGGCGAGCCTGCATACTAACCGTTCCTAGCGTCTCATTAGCGTGTTATTGTAAACCAAAAACCATAGTGGTACTATAGTTCGTTTGCGTTAAGAATGCAGTGAGCGCCGGCCTAACCCCTTTTCAAATTACAAGGTCATGTTCACAGTAACATCGAATGTGACACGCGATTTCATTAGTTAGGGAGCGGGGTTTTGTGGGCTGTCTGGTTGTCGAAGGCTGTTTGTTACGGTAACATTACTATGACTCGCTAATGATTACACGCCTTTAAGCACTGCAAACAATAATTTTGAAGTGATAGTGTATAATGAATATGTCTGCTATAGGAAGTAAGTTCAGCGGCCATGCGGGAGTACGTGTCGCGCGTGTGTAACGCGGTGCTGGCGAGCGAGCAGCTGGCGGCGCTGGGACCCATGATACCCGAGCTGCTGGCCGCGCAGCTAAGGGCCGCCGTCATTGTCAACAGGTAAAAATTTTCAATTATATCTGACGACCTCCGTGGCGCAGTGGTATGCGCGGTGGATTTATAAGGCGGAGGTCCTGGGTTCGATTCCCGGCGGGGCAGATTGAGATTTTTCTTAATTTGTCTTAGTCTGGCTAGTGGGAGGCTTTCGCCGTGGCTAGTTACCACCCTACCGACAAAGACGTATCGCCAAGCGATTTAGCGTTCCGGTACGATGTCGTGTAGAAACCGAAAGGGGTGTGGATTTCATCCTACTCCTAACAAGTTAGCCCGCTTCCATCTTAGACTGTATCATCACTTAACATCAGGTGTGATAGCAGTCAAGGGCAAAACTTGTAGTCGATAAAAAAAATAAAAAATCGCAACGTATAAGTTAATGGTTTAATAATAAAAATTAAAAAAAATTCACAGAACAGCATTCCGAAATTCACGTACAAATGTATACCAATTGTTCATAGAGCGGAGGAAGGCGTGCGTCGTAAGTTGGAAGCTGGACTGGCCACAGCCGAAGCCCGCATCCAAGCGTCGCATCCCATTCTCTCGCGCGCCGAGGCGTGGAAGAAGGAGAAGCTAGCGGCGGCTGCCCACTCGCTGCGCAGTGAGCTGCGCTGGGCGGGCATGGAGGACGCGGCGGTTGCGATGCAGGCGCACAAGCTGGCCCAGCATCGATACTTCTTGCTTAGAGATCTCACCTTTTTGAGGGACCGCGAGCCTTTGCTCATGAAGGTAAATAGTACCTAAGTAATTTAAAAAAATAGTTCTGCTTAGATTTTCTATGCTCCTTCTAGTAGAAAAAGTATTAAAGTAAAATAAATGTAAGAGATGAGAGCATTGGGGAGTATGTGTGGTGTGAGTGACAGCGGTAACGTAAATATGATAAGAGAAGGGTGAGGTGGGAAAGAAGACATAGTGACTCAAATTAAGAAGGGGATGTGTTGCCGACACAGCACCTGAAACACAACAAAAGTATTTATTAGTATAATATTTAGATTTGTAAATTATTTAGTTACATATAATATTAGGTACATAGTTTTCTTATTATTTCAAATTGTAAATATATTTAGTTTATTTAAATTATAATAATTTAAATATCGACTTACCTTTGCTATGTATCGAACCGAACGTTTTTAATAAACGAAACGTCCTAGGTACGACGGCAGCGCCCTCTTGCTTTTTTCTTTTTTTTCTGTAACGCATTTAACAATAGAGATTTATAAGGGGAGGGTGAAAGGGAAGGGCTACGCGAATGTTCCTGGACCAAATTCAGAGGACATTTTAAAGTATGGCCAACTCATGAATACTCTAAAGCGACGAACTTGTATGAAATGATTAATGAGAGTGGAAGAAGCTAAAGAAGTAAGCACGACAAAGACCATGGAAAATGGAAGACTATGAGACTCCATTCGCGAAAAAAATTCTTAGGCTCTATACTATACTAGCAAATATCACGTTTCGACTTGTGTCCTCGTCGCAGGAACTCCGCGCAGCGAAGACTCCGACGCGCGAGTTCTCGTGGGCGTCGCGCATCTGGCTGCCGCGCAACTGGGCCGTGGTACGGCACTTCCGCGGCCGCTCCGAGCGCATCCCCACCGTCATCAGCAGCCGCGCCACCAACATCGTGACGCCGCGCTCCGACCCCTCGCAGCCCGTGTTCCTCGCGCACCGCGAGAAGGTGCGCACCAGCACCACGCGCTGGCCGGCCTGGAGGCTGCTCAACTTGGCTCACAGGTGACCTTCCTATACCGAGCTAATCCGCGGCCGCTCCGAGCGCATCCCCACCGTCATCAGCAGCCGCGCCACCAACATCGTGACGCCGCGCTCCGACCCCTCGCAGCCCGTGTTCCTCGCGCACCGCGAGAAGGTGCGCACCAGCACCACGCGCTGGCCGGCCTGGAGGCTGCTCAACTTGGCTCACAGGTGACCTTCCTATACCGAGCTAATCCGCGGCCGCTCCGAGCGCATCCCCACCGTCATCAGCAGCCGCGCCACCAACATCGTGACGCCGCGCTCCGACCCCTCGCAGCCCGTGTTCCTCGCGCACCGCGAGAAGGTGCGCACCAGCACCACGCGCTGGCCGGCCTGGAGGCTGCTCAACTTGGCTCACAGGTGACCTTCCTATACCGAGCTAATCCGCGGCCGCTCCGAGCGCATCCCCACCGTCATCAGCAGCCGCGCCACCAACATCGTGACGCCGCGCTCCGACCCCTCGCAGCCCGTGTTCCTCGCGCACCGCGAGAAGGTGCGCACCAGCACCACGCGCTGGCCGGCCTGGAGGCTGCTCAACTTGGCTCACAGGTGACCTTCCTATACCGAGCTAATCCGCGGCCGCTCCGAGCGCATCCCCACCGTCATCAGCAGCCGCGCCAGCAACATGCCTCACAGGTGACCTTCCTATACCGGCTAATCCGTGTTCCTCGCGCAATATAAATCTACTGCTGTAATCCTTATCATCAAGAAACTCATCTGTGGTATAGCCTTAACCTGATAGGTTAGTCTTAATACATTTTTTGAACTTAGTGATTGAAAGGTATATATAACTGAAGGCCGAGTGTTTGGCCGCGCGATACAGAGTTGAATGAGGATGTTTATGAGAATAGAAAAGTGTGTAAAGAGTGGGAGTTGCAACACGTGCGTCTGTTAATGTATAAAGAGTACCCATGCTTCCCGCTTTGATCACACCTGCGCACCCCCTGTTAAATAAATACAAGAGCAATGTTCATGGTCCGCAGAGCGTCGAGCTGGACGTGGAACATGATGTTCGTGCTGGGAGTGCTGGTGCCGTGGTGCTCCCCGCTGGCGCTGCGTACTCTGCTCTGTGTTAAACCGTTTGTGCCTGACTTGGAGTTGTCTCAGGTAAGAGACGAAGACCTTAGCATTCCATTAATTCACTGTGAGGGTGCCGGGTCTGTCGTGATGCAGAGAGAAAAACGCCGAACAGAGTCAGACTTGCGGCACGGGTACCCTTTGTGACCGGTCAACGCTCGCCTTCTCTGTTTGAATTATTCTCCCTGCTTAACCTAATCTAGTAGGATCCTGCTAGAGCAGCTATAGAAACTCGTTCTAGAATGGAGCCGTTCTTGTTGGTTGTTGTCAGGTCAAGGTCTTTGAGCAGGTTGTACATAAATTTTGCTGGTATAACCCTCACACCCACTTCTGCATATAAACTAATCTATAAAAGTTTATAAATATCGGCGTTTGTAATTTTTTACCCGACTGCGTCAGAAGGAGGGTTATGTTTTTCGAGCGTATGTATGTATGTATGTATGTCCATTTTTTCGGCACGCGCTACAGCCTAAACGGCTGAACGGATTTTGACGTGTGAGGTGTCGTTGAATTCAGCTAAATTGTGGTAGTGACATAGGCTATATAAATTTTCAAAATGGCGGCTGTAAAAGGGGGGGAAGTGTTTTTTTTTCTCTTATCTTAGCAATATGGGTACCAACTGAAAGGTCTTAAAAAGACCATTTCAAAAATATAAATATCATATCATGTTCAGATTACTTTTTTAACAAAAAATGACAAAAAGTGTACTTCTATACTATAAACTAAAACTAAAAATTTTCAAATAAAATTATTATTATAAAAACAAAAAACCCGACTATGAACTCAAAAGAGAAAAAGAAGGATCACTATATCTATATAAAATTCTAAATACTTTATGGTGCTGCAGGCGGGGACAAACATAGTTTTGGTAGATCTTAAATAAATAATTTATTTCAAACCACCACCATGATGTATTGTCGAATAGAGGCAAAATAGACCAATTCAATCTGTTGGTCCATCCAAGGCATGGAGTTCTATCATTTAAATTTAATTACAAATAAAATATAAATACAACGAAATGACTTGTAAAATAAAGAAAATATAATTCCACATGTTTGTATTAAATAATAGCATATTTTTCTTTAATTGTCTCATATATTTCATTTATTTTTCTGTTTTATAGGTAAATGGGACTTTATTTCCGAAACGAAGTAGCGAAACTCAAACTATGTGGTCGCTATTACTGAAACTATGGCGACATGTGTCTAAAGAGAGGACGCGATTTGAGACTGAACCTGATACAGGTATGTCGTTTTGATCAAATATATTTTTGTGAAACCGCATTTTACACAAAAATAAAATATATTTTTTAGTATTCAGTGTTAGTACTTGAAAATTTGTCTTTACTTATACATTAAATAAAAAAAATATTATAGGACAATTACACACATCACTATACAGCCCCAAAGTAAGCTTAGGTAGCTTGTGTTATGGGTACTATGATAACTGACAAATATTTTTATATAATATAATACATAAATACTTATAATATATAGAAAAACGCCCAGACACTGAAAAATATCTATGCTCATCACACAAATATTTTTCCAGACGTGAGAATCGAACCCACAGCCTCGGATGCAGAAGCAGTTCCTAACAACTGCGCCACTCGGCCGTCAATTAAAAGTTAACAAGATGGCGTTTGTAAAATAACAATTAGATTGAGATATTTGTATCATGTTCAGCTTTATCAATTTTTTTTTTGCATATAAAAAACGTAACGTAAATAAAGAACTCTGTCATCTGTCAGTCAGTATAACTCGAAAGTTAATTTCGCCTGCAGGACTTCTAGGTAAGGGTCTAAGCCGACAAGCGAACCGCGTGTGGAACTACGGCGCGGTAGGCGGGCTGGGCTCGCTGGCACTGCTGCTGGTGTTTCCGCTGGTGGCGCTGGCGGCGAGCGCGCTGTCGCTGGCAGTCGCTGTCAGCGTGCCGCTGTGGCTGCCCGCGCTGGCGGTCGCGCTGCACGCGTCCAACGCGCTCATCTACGACCTGGACTGCCCCGACCCGCCGCGGCTCAACAGGTGATTAACGAACTGCGTGTGGAAGGGGGGACGGGCTGCTCTCTCTGGTGCTGCTGCTGGTGATCTTGCTGGTGGCGCTGGCGGCACAGTCGCTGCCGTCTGAGTGCTACCTGGACCACCCCGAATTTCTGAGGTTTTTGAAGGCTGATTAGTGCAGTGAAAAGTAACTGTCTACTGCACGTTAATATTTTGTTTAACGGTTCGCGTTGTACATTGTTGGTGCGTAACTGTTCCAGGTGGTTCGTGCTGTTGGAAGTGTTGGTGTGGCGCATCGGTCTGCTGGGCGTGGTGCAGCCTGTGCTGGCGGTCGTGGTGGCAGTGATGCTGTGCCCGCTGGCCGCGCTTGTGTTATTAGTTGGTTAGATGGCTTATTTTCATAGTAATGATTGACAAAATAAGCATGACCACCACTGAAATTATGTAACTATGATCTTACTACTTGACATGACTTTAGAATTAATCTCTATCTTTCTTTCAAATTTGATCCACTATCGTGTTATAAAATAATCCTTACAGAATATCGGTACTGATATTGAGTTCAGTTCAGTTGAGTAAAAATCATGGCCTATAACAGAGCCGGTGTCTGTGCAGGCGGCGTGAGCTGGTGGGTGGTGCGCGGCGCGTGGGAGGCGGTGGCGTGGCGCACGCTCATCGTGCGGGCGGCGCGCGTGCCGGCGCACGACTCGCGCTATTGCCGCCGCGTGGCCGGGCCCGCGCTGCACTCCTTCGCCTCCTACCAGATCACGTGAGTCGCTCGTCATTACTATAGGCTGTTCGAAATAAATCTCCAGCTCAATCGAATCCTTTGCTGTCCGCAGGGCTGCGCAAGCGCTGGCGGCGGTGTGCGCGCGCGGCGAGCTGGAGGCGCTGGCGCTGTGGGCTGCCGACACCGAGGCGGCCATCGAGCGCCCGCTGCGCGACTACGAGCATTTTGTACACGCCTGTTTCGGACCCTTCTCCGTGCAGATAGCTAAGGTTTGTTGATGTTCTCTCGGTGTTGATACACAAGCAGATGATGTAACTCCTGCACCTATGCAGGTTGAACACAAGTGCAACCACACGATGGTTTGATTTCAACAGTCTTTATTAATTATATCTGATTGTTTTAAGGAAATGCTTAAGACGTTTGCTCCTATCCTAAGGTCGAAGAGTTTTTTGACAATATGGCAGCTGGTTTAGACAGGCCAAATAAGCTTCCTTTGTGCTTCATTGTTTTCATTGCAAAACAAATACATAGATGTAACATTTAGCAAAGCTGTCCCCTTTGCCCTTTTAGTCTAATATATCAGCATTGGCCCAGCATAATCAATACTCATCAAGTAATACATGAATATTCTAGATTTTTTTGTTCATTGGGTAAATTTTCCATTATAGGTTGAACTTGGACATTTACATCGGTATAAGTTTACTTTTCGGCGGGGCGTCATCGCCTGGTACCACGTTAGGGAAGACAGCGAAAAAGAAAAAATAGAGTGTTTGACACTAACCAAAAAATTAAAGCCCTAAATTTTTTCTGAAAATTTATATAATAACAAAAAAAAATATTAAAAAATGAATTAAATTGCTGAAGTTAAAAAGTTATACGCTATTTCTGTATTATATATTCAGAAAGAGACGGCATTACTGACAGAACTCCGTTATAACACCTTAGTAGCTCAATACAAACTTTCGTTTTGTGAGAAAAAGAACGTTGATTCCCTCCTCCAAGATTTTTGTTGGAGTTTAATTTTATTTTCAGGATACGTTATATTTTTTATCTTAGTTTAAAGTAATGAAATTTTTAAGTGAAATGCCCTATCAACATGACCTATGCTCATGCGGCGATATTTTATTTAATTCGGCTTATCGTCACTGAGGTGGTGGCGCAATTGCTTATACATATTTTTTGTTTTTTAGACGGGTTCGTACAAACAAGTGGAGAAGGAGTGCGGCGAGCTGGTGTGGTCGGCGCGAGAGAAGCTGTCGGCGCGGCGTCGCGACCTGGCGCTGCCGCTCAGCGACGCGGCGCGCGCGCGCGTGCGCATGTTGCCGCAGGAGCTTAGGGTGAGTGTGCAGGCTGACGCACAAACACATGGACGTGGACAAGTGCAGTATATTACCATTAGTAATCTTGTGGTGACAGAAAGCAGTACACGCATCGGCGGTGGAGCTGGCGCGCCGAGGAGTGCGCGGCCTGGAGCCCGGCGACTGGCACGCGCTCGCCGCCAACACGCTCGTAGAGGTCAGTACGCTCAGCGCTGCAGCGCACATGTGGGGCGAGGCGGCGCGCGGCCTGGAGCCCGGCGACTGGCACGCGCTCGCCGCCAACACGCTCGTAGAGGTCAGTACGCTCAGCGCTGCAGCGCACATGTGGGGCGAGGCGGCGCGCGGCGAGGAGTGGTGGTCGCGGCCTGGAGCCCGGCGACTGGCACGCGCTCGCCGCCAACACGCTCGTAGAGGTCAGTACGCTCAGCGCTGCAGCGCGCCGGCGCGCGGCCTGGAGCCCGGCGACTGGCACGCGCTCGCCGCCAACACGCTCGTAGAGGTCAGTACGCTCAGCGCTGCAGCGCACATGTGGGGCGAGGCGGCGCGCGGCGAGGAGTGGTGGTCGGCGCGCGGCCTGGAGCCCGGCGACTGGCACGCGCTCGCCGCCAACACGCTCGTAGAGGTCAGTACGCTCAGCGCTGCAGCGCACATGTGGGGCGAGGCGGCGCGCGGTGTGCCTCCAAGCTTATGCCCTGTAATGTCAAAGTTTTACGACAAACATAAATATAAAATTTCCTTGCAGGTATTCGACGCAGAAATCCTAGTAGCGCTAGAGGAAGGAGAAGCGCGCGTGGCTCTCGAGTCGGGAGCGGGCGCGACTCGCTGGCGGGACCTCACCGCCAAGCACCCCGCGCCGCCTGACGTCATCGCCGAGCGCGACGACTGGAGGCCCGCCCCGGGTGAGTGAGAGTGACCTCATCCAGTTGTTGATAGCAACAACAATAATAGTAATCCGTAGGCTTCCGAATTTTCTAGACAATTCGCTTCATGCGCTGCACTACTCATTTTTTTCTTTGTTTCTCAGGCGTGTGGGGCGACTGGAGCGGCACGCCAGCGCCGCGCGTGCCGCCGCCTGCGCTGGACGTGGCCGCTTTTAGCCCGCGCGCGCAGCCGCATCCGCCGCTACCCTCGCCCGCTGTTGTGGCGCTCGTCTTGCACAACAGGTCTCTGCTCCGATTGCAATAAAGTGTGCGTCTGAAGACGCCCACCAAGTGATAAATACGGCCAGCGCTGTAGATAGAGTTCTCACTATGAGTATGTCATACACTCTCTAGGAGCATACCGCTCCGTATTCAAGAGGAAAAAGGGAACCCAGACAGACTGGCGCCTTACAGCGTTACGTAGCGAAGCGTTTTACCCTCCCATAAGAAGCTATCACTTCCAAAGTTTACTTGCCCATGCCCCACCGCCAACCTGCCAACTCGTCCTAGCCATCTTATCCACTCGTCCACACCCACTCACCACTTGGCTAATCCCACTCCGTCTAACCCACTTGTCCACGCCCACTCACCCGCAAGCCCATCCGCCCAATCGTTTGAAAAGTGTCTGTAAAAAGTCGTATTACACTTTGGTCTAGCGCCAATCGTTCAGAGGACTTATGTTGCAATATTACTGATATATGATACTTTGTTTTTAAAATATTTTTTTTTATTTTCAGAGAGTCTGACAACCCTGTGCCATTGGAGTCGGAGTTGTGTGCGGAAATATTGAAGAGCTTAGAAGACGCGCCCGATTGCGACGACAGAAGAGGTGCGCTTGATTAATAGAGAACATTAATGTAATTCTAATAAAAGCTTCCTATATGAATTTTAGTACTTTAGAATTATGCCATGTGTCATATATTGACGTATATGAAACATAGTTTTTATAGCCTCAATATTATATAACATGAAAATAAACGGCACTTGGCAGAGCAGTTAAGACCAATATAGCGGCGCAAAATTTCAATGTGTGTACGGGCCTTCATATCTCGATCCCTCCGCCGATCAGTTGAAGAGTACAGGCCTCTAGCATACTCCTTGCCCGGATCAGCCACTAAGAATTTTTCTCGATTGAAACATTTTATTTTGATTGCGTTTTGAACTCGACAGATGGCGTTGAAAGGTACCGAGGCGGTGGCAGCGAGGCGACCAGTGAAACCAGCGGCTCCGATACTCCCGAGGAAGAGGAAGCGCGCGCGCCGCCGCCTGCTGCCACGCCCGACTCCGCGCTGTGCAGGTGCAGTACTAACCCTCCACACCTGTCCAGCTTATTCTCTAAAAGGCAATGGTCAAAAAGACCTACGCCCGATGCAGATGAAATGTATGTCACATCCTTACATATTAAACAATGTCCTCCGCCGTGAATGTCTGTCTGTCTGTTCGCGATAATTGTTTCTCTTTACCGGTACTATAAAAAAAGTCCGCGATGGCATATATCAGCACCAAATTCAGGACATTTTAAAGTTTGACCAGGTCAAGAATACCCTAATCCGACGAACTTGCATGAAAGGATTAATGAGAGTGGAAGAAGCTAAGGAAGTATGCAAGGAATGTGGCAGATGGAAGGTTGTAGTCTCTGTCTACCCCAATGGGAATGAGGCGTGATGTTATGTATATCTATAATGTTAGGTTAGGTATGGTAAATGAACACTTTGTCTCTAAAAATATTAATTTTTTTGTGCAGAATATCGCCCAGTACTGAGAGAGCCGCCTGCAGATGGACGCTGACGGGGCGCGGCGTGCGGTTAAGAGCTGACCTCGCGAGTCCCGAGGACGTGTCGCTGGACACCGACAGACACGTGGGGACCTCGGTTTGAGGCCTTATTTACACGCCTATAAGGTTGAGATTACTCTGTTGAGATTAGATGATTTAAGGAGAATCTAAACTGCCATAACCACACCACATTGCAGCGGCGTATCAAGCAGTTGTTGTTGTTGCATCTTATTGCTGTTTCGGTGTAATAATTACTCAATGTCATAGGTCCAAAATTCGTATCCCGGGCCATGTCAAAAAAATGCTATTGGGATTTTTGTTTCAAGAAAAATCTCAATATCAGCTTGGAGTTAGGAAGCTCACAGAGGGGTATATATATATATATATGATAAGCGATCGCCTGCGCCTATTATTTTTTCTGGTCATAACATGCAAAATTGAAAATAAATTTTACAGTGTAGCTTATGTTTTTAGATAGACTTTGACGGCCTCTGTGGCGCAGTGCTATGCGCAATGGATTTATAGCTCGGAGGTTTTGATTCATGGCTGGGCCAAATAAGGTTTAGCGTTCCGGTACGATGTCGTGTAGAATATGAAAGCGGTGGGGTGTTCAACCGATACCTAACAAGTATGGAGGGTAGAGGAAAGGAGAGTCCTCTTATATGGGAGAAAAGTTGAAAGTGTCCAGTTGTATGCGTTAAATAACAGTTCAAAAATCCTCCACAATCGCGCTAGTGGATGCACAGGGTACGGTATGAATGTAGCAATCGTAGATGAATTGAAGTATGCCGAGTTAAAAAATTTAATGTCATTATCGACTAAAGGAGTTAATTATTGAGAACTTCAACAACTTACGTTGTACAAAATATTGTGGTAAATATAACCTTACAGAATTATAACCAAACGTGCGTTTAGAGTGATTTTAGTTCGTAAACAGTAAATAGTACGGTTATTGATATATAAACATTTAATTTTATGAACAAGTGAGTGAATAACAGAACAGTTATGGGTAAAATTTGTGTTGTGAAAAGTTGTCCAAGTGGACGTAAATCTCAAAACAAAAAAAATATACTCTAACAATATTTGGCGCTTCTTTTGAGAGTTACTTTGATGCAACTGTGGTGCCATCCTAATTTAATACATTTTGACGGACACTTTTTCATATACACAGATGATCCTCCTTTCCTCTACCCTCCATACTAACAAGTTAGCCCGCTTCCATCTTAGATTGCATCATCATCGGTTAAACCGATGCTACGTTATTGTGGTGTGGTTATGTTACATGATACAAGCCTTAAGCCTTTGCACATGCATCGAGTTTCAGTCGTACGGACAAAATACAAATGAAAGGGGAACTAGTTTTGTTTAAAAGTGATGGACTATTTCAGACCAGGGCCGTGTACTATATTCCATTAAAATAAACAAGACAACCGGATTTTTTTTTTTAATATAAAATACATTAAGAAATTGATCTAAATAGTTTAATAATATAGATAAGAAATGCACTCGTAGGTTTAAAACAATTACAAGATGGCGTCCTTCAAGCGATTGACAGCAAACTACAAAATGGATCTATCCGCCTCTTTCAGTCCAACACGCCATTATTACGCATAGTGTACGACGCGTTGGATTGGAAAGGCGAAAACTTGTCACAAAGCATAATAATCTCAAATTATCGTTATCTGTACTTCCAAAAAGAGCATGTGCAAAGGTCTTTATTATATGAGCCGACAGCGACCTCAATTGATATTAAACTCTATGCTTTATAACTTAAGGTCTAAATATGTTTGTAACCAAAGCTATAATGATCTGATCTTTCACGAGATTATATTATAATAATAAATCGCAATCACATACAATATAAAGATTTTATTGTCAGATTATGTATTGATTTTATATTTATATGTATTTTTATTATATTTTAATTACTTAATTAATTTATTGCAATTTCGTCCGCGTAGAATTTTTATTGAATGCCTTTATTTCTTTTATTTGATCTCAAAACGTAGCCTTGCTTCGATCTTAATACACCGAAAACCGTATCAAAATCGATGCATTAGCTTTTGAGTAATGCTTAAACAAATAAATATATAAAATAACAGAAAAAGAAAATTAAACGCCAATGTTTACAGTTCAAATAATATATAATGTATATATTAAAAAATAATAACATTTTTGTTTGCATTTTTATTTTGAAATGCATCACTTAATTAAGTAAGTTAAATTACAGACCTATACCATTATAATATTCAAATTAATTCACTTATAGCAATAAATTAATACAACGATAGTAAAGTAATACCTAATAATTGCCTCGAAATATACAATTAATATAATACTTTAATATTAATTAGTTACTTCGAATAAGATGGAATTATGATGACAATTTATAAATTATAATAATATGCTAGAGATGTTGATAAATATTTGAACTAGTTTTTATACATATACTTATATTTATTGTCAAATTTATAAACCCAAATTGCAAAATTATGTACACAATATCAAAGTAAAATTTCGGCACCGACGTAATCGGGATCGTGGCCTAGCGCTAAGGCGCTCAAAGTGCCCGGATTGCCAGAGAGACGCGGGCGCGACTTCCGTCGGTTCCGCAATTTTTGATATTATGTTTATTCTTAAATATATGTATTTTTGATAATTTAATGTGTGTTACCTTCTAGCAAGATATGTTAACATTTTCGCATCGTAATCATTCAGCTCAAGTTGCGTATGAATACAAATCTCATGTAGAAAAAAAGACTTCGTCGCTCAATTGCGGCGTTATCAAAAATATCGCTTTTCTTTGTTCTCTCCTTGCAATGAGGCCAAAGAAAGAGCAGTATTGTCAACATTGCCACTATTTGATAACGATGTTTTTTTCTCTACACAACACATCTCTTCGTGCGCACATGTTGTGACATCGCTTATAGATAACCCTTATTTAATTATATTTTTGTAGTTTACAAGAAGTAATTCTTTTAGGGAGAAATTTTAATTAAGTATAGGATATCTATAAGACTTATATTATTAAATGAAAACAATTTTGAATATTTATCAACGTTCCTGTACTTGTAAGTGTATGTCGCTAACACATTTTCATGTCATTCACACGATTGAGTTACATTTTAATTTTGATTTTAATAAATTGGCGGTTTGTTTTTTTAAAGAGAAGGGTCAAATAAGAAATAGAAAATAAATAGTAGAAAATAAATACTCTTGCATCAAAAAGATTTTGTTTCGTCCTAAAGTATTCTTAAAGCATTTATAATTTATGTAGTTACTAAAATGAAGTAGATTTTTTTACGTTTATACTTTGTGTGTCTATAAAAGTATGATTTTCGTCTATTTATATGTTGTAGGTAATTTTATTTAGTATTTTGTTAGTACCTATTTTATTTTTTTTATCGCGAATGTAACTTGTTTAATAACTATTGGGGTAAGGAACATGAAGTTAAATTTCTATTTCTATGACAAAATTTTTTTTTGTCCCCCTGGCAAATTTCAAAAAGAAATTGGGGAGCATTTCCAAATATATATCAGTTCGATTCTGGCAATTCAATTTTTATTGAGGCAGTAATGTTTTCAAACACATACATGTTGTTTCTCTATTTCAGTATCTGCTTTTAGGAGCCAAACTCTATTAAACTTTTAAATTTGAAATAATTATATTTTATAGCAGTTAAAGAAATATGTATCAATTTTAAATTAACTTATTGTCAGCAATACCGTCTGTTTAGGCAGCTTTTATTATTTAATTTTAAGTTATCTTTTTACTCTATATTTTAGAACATAATAATATATTTGTATTATTTCTAGTATTTTACTTAGGATTGTGAAGATTTAGTGTTAGATTTGTAACGGAATTGCGACTTGTCTGTAAGCGTAATAACTATACAAGGATTGTATCTTATAAAATACATTTGTAATGTTTGACTGATATGGAGTGTCAATAATTATATACATAATTATCTAGTCGGCCTATAGTGTGAAATGAACTGTTGAAGTATCAAGTTTTTTTTTTAAATGTTTTACACTTATTTGACCGCTAGTTTGATCTGTAAGCTGCGGTATATTTAGTAATCAATTTTAAATACTGATTAATATCTCGTCTGCCTAATTTTTGCAAGGAAATATGTAAATGTAAGAAATTATCGTCATCTTATATAGTAATTAGCTAGTTTTAAGATTGCAACAAATAATAGGAAAATGGCATAAAATAGTTTTCTTTACTAATATTTCCGATAATTTTGTCTTTGCATTCAATCTTAATGAAACAACTTATTTATGTTGTTTTAGACTTAGCTTAATACACTCATGAAAATCTGTTTAGCTGTTCTAAAAATTAGCGCCAAAAATTTTGATAATAAAATACATTTTAAATTAATGTTATAAAGCTATACTATTTATTTTAAGGGGCATGTTAACGAGAATTTCGTGAATAGGCTACAATTAATGCCTGTAATTAAATAATAAGGAATCGAGGTACTACGGATTTCTATATATGTGATCCAGCAACTATCTATAGCTAGGTGATTCAATGCTTTTATTTGTAAAAAAAAATGTAAATTTATTTTTTCAATATCTTGAAAAAAGCCATGAAAAAATTACAAAGCTAGGGGACTCAGAATCAAGTACTGAATCACTGGTTTAAGTTTTCCTTAACATGCCGCTTACACCCAGTATATTGACATTAATGTTATGAATGTTTTTACTCATTTATAATACTATAGCTTTCAAGTCATTCCGCAATTTTGTATTCCAATTGATTTTTGTATATTTTATATATTGTGCGCATTGACCTCTTATTAAAAACAAAATGTACAATAATGTAGAAAATTTCACTTAAAAAGTAACCACTTTGAGTATTTGCAGTTTTAGAATACATAAAGAAAATTATACCTATATTATAATTAAAGTTAAACATTAAAGCTATTTCCAATGAAACCCCAAATTCAGAACAATATTAACTCAGACGGATTCGCTTAAGGCTGAATTTGCACAGCAAAACTACTTAAAAAGTCCCTCCAAAATCTGTTTTGGCGCTCATTTAGTAATGACGTCTTTATTCACTGTTTGTACATCATTTAATAAGAGTTCAATGATTATGCGCAATAAAGTTATGCCTTAAAATATTTTATCCGGCTCAAAGGACCAAAGATATGTCATTTTCCTATAGTATTGAAAATCGCCTTAATCGTTTAATATTTATAACGCACGTAGCTAACGAACCGCCCATGTAGTTGTAGACACCCTCGGCCAATTATTACTCACTTTAAATATAGGTGCATACATATGCCTTTTAAATTATTTATATACATGTAAATAATGCGAGCGAAGTAAAAAAGCATTTTGTATGTAAGATACCCCGGTACAATAAAGATAAACGTCATGTATCATTAAGAGATAACATCGATGATGACGACGATTTATTTTTAGCATGAGAGTCGAAAATAATTATGTTGATTTGACACAAATCTATCAGAAGTACTTCGTGTTCTTCCTGTAGCACAATAAAAAACTTGGAATAACGACTACTATTTCGCTATTATGAATTCGATCCATGCGGCAATATAATAATACTAGCTTTTGCCCGCGACTTCGTCCGCGTGGAATTAGTTATTACGGCAGCCTAATTTTTCTAAGCTTTGAATGTCATATTGATTAATATCTAATCAACTGCCTAAGAAATAGGTCTTAAGCTTTCAAAATGACGATACTTTCATACAACATTTCATCCCCCCTTTAACCCCTTACAACCCTTTTTTCTCAATTAAAAGTAGCCTATGTCCTTTTTCAGGCTCTAGACTTACTGTGTACCAAATTTAATTTAAATCGGTTCAGTAGTTGTAGAGTGAAAGCAAGACAGACAGACAGACAGAGTTACTTTCGCATTTATAATATTAGTTAGGATATTCTCGGGCGATGTCAATTGACTGCCTCGTTACCGTTAGTCTAGTGACTCCTTCGTTGATCTTGTGGTTATGCTATGTGGCTTCGAGCACGAATTCCTGGGTCGGGTCACAGAATAAGTCTTGAGTTTTCCATTCTTCTATAAAATTTTAAGTACATTCCAAGCCTAGAGTCGGGAAGTTGGTGGTATTACATTCCTCTGCCTCGGAGAGCATGTTGAGCCGTCTGATCGTTATCATTGTCTGATAGTAAGCGTTAACAAATGAAACATTGTCACCCTAAGTCCGCCAATCTACATTGAAGCAGCGTGGTGGCTCCATATCCACCTATAAGGAGGGAGGACCTGTAGAGAGCCGTATGATGATGATGTTAATTTTACATTTGGACGAATTTCCTGTAGTTGCCTTGTTTGCCTTAGTTAAACGTTTTATTGCATAATTTAATTTATAATTTTCTCCTGGCTTCCTAGTCTAAATATAAGTGATAACAACTACTCTCTACAATGTTGATATTATCTCTTTCTAAAGCTTGATGCTTATTAATGTATTGTGCTACAAACTTATCTGATCCTGTGGTCAAAACTGGAACTAACGTCGCAGCTGTCACTCTTTTGGTTTGGAAACAGCGACACTCTCACCAGGCCAGATAAGTTGGTAGCACTCTAGTATCGGATATTGTACGCAAACAGTTACAAACTCATTTATGGCCTCCCTCATACACAAATAAAAGCTTTTCTTCCAATATGTAAAATTCAAAATAAAATTGTATAGAGAGATACATTTAAACCAGTGTAACGAATTCCATCAATGTATAACGCTAGTGTCATACTAACAAGTGCTATATTAAGCAACATGTAACGTTAATGAATTGCAATTATAGATCATAGATAAATAATAAGTATATCTTTTTTATTTAGTTTTTAATTACATGAGGTTGCAGTGTTTTTGTGAAATTGAAAATAATACATAATATATTTATAATAATTTATTTAACTATACTATATTTGTAATGCATTTTAACATAATTTTATTTATTAGCATTACCGACCATGACTGTAAGCTTTAGTTAGGTTAAGTTGTATTTTAAAATGTATAAAATACGAATATTATATCTATATCATCATAATAGGTACATATAAAGATTTTATTATAATATAATATCTATTGTTTAAAATTGCAAGAAAATCAAAATATTTTATGCAATTGTCTATTCTGTTATACATAAATTTCATTAGAATCGATTGCTACTTTGCAACTTATCAAATTATCTAATCTGGGTTAGATATCTGTGTCAAACGGAATGTGCATTTATTTTATATTTATTTTTGATTCAAAAAAAACAAACAACTTATTGAAGGCCTACCTACTTCGTGAATTACTAAAAATTAGGTATTATTAAAACTTTTTGAATTCATCCCCTGTACAATTCAGTTACTCAAATGCATAAAAAATCTATAAATTATTTGATATTGCTCACTTGACTAAAATAGTTTTTAATCCTATACATAATTAATAAAGGCGACTGCGCACTGCAGCAAACAACAAACTTTAGAGCTTATGCAATAATGCGCAGTTCAATTTGTGAGAAATGCAGAAACTGCAGTGCTTGCAGGCAGTGTGCAATTACCTTAAATTGTTAAGTTATGCTTCCAATAATTATTGCACTAATGTTTTTAAAACTGTGGTAACATTCGAACAGCTACGATTTTGTAAGGTTCAGAGACTTATGTTACTACTAGAACAATTGTTCGAGTTTTTCCAATATGTTCTAATTAGTAATAATTTCTGCTATTCGTTTACTCTTTCGGATGATAAAGGAAGCTCCAATAATATTGTCAATATGTAAAGTTGTCCCTCAGAAATAATAGTCATAATTTCCGGGCTAGATTTACGCAGATAATATCAGCAATAATATTGAACATATGCAGACTACCAAAGACAATTGGGCTTGTTTGACATAAGTATGAAGAACTCGTAGCATATCTTTGAGAAACCATATGTAACGTTCGGTAGCTTTTATTTTGTGAAAGCAACTAAGTTGGTGAATAGCTGACGCATGTGAGCCATGACAATATGTTATTATTATACACGAACAAGTACTTTACTGTTCAATAGTGCTTGTATGCCAACTTGACATATTAAGTTCTACGATTGTCGGCCTAGTAGTAAGCATTTGAGTGAATTTATGCTTAGTTTATTTTTTGTAATGGATTAAAATCGACGAGAAAGTAAAGGTTTTAAATAAAACACTTATTTTATTGAATGGAATTTAAAATTTATTAAACCTACCTACCTAGAATATTATAATCATCTCTGTTACATGTTGTATCACATGGATTTGAAAATTACTTTGTTTATAAAATACCTACTATGACAGAGTATAAGTTTGAATGCATACATTAATAAATATAATAATAATAAAAAAACAATACATTTGATCTGCTAACGTGAACGCATTGGTTACTATAACATCCACTTCTAATTAACAATAATAATTTGAAAAAATTTGTTGGACCTACCTACCTAATTAATGATTAAATAAAAATTAAAAAAACATTAAAAATATTTCATAATAAAAAAGAATAGTCATTAATTATTATGCTCAATGCACAACATTAAAGTTTTTAAAACGAAAATTGGTCCTAAATAAAAAAGGAAACTAACACAAAATGCAAGTTGTAAAACTGTTTTGCAATGCAAAAATGTAAAAAAATATTACCTTAACATAATAACGTTATCATAATAAACACAACAACCTGAACCACATCACGCCTGTCGAAAATAAACAGAACACTACCATCGAACCCAAAATATAATAGCCAAGGAGCTGGTGGCAACTTTGTTGTAAAATTAGCTCTCGTGGTGCAAGAACGACGTCCATATTCACGAATACATTTCATCCTTTATAAGGTCTAGTTTTAAGGTCCCAGAACGAGGTTACAATTTAAAACTTCCTTGAGGCAAGTACCACCAGCTCTTTGACTATAATACCTGTGCGTTAATGTAATATTAATCAAAGGAGGATCTACTTGAACATGAGATGTAACTTTAAAAAGACTACTGATGGAAACACACTAAACATGTCACCCGACCCGCAGACTACGTGTACGTGTTAACGAATGTGATAGAAGTGAATAAATACAATATAAGTATTTCTATTTTATACGAGTCGACGGAACGAGCGGCGTTGTAAGCGTGTATTAAAAACAATTTGGTGCAAACAACGAAAAACAAGTCGGTCACACAATACATGTTTTGATATGTTTAATTTGCAAAGTTATCTATTTAAGTATAAATAAAAATTACAAAAGTATTTTCGTACATATTCACGAAAAACACAAAAAGATGCGCGCATAGAATTTGCAATTTTTATTTTATTTTTTTCCAATAGACAGTTATTTTTAACATTATGAAGATTAATTAATATTAGCTTTATTATATCGACGATGAAATATCTCCATGTGATAAAGATTCTATATAAAAATAAATGTGACTCTAATACACATCTAATTTTTTAAATTATTAGAAATACAAACACTAGCAAGCTACTATACGAGATGGCAACACAGTACATTTTGCTTTCGTTACACTCTATCGGGGCAACATTGCAGTTAAATAACTAAAAACAATAAATTATAATTATGCGGTCAACCAATCATAGCGGGTGTAGTCTGAGAGCCTGTAGTAGCTCTTCTACACCAGCCATTTTGCTATAAAGCTTGAAATGCTTTTTAGCAAAATTTATAATACAATTATTTTATCGTACTGAAACGAAGGTTACAAATGATAAATCACTGACCATCGGCTGAGTGAATAACCCAAAAAAATCTAAATGTTAAATAAAATATTAAAATAATAAAAAAACTAATTTCTTTGTACTGTTTCCTGTAAAAGTTACCCCGATTTACAGTACATAGTTAATATACCAAAGATTTCAACCGTAGACATGACTTCATAATGAATCTTTTTTTTATAGAAGAAAAAAAACAGATCAAAGTAAATCAATTTTCGGCTGATATAGTTTAATTCATTATATCGTATAACTAAGTTCTCGTCTGCGCAGTACAGGCGACAGGGGACCGAAAGAGGTGCGGACGATTGTTACAAATTTTTACATGATTTTAGGTAATATTATATAAATTAAATTTTTAATTAAACAATATATTTTTACAAATATTGGATTATTATTTGTTAATATTTTTTTATAATAAATTAATATTCAATGAATGAAAAATGCAAGAACATAAAAAAAAACTTACTGAAGATTACATTACGAAAATATATGAAAACGAAAAATATGCCCTGTTTTATTCTATACCATTCAAAACTTCTCCTAGGTACAGAAAAGGACTCAAAAATGACTTCTATCTCCTGTCCTTTTCTTTACAGCCGAAAACTCAATGTAAAAACGGAATAGCCGTTGCTTCTCTCTCTCGTATATTCGGCACCCGTCTACCGCGCAGAATATTGACTGTTTCATGTGGTATCTATAAAGTTTCAGGTAATCTCTGACTTCGCGATGAACACATTTAGTAATCCCAAGGCACATCTACAAATTTAAATCTTTGGCCAATACAATACGTATTAACTCTCGCTTAAATAGCTTCACACGACGCGCAACATTTATTTGTGACAATATTGTTTAGGCCTAAACAAACGCTCCCTCTTATACTATCAATTCCTATTCAAGAACTATAATGCTCAACATGCGCCATTTTGAGTACAGTTAATATATATAGAGCATTTTAATTTGTATATATATGTATATTGTTTTTTTTCCACCAAACCTTTATGTCAAAAATTGTCATCTGACCATCATATAGTGTCATATGACGCTAAAGAGAGCTTTGCATATATCCTTATTCATATATACTTGACAAGCTTGAACAAGCCAGGTTAAAATATTTTTCATATAAATATATACTTAACTTCATTGTCCAATGAGTCACACACGACACATAATGAACTTTTGGAATAACTTCAGGAGTCACGTGTGACGCGTTTCTTGATATAATTTTGGCATTTTTTTTTTGTTATGAGCGTGGCATAATATATTAGTAAAAATTATATGAAAGTATAGCAAAAGACCTATACTTTAAGAAAATTTCGTAAAAGTTTTTTTATACTTAAGATAAATTGTATAAATCATGATAACTTTCAAGAAGATCGGGCTTTGAATTTGTTTGAAATAAAACGGATGGACGTGGGGTAGTTAGCATTGTATGGGGACAGTTAAGTTGTTAAATTATCATGCAGATAGATCTTTTTAAGTACTATACTTATGTATTAGTACAGGAGCAACGTCATTCTCTCTAACGTCATATAAACACAACTTATTTCTTATACATGCCCTACACTATGCCTCACAAACATTTATTAAAGCGTGCACTATTCAGACCATGACAAAATGTGCCGTATCGACATTTAAGTGAACTCTGGGACCGAAGTAGACAAAGACGGGCAGTATCATTTTGATTAAACACAAAAAAACCCGGCACTTCCGTCATAATTTCCATTAACCTTTGAAATATATTGATTAAGATATGATCGCAAGAATGTTATAGCATATCACAAACATCATAACGAATGAACTATAGAAAAATTTGCATGTTGTCCATCTTATACAAATTGTATGAAAAGACTTACGGTCAATCACAAAGTTTTGCTCGTAATAATATGTATTTTACTTTCATCTTGACCAGGACCAATTTAAAAATGCTTTATTAGTACGTTATTCTTTTTAATGTAATGTATTTAATCAAAATGATATTTTTAACCGTCTCCGAGACTATTTAAGGCCGTTCGCTACACTATCTAGCGCCGCAATCTACTAAGGCCTGTGTGCACCAAGATTTCTGTTATCCCGTACGCCGGTTAAGAACGTAAGCTCGGTTAAGATAACCGCCCGGTTTACGTTCTTAACCGGCGTACGGGTTGTCGTGAACAGTAAAGTTATAGTAACCGTTGGTTATGATAACCGAAATCTTGGTGTAGCCTAAGGCTTATGTGCACCAAGATTTCGGTTGTCATAACCAACAGTTAACATAAGCTAAATGTAAAATTTACTGTTCACGACAACCCGTACATCGGTTAAGGACGTAAGCTCGGTTAAGATAACCGCCCGGTTTACGTCCTTAACCGGCGTACAGGTTTATTATAAATATTAAATTTATAGTAAAGTTATTTTAACCGTTGGTTATGATAACCGCAATCTTGGTGCACACAGGCCTTAATATGCTATTCAGCATAGAGAATAATTTTGAATCTCCCTCGAAAGAATAATGATAAGTATATTTGGAATTTGAAAAATAGTAAATTATAGATATATTGAATATGTAACATAATTACATATACAGAAAAGGCCTGCTAATGACATTTTTATATATCATTAGTTGTTTGGTAGACGAGCTGGATACGCAGGCCACACTATCATGTCATTACGCGATTTTCAAGTTTCAACAAGCAATCCCACTTCGGAACTGTCTAGTCGCAGACGTAACATTCAATCTGCGTCCAGAGCAGCGTCCGATCTTACGCAAGGTGACGTCCACTGAGCAATGTAGCGCACGGCCCCCGGGTCTCTGCTCTACTAGGGTACAATATAACTATGTATTACTCGGCCGGTCGCCCTAATAAATATATAATATATCTCGTTATCAAGTAAAAGGCGGCTGTGGTTGTATTGCTTCCGGTTACAATGCACGTTGCTTGCTACACTTAAAATAATGTCCAATACAATTTGAAAACACTACTTACGTCTAAGGGCCCCTCCACACTAGCGTTCAGACGAACGCACTCTGTAAAAACACTAGTGTGAAGCGACTAAGTTTATTAATCCTAAAATCAATTTGTTATCGCTATTACTATAATAATATACGCCGATACGAAAAAACAAAAAGTTTTATTTCAATTTTCAAAATATATAATATAAATAGTTTATTTATCATTATTTTTATTTTATTTTTTGTTTTGTTTAATTGTAGAAAATTAGAAAAAAAATCTATAAAATGCGTTAGTTTATAAAGATAGCTATTTTATTAATAATATTATATTATTACGAGTATATTTTTTTCCTTTATAGATTCTTTTTAATAAAAACGAACATATAAAATATAGTTAACCAAAAAAATATGTACCGGTAAATCGGGCCAAAGAAGTCAAAAAAATGTGTGACAGTTCGTAATTAACACTATCAAAGTGTGTTAATTGTAATCTACAATCGATTTGCAAAAACGTAATATAAAATATTTCCTTTAACCTGATTTCCCTTAAATACTAAAAATAATTGAAACAATGGATTCTCCTATTAGTTTTAAGTAAATGTCAACAATGTAAAAAATGAAATGTGAAATATTAAGCATGCTCTCTGAAAATGATTATTTTCATATAAATGAACAATTTTGCTCTGTGTACCTTTTTTCGTAAATTTATAGCCATTTTACTTAGTATCAGTCTATGGGTCATATTATCAAAAATTGTTTAATTTAAAAATAAAAGCGTCGCAGGGTTGAATGAACTCGAAATCGCGACAAACCTTCGTCTAAATTTTTTTTTTTTTGGGTATACATAACAAACAGTTTCGGTAACGAAAAATGCGTTTCTTCCTATATTGTTCTATAAGTCACAATTTAGTAATCGTACAGTTATGTACACAGCAGGCAAATGCTGAGAAATATGCTCTAATTTAAAATAAGGACATGTTCAATTCCCCTTTCAAAAACAACTGTATGATTACAAAACTGTTACAATAGACAAATTTAGTATTACTCTACAAAAAGATCACTAGGAATGTAACAAAAAATGCGTTGAAACGTTCATCTAGTAATTTCAAAGATCTATGTTTATCTACGACAAATTTCCACAAGTGTGCTGCTAATTGCTATAAACGTCATTTTTTAGATAAGAAAAACTATTATTTCTTCTTTAAGACGATAGAAAATGGATAAATTTTAATTTTATAGACTGTCAAAAATAGGGTTCACTTTAAAAAATATCTATAATCAAAATGTAGACAAGACATTTCTTTTTTTTTTAATATAATTGAGACAGTTTCGACTTCCCGCAGTTCGTCATTTAATAGAAACGTTGAAATTGCGATAAGAATATAAGTTAGGCAATATTGATGAAGTATTTGGTCCTTAAAGTCTATTCGAAGCCAGTCTATTGTGCCGTCCAACTGAAGCATATCTACACTTAATCCTTACGTATATGTATGATTATTATTATTTAGAAATGTAAAAAAGTAACAATCAACAAGTCCATGTTAATGCTCGATTATAATTATCATATAGTCACATTTAAATAGGCTTTATGTTATAATACAAGATGTTTTATTCGTTCGAGACCCTTAAACTAATGCGATAAAAAAATTACTTTTTTTTAAATTTAACAAATAAAAATAACTTAAAATAATCGTTTTAAAATGCATTATTTCTTTTCATTATTTTTATTCATTGTTTAATATGTATATTGCGAAAAAAATAAGTTTTAAGCTATTTAAAAATAAAGAACAGAGACAACAGTGATGGTTGACAAAGCAACAATCGCCAACGATACTTTAATAAATTATCTTTGACACTTTTCCAAATCGTTAGTTTAAGGTTTCCCAGGCCCTAAATTGAGTAAAACATCCTGTATAGTTATTATTTGCAATATACAGACTGTATAAACTTTTATGATCATGCAAAATTTTGAATATAAAACTAAGGGTGTGTTTCGACCGAGTGGAGTTAAGCAGTGACCAATCAGGTGGTATCGCCGTATAAATCTCTTTGTCTCCACTTCAGGGGTAACACACCCTAAACCTACTATTTTCAATAAATTCAAAGGTCATTTGTTTTACTAATCACTAATATTGCTTCAATTCTTTCATCAACACTTGCTCGTTTAAAGTTAATTATTTTTCGAAAATATATTATATTTTTTGTAGATTATTTATTAATACCACGTCCATCAATGTCGATATTATATCACAATTAGTTCACATTATATTTATTTTTATGTTAATGTAGACGCGATTAAAACTTTTTCTTTTAATCAATTATACAATATGGGTTCTGGTCAACTGGATTAAATATATTTTCGTTTTTAAAGAACACATTGCGAGAGATATTTGAACAAATTAAATGTATTTGACAACATTAACGTGTATATTGAAAGAAGTGTCATTAGTAGAACGATGTAAGTATGAAATGTCTATATATCCCTAATAATCTATTTTAGTTTTTAGATGCTGATAAAAGAACTGTCATCAACCATCAGTATCATTTACAATGTAGATTAATAGAGAATGAATTTCAAACCATTATGTAAAAGTTTTAAAGTTCTGTATGTGAAAAGAAGTGTAACACTGTGGGAGTTTTGAAAAGGGATTAAATAACTTTGAACAATATAACTGACAGTCCTTCTGACAGTTATAGAAAGAAAAATTCGTTTACAAATACTCCTTGAATTCTATTCTTGATGAAACAGTATAAATGTTATATATACTTCATTCAAAATTTAACTCCTTTTGCCACGGTCCTTCCATTCTCATTAAATGTCCTGAATTTGGTCCAGGAACATTCACCTAGGCCTTCCCCTTCCAACATTTCCATTCACCCTCGCCTTGTAAATCTCTTTTGTTGATCTTCTTTCATCCATTCTCTCTACATGTCCAAACCATCTAAGCATCCCTTTCTCAATTTTAGTCACTACATCTTCTTTTACACCACACTTTTCTCTTATCATACTATTTTTAACTCTGTCAACAGTTTTAACCCACACATACTCCTCAATGCTCTCATCTCTACCGCATTTATTTTACTTTTGTGTTTCTTCTGCCATACCCAACTTTCACTACCATACATAAGTGTGGGCACCAACACACCTCTATGCACAGCCAGTCTTGCCTTTTGGGACACTTTCTGGCTGTTCATAAATGCATACAGAGCACCATTCACCATGTTCCCAGCACTTACTCTTCTTTCAATATCACTCTCACACGTTCCATCATTCGTAAATTTACTACCCAGGTATACAAACTTCTTCGACTTTTTCTCAATCTATCACAATATTACAATCCTTCATATTATCTATTTCGTGATGTACAAATAGAGAGTTAAAACAAATGTAAGAGCACCTTCCATACAAACACTGAAGTTCGTTTAGTTTTGACGCTAACTTGGCCTTGATCTATCATTTTAAATACTTTAAACCTTTTTAACAAAATGAATTATTATCAGTTCCTCAAATTAATCTACACATAAAATGATGATTTTATAATGATATTTTGGTTTTTTGAAAAATCTTTAAAATTTTGTTTGTAGTTCTCATAAATAGCTATAAAAGCAAGAGTCCACTAGTACGCAATCCTAAACAAAATCTATGTAACATCAAAAGCATATATTTAAATTAGCAATGTTTCAAACCTACTGTGTAATCATGCTCTACATAATTAATATAATATGCATTCATTTAAGAAAAATATTTAGTTATTCCTATATCTTAATAGACAAATATAAAAACGTTTGCATCTGTATTTAATTAAACATGTTTTCTTTTATGGAATATTTCCTCAGTTGGATTTATATATAAAATGTTCGGTCTTCACAATATCAACATTGTTAAAAAGGTTCTGCAGCTATACCTAGTCAGATAGTGTATATAAACAACTCTTAATGCTTTCGGTTACACGACTTCCGCCATTCTATTGTTAAAATATACTATAGAGTAGAAAAAAGTTAATAATTTATTAATAGATTCTAGTAATATTCGTTTCATCCATTGATTAAAATTTGAATCATTTCTGTCGTACGACTTCAACGCAGATACGAGCACGCGATGCAAGGTGCGATGTTCCCTAATACAGTGGCAGTACTCGTTACCGAGCGCGTAGAGAGCTAGTGCAGGTGCGGCTTGGCGGGCAGCGTGGCCTGGCAGTAGGGGCACTCGCTGGCCGTGGCGGCGCACGCGTCGCACAGCACGTAGTGGTTGCAGGGCGCCAGCGTGACGCTGCGCGGCTGCTCCTCGCACACCATGCACTTGGTGGCCGTCTCCAGGTACAGCACCTTCTCGATCTCCTCCAGCTCGGCGCGCGCCGACGCCTGCAGCGCCTTGAGCGCCGGCAGCGGCAGGCCGCGCAGCTCGCGGCGGGGCGCGCGCGCCGCCTCCAGCTCGCGCTTGAGCTGCAGCGCGTGCGCCAGCGCCTCGTCGCGCTGCCGCTCCGCCAGCGCCGCCGAGCGCGCCGCCTCGTCCGACTCGCGCTGCCACGCCTCGCACGCCGAGCGCGCCTGCGCGATGCGCTCGTCCCAGCGCGCCGCCGCCAGCCGCGCCGCCGCCACCTCCTCGCGCAGGCGCGCCAGCTCGCCGCCCGCGCCCGGCGACGCGCCGAACTCGAACCCGCCGCCGCCGAAGCTGCCCGCGTAGCGGAACAGCGGCGGCAGCGGCGAGCCGCCCGGCGGCGGGCTGAAGCCGCGCACGGGCCGCGGGATGTTGACGGGCGCGGACGCGGCGGGCGGCTCGGGCTCGGCCAGCTCGCGGTCCAGCGCCGCCACCAGGTGCAGCGGGTCGTCCAGCGCGCCGTCGTCCAGCGCGTTGCCCACCACCTCGTGCAGCACGGCCGCGTCGAACGGCGCGCGCGGCGGCCAGGCGGCGGCGGGCCGCTCGGGCGCGCGCCCGCTGGAGCCCCCCGACGACGTGCTGGCGCACTCGGAGCCGTCGCCCGAGCCGTTGGTGGCGTTGGGCGCGGCGGCGCCCAGCAGCTCGGCCAGCTCGGCGCGCTCGGCCGGCTCGGGCTCCACGTGCGCGAAGGCGCAGAACAAGCCGCGCGGGCAGTAGCCGGCCTGCTGCACGTCGTTGCACTTGGTGCTCTTGTAGATCTCGGGGTGGAACTGCTGCTCGGTGCGCGTGTGGCAGTAGCCGCAGCCGTCGCCCGCCTCGCAGTTGCTGGGCTCGCCCCACTCCTCGCCGTGCTTCACGTTGGGGCACGGCGTGCTGCGGTACTTGTACTTGCGCGGCGAGCGCCGCTTGTCCTGCAACACGCAGCGCAGTGAGCACGCGCACTCGCGTCTACACGAACAAGGCGATACGAACGCTACTCACTTTGCTATTGTGGTACTGCGGGCAGGCGTAGCCTTGTCTACATAACCTAGGCGGTCTTTTACATGGTTCCGTTTTATATGATGATAACACATAGTTTGTATCTGAAAATAACATACAGGGTTCAAATTCAGTTATTCAATTCAGTATAGTGGATATTCATATCTTTATTGTACATCACCAGTCAATAAACGGGTGTTAATAACAAAAATATATAGTTTAGTTGTTATCACATTTAACTTCAGTTCCAATGTACAAACCTTGCCACTTAGGGTCCTCAATCATTGAATTCCTTTCCCTATCTAAGGCGTTGGGCGCGGCGACGTCCCCGTCGGTGCCGTCGGGGTTGTCGAGCGCCTGCAGCTCGCGCATGTCGAGCACGGGGGGCCGCAGGTCGGGGGCTCCGTGCGCGAACGCACAGTGCGCACCATTCTTTGTGCAGAGCCCCCGCGCGTCGGTGTCGTGCACGCACATGCATGTCTTGTAGTAGCGGAGGTGATACCGCCGCTCGGTGTCCCCGGCCGTGCGATGTAGGTATGGACATCTGCAAAGTCATCATTCATAATTAAAGAGTGATGTATGGAATTCAGAAGTATACATTTTTTATTGAAACAAACATAGGTCTTCTTTTAATATAAATTAAGTATTCTAATTTCCAACATAAACAGTGCAAACCCATGCAATAACTTCAGTCTAAACAGTAACAATAACACTAAGAGCTCTCATCTAAAAGTTTATAAGTAATTCTCAAACTTGAAATAAATCAGTAACTTATTCTTAAGTTCTCAGTTATTTTACATGTTAACATTTTACATTTTCTATTGGTTTTACTTCTTCTTATCTTGAAACTATTTTTATTTTTTTTATTTTTTAATTGTTTAATATATTATATATAGTTTAGGATATTGTAGTGTTAAGCTTTTACTTTTTTATTTATTTAATTGTAAATATTTAATTCAATGTACATATTTAACTGTAAATAAAATACTAAGTTTCACTTGTAAAAAAAAATTATTTTGTTTTATGTATATGTATATTTATGAATGAATGACTATTGACTATTGACTTATCTCCTACAAGGCAATTTTTCAAGTTTATAAGGATTGGTAACTCACATTTGGCTTAAAACTTTTTGGTGAAAAAGGTTTGTTACCTTTATGGTGTGACTAGTTACTATTATTATTTATTTATTCCCTACATAATATTTACCATATTTGATAGTTCAAGAAATGTATTAGTGGAAATTCAGAATTTTGGTTTCAAAACATCACAATTTCACAAAATAAAAAAATTGAGTATGCAATTGAAATAGTAAGTGTGTGGACAGATATTGCTGATTCAATATTGATTTTATATTTCAATATTGACAATAGGTATATTATGTTGAAATATAATGCAATAAATATTTTTCCCATTGTTGCAAAATATTTTGCAAATTTAATATTTCACAACAAAAAATGTTGTTACCTATATATACTTATTAATTAATATAATTTGTTAAAACATTGAATTTACACAGCAATCAACATTTATTTTTGGATTTGGATTTAGTTTTTTGGATTCAAACATTAAATTACATTAGTTAATAATTGTAGATGCGGAGCAAACTGAAAATCAGCGCTGTGCATTCCTACCAATGCACAGCACATGGCAGAGTTTGCAGCCAGTTGCCAAATTGTTAGTTTAAGTTGAAGTCATAACTGATTTATGTAATAGATAGAGATATATTAAATATATATAAATTTTATATATGTATATTTTTTTTGTATAATAAATATGTACCTAGCAATAAGAATGGCAATAAAGACCTATTATTATTAAAGAGATTTGTCCGATTTTTTCAGAGAGTAGTGTGTGTTTTTTTTTTTAATTTGTCCACTACCACAAATGAAAATATTATTATAAAAGCAAAAACCCAACTGCTTAAAAGTAATGAACTGAAAAGTGAATAAAATTATTATTATAAAAACGAAAAACCTGATTGCTTAAAAGTAATGAAAAAGTGAAAAGTGAAAAACAACAATCACTACTATATCTATATAAAATTCTAAATATTTCTTTATATTGCTGCATAAACATAGTTTCGGTGGATCTCTTTGCAGGTAGCAAAGTATCGTTTGTCCCCGACACTGGCACTATAAAGTATCTAATAATCCTCACTAAAGCTGTTGTCTATCTTGAGGGCCACACAAATGTCATTATCATGCTGTGTGACCATGTATTTATCTCCCCAACCATCAAATTCACTCGATTATTAAGGGCATAGCTGCATACTGTACAAATTAATTTTATAATACAAAATACTTCTCAGTGTGACCATAATACCTGCACAATTCAGTGTGTATGCGGCACACTATTTGGAGCAGACTAGAATTTTGTTTATGAGTGGAACTTATCTGAGAATGATAAATAACTAAAAACTGTTCTACTTTCTAGGCTTATTTATTTGTGAAAAAGTTACCACACTTGCAGTATAACTGCTTACAATTTCTTTGACTATGCTTTAACCTGTTAAATCTTAAAACTATATTAAACTTTTAATGCTACATTTAAATGCTAGCTGAAACTTGGCCAACATCCACAAGCACATTTATATTCTTATAAGTGCATCAATGTATAGTGAAGAGGCAAGTGTGATGGACACCAATATAATATTTGGCTTTATAAAAAAAAAGTAAAATGAGTAAAGTAAATAAATAATAAATAAATATTAAATATTATAGGACAATTCCACACATTGGTATATAGCCCAAAGTAAGCTTAGGTAGCTTGTGTTATGGGTACTATAATAAACGATAAATATTTTTGTATATATATATAACGATAAATATTTTTGTATATATATATGACGACGAATAAAAGACAAACTAACTTCGTTAAAGCAGGCTCAAGTACAAATTCCACCAGCAAGCCTTATTCAATACTGGGCTCTGCTCCTGATTGGACTATATTAATGGACACGTATGAAAAGCACTATAAAATCCCGGAAGACTTAGCTATTACGACATCTAGACCGGACATATTTCTCTTTTCCAAACAAATCAAACGTATAGTACTTGTTGAGCTTACAGTGCCGTGGGAAACAAACATCCCTAAAGACCATGTATTCAAAGTGAATAAATACTATGACCTTACTAATGAACTAACCAAAAATGGCTATGTGGTTAGTTTATACGCGGTAGAAGTGGGTGCGAGGGGTATACCAGCGAAGTCTCTCTACAACCTGCTAAAAGACCTTGGCCTTACTAGAAGTGCAGTAAGCTCCATATTGGAACGAGTGTCCAAAGCTGCACTAGTAGGGTCCTTCCGAATATGGTTGGGCAGGGAGAATAACTTGAACAGAGGAGGTGAGTGTTGACGGCCGTCACTAAGGGTACCCTTAAACCTACACCCGTGTCACAAGTCTCGGGCTCTGTTCGGAGTTATTCTCTCAGCCACGCGATGGACCCGGCACCCGCACGGTGAATCCATGGAATGCTAAGATATTCGTCTCAACATAATATGACTTCCCGGAGAGTCGGGATGACGCTGGAAAGACAGCTGACTGGTGGAAAGACATCTGACTGGTGGAAAGACGCCGGACTGCTGGAAAGACAGCCGGGGGTACCGGCCTAGCAAGCCATATCCCTGTATCATATCGCTAAAAGTCCAAAAAAGAAAAATACCCCTGGGGCAGTCCGAGAGGGGGGGCGAAAGATCTGCCCATCGGTTGATAATAATGACGACTCTGGCGCGAATTCGGACTTAAGATGCCCTTCGTGCGGGAAAACTTACAAGAGACGAGCCTGGTACCAAAAACATCTTAAAACACATGGTGTTGAAGCACGACAGCCGTCGGTCAGTTCTTCAACGATCGCCACGGATAGAGTTTACCCTCACAAATCCCTTGGTGAGCCATTGTGCGACAGTTACCAGGAGTCCATTAACATCAGGACACGTCTTAGCATTCCCAGCTTGAAAAATACCACCTGGAAAGAACATGACCAAAACTTGGCGGTCCTACTGGAACACCCAGGACACAAACAAGATCTGAACGACCAAGTTTCCACACTTCAAAATACAATTCACGCGTACTTTTCGGAATACTACCCACCACCGACTTGTTATGCTCAAAAACCTAAGGAAAACACGTTTAAATTGAGAATGCGGAGGAAGAAAAGGGAGTTAATAAAGAAGCTTCGTAAAGCAAAGTCTATGGGCGACAACCATCTTAGTCATCAACTGTCCAGAGCTTTACGATCAATCCTTAAACTCATTCAAGGAATATCTCTTCAAATATCAGAAAGCCGCGATAACTTATACAGGGCTAAACACGAAGTCAATTTTGATAAAAACCCCTTTGAGTACTCAAAAAGCATTTTCAAGGAAAAAAAGGGAAAACTTGTCCTAACCAATGAGCAGATTTACGACCACTTTAAAAGCACATATGAGGTACCAAGACAGGGGAGGCTATATTCAGATCCTCATACACTAAGGCCTAGCAATCCTCTAGCAAACTTTCAAAGTATACCACCCACCATAGAGGAAATAAACAATACTATCAGGAAGAAAACATCTAAATCTGCACCAGGCCCTGATGGCATCCCCTATATTGTGTACAAAAAATGTGCTTCAGTCCGTAAACATCTCTTAAACATATTTAATAAGATCTGGCTAGGACAACAAATACCAGCGACATTTGGCGAAGCAATTTTTGTCCTCATCCCAAAAAAAGTCGAAGTAACTCATCCAAAGGACACTAGACCGATAGCTCTAACTAATACTATTTCTAAATTATTTTTCAGTATATTGCAAACAAAAATGACAAAGCACATGATAAACAATAGGTATTTCAGGCCTAATCACCAGAAAGGGTTTTTGCCCGAAATTTCTGGTTGCCTGGAACACAATTCACTTCTAGGCGAAAGTCTCAAGGATGCTAGAAAATATGAAAGGCAAATTACGATCTGCTGGATAGACCTAGAAAATGCGTTTGGTTCTGTCCAGCATGATCTATTGACTTTCGCCTTGAGGTGGTACAATTTTCCTGATCTAGTTATTGATTTAATCACTTCTTACTATTCAAAATTGAAATTCACCATAGCAGTAAACAATGAGTACTCAAAACCCCTACATTACAATGTGGGGCTGTTTCAAGGTTGCTGCTTATCCCCAATAGCTTTTAATGTAGTCATCAATATTCTAATAGATAAATTAATTGTTCAAGAAAAGAAATGGGGCTATCGGTTTAAAATTAACAATAAATATACAGAGTCCATCTTAGCTTTTGCAGATGACCTTGCTTTACTGACACGAAACCCAAAACACTGTCAGGAGCTATTGAATGTAGTGGATGAGTTCTGCTCATGGACTGGTGGGCTGAGGGTAAAGCCAAGCAAATGTCACTGTCTATGTCTGGGGAGACGAAATACTAAATTTACATCTTATGATCCGGGTCTCTCTATTAGTGGCCAAAGTGTAACCACCATTGCTGAAGCATTGCCTTTTAAGTTCCTCGGTAGAAAGATTGATTACAAAGGACGCACACCATCCCTTGAGGTAGTCGTCGATAACTTCATAAATGACCTCAATAAGGTAGACCAACAGCCCATTAACAATATAAAAAAAGCGTGGGTCTATGACAACTATCTCACTTCACGTCTGACTTGGCCATTCCTCGTTTATGATATTGGCAGAACCCATCTGGCAAAACTAGATGCAAATGTCATAAAAACATTGAAGTCTTGGTTTGGTCTAGCACTCTTGGCTGACCCCTCAACTCTATTCAGAGATTACAATAATTTTGGGTTAAAACTAAAAAGGCCATCGGAACTCTATAAACACCTCAGGGTTACCAGAACGCACATTCTAGTTAAGTCCCAGGACGAACTAGTTGCATCACTTCCTAAAGACGAGGGTGCCGGAAAACTTGACTCTAGGCTTCAATTTTACAAACAATTTATGGCAGGGGCTCAGGTAAATAGAACCGGGTTGGGTGCAAGACGTAAAAAGGAAGACCAAGACATAATAAAATCTTTTCTTAAACAAGATGAGGACGACAACTACAAAGTGCATGCCATGAACCTAGAAATGCAAAACGAGTGGTTAAACTTAGGCGAGTTCTGCATCCCTCTGGCTCTGAAGTGGCGCGCCTTGCTGTACGATTGGTCTCCTGCCTTATTGAAATTTTATCTTAATGCCTTTCAACTGACTCTCCCAGATCAGAGTAACCTAGTAAGATGGGGAAAAGCCTCGGAAAAATCTTGCTATACCTGTGGTGAGGCAGTGGGCACTGCAAGGCACTTATTGGTAGGATGCAAGGTGCTCCTGGACAGGGGTCTCTACTCACGCCGCCACGACAGAGTACTAGAAATCATACGTGAAGCTATAAGCCTTTCAGTAGCTAGGGCTCAAAAAGGGTTGACGACGAATAAAAGACAAACTAACTTCGTTAAAGCAGGCTCAAGTACAAATTCCACCAGCAAGCCTTATTCAATACTGGGCTCTGCTCCTGATTGGACTATATTAATGGACACGTATGAAAAGCACTATAAAATCCCGGAAGACTTAGCTATTACGACATCTAGACCGGACATATTTCTCTTTTCCAAACAAATCAAACGTATAGTACTTGTTGAGCTTACAGTGCCGTGGGAAACAAACATCCCTAAAGACCATGTATTCAAAGTGAATAAATACTATGACCTTACTAATGAACTAACCAAAAATGGCTATGTGGTTAGTTTATACGCGGTAGAAGTGGGTGCGAGGGGTATACCAGCGAAGTCTCTCTACAACCTGCTAAAAGACCTTGGCCTTACTAGAAGTGCAGTAAGCTCCATATTGGAACGAGTGTCCAAAGCTGCACTAGTAGGGTCCTTCCGAATATGGTTGGGCAGGGAGAATAACTTGAACAGAGGAGGTGAGTGTTGACGGCCGTCACTAAGGGTACCCTTAAACCTACACCCGTGTCACAAGTCTCGGGCTCTGTTCGGAGTTATTCTCTCAGCCACGCGATGGACCCGGCACCCGCACGGTGAATCCATGGAATGCTAAGATATTCGTCTCCCTACATAAATACTTATAATATATATATAAACACCTAGACATCCATGCTCATCACACAAAAATTTGTCCAGATGTGGGAATCAAACCGACAACCTAGGATGCAGAAGCAGGGTCACTACCCATTAAGTAAAGTAAAACAAAAATACAGCAAAGAATATGATAGAAGTTTAATTAATTCACCTAACCACTCTCTTATATTCTTTCAAGAAGATAGAAGAAGCCCCACCATATAAGCACATTGTAAGCTTCTTTTAATGTGTTCAAAAACAGACTCGCCCGGACTGGCACCAAGCTGGCACAAGCTGCGCCTAACTCTTTATTCACAGGCTTAAATTGGTGCATACTTGCGGCTGGCTAAGTGTATCAACATACAGTAATGTTTACATCCTACCAGTAATAATTTTGACAATACTCATATAAATTATTAAATTACTAGACGACACCAGCAGTTTCACCCTCCTAGTTCTTGTTCCTAAGGGAATCAAAGGATAAAATGTGGCCTATGTTTGGAGTTTTCATGGAGACATCATTCCGGAACGCTAAAATCTCTACCATATAATATATTTATAATATATTTTATAATTATTTTAATCATAATAAGATTCAAACCAAAAAAATTATCTTATTTGAATTACTATAATCCAATATCTTTAAATTACTTACTGTATTAGCAAAGGTTATTATATTACTCTATCTTATATATATATTTACTGTAAATAATCATAATGGTTAGAAGATTATTTGTAACTAATTCATGAAAATAAGTACAGTGAGAACAATGGAACCCATACATAAGTTAAGTAAACAAAATGAAGAGTACCCTAAATGTGTGTATACAATCATACCTTTGTATACTTTCTATTTGGTCGGGTTATTGTGTTAGTAAATATGTCTTACGAACTTTTTAATTCAATTTTACATTTCGTAGTTAACACAATTTAGTTAAAGGATTGGTATAGACCAGGAATATGAGGAAAATTCTACGAGAAAATGAATAATAAAATGTCCACAACAGCTTGATCGAGTACTTACTCATCCCCATCTTCGCATATTCCCGACGTCTCGTTATATTTGGTACAGTAGTTATCCGCGCTATAATTAAACGTGCCGTCCCTCTTCCGGACGGGTCTTCTTCTTCTCTGATTATTAAAATGCCAGTGAAAACATGTGAAAGGCCTATGTTGTGTACATTTGTGTTGTAGGAACGACGGGCACTGCTCCACTCGGAATTCCTTCAGATATCTGCAAAATGAAGCCACCGAACTTAATGAATTGTACACTACAGGAATCTACACAAACTGCACTATCACTGCACACGAAAACTATCCATTAAATGCATAATTACTTATAATGATTTGGTTTTTCTGTTTGGGCTGTCAACAAAGGCTTAGATTCCGACGGCATTTTTGTGAACTATTATTGCGCCTCTCGCGTCGCGCAGGGCACGCTCACCGATGGCCAATTAAAATTCAATATAGGGTCACGTGATACTGAATATTGTCATTTAAATACAAAATGTAAATAATGATATTTTTAGAGAAATGGCTATTTATTAAGCCACATTTTCGATTTTATTGTCCTTGAAACTAAAAAGAAAGTTTTATGTCTACACAAGCTTCCATCACAAACACAAAAAAGCCTAAAGTCAAAACAATCATTATTGACAGACATGTCACGTAGTATGTTTTCTATTTGTTTCATTCACACAAGTATGTAATCCTTTACTAAAAATTAAACAAAAAATAGGTCACTGATTTATAGTATACATTCGTTTTTTATGAATGGGAAAAATTCTGAACAATGAGATAATATTTTCAAAAATTGTTTTTATTACTAATTTATCATAGAACTTTCGAATAATTTAAAACTTAAAAATCTCTTTTACAAAATATTAGCTTCCTTCTAATATTAATTTTTATAATTAAAATTAAGGACCAAGAAAATATAAAACTTATTCTGAAATTTAAAAATATTCAAATTAAGAACATTATTATTTTTTTATTTTGATGTGTAACTAAATTAATTGACTTTTATTTAAAAATAAAAAGAAACATTAAGGTATACTTTTGCTGTTGACGTATTATACATTTGTAAACATTTTATAATTTGTAGTATTTGTCTTTGATTAGTCAAGTAAATAGCAACACCGGATTTAGAAGTAACCAATAGTAGAGGTTTATATAAATCAGAGATATTTTGGCCAATTACAAGCACTACTTTTGCACCAATGAATTGATTCATATCGAAACGAGGTTAACCAATCCAGTCAGCGTATAACAGCGTCACTGTGAGCGCGCCATTCTCTCGGCGCCATCTTGACGTAAAGTGAACTTGAGCATATGATCGTTGTTGTTAGCTCCCAGTGTAAATTATAATTTACTAACATTACGCTGTAAATTGTTAATAACAATTGTGTAATTTTGCAAAATCTCTATTCAAGGTATGTATTTTGATAAATATTGTGAGGATTACAGGAGTTTCTAATCGAAAATAACGATTTTTAATTACCAACAAATGGGTTTTCGCAACTTTGTTGAAGCGCAAGAAATTTCTTTTTTCTTATTTTAATTTTCTATTTTTTATGGTTTCAGTTAACAATGGCTCGTACCAAGCAGACTGCGCGTAAATCCACGGGAGGAAAAGCTCCCCGTAAACAGTTGGCCACAAAAGCAGCGCGAAAATCGGCGCCTAGCACTGGTGGTGTTAAGAAGCCCCATCGTTACCGCCCTGGTACCGTGGCGCTCCGAGAAATTCGTCGTTACCAGAAATCCACTGAATTGTTAATCCGCAAGTTGCCGTTCCAGCGGCTGGTGAGAGAAATTGCTCAAGATTTCAAGACTGACCTTCGCTTCCAGTCTGCCGCCATCGGAGCTCTGCAGGTGAGCTTGTTGCGTCATCTTTGCCTTTTTTTGTAGGTAGGTATAAATAACTAAAAATAGTTTGTAAAACAAACATGTTTTTGTTCCCGCCAGGAAGCCAGTGAGGCGTATCTCGTGGGGCTCTTTGAAGATACCAACTTGTGCGCCATCCACGCCAAACGTGTAACCATTATGCCTAAAGACATTCAGCTGGCAAGACGAATCCGCGGGGAGCGCGCTTAAGTTAGCCTTAGTCCATAACTTTAATCGTAAATTATTATTTGTAATTCAATTAGAGGTAAATTCTATATCATTTTTTTTCCATTTCACATTAAACTCACATTTAAGTCTAATTAATCATTAGTGTAAGGCAGTATCAGAACTGAATTCTTTTTATACTTCTTATTTTGTAAGTTATGCTAAGTTGTGTTGTATGAGATTGCTAAATTAAATCACTAACTGAATGATCTTAATTATACAAGTACTTGCCGGACCATTGTTGATTGTTGTCTCCCAACTTAAACTTTAAATTCTTAGTGACGTCTTGTACAACTTAGATAATTTGGTGTTAATAAACTTAATTTAGATTATTGTTGTGTTTTGTTTTCATTACCTAGACATGTTAGGGGTAGGAAATTAATTAATTCTTATATTTACTTACTTTATACCTTAGTTTTACAAGATTTTAGTGAGTTCATATCCTATGGGATGTATTAATTATTAGAAATCACAAATTCAGAGTTAACTGATCAGGTTTCATTGAATTAACTTGGTTTTTTGAACTAGAGCCTTTTTAGAAAACTGGTTTGTGGAATCAAATTAAAAAGGTGTAATATATAAAATGGACTATTAAAATTGAGAAAGTGTTGTACAGATCTATAAATCTCAGGATACAGGAAAGGATGAAGAGAGAACTGTCTTAAGGCAAAAATTAACCACTAACAGTTTTTAGAAAGATAGTACTGATTTTGAGGGCTTCGTTGGTGTAGGTAGTGGATTTATATGACGGAAGGTCTGTGTAGTGCGGGCTAGACAGGTTTTCTAAATTGATTCAGGTCTGGCTGGTGGGAGACTCAGATATGGCTAGTTACTACCCTACCAAAAAAGGCTTTTTGTTTATGTGGGGAGGAATCTAGACATACCCAACCTCTTGAGGGTGAGATTGGGTTATGTGGGATCAGAGATGGGCGACGGGTAAATACCCAAAAGGTAAAAACCCGGTATTTATGTGGGAAAATACCCAAGTCATGGGTATTTTCGTTTTTTTTTTTTACAGTAAATGCAACACCTTTTATTAATTTTTACTTATGAACAAATGCAATATAAACTATACCTTCATTATTTTGCTAGGTATGAATAAACTAAGATTAGAATATAATTTAAGTGTTACAAGCGCGGTTCCAGGGGGGGGGGGGTGTCATGACCCCTCTTCTTGTTTACTAAAACATTTTTTGCACTTGCTCGTCTTATTTTGTTGTGAAATTAGTGAATCTTGCGAATTTTGCAAACATCCTTAGGTAGCGTCAAAATCGCCGGCCAGACCTGACTTGATTGACCGCGGTGGACTAGTATTGCGCTTTACCACTGCGATGCGTGCCAGATTTAATATGAAATTCGTTAATCCTCGGTATTCGCGTGTCAACTTCGGCTGCATCAAATCCTCCGCCCAGCACCTGATGGAGGTGCTATCCTTTCTTTTGCATTACGTCCTGTACTTGACAACTGTGATGCCCCATGCCTGTCTCAATTTCAATGTAGAATTAGTGAATCCCCGAAAATTCCTTCGGTCGCAGACAGACGCAGGATTCCTCTCGTTTTCTTTCGGACACTACCATCCAGAGCTCTACGATGCCCCGTGCCCGACTCATATTTATGTGGAATCCGTTAATCCCTGAATTGCGGCCTCTTCCCTGCGGTTGGGGGCTCACTCATCTTTCTTTAAGTTCTATGTCGTCGTCGTACGTCCTATGCCTGACAATTGTGACACCACATGCTTATTTCAATTTTAATGTGAAATCAGTAAATCGTAAAGTATTCGCTATTTCCTATGGTTTGCTCTCTTTTTCTTCGGATTTCACTCCGCGTCAAACACTTGATGCTCATGCCTGATGCCTCATACCTGCCTGACAGAGCCCCCTGTCATTTTTGATGTGAAATCCGTTAATCCACCAATTTTAGCGCGTGACCTACGGTTGCGTGAAAGCCTCTACCCTGCTGTTAGGGGTTTGTCTTCTCTTATATCTTTTGGATTACTGTTCCTGTGGATGTGAGTTTTCGCCTGAGTTCTGCGATGCTCCCATGCCTGTCTTAATGTAGATTACGTTAAAAAAATGGCTGTTACTGTTATACTAATAAAATTACGTACGCGTTGAACGCGTTGACTTGACCTGGCACGCCTGGTCAAGTCATGACTGAGTGGGTTAGTTATTATAATAAAATGTTATGAACCATGAGTATGTGACTGCATGTCAAACATTAAATCGTTTCAACACAAAAGTTTTAGAATCTATAACTGCAAAAATAGTTCGGGAAGCTAATTTAAAATACCTACCAGAATATTTACCCAATCGGGTATTTTCCTTGGTATTATCCCGGGTATTTACCCAAATTCGAGTATTTACCAGGTAAAGTCCCATCTCTATGTGGGATTTTTACCTACTAAAACCCCCTCGGTGGTCAGCCTCAGTGTTTTTTCAGAACACCGGGCTCTTGTGAGAAATAAATACCTGTGTCACCAACAAAAACCTACTATCAAGCGATTATATTTTTGTTATATATATAACCTACAGTACTCTAATTCGAAACTCTATAATTCAAATTTATCACGAGTTCCCTATTAAATCTATATTACAAAACAACACATTAATTTGAACTCATGGGCATTCAATGCTCGTCAAGAAAGAAAGTGGTAGAATGACAAGTTCAAACTTGTATCAATGTACATGAGCCTTTGTTTTTCATTATGAAAAGTTTGACTGTTGATTTTACTTTTTCGTTGGTACCTAAACCTATACAGATTAAAAGCATTTTAGACAATTTTTGTGTTAGAAAATGTTATTGAGCAGTATAATTTGAAGCAAACCAGTATAACAGAGTTCTTTTGGATGATTAATTATGAATTCATTTATGTACAAGAATGTACTTCTAAACTTTGTTATAACATTATTATACATGAGTAATAACTAAATAATAATTGATCAACACTTAATGATTCAAAGTTTTATTTGTTTTCTTTCACAAATTTTGAGCTATTTGATAGTTTGAACACTCATATTTTAATATATATAAAACAGTTGTAATTTAAGAATCGCTCTTGCTTCGAATGATTGAGACGACTGTATATGTATACATTTCAGATTTTTGTTTAGAAGCTTGTCTAAAGTCTGGCTCATAAATGTGTACTAACTTTAACAGCTGTTTTTAGTTCTGTGTTAATTCTTGAACAGTAAAAATTCTTTCTGTGACATAGCAACTCATGTTGAGAATGGCTAATAAATTATTTTGTTTGTTAAAATAAATTTATCTAAGATATAATAAAATGCAAAGTAGTGTGTATTATTTTAATATACTTTTAAATAATTAAACCTACAAAATCAACATTTTATCTTAAACTACAATACAAGTTTTGCTTCCTCAGCTTCTATTTCTTTAAGCCTCTTTTCAATATCTGTAACACTGAGTCCATTTTCATTATTAAATTTATAGCTTTGCAACAATTGCTGTTTTTCTAAGCCTTTAATTCTTTCATACAGTGTCTTGGTAAACTCCTGATCGACATCATTTTCTTCCCTCAGAATGCAGAAGTATATTAAAAATACAGCGACACTGCCTACAACACTGTATGGCTGGTACCAAGGCATACTGTATGCTCTTTTATTTTTGGTAATTAAAGGTATTTTTTTTGTTGCTGCATTGCTTGTAGAAAATTTTATGGGTTCATTTTCTTCTACCTCACTACTGAAGGGCCGATGAAACCTGTTTCGTTTAATGTAATTTCTGAAAAATTAAAATTTTATGTAATTTTGGTTTTATTTCACAATAAGCAACATAAGTATAAAATTATTAAGTTGCATATTATTGAATCTTTGCTTTAATGACTCATTTTTTGTTTTGATATTATGCATCATACGTATTATAATTAATTAGTGATGTCATATTTAAGGTTCTGAGAAATAGGAATTCCAAAAAAATTATAAATTACGAAAACCCTGGAGATCCACGATGGTGATACTGATATCGTTGTACAATGTTATATTATTATATACATGAAATAAAACCTAAGCCATACCTTATAATTAATAAATTTCTATTCATTTTGTGTATAAATATTAGATTTTAGCCAAGATATAAAAAAATAACTATTATTTTACATCACGCCACTTGTCAAAATTATTGATTTTATTAAATAACAGCCTTGATTGACGGTTGTCTTTGGTGCTCAGCACAGAAAATCAGAATAATACATAGGAGCTCAGTGTTACTAGGCTTAAAAAATTACAGAGGCATAAATACAAGTACCTGAAGTACAATCTCTTTTACCTTAAATATATTTTACAATTGTTTCTTTTTATCATATTTTTAAATAATCATTGATGTGATAACTTTTTTCAGGTGGGTAACGGGTAACAGGTTTTCTTTCGCTCACGCATACGACAGCGGTAGCAGGTTCCTTCTCTTTCACTCTAGCTCAGTTATCACTTCCGTCAAGCGTCTCGAGGCGTATATGTATTTTTTTTTATTAAATTAATGTCCAGCTGCTTTTCCTAAAGCATAATGCAAAGCGTTCTTTAATCTGAAAAACAATTACAGCGTTGTAACGAATTATTGAACATAAGATAAATATTAAAAGTACTATTACCTATCTTTTGTGACGAGAACAGTACATTTTAGACTTACCTCATAAATTCCTCTCCAGCATCAGGTTCCGCTAGCAAACGATCTCGTTCTGCCAAAATCTTTTTACGTCGTTCAATGGCATTCTGAAGTCTAATTTCACTCTCCGAGTATGTAGGCGTCTGTGCTTTCTTAAGTACGTTTCGGTATACAGGTTTCGTGCAACACGGCTTCATAAGTAGGGTCCGAATATCGCAAGAGTCGGAAGTAGCGTAGATTTCTTTGCAAAATGATGAGCGCATTTCCCAAACCTCAGAAACCATTTTACTCTATAGAATAGTAGTAATTAAAAATAATTTAAATATGAATAAAGAGGACAATAAATATTACCTATGTAACTTATCATCAATCATATTCGTCTCGAAGGATCAAAAATATTATGACCTATCTATACAATTAAGTACAATTGAATTGTCTGCTTGTGTAATTTTAAATTGACGACTTTTCATTAAATAAATTCGAAAATACATGCAGTTCTTACAATAAAACTTAATTTTTAAAATTTTTGCCCATCTGTCTTATTGTTTTGGTTAGTCTCTGAAACTTTGGAATTTGGATTGTAAAGCTTGTTTTTACGTTTTCCCACGGCAAGGAGAACTACGCAGGTAAAAATTTAATTAATTCGTAATCTCGTCATTATGAAAATAGGTATATTGAATTTCCTAAGAATCACTTACAGATTTAACACGTAATTGTTTTAATTCATCTTTCAGCGCATTGAATTGGGCGGAAAGCACGTCGCGGCGACATTCCTCCATTAGTTTCTGTTTTCGAAGCAAATCTGTGATTTTAATCAATCGTTCTTGTTCTAGCTCTGATTTCTCAGATTGTGTTGTTGCGTTGCGAATGGCTTTATTCAATGTTGATATTATGTGTTCCACTATCATAATAAAAATTCAACATAAATTTTAAATAAAACTAATTAATAAGCTAGAAGAGAATAGGGAAGATGATTGATATCAAAATACTGGTGTTAATATTATTTTTGAAAACTGATTTTATTAAGAAATAAAATTATGAAAAGCTATTTACATTGATCAAATAACAAAAAAGTTATAATACTTTAAATATTAGTAATCGGTAATGTAATGTCATAGTAGTTCAGTACAAATTTTTATTTTGCAAAAGGCGCACAAACCACAAAAGACCCCTACTTACGATTAAATACCTACGATTTAAGCGCTTATAGCTCAAATCGTTATTGGATTGTAATTTTATTTCATCCATCATAGTTATTACTTTTATTGCGCATTATAATAAAGTAATAAAAAAATTTGGGTCATCTTCCCTATTTGAAGGCTGTAAATTCTTTGCTGACAAATTCTAAATTCACGCAGACGAAGTCGTGAGCATCTAGCATTTGTTGGTTATGAAACACTTTCTTACATTCGCGTTTTTCTCTTAGTTCCGCTTCTTTTTCTTGTTCCTCAAGTCTGATCTTTTCAATACTAGAACTGTTAGCTATATCTTCCATTGTTTAGTTCTGTTTATTATAAATAGAAAATTATACCATTTCCCCGATGTTTCTCGAAGATTAAAATTCCCGCTTTAATTGTTTTTTTTTTTAGTTTTAATACGGCTTAGGGTTCAAAATATCAGAGGTCAATAGATTTCAGCCATATTTTAAATATCTCTGTATATTATTTATTAGTAAAAAATAATTATTTATTTAAATTTTTTCTTTTCATAATTGTATTTGTAGTTAAATAGTTATAAAGGTAAATAAACTTAACTCCTCCGAGAACATATTTTTTTAATTTGTGTCATTTTTGTAATGGAACGTAATTAGACGTACGTTGCCCGGGTAATTTCAAAACAATATAATTAAGGTTCATCAATGAAAAATTACGTATAATAAATTAGATTTTTTTAGGAAATATATGAATATCGAAAAATCTTTCCGATTTAAATCACTATGCAAAAACCTGACGCTCATGGATTTGTTAACATTACTTGGCCTAGTAAGAATGTGCCACATGGTGGAATATTCCATACAAGGGTCCCGGAACCGTCTACAGCTCAACAGGAATTACTTAAGGGTTTGTAAAATCAGTAACTCTATTTAATGGCTTGCCTAAATTAACATATCGTTAGTGTGGGCATTCATCTCATTTTGTATGATGGAACAGCACTAAGTAAAACTATATTGCATCTTCGCTTGTTTAAAGACAACATACCTAGTATGGTAACAAAGATAAATTGGGATGAATATTTTTTTAAATAATCGATGATATATTAAGCTTCAAAGCACGATTTGGGAAGTTTGTGGTGGTGGTCAGTCCCAGTGATTATCCTAGATAGTGATCGTTAACCCTAAGTCCGCTAAGCCGTATTAAAATTTATAACAGCGTAGTGAGCTCTAAACTTTCGCGTGTTCATATCCCATAAAACTCTTTTGCTTATTAAGCCACTCTGGCTTAAAAATGTTGCACTTAATCTCATGCATTAATGATATAAAGTCTGGCTCTGCAATTTTGGCCGTTTCTATTTTTAGTGTATATCAATGATTTACCATACCATGTTAGCGACATTTGTGAAATTGTACTGTTTGCTGATGACACATCTTTAATTTTTAAAACTGATAGAAATAAAAGTGAATGTGATTTTTCTCTTGTATTATGCACAGTGTTACTAAATGTGTTGAGTTTTCTTTACCGAATGTAAAAAAAATAAATAGGTCTTTAATGATAAATGGTGAAACAGTTAACTCTTGCTCTGAACGTCGACTTAAGGCAGCTTTCCAAACTACGTTTCCGAGGAGAAACCGCTACACTGGTTTATTTTGCTTACTTCCACAGTGTGATGTCTTATGGCTCCTCCTGACATAAAGCATCCGAACGAGAGGAGAAGATCATCGTTCGAGCAAATTTAAAGCAATAGGAACTCGTGCCGTCATTCATAACCTAGCTTGTCGATAAACAGAAAAAGGATTTCATACGGGAGTCTGGAGTGCTCGATGTTGATCAGTATAAATTTTTTTTCTCAGTTATTATTTATCATATTATTATACTATCGATGGACAAAGATGTCACCAATTGGAAGGCTTTCAACTTCACACAGGAAGTAAAATAAATAACTTTATGTAACAACACACTTAATATTGTAAAATTGATAATATTATAAAAAGAGCAACTGTTGAGGGTGTAGAGTCACTACAAATAGTCCAATTTGACGTTTCAAAAGTGCTTGTAATAAGCCTACTTGAAATAAATGATTTTGAATTTGAATTTGAAAAAAAAAACTCCATATCCCCTTTTCTATAAATAGGCACTGTGGGTCTATCTCTTGTATTATCCTCAGTACGATACTTTGCTAACGTCGTAAGTGCTTGTCACTCGCGAGTAGATACAAATAATGAAAGAAATGAAATACGGGAGTCTGGAGGCTCGATGTTGATGTATAATTTTTTTTCTCAGTTATTATTTATCATATTAGGGCACTATAAAGTGTTTGCACCCTACAAAATGGGCACTGTAAATTAACCACTTTTTACAATAATGACACTTTTTACTTTATGAATGCCAAATTGTTCGGTAGTTACTTCAGCTAATATCTGAAACTACCAAAAATTCTTTTTGTATATTATAGTCAGGCTCAAGAGAAGTGACATAGGCTAATTTGTATACCGATATTCCTACGGGAACGGGAACTACGTCATTAATAAGAGTCAATTACATTGGCAACTGGTACCTACTGTATAAAATATGTACGCTAAATTAGATGAAAAGTTTATAAAATTTCATCATTTTCAGCTATCGCCCACTTAAACGTGGTGAAGACAGGGATAAGCTTAAGGAACAACTGGCCAACAGAATGACGTATGGCGACGCGGAACAAAAACCACCAGCTCCCCTAAGAGCATTGAAAAAGCCTGGACCAAAGCTGCCCACCAAGAAGGAACAGTGGAATGATCGTGAGTTACCCTGCAATACCATTTCAGAAAACTGTCTAGGACGAAATCCGTGTGCATTGGACCATCATACTCATTCCATTATCCGTTATCAACCATCATTGCTTTATTTCGGTCTAAATGATATGGTGCCGCTGTAATTTCAAACACTCGAAGCCTAGCACATATGCCTCAGGTAGACAGGTGCGAAGTAGCACATAATAGGATGACTTCCTAGCGTGCTCTGTAAAGTGTTGCTTTATTAGGTTTAGGGTTATGGGCTTATAGGGTTTTCATCTTAATATAAGATGGGCATTCTGTTTGTTCCAGCCACAATTACTATTACTATAAATGATAAATGATTTTATCCCAATTACAGTATTAACACAAATACGCGAACGCGCCGAATGGCTAGCAGAGATGGAGGTCTTGGGTCACGCAGGACCACATCGGGAACAGATTAAAGACCAGATTGCTGAGCGTTTGAGGGCTTTGGATGCTTTAGGTGTAGACAGTAAATGTTCGTCAGCTAGATCGAGTGCTTCAGGATTCAGTGTGTTGCCTAGTGAGCGCTCCGGGAAAAGTTTAAAGTCAAGTAAGTATTGCCCAATTTAATAATAAATATAGTTACTAATTACATGTACTGGACTTTTCACAAGTGTACAACTTATTGTGCTTCATTGTTTTTATGACTAGGGACAGAATTAATTTTTCACATTAATTAATCATTTCATTCATACATATAAAAATCATCAATTTAATATAAAAATATCAATTGAAAATAATAATAGAAAATGGTGTCTAAAACATCCCATTCTTTATCTTTCAGCATCTTCAAATGAGGTCCAAGCTATTGGAAAAGATAAAAAATCAAATAAAAAAAGGACAACTAAACAGAGAAAACAAGAGGAGAATGTTGTAGAATATGAGAAACTGTCACCTTTGCAATATTCGCCACGGCGTCGAGTTTAAATAATCAAAACATAATTTTATTAAACAATATATGCTTGATTTATTAAAACTCTCCCTCTTTCTTTCTTAATCTTATAAATTAAAATTAAGTATTCTTACAATCTATAATTCTATTGTACAGTTTCAGAATTATTCAGAAAATAAACAAAATATTTTAATCATCATTATTATCATCATCAATTGCAATTGTTTTAGATTTTTTTACATTCTGTTCAACAGATGATTTTCTTTTCTTGGATTTTTTAACATTTTCAGTCTGATCATCATCTATTATATCTATAACACTGTCATCATCTTTTGGTGCTGGCCTATCTAAATGGAATTCTGTAAATTTCCTAACTGGCATTTTTAAAACAAAATTTTCATCATCAATTGATTCCATGTTAGGTCCTTTCTTTATGTAAGATATTGTGGAATATGCTGTAAAATGAAAATCTTCTATTAAATATCCTTCAACCAGTAAAAAAGATATAACATCTTCACCTATTGTTCTAGAAAAATTAGGTTCTTTTCCTTTATGCCTTAAAATAACTGGTCCTTTTAGGAACCAGGCATCAAGTAACTTTTGAGCTGTTAATTTTGTGTCCTGTTTCTCCGCATTATCAATAATACTTGATACAGTCTTAGTATGTAATTCTAAACTTATTTCTCTACTAGCTGTGTTTGGATTCAAACAAACATCACACATTTTGTTGCAGTCCACATCACCCCAATCTTCATCAAAATAACCAGCTATTAATTGTCTTCTACAAAATGTTCCGTTCAAACAATACTTTACCATACCATATAAATGTTCTAGCTTCCCGATTGAGGAAAAAACCATTGAGCTCACTTTGAATATATCTTGCATTCTGTACAAAGTTACGCATTCTGCTCTTTGCCCATCTCTACCAGCTCTCCCACTCTCTTGGTAGTAATTTTCCATTGATTTACTAATTGTGTGGTGAATGACAAATCTAACATCAGGTTTATCAATGCCCATACCAAAAGCAACTGTTGCAACAATTGCTTGGTAACTTTTCTCATGCCATTTTAAATGAACCTTCGATCTAGAATTAGCTTCCATATTTGCATGGTAGCAGCCCACTTTTAGTCCTCTTTTTCTTAACCCCTCTGCAAGATCTTCTGAATCCTTTATGCTGTTTGTGTAAATTATACCACTTTCACCTTTATATCTATACTTAAGGAGTTTCTCAAGTATAGATAAACATTCCTCTTGAGAAGTTGGCTTTTCTAATATCTTGTAAAATAAATTAGGTCTATTAAAAGTAGACTTTATAATTAAACAGCCAGATATATTAAGTATTTTTTGCACATCATTTAACACATGGGCAGTTGCTGTAGCTGTTAAACCAAGTATTGGCACATTTTGAAACATGTTAGATAATATACCAAGGTATTTGTAGTCAGGTCTGAAATCGTGGCCCCATTGAGAACAGCAGTGGACTTCGTCTATAGCAATTCTTTGTAGTCTACCATCAGCATGACATTTCTGTAGGTTGGCCATAAATCTTTTACTTTTAGCGAGTCTCTCTGGAGTAACATACAAAAGTTTTATTTGTGTATTTTTGTCTTTCAAGGCGTTTAATGCGGCTGTGGTATCTTCCTTGGCGCTGGTACTAGTCATAAGCATAGCTGGGATGTTTTTATTAGTTAATGATCTCACCTGATCCTCCATAAGTGAAACTAATGGTGTTATCACAAGTGTTATTCCGGGATTAATGAGCGCGGGGAGCTGGTAGCAGAGACTCTTGCCGGCGCCCGTCGGCATAACCACTAACGCGTGTTGTCCACTTAGCGACGAATTTATCGCACTTAGTTGCTTTGGTCTAAAAGAATTTATCTTAAAAATATCTTTAAGAATCCTCTTAACATCCTTCGACCATTCGTAAGTATTCCCACCCCAATCGATGCTGGCTAACGAGTCAGATTTCAATTTGTCTATCGATTTTTTTAATGAAACTTTTTTTTCGTGTAATTGTCGCTGTATATTTTTCCATTTGGCTATCTCGGCGTCCACTTTTATGAGCTCCTTATCTACACCTTTAATTTCACGTTCTAATTCTTTTATCGTGTTCATTATTTATCATCTCTTGTATCTCTTGTAAAATAGTAAATTAATATTTATTTAAACCGAACCCATTCAAATCTATAAGTTATAGGCAGCTGTTCGAGTGTTATTTGTTATATACACTCAAACAGCTGCCTATAATAAATGTCAAATGTGAATGTAACTCTGACAATTGGTACAGATTAGCAAGTATTATTTGTTTTTAATGTAAAGAACCCGTGTACATTTGTTAAGATTCAAAACCTTTTCGTTTATTAAAAAAAAATTGCATTTTTAGGCTACCTAAAGCGAAAAGCATCGAAAAGGATATCTTAAGTCATATAGCCTATGCTGTTATGAATCTGGTTATTATGAAAATGAGATTAGCGCATTTAAGAAAGGCAACTAAATGGTCTAGTTTTTGTTGAATAGTGTTATCGTAGGAGAATAATTAATATTTATTATTATTATACTGGTATAGACAGATATAATTTGAAAGTAGGTTTGGACTTTGCTATATGAATGTCAATAGTAATAACAATCCAATAAACAAACACACATTATCTTTCCGTTACAGTTATTCTATACACAATTTTCGTTAAGTAGTCGCTTACTATGCGGAAACAATTCATTAACGTCCATTTCATTGGGCACAAGTGGACGCGTACATTTTTTGATAACACTTTATGGGCAAGACCTGCTCTTATCTGTACGCTGTTTTTTGTAATATGAAAAAATTACGATTAATATTATTAATTACTCTTTTTTATTTAACATTTTTTAAAGTTTCTGTTGCGCAAAATACAGCTGTTCTCATTCTTGCACGAGGGGGTTCAAAAAGTATTCGTCTTAAAAATCTTAGGCAAGTAGGTAACATAAGTTTGATCGCTAGATCTATTTTATCAGCGTATCAAGCTGGATTTAAGGATGTCACAGTTTCAACAGACCACCCTTTAATAGCACTAGAAGCATTAAAATGTAAGTACCCCCATTTTAACTTACCTATTTCAATGGTGGATTGAGATGAGTATATTATTTCTTCTTTCATGTCTCTTTTATCATTTGTTCTCCAGATTACTCCAACATTTTTAAGCGCAGTCATGCAACCGCTACAGATTGGGCTCCTTCAATATGGGGAGTGTCTGAATTTCTCGAAACAAGACCAGACATTAACGTCTTAATTTTACTTCAAGCTACTTCACCATTCATCAATTCTAAATATCTAAGCTCCTCTATTGAAAAACTGAATAGCCCTGTTTCATATGATTGTATTTTTTCAGTAACTAGGTAAGATAAATAATCATTGATATTTTAAAGGTTTTCTATGTATTTTTATTGTAAAAATATTTTACTAATACTACATTACTAATATTTTGAAAAATGATACAGAAGTTACAAACTGCGATGGAGTTATAAAGAAACGAGGATTTACCCAATAAATTTTAATTCAGAAAAACGACCTCGTAGGCAAGATTGGTCAGGTGAGCTTATCGAAACTGGAGCGTTTTATATTTCCAGAAAGGAACTGATAATGAAGGGATATTTACAAAACAACAAGTAAGATCAGACATTTTTTTTAATTATTTTTATGTCTATGGATACTTTTCAATTTCTCAACTCAAACGTGATAAAATTAGTCTGTGGTTTCCGGTTACTTTCCGGACGTGGCAAAACTTTCCACAACAAAAACAAAATTCCAAATTCCAAGTTGTGTCTGGAATTTGGAAGCGGCATATATATTTTCCCACCACTATTGCAAAACTTGTTGAGTGTTTACTTAAGTTTTTGTTGTTGATTACGTAAATATGTCATGAAGTGGAGTACAAAATGATATGAATACTCTGTGTAATTATTTACAGTTGTACTATATGGGAGGTTTCGCAAGCCGAAAGTTTAGAAGTCGACACGGAATTCGATTTACATTTGGCTAATATTATATTGGCGAATAAATTAAACTAGGTATAAATATAAGTGAAAAGCAGGTATGTAATTTTTATTCGCTGTTTGTTTTTTACATAACCAGTTGTTTTAATCAGAAATATTTTTTAAATTATCATTGAAATAGTATTTAGGAAATGGGAAGTTCGTTCCACTAAAAATCTCTTTTCTTTGAAATCGACTAGAATTATCTGACATAATACATCGGCAGTATATAAATAAACAAGAATTAATTTTTTTTATTAAAATTTAGGAGATTTAATGATAATTCGTTCAGTGATTATTTTAAAGATATTAAGAAATTTTCTATACATTATTTACCTATATCAAGCAAAAAATTGCAAAAACATATTTTTTTTGTTACTTAACTCCAAAACAGGAGGTTCTACATTCTACCTGTATCTATGTGTGTAAAAGTATTTCAATTTCCAGCTCCAATATGTCAATGAATTCAGAAGAAGTAACATATGAAGCGTTGGAAAGCACAGATGTTATTAGTGTTGAACTTGTACCTGAGAGAAAAGGGCTCATTCTGAAGCACTGCGAGTACTATGTGAGCTCTCGACGTCACGGTACAACTGTTACTAGAAGATACAATGAATTTGTGCAGCTATATGATGTTCTTTGTGCAAAATACCCTTATCGGTAAGTTTCTACCCTTTTCTCTGCAGGCAAAGCACATTAATCTGTTAATATGTAGGGGTTTGGCAATAGAGGTAGCATTCCATATTAGTTATTTGCATATTGCTTGCGGTTCACTCAGCTTTATTTTGTTAATATATAGCATGTATGTAGTAATCTTTGAGACAGAAGTTCTAAAAGAAATTGTTTTAATTAATATAGATACTCCATGAAAATGATACTTTTTGGTTACTTCATTCATTTTAAAAATTTAAGTTAAAGAGAATTATTTTATTGTTTTCAATAAACCAATTTCATAAATTAGCTAACATATTGAAACTCAGAAATGTGTGGATTTAAACTGATCCAAGAAAAATGTTTTAAAAAGCTGATATAGTATTTTGTAATAATCTGTTAAATAAGCATTCTTTAATAAAAAACAATTTAATTTAAAATATTGAATAGAATCAAGTAAATTTTGATAAGAACGTTGACATTATTTGTATTAATTTCACATGAACAGTTTTATCAAAACACACATACACACACATGGATATGTTACAAGGCCAATTGATTATGTGATATTCTGATGGTTATAATTAGAATTTAACTTTTACTTGCATAATATAAATTGCATTGCTTATTTATGCTTTTCTAAATTATAATACTAGACTATATTGCTATCCTCATCATAATTTTTATTTATCCTGAACTTTCAACCTGAAGTATTATGCGGTACAAATGGGTTCGGACAAAAATATTTCTAATGCGGAACAGAGTCTGTGGTCACTGATAGTTATAATATATATAATTAGATGACCCAGTGGTGCGGTGGGTGGTGACCCAGCTTCTGCATCCTAGGCTGTGGGTTCAATTCACAAATCTGGAAAATGTTTGTCATGAGCATGGATGTTTTCCAGTCTCGGTATTTATCTATACATTATAAGTATTTATGTACAATATATATAAAATATTCATCAGTTATCATAGTACCCATAACACAAGCTACCTATGCCTACGTTGGGGCTATATAGCGTTGCGTGCAATTGTCCTATAATATTTATTTATGTTTATAATGCTTTTAATGTACTATCATTATGTAATAGAATTAGCCTTTTCTACCCTAATTAGGTGTAACTGTATATGTATCATCATCATCATCTTACACACACAATAAGCTATTTGTAATGCTCCAAAGCAACACCAGGTCCTTTACTTCCTATAGTGCAAAATATATTTTATGTAGATACTATCCTTGTATTATACCTATGTGCTGCTGATACCTGCAGTTTCACCTGTGTGAAATTAGAGTTATACTTAGGTATTATTTGATGCCGAATCATAAAAATCTAAAATTCTTATGAGGGCCACCTTTATCACTTTGATACCTATGTAAAAAACTAGAGCACATCTGCGATTTCACCCCTGTAGTTCTTGTTGCCATAAAACAATTGGGATAAAGAACAGCCTATGTTACTCTGAGAGAGAGACGAATATCTTAGCATTCCATGGATTCACCGTGAGAAAAACTCCGAACAGAGCCCGAGACTTGTGACTCGGGTGTAGGTTTAAGGGTACCCTTTGTGACGCGCGTCAACACTCACCTCCTCTGTTCAAGTTATTCTCCCTGCCCAACCATATTCGGAAGGACCCTACTAGTGCAGCTTTGGACACTCGTTCCAATATGGAGCTTACTGCGCTTCTAGTAAGGCCAAGGTCTTTTAGCAGGTTGTAGAGAGACTTCGCTGGTATACCCCTCGCACCCACTTCTACCGCGTATAAACTAACCACATAGCCATTTTTGGTTAGTTCATTAGTAAGGTCATAGTATTTATTCACTTTGAATACATGGTCTTTAGGGATGTTTGTTTCCCACGGCACTGTAAGCTCGACAAGTACTATACGTTTAATTTGTTTGGAAAAAAGAAATATGTCCGGTCTAGATGTCGTAATAGCTAAGTCTTCCGGGATTTTATAGTGCTTATCATACGTGTCCATTAATATAGTCCAATCAGGAGCAGAGCCCAGAATTGAATAAGGCTTGCTGGTGGAATTTGTACTTGAGCCTGCTTTAACGAAGTTAGTTTGTCTTTTATTCGTCGTCAACCCTTTTTGAGCCCTAGCTACTGAAAGGCTTATAGCTTCACGTATGATTTCTAGTACTCTGTCGTGGCGGCGTGAGTAGAGACCCCTGTCCAGGAGCACCTTGCATCCTACCAATAAGTGCCTTGCAGTGCCCACTGCCTCACCACAGGTATAGCAAGATTTTTCCGAGGCTTTTCCCCATCTTACTAGGTTACTCTGATCTGGGAGAGTCAGTTGAAAGGCATTAAGATAAAATTTCAATAAGGCAGGAGACCAATCATACAGCAAGGCGCGCCACTTCAGAGCCAGAGGGATGCAGAACTCGCCTAAGTTTAACCACTCGTTTTGCATTTCTAGGTTCATGGCATGCACTTTGTAGTTGTCGTCCTCATCTTGTTTAAGAAAAGATTTTATTATGTCTTGGTCTTCCTTTTTACGTCTTGCACCCAACCCGGTTCTATTTACCTGAGCCCCTGCCATAAATTGTTTGTAAAATTGAAGCCTAGAGTCAAGTTTTCCGGCACCCTCGTCTTTAGGAAGTGATGCAACTAGTTCGTCCTGGGACTTAACTAGAATGTGCGTTCTGGTAACCCTGAGGTGTTTATAGAGTTCCGATGGCCTTTTTAGTTTTAACCCAAAATTACTGTAATCTCTGAATAGAGTTGAAGGGTCAGCCGAGAGTGCTAGACCAAACCAAGACTTCAATGTTTTTATGACATTTGCATCCAGTTTTGCCAGATGGGTTCTGCCAATATCATAAACGAGGAATGGCCAAGTCAGACGTGAAGTGAGATAGTTGTCATAGACCCACGCTTTTTTTATATTGTTAATGGGCTGTTGGTCTACCCTATTGAGGTCATTTATGAAGTTATCGACGACTACCTCAAGGGATGGTGTGCGTCCTTTGTAATCAATCTTTCTACCGAGGAACTTAAAAGGCAATGCTTCAGCAATGGTGGTTACACTTTGGCCACTAATAGAGAGACCCGGATCATAAGATGTAAATTTAGTATTTCGTCTCCCCAGACATAGACAGTGACATTTGCTTGGCTTTACCCTCAGCCCACCAGTCCATGAGCAGAACTCATCCACTACATTCAATAGCTCCTGACAGTGTTTTGGGTTTCGTGTCAGTAAAGCAAGGTCATCTGCAAAAGCTAAGATGGACTCTGTATATTTATTGTTGATTTTAAACCGATAGCCCCATTTCTTTTCTTGAACAATTAATTTATATATATAAGCTGTTTTTATATAAGCTGTTTTTAACAGACGAAAAAAAACGGAGGATGTTCTCAATTCGACACATATATATTATATATTTTTTTTAACTTTATTATATAACCCATAACTTTTTACAGAGTTGTCCAATTTTGATAATTCTTTTTTATTAGAAAGGGCATACTTCCAAGGTGGTCCCATTGTCATCATGTAAGGATCTGATGATGATATCCTTTTCGGTTTTTGTCTCGGTATCGGTAGCTTTTAGACTACTAGTGCCGTATAATATACTATGACAGTATGGTACGAGTACGTTTCGTGGCGATAAATCACTAAAAAGTAAGAAATAATTTTTTTTAACAAAAAATAGAACCGACCCAAAACGCACTATAAAGTAAAAAATAACTGTCATTTAGTTGCTTTAATTTACTTAAGCATATCTAGGCCAGACAAGGTTTCTACTTTAAGAATGTTACCTAAAACCCACAAACTGATTTTCTACGTAAAATAAATGTTCCTTAAACTTGGCTGGCACCGACTTCATAGATATGCGTAAGTCATCATCATCATCATTATCAGCCAATGGACGTCCACTGCTGGACATAGGCCTTTTTTAGGGACTTCCAAACACAACGATCCTGAGCCGCATGTGCCCAGCGGCTCCCTGCGACCCGTTTGATGTCATCAGTCCACCTGGTGGGGGGTCGCCCAACACTGCGCTTTCCGGTGCGGGGTCGCCATTCTAGCAACTTCGGCCCCCAACGTCCATCAGCTGTTCGAACCACGTGCCCCGCCCATTGCCACTTCAGTTCTGCGACTCGCTGAGCTATGTCGGTTATTTTGGTTCTTCTGCGGATCTCCTCATTTCTGATTCGATCACGCAGAGATACTCCGAGCATTGCTCTTTCCATCGCCCGCTGAGTGACTCTGAGCCTTCTTATGAAGCCCGCAGTTAGCGACCAAGTCTCGGATCCGTATGTCATCACTGGCAACACGCACTGTTCGAAGATCTTCGTCTTCAGGCACTGAGGAATTTTGGACGAAAAGATGTCACGCAGTTTCCCGAACGCTGCCCAACCGAGTTGGATTCGGCGGTTCACCTCTTTCTCGAAATTGGACCTACCTAATTGGACCATATGCCGTAGGTATATATACTCGTCTACAATTTCGAGTGCAAAATTTTCAACAATAACTGGGTGGACCGAAACATGAGCATTACACATGATCTTTGTCTTGCTCATGTTCATTTTAAGGCTCACCTGTTGAGAAACTCTACTGAGGTCATTGAGCATATTATTAAGGTCATCTAGAGATTCTGCCACTATCATTACATCATCGGCAAACCGCAGTTGAGTGAGGTACTCGCCATTGATGTTGATGCCAAGTCCGTTCCAGTCCAAGAGCTTAAAGACGTCTTCCAATGCGGCGGTAAATAGCTTCGGGGAGATAACATCTCCCTGTCGCACTCCTCGCTGCAATTGGATTGGCCTCGTAGTCTCATCCTGTATACGGACTGACATGGTGGCGTTTTTGTACAGGCACTGCAACGCTTGGATGTACCGGTAGTCGATTCGGCACCTCTGCAATGACCTTAACACAGCCCAGGTTTCCACCGAATCAAAGGCTTTCTCATAGTCCACAAACGCCAAGCAAAGTGGCCGGTTATACTCTTCGGTCTTTTGTATAACCGTAATGCGTAAGTAATTTAAAGCAATTAAATGACAGTTCTTTTTTACTTTTTAGTGCGTTTTGAGTCGGTTCTATTTTTTTTATATTGTATAGTTTCATCAAAATCCATTCAGTAGTTTATGCGTGAAAAAATCTCACAAACTTTCGCGTTTATAATGTAGTAGGTAGGATAACCTATGACATATCTGCAGACCTACCAAATATATACAATATGTTTCATGAAAATTAGTCAAGCTATTTCGGGGGAGTTCGATAACAAACAAGAGATTTATATATGTGAGATAATCATACTTTATAATTAATAATTATTAAAATCTGTCAAATTCATTGTTTAGGCTGTTTTAAAACTTGCCAGAGAATGAAGTACAAATAGATAGGTACATGCAACAATTGGCACTTTTAATTATTCAAAAAACATATTGATGCATATCTAAAAAGGGTATATCTACAAAATCAAATGCAAAAGTCGATAATGTAGGTACTTTATGTCACGTAGGACTTGCGACGCGAATGAAAAAATAAAACCTGTTATAATAAACGCAATAATAAGAAAAACATGTTTCTACAAGGACATTATTTTATTACAACTCGCATAGATGCTTAGTGGTAGTTAAATTATTATAAATTTTACCATTTTCTAATTAAAATTATTTAGAATGACTAATAAATCCGCAAAGTTACGCCTTTCTTCTATACTAATAGGTACATAAAATCTGTGTGTCTGTTTGTGATTTAAAATTAGCTAACAGCTTATCACTAAATGACTGCATCTATACTAAAGCCAAACTCGATTGAGAATGCTTGTCAACAAACAAATTTAAAATGAAGGTAGAAATTGCAACACATTTCACGCCTAATAAATTTAAAATTATGTTTTGGTTTTTTATAAAATCTTATTTAAAAGATATTGAATATATTAATTAGTTTATAAGCTTAAACTAATCTAATTTATTGTCATAAATTCGTTATTAACAAGTTAATTTATAAATTATTAGGTGTAAATGAGTATGATTTTCTACCTTCAATTTTAATTTGTTTGTTGACAAGCATTCTCAATCGAGTTTGGCTTTAGTATAGTAGTAAAAGTAGGTACAGTACCCAAATCAAAATGCCCAAGGAAAAATAAATTTTTAAAATTTTTGTCTTTCTGTCTCTCCTGTCTTATCTATTTGGACCAATATCTGAAACTACCAGTCAAATTGTATAATTTTTTGCATATGATAGTCAGACTACTACCTACAAATGATAATGATTGTATTCTGATATTCCTAAGAGAATGGAAACTACGCGGCACATCCGCTAATTGATAAAAAGATTTGATATTTATCAACGTACTCATACTTCCAGTGCAGTATGCACTCTGCCCCCAAAGCGCGTGGTAGTGGGGGGTGGGAGCCCGCTGTTCCTGCAGCGTCGACGCGCGGCGCTCCAGCGCTGGCTCGGCCTGGTGGCGCGACACCCCGTGCTGGCACACGACGCGGACCTCAGGACCTTCCTGTGTGAGACCTCGCCCAGGCTCGACAAGCCCAAACACGACGAGTTCATACTGGCAGGCACACAGGAAGATAATGCAGTAAGTTTATATAAACATAATCATAATTGGGGAGCTCGCTGTTGCTGCAGCGTCGATACCGGCTGCACACAGGAAGATAATGCGTCTAGGAACTTTGCCCAAATTGAATAATAACATTGATTCAATCAAATTCAAAGATTGGGTTATATCATGATCAATCAACGTACAATCTCTTGACATGGTGTATTGTCATAGCATGGGGGATTACGAAGAATAATAAGCCCAGGACCTCATGATCGAACTAATTACATAGCCCAATCACGAGATTAACGAAACAGTTTTCCTCCTCCCCAAAACTTGTTGGGGATCTCCAGCATGTGGACATTTTGCGTTTACTCGATTTAGTACGCCAACACCAAAGTAAACTACTAATTGCAGATATAAAATCTGCATTTTAGGAAAGGAGAATTGTTTTCTTAATAAATAATTTTTATTTGGAGATTGCATCTTAAATCCTATTTTGTTTGCAGAGAGACATGAGCACGGACGACATGCAGGAATCGTTTGTATCGGAACAGGAGCAGCTTCGGCTAGCGCAGCTCGGCTTGGGCAGGTTGTTCAAGATTATTGAAAAAGGTATATCACTCTTGGTACAGTTCTATGTCATTTTATTTAATAATTAGGTAGTGCAACTTCGTTCATGAGCGTTTTTGCGCTCATTTACTGAGGACATTTTTTTTGTTGCTGATTCCCCTTCCCCTGATCCCCTTATTTCCAAATTCTTCTTTATCGTGACGTGACAGAGCGGTCATGGTCATCCCTTGGAGTTTGTAGTTCAATGGACAAAGCGTTTTGCTTATGTACTTAAGGAGATCGCCGCGCAGCCTGTTCATTTAATCGGTGATCTGCCACGGGGTTTGCATCCTTCAACTCTTCCTTGGACAAGTTAGCAAGTCAAATACCCTATTATTAATGGTTTTGTTTTTGGTATAGTGGAGGGTCGCTGCGAGGCGGAACGCGCTGACATCCGTGAGCTGGGTGCTGCGCTGCACGCGCTCAGCGCGCCCGCTGCCGCTGACAGCGCACGCTGGACGCGCATGCGCGACGCCTTACGCGCTGCCGCCGAGTTAGTTTTATTATAAATATAAACAATGGTGTAACGGCGGCCTTATCACTAAAAGTGATCTCTTCCAGGCAACCGTTATGCCTGAGGAGAATTAAACAAAAAACGGGTGGTTGGTGTACAAATGAAAATAGTTCAAAAATATCAAATAAATATACTTGCATAAAATTACATATACTATAAGTTACACAGTAATACATGAATATCTATTTATTACGTTACTCCATTAAATGAAATGAATTGATCATATCGGCTTCTGTCAGACAGTAAATCACCAGAGTTTATTATAGCTACTCGCATGGGCATAGCAAGTTCCATGATAAGCCTAGAAGAGCGGTCGATCACTGGTAGTTTGTAATGCTCACGAGCTGTATAGCTCATGATAAGAGCGAGACGGAATGCGGAATAAGAGGGGAATCGACCGTGCGCGCATTATTCGCATTAGTTAGAATAAGATCTTGGGTACTCGGCACCAGACTCCCACCTCCGTGCAGAACTTTTTTATGATTGACTGATTGCCTTATATTGACGAGGGTATCGGGTGACTTAATCGTATCGCACGCTGCCCGCGATTGGTTCTCGCTTAGGCGATCCGCTCGACAAACTAATTGTAAATGTGTCGACCAAGTTGTACTCACCCGGTGACCGTTTTTCGACCGCGAATGGATTCCAATCAGTGAGGTGACGCTGGTTGGGTGCCGGGTGGTTTTAATGACCATATGACCCTTAGCCAAAGAATAAAGTCAGTTACCACATGATCAATATTGTCAGGTTAGCAATGGCGATGGGTGGCGCGGGCTCGGTGACGGAGGACGAGGCGATGGAGCGCACGCTGGTGGCTCTGGATGCGCTGAGCGCGTACCGGCAGCTGTGCGCGCGCCTCACGCGCGGCCTGCACGCCGAGCGCGCCGCCGCCGCCGCCGCCGCGCCGCACTGCGCCGCCTCGCAAGCCCTGCGCGCGCGCCACCGGTACGCGCTGCGGTGTGCCGTCGAGGTAATACTACTGCACCTAGCACGACGAACAGTCTTCATATTCGGCTATTGACTCAGGAAATTCACCAAATATTCAGCGTTCGGCGTATGGCCGAAAATGCTACATGATCAATGATTTCAAGCTGCGTTAATAAATGAAACACTGGACGACTTTTAATAATTTGTCCTTGCGTTTTTGACCTGACAACGTCTTATAATTCGATAGAGCCAGCTGCACGCACGAAAAAACATGACGTCATGCGTCGTTACCTCGCTTTGAGGCGTTCCATGTAAGGCTTGAAGTGCAAGTGAGAGCGCGGAACGAGCGACAAAGAAGCACAATCGGCCTTTGAGTTCGGCAGCGTTCGACATCCGTCTATTAAATATAATTATTAAATATATTAATTTTAAATTAAAATATATATTTATAAATTAATATATTTATTATAAATTTATAAAATCAAAATCAATTATTTTATTAATTTAAATTAATATTTGTAAAAATATACTTAAATTAAAAATTTTAATAACCAATTAAATGCTACCATTCCATCAGTATTTTATTAAGACAATGTCACGTTCAACTATCGTTAGTAAACCGACTTTACAGACAACCAATTTTATATTTAATATGTATAGTTTCGGGTAACACTGACTTGCCGTCACTCAGGACGTAGCCTCAGGTATTCCCTCGGTTTGCAGGAGGCGCGGATAGCCCGCGCATACGCGCTGTCTGCGCTGGAGATCCTCCCCGAGCTGCTGCGCGCGCAGGGCACGTCGCACGCGCGCGTCGCCGCGCTGTGGGCGGACCTGCACACTGCGCTGAGACATCCACACTCCAAGCCAACTAACAAATGACTGATCTGAGAGGCACTTGTAACGTCAAATTATATACAAAAAAAGCGTTTACTCGCGCTATATCTAGATGGCGCTGCTTCAATTCCATATAAATTTGCATTACGTTTTTACGCCGCGACTCGGTAACAAACTCGCTCTAGATGCACTGTATTTCTATTTCAATACTTGAATCTATGTAGAGTCGAATATTTGTAAATGTTGTTAAATTAACATCGAATGTGTTATTTCTGTACATTCGGTTCGCCATGTGTTTCACAAACCCTTAAAGGAATCGAATCTGTATGTACTTATATATTAAGTACGTTTGACTAAAACTAAAGAAAAATATGTATGCATATTCACATGTGCACACTATACGTTCCGAGTATATGGCTAGTCTAACTTCTTACCATTACTAAGACTAATAATTTGTCATAAGTATCTGGCTCGAAGGACCAAAAATCTGTACTACTTTTAAGCACTATCTATCATCTGTTTACATACAAGTTGACATAATATAAATCGCCTGATTCAGTGTTCGCTTTCACTTGAGTGGGTATGACGTCAGAAAAGTATTTAATGGTTTGCCTATAATAATTATAAAAATATAAACGATGAGCAGCGTGCACTGGGTTTTTGACTAGGGTATGCACTTTACTAAGAAATTAGACATAATGGATCCAATAATGGTACGTAATGAGTTCTTTTGGTAGTGCATTTTTACATTTATAAAGTGCCACCTCAACCCTCACCTAACGGGAGACTTGAAAATGTTTTTGAAATATATATCTATACTAAAAGTAAGTAGAAATCACTGGTCGTTTTACGCCTATTTTTTTAATTAACTAATTAGTGACGAATTCATGAAAATAAATTGGATAAGTAAGTTTAAAACTAATTAATTTTAAATTATAGTTTAAATTTAAAGTTTAAATTATATTCAAAATCTTCTAAATAAAATTTTATAAATAAACAAATCTTAATTTTAAATTTATTAGGCATTAAATGTGTTGCATTTTCTACCTTCATTTTAAATTTGTTTGTTGACAAGCATTCTCAATCGAGTTTGGCTTTAGTATAGATATTCTATATTATGTTTTTTATGAGAGAACGACTGCAATATAATGCAATAATTACATAACTATATAAATATAAAATGAGTGTGTTATGCGATCTTTGTGATTTTATAAAAGCTAAAAGTTTGTTACATGAGATTTGGCTGTTATGCCACTCAAAAAGCTGGTTTCAAAGTTCTAGTACAGTGATTCTCAACCACTGTGCCACGGCACTTTTGTGTGCCGCCAAATTTTGCAAATATATAATAATGTTAATATTATTAAATTATATCATTTAAAAAGAAAAATATTTTTAACATGAATATATACTTACATCCACAAAAAAATAAAATATTTTATTATTTGCTTTCCATTGTATTTAAAATGTATATTTAATTTTATTTTAAATGTGTATTTAAAATTTTTGTCATGCTATAAGACTTATTTGTGTCAAAGCCTATACAAGAAGCTATGTCTAGCAATGGCCTTCTAACGTCCAAGACATAATTATAATCACGATGTCTATGATGGTGGTGTTGATAAAAACTATTTATGCAGTGTTTAGTTGTAGTAAGTAAATAATTTTTATCTTTTTCTTTGTGTGCCGCCAAATTTTGTAATCATTAAATATGTGCCGCAACAAAAAAAAGGTTGAGAATCACTGGTCTAGTAATTAACCCTTAATTGTTTATGTATCCTTCAAAATACTACTGAAGATTAAAGCAAGGATTTCTGGCGAAGGGGTTGCCACAAAGCTGTCTGGCAAATAATTTTTAAATTGGCTCAATAAAAATTGATCGATTGACGGTTTAGGTCTTTGATAAATGCTATCCTCTAAATACTCCATGGTCCAAGCTCCAAACTTGCCTAGTTACCCGAGCTGTATGCTGTACTTCCCTATAGTAGTACTAGAAGCATAAGCTGAAAAAATCTTTAGTTTTTATACAGTGACGGAGTTGCCAGACTTTCGTCGTTCCTTTAGCCTAGACCATGAGGTAATATATTATGTCATATCGTACAATCGATGATAACTATTGTAGGAATGTTTTTGTTTATGTTTGAACAACCGACAGTGATAATGCGACCAGAATATATTTAAATCTTTCTAGATTTAAGTACTTAACACTTTAGAGAATTTTACAAAACCATTTATTATATACACTCGATATTTACCGATCTATATAGTTTATATTGTAGTATTATTGTTAAATTGTAAGAGATATTATATTTTTTTATTGTATAGGTATTTCGGTGGCAGGTATAAATAAGTACCAAATGTTCGTTTTACTGTGATATGTAGAATTTCATCAATTTAATATGTTAACGCAAAGCAATATATTAGCAATCATAGTTATAGTGTTAATCTTCCATTTTATTTTTATATTATAATAAAAATATATTACCATTAAATTGTTTTTTTTTGCTGTTCTTATGCAAGAATATTTATCGCTTCATAATCAATTATAGCAACCCATTCAAGCGAGCGATTAACTATATTTTATTACCATCTTACAAAATACAAATTGAAAACTAAAATAGTAATTTAATCTATTTTCGGAGGCTGGTTTGGCTTTGCAGTAGTAAGTTGACAGCACCGAATCCTCTGTGCGAGTATCCTTTGACATATCTGGACAGTAATATCAAATTATTTGGAGTAATAGAGAACATAGGTTAGGTATATCTTCCTATTATTGAGGCTGCAAGTCTCGTATGACATAACTTTGAAATCTATACCTAATATTTTAAATGCGAAAAACCAACTCTGTTTGTCATTCAAACACGCCTATCCAGTCCTAATCCAGAGATAGTCTGGAGCCTTAGAAAGCACAGGCTACTTTGTATCGAACTATCACGAAAACAATTTCTCGCGGACGGAGTCGCATGCGTCGGCTAGTGAATAATAATTAATTCTATTAGTAGTTGAGCGCTATAAGTTTAACTTGTAATGTTAATATTATTTTAGTCTCGTATCTCTTTATACATTATATATCTTTGAGTATTCTGTATCCTTGTTCTGAGTTTAGGTAGGCAGATAAATTTATATTTTATAGGTAATCATAGGTGGATAAAGTGAAGAGGTATTTTACACCAGAACAGCTCAGGTCCGATCGTGTTACTGCTGCTCTTATTTAGGGGATGGCTCTACCATCTTGCTGCATTGGACTCCGTATATCACAGGATAGTACTAGTACTATGTCTGGTGATATACGCAGCTTCTAGAAGCGCTAACAACTAACAAACTTCAAATTTTGGAGCACCGCCGAAATGTTGCCTGTCTGTCGATGCTCTACAAAATATATTTCGGAAAGTATGCTCAAGCAAGGGATATATTTTGATCTCATTCCTCCATTTCCGTTGCATTACTCCGTGCTCGTTCCTTCGTCATTGCACCATCCCGCTTACGATACACATATCCTTTCTATAGGTTGCCTGTAAGAGATTTCTTCTAGCAGTAAGGCCGCCTTTGCATGTTTATTATAATCTTTTTTTTGTCATGTATCTGTTATCTTCATTTTTATGTGCAATAAAGTGTTTCTTCTTCTTCTTCCATTCTATCATAGGACTGCAAGGCAACTCGGAGCTCTACACTGCTACGTAGTTGATATCCATTGAAGGCGTACTAAGCGGTTTGGTTCCTCGTTCCTTATACGCACTGCTAAGGTGTGGAATACCCTTCCAGCATCGCTTTTCTCTACCACCAACAATTTGAGTATCTTTAAGTCGAGAGTAAATAGGCATCTTCTAGACCAGCGCGTTCCACCGTAGTCTACATCTTCACTTACTATCAACCATGATTGCAGTCAAGTGCTAGCTTATAACAATAAAAAAAACGGCCAAGTGCGAGTCGAGGGTTCCGTAAATTTTAAGGTTTTTGGAATTATTCCTAAACATTGTTTCATGCGAAATTTCGAGATTCTAGGACTAGCTGCGAGTAGTAGAGAGTAAAATATGCGGCTTATGCTGTATCTTATGAGTATGTTGACTTAGAAGTTTTATTTTGTTACAGCTTAAAGGTTTTATAGAGACAAGTATTTGATATGAATTTCAATTTAATACCTCTACGCGTATATTTTATCATGATGTAGGTAACTAAAAATTTATAGATTTTGTAATTTTTCCATTATCTGTGCTATATGATGATGCTTCGTACCAAATTTCAAGATTGTCTAGTTGTGAGTTAAATATGCGGCTTATATTGCTATATCCTTTGACTGTGTTGCCGTTGACTTAGAAGTTTGATTTTGTTACAGCTTAAAGGTTTTATAGGCCCAAGTATTTGTTATAAATTTCAATTTAATACCTTTACGGGCTTATGAGAAAACGGGGTAAGCTAAAAATTATTAAAAGCATTATTATTATACGATGCAGCTAAAAATTTACAGTTTTCGTAATTTTTCCATTATCTATACTATATAACTTTACTTCGTACCAAATCTCAAGAGATTAAGGGAACTACCCGTTAGGTTTTGATTTACTTGACCGTGTCGAAAATTGGGGAAATTTTTGGCATAAACGGCTGTATCTTTTAATTGCCTTGGCCTAGTAGTTTGATTTTTTCACAACTCGAAGGGGTAGCAGACTTGAGTATTTGATATAAATTTCAGCTTGATACTTCCACGCGTTTCTGAGAAAAAGGGTCTTGACATACAGACGGACGGACAACAAAGTGACGGTCTATAAGGGTTCCGTTTTTTCCTCTTTAGGCACGGTACCCTAAAAAGGTGTCTATAATCTATATATTATACATGAAGTAACTGTTTACAATAAACCATTGTAGTGGTTATCACTATCGATTAGACAATAGCTGAGATAATGCTCGGACAGTTTACAAACTTGCCTATTGTGGTAAATCACAATTTGTGAATTACGTTTCTTCTGGTAGATGGCTACAAGCATTAGCAGTCATGCGCGAATTTCTGAAACTAATGGACGTATCTAAACTATTCTTGTGGGTCAGTGTCATCTGCGGTACTATAAACAGCTTTCCTCATAACATTGCGAGTCAAAAGAAAATATATCGGCCTGCTTATCATGTGACATCGTTACAAGGTTGGATGACCAATCCAGCAGGCATCACAATATTCAAAGGACAGTACCATATATTCTATCAGTACCAACCCTACAACGGAGCGGGGGGACTCATGAGTTGGGGCCACGCGGTCAGTACTAATTTGATAGACTGGATCCATTACCCAGCAGCGTTGGTGCCCAGCGAAACATACGACAGACACGGTTGCCTCTCCGGGTCGGCGCTAATTAACAAACGTTTCCTCACTCTATTCTACACTGGAAAATCCATCTCCAATAATGTAACTTTCGAAACGCAAAACATCGCCATGAGTGGCGATGGAGTGATCTTTAAGAAATTGATTTATAATCCCGTTATAAAACGATCACCCCTAAATACAAAACAGTTTAGAAACCCAAAAGTCTGGCGCTTTAGAAATTCATGGTATATGATTTTGGGGTCGACTTCGACACAGGGGACCGGTGAACTGCTTTTATATACTTCTGTAGATATGTTTAGCTGGAAACTGAATGGAACGCTCGTACATTCTTACGGAGACATGGGTTACGTTTGGGAGAACCCTGAATTAATTAAGCTGAACAGATATCACGTCCTCATTTTATCGGCTAAAGGGATACAGGTCCCGATAGATGATTATAGGTTTCATAATAAGCATCAAGCGGGATACTTCGTTACGAGATTTAATTACTTCAATGCTCGATTCAAGGATTTGGAAGTGTCATTAACGACTTTCAATCAACTTGACTACGGACACGATTTCTACGCTCCGAAGGCACTATATTGGAATGGAAGAGGTATTTTGATAGCCTGGATGGGGATCTGGGACAACGATTCCACTGAGACCATGTTCGGGTGGGCTGGAATGACGTTGCCTCGAGAACTTCGTTTGAGTGCAGACGGACGCCTTCTAATGTCGCCCATCAAGGAGATTATCTGTTTGCGTACGGAATTATTAGAGAGTGCATGGTATGAACCTGGAGAAAAGTTCCGAGCTGGTTATAAATCGTTCGAGCTGTTAGTGAATTCAACTCCGTACTTTTCTGACGTTGAGCTTTTGTTTGAATGGAAAACTGGATTTTTTAGTATCAGCTACTCTGCAGATCGTGGATATATAACCGTGGATCGCGGAGATGTGGACGGCGAGCGGAGAGCGTATTGGTCGCCCGAGGGATATCTGTATCTGCGTATTTTTGTTGATTCCAGTTCTGTGGAAGTCTTTTGCGGGGAAGGCGAGGTGGTGTTCACTAGCCGTATATATCCAAAGGCTATGATAATCCGAGTAGAAGGACGTTCTAAACTCTATATTGTACAGTACAAATTGCGTAATAGCTTTAATTTCGATAGCAGCTTCATCAAACATCATCCGTAAAAAGGCGCATATATGAGTACCTAATGTAAAATTATTACGCGGGTGAGACCGCGGCCGCCCGCTAGTCAATTCTAAAGTTCTAAAGACATGGATCACTGGAGGACGTGAGGTCCATTAAAATACTTACCAAACCTACTTAGGCTGTGGACTATAAATCACGATGATGATTCTGGTCCAAATTTCGCTTTTTCATAAATCGAAAGATAACCTTGTATATAGTAAATATAATAATATTGTAGGCCTAAGTGGTAAATAATAAAATGTCAGTCATGATATTGCCTATCTCCCCTATTCCCAAGTTACCTATTCCATTTTCAACTCGTTAAGATGAAAAGGGACGCTATTGGGACTCTTGTTAACAATTTCGCCCACGTAATCTTGTTGTGTACAGTAAACGAATACTGAATTGCAATTTCATTACTTATTGTTTGCCTTTGCAATATGATGGTGAAGTAAAGGTTTTTGTATTTTAAACTTTTTTATCAAAGAAATAGGGTATATTGTTGAATAATTTGGTTTAAGTCACAGTGGGGAGAAGCCGTTAGGTACGTCACACTTTTTGACGTCATTGCTTTGAGGCATAGAACATTAAAAGAGCCAGATACTATAATAAAAATGTATTTGAAATTGAATAGGTACTTTCTTAGTTTAGTTTTGTTATCACTATTAACGGCCAAACACAGAGATTTTATGGAGCGTTGACTTACCGCGCTTTCCTAATACGCGTTGGCGAGCTTAGGGTAACTGTTTAATTAATTAATAATTCATCACTATCAGATGCTCAAAATAATCATCGGAACCGAAGTCTTGACGTGATCCTCGAGACATGAGGGTGGAGAGTCAGTTATTATCAACTTTCCAACTCTAGGCTTAGAATTATTCCACAACCCAACCTTAGAGTTTAGAACAAACAAGCAGATATCTTATGTGAATAATAGATATCTTATGTAAATGACATAGCCTCTACTAGCTTTGTCATCCTAACGAAACGAAAAATAACTAAATTCTCGATTGCACGCTATTGGGCGACTGTTGTCTTTTTATCTACACGACATGTATTTTCGTTCGCATCTTAGGCCTGCAGGATTCGAACCGAGGACATCGGACATGAGCAAACGGTTTTAAAAGAAATCACACAATCAGATACCATCAAGCGAATATGCGTACAGATTAAAGGCCAGTTAATAAAAAAAATCTTTCAAAAATATCATTTATACTTCTTACCTAACTGAAATTTTTTACTTTATTGTATTCTTTGCCGTCGGTGTTCTTGGTATTAAATTTACCCTTTCTTATGGGTAAAATATACAGCAATAATGTTTTTATGACTTACGTAGTACTGTTAGTATATTGTTGGCTGGCTCATGCCTGTGAATTTAAGATTTCTTTGCAGTGGGCAGTTTTAATTTTCCGGTATATAGATAAAAATGTGCTATTACTTTTCAATAGGTTTGAGGCAAAAAGTAACAAATCAATTATCCATGTTTAATTAATATACAATTTCAGCATTTTTCACATTTATTAGTTTTAATTATTAAGCCGCATTAATATAATGCTCATTTTGCTAATTTAGGCACATACTCATTTATTGAATGGCAACATTTATTATTGCTGTCAACTTACTATGACAAACCTGTCACGTATGACGTTTATCTTCGCTAGCGCGACCCATTCACAAATCAAGTTGAACGTTGAAAGTTCATCGGACGACTCGTTTTTAAGTCCGCTTTTGTGAAAGACAGTTTATTATAAGTTTGTAACATATGTTTAATTTTAGTACTTGATAGGCTTAAATAAAATGGCCAATTTAATTAAAAGTTTAGTGATAACTGTGCTAAGTTATGCGTTCGTAAACTCTGACAAGCCTTTAAAATTCTACCAGGAAAAGGTGAGAATCGTTTAAAAAGTTTGTTGAAACTTTTCAAAAAAAGAGAATTAATTTTCTTGCGAATTGTTATACGTCCCTAGCAACTTTTAGACTTAAATCATATACTTTGTACTAACATTTGTGATACTTAAATTTAATTTCTTTAATTATGCATGTTATAATTTCATGATGTGTTTTCCTTGTTTTGTTATGATAGAAAATCCTAATTATCTCAGATATGAAATACGTCTCACTAATATTTGATAGTAAACCGACACTTTAATAAGTGCAAACAGTGTTTTTAAATCTTGAATTGAGATAAGTATTACAATAACTTATTATTAACTTAATATTGAATATAAGATATAAAATACTATAGTCATTTATGTCCTGTTGATGGAAAAAAAAACATTTTTAACTTTAATAAGATTTACAATTTATATATTTAAAAAGTTATTAAGAATAGGTATAGGCATATTGTAATGACCTAGTGCGCCCTGCATAGACATCACTTATAGGTCATCCACACTGCTTCAATGCTAGTGAGTAGGCTTAGGATTATAGTGTTTGGCACTGTTGCAGTCATTATCTTGTATTTTTTCTCTCATTTATTTATAAATTTACATTGTTTTTAATAATGTCAAATAATACAAAAAAATGTATGTATAAAAACACTATTAAAAATTTATTAAAAAAATTCTGATGCACTGAAGAACCTCTTTATTATGCATGCTGTTTTAATTAAGGATTACTGCCTTCTATACAGCTATCCAGAAGGTAGTAATCTTTGAACCGGCCTATTTGACCAGCAGCTTCCTCGTTCCAGGCTTTTTCCACACTTAGCCATAATATTGGCCATCGTGCATGTGGACCAGTGACTTAGTATAATCTCACAGACAGAGACAAGGAGGTGTGTGTTCTGAGTTGCTGCTGCTGACTATTTATTGTAAAAAACATTATATACTGTGTATATCTGATTTATGACTTAAAAGTTAAAAGATGCATTTGTGATAGAGACAAAAATAATCACATAAGTTTTAGAATTGTAGTAACACAATTGTTAGAGTTAAATGACCCAATTAAATAAACATATAAATGGGTATGATTAATAGTCAATTGCCCTAAATGTTATAATTTTAATAATAGTTAATTAATTTAGTAATAATATTTAGATAACTATTCCAATTTAATTATTAACCTTAGGTGCAGGCGAGCTAGAGTTATCAGATTATCAGTTAAATCCATCAGTCCATCACCTCTATTATGATGATCAGTATAATGATGTAGCTTAGATAAGCTACTAGCTAAAGTAGACTACAATGATAAAATAATGCATATCGAAAGTTTTTTAAAATAACTGCTGACAATTGGTTCGTGAAATATGAAGTACTAAACCTATAATGACCTATAATTTTGCTTTAAAAAATTGCATATAGACCCAAACTTAGTGCTGCTACTCAGAAGTAAAAACAAGCATGGTGACAGTAATTCCTCAGGTTCGCTGGGTTAAATCTAAGAGGTCTAAAGTTCAATTCCCACTCATTAGGCTATTCTTACATCCATATCTACATTAGCTAGCAGCTAACTTTTCCATTTAAGATATTTATTTACAAATGAAGTAAAAATTTATTATTTATATAATTTGCTAATAGGGCTTAATCCTATTTTAAGTAACAACCTGTGTCAAATATTACCTTCTATTTTTTGTCTGGTGACAAACATGCTGGTGCTTATTTGGCTCAAAGAATAAGCCTTGCTTGTCTTGAGGGGAAATAGCACCAGTTTGTTGTACTTTTGAGTAAACAATTAGATGGCTTATTATTTTTGTAAATATCTAGTTTTATTTTCAATTTTATATCTTTTAACTGATTACATTTAATTGAAACTTCCTGAAACTGGAAAATTGTTTTATATTCACATCAACAAAACCATGAAATAGATTTCCTATTTCAATAAATTCTTTATTTATTATGCAATTATAGTTATTTCTATGGTTTGTATAACATTAGACAGGGCCAATTCACATTAACAATGCAAATGTTCACACATTGGATTTTGTTCCTTATCATCAAACAGTAAAGTTCAATATGTAGTACACAAAGATTTAGTAGCACAAACTAAATAACCTTTAGTTCAACATGGCACAGGACACTTTCGCTACAATAGTCTCGCCAAGGTTTTATGTAATGATCATTAGCAAATTGAACTAGCATCCTGCAGTACTTAATAATACAATAGTACAGCTATTGAGTTGTTTTAAGTATTACAATTATTAATACCACTGACCTATTGACTTATAAGATCACGAAAACTATACACTCGATTTATCATTACATAGTATCGCTTTCTTTTGTCTGTCCCTATGTATACTTAAATCTTTAAAAGTGCGCAACGGATTTTCATGCGGTTTTTTATCAGATAGAGTGATTCAAGAGGAAGGTTTATGTGTATAATACATGCATAATATAGTAGAGAAACATTGATAATTTTAGAGGTTTCTGATGTGATGTCGTAAATTAACGCATTTTTGAGCTTACATTGCAAACGTTGGCTAAACTTTACGAGATAAATCAAAATAATATGTAATGTGTGTATTGCACACCTTAAAAAGTTCAACAAAAAGGTCCGTGATGGTATATGACCTACCTTTTAAGATAACCCACAATAACCATTTTTTATCTTTTGTTCTATAATATTTATTATTTATTCAGGGATTAGCCGAAAGAAACAAACAAACAGACAAAAGTTTTAAAAATTGATTGTTGTTGTTGTTAATCTTTTACTTTCAATTAAATAATGGCTCTAAGCGCGCTAACTTGTTAGGAGTAGGATGAAAATCCACACCCCTTTCGGTTTCTACAAGACATTGTTGTACCGGAACGCTAAATCGCTTAGCGGTACGTTTTTGCCCGTAAAAACAAAATTTAAAAAATCTCAATCGGCCATTAAATCGGCCCATTAAACCGGAGAGAACCGTACCAGGGGATTCCCTGTTTACCAAGATGTCATGTCACTCATACTGACTTACGAGTATTTGATAAATAGGAGCAAATATTGTTATTTGAGATCACTGTAGTTACGGAAATAAAAACAATCCATTCTACACGACATCGTAACGGAACGCTAAATCGCTTGGCGGTACGTCTTCGTCGGTAACTAGCCACGGCGAAAGCCTCCCACCAGCCGGACCAAGACAAATTAAGAAAAATCTCAATAAACCCCGCCGGGAATCGAACCCAGGACCTCCGTCTTAAAAATCCACCGCGCCACTGCGCCACGGCGGCCGTCAAAGTTGCATCGTTACTTTCCACCAGGTCTGATTGCAGTCAAGGGGTAATTTGTAGTGAATAGAAAAAAAACTGTAGAGTTTTAGGACTTATTTGAAAACTAACATGTAGGAACTCTGCACAGTTAAGCCAGGAGTGGTTTTTGTTGGACAAGGGTTATATGCAAATTTCTGTATTGTATTTTTGTTTATAAATAAAGCTAAATATACATACAAATTTGTTTATTAATTTGTTACCTAGGCCTACCATGAAGCGCAAGACCTCACAGACAACAACATAAGAGACATAGCAAAGATGTCAGATAAGGACCACTTTAGAAAAGTGCTCGACGAGATCCTAATACCGCGAGTGGTGGGTACACCGAACCATGAAAAAGTGGGCAATTATATCGTGAACGAAATGAGGGGCTTGGGTTGGGATGTATCCGAAGACGTGTTCCCGGACCATACCCCCGTGTTTGGGACTCTTCACTTCAGAAACATTATAGCGAAGTTGAACCCCAATGCGGATCGGTTCTTGGTGCTCGCCTGCCACTACGACAGTAAATATACCAGGGAGCATAATTTCATTGGTAAGTCTTTTATAATTGGTAATTGATTGACTTTATAATTAGGGCCTAGATGTCCAATTACCAGGCTAATTTAACCAGATAACCAATTAACGGGAGTCACTGCTTAACGTGCTCTCCGATGTATTCACTACTCCACCAAGTTCCCTACTCCCGACTAAGAATTTTTATTGAGGATTCCTCTGAAGTATAGATGCATAGTCCCGATCCAGGACTTCAATCCAGGACCTAGTGATCTGAATCAGAGTTTACATAATATACTAAGTCTGCAATTTAGTAACTTTATATTTCGATTCTGACCCTCTATTTAGGCTAATTTGACTGGACCGTTAATGCATTTCTATAAGTTTAAAATTGACCAGAGGACCTTGTTATTATTGGCGTAAGATAACAAGGTTACCAAAGAGAATGTTTTGATAACATAGAAAAACCCGATGACCGGGCAACATGTTTTGGTCGCCTTTCGCCGAACTTTATCTTAGTTTACTTAAGTTATCAATAGATTCCTTTACTTGTAAATATACGTTTGGGTGATTTGATTTTTATTTCTTTACATACTATAAAGTGAAGTCGCTTCCGCTGCCTGTTCGTTTGATATTTATATGATTGATTTGATGCAGTTCCCAGCAATAGATAGAGTGATTCAAGAGGAAAGTTTATAGGTACAAGTTAGTAAAGAATATCTTGGTTTAGGGTGTTGACGCGATCGAATTTGCGGGAGCCGCTAGTATCTATAAAAAGTTGAGAGGTGTCAAGGGACACCCGGATGGAACGAAGTTCCTTTCGATTAATTAGTGAAGGAATTGTAATAAAATTTTATTTTTTTTAAGTAATAATAATATTTGTTGTTGTACACCAAAACACCAGAGGAACGCATACAGCGCGGGCGCCCCCCGCCGCTCACGCGCACACACATCAAAGGCGGCGGCAAGATCCTTTGATCAAAAAGTGTCGTGACAATTTTCGGGTAGCCCTTTCACAACGCGCGATAAGGAACTTCGTTCCAATAAAAGGTGATGTATTTTTAATGCTTGCTCAAAGCGTTTTTATAATGTTTTGAGCAAGCATGAATTAGGGCTGAGCTTTTATCCATGCTCGTATATTTTTGGTTTTCTTCTTTGAAGGCTATTTAATAACCGAGAGAAATAATCCCACGGGTAAACATAGGTTCCAGCCATACAGTACTACAGTAGCGGTACAATACCTACAAAAAATTAATGAGGACAAAGTATATTTTATTAGGTCCTCTAGTGTTGCACGGTACCGAATTGTTCAAACAAAAGATATTTTCTAAAAATAAATTACCTAAAAATTAGGTATTTTTAAAGTCTAAATAAAAATAGCGAACTTATTTGTAAAGATTTAAAAGGAAACTGGTGGTATTTTTTGTCGTGCAAATGATTTTTGCTTTTTTTACTTCTCAGGGATCTAGCACTTCGATGAGCGTTATAAAAAATATTCAAAATTATTCTCCGTTTAGTTTATTTGTTCGTGCGTTCAGTCGCAAGTCGTCTCGGTCCGCTCGGTCGTAATACTACGTCACCATTGATTTGCCTCTCTGCAGTTAATCATCATCGGCTGATAGACGTCCACTGCTGGACATAGGCATCTAGCAAAGACTTAACCTATAATATAATCTATTAAATACCTACTTTACTAGGTGTTTGATTGGTTTACACCTCACTAGGTGTTGACCAACTCTAGGTACACTTTACGGCGCAAGATCGCCATTCTGGCATCTTACGGTTGGAACGTCCATCAACTCTAAACTTCGTGCCCCGCCTATCGCCACTTCAGGTTTGAGACTCGTTGAGCTATGTCGTTAACTTTGGTTCTTCTGCGGATCACGCAGTGATCAACTGAGCATAGCTCGCTCCATCGTACGCTGGGTGACTCTGAGCCTTTTTAATAGTATTTGCAGTTAGTATTCATTCGTAATTTTCTTCCCAGGCGCGACAGACTCCGCAGTGCCCTGCGCCATGATGATCAATCTAGCGGCTGTGATGGCGAAACAATTGGAGCACTTGAAGAACTCTTCTCCAAGCCTCATGTTTATATTCTTCGACGGTGAAGAAGCGTTCAGGGAGTGGGGACCCAAGGACTCCATATATGGGGCACGCCACTTGGCCAAGATGTGGCACGGAACACCCTACAGAGACGGTGCGAATCACTTGCAAAGAATGGTAAGTAAATTATACTTATACCACTTGTAAATATTAATAATAAAAACCGATTCGCCGACCTAAGCACTCAGCGGTCAGAACTGCACTTAACAGTATGCGTTGTAGTTACTGCCTTCGGTATCCAACCCTTGTACACACACCCAGTTGTTGGCCAAAGCTTTTGCAAAAAGCCCATTAGCCGAAGCTACTTTCGGAATAATAACTCGACATTACATTGTGAACAAAGTACACATATCATTTTATTAAGCTTATCCTTTGCCCCTCTACTGGGTATAAGCCTCCTATCCACTGTAGGGCTTTGGAGCTAACACCTATCATGCTGTTACGGTTCTGTGGGCTTTAGGTATTCGTACCACATTGCTCCGATGTGGTTTGGCGGATATAGGATGTTTCACTCTATCACCATCAGATTGCTAATGTCCACACACACATTGACACTCCAATTTGGCACGCTCTACCTACGGTCTAAATGGTTGATGAATTTCCACACATCGGATGTCATCTATACTTCTATACTAATATTATAAAGAGGAAAACTTTGTTTGTTTGTTTGTTTGTTTGTTTGTTTGTAATGACTAGGCTCAAAAACTACTGGACCGTTTTTAAAAATTCTTTCACCATTCGAAAGCTACATTATCCACGAGTAACATAGGCTAAATTTTATTTTGGAAAAAAATAGGGTTCCGTAAAATATTTGGGTTTATCGGACACAAGGTGTAAAAAATCAACCAGAAAAGTTACTTATTTTGCGTACGCTGCCTAAACTATAAAAGATAGAACCATAAAATGTTCTAATTAATTGGAGATTTTATAAATATCTACAAAAAAGTCTGCGACACACTATACCTATCTATGTCGAGTGCGGCACAACAACCATAGTTTTATTTAAAAATCTTGATTTTTTTTTGACTACATTTAAACGCATTTATTTTACTCATGCTATTAATCCTTATCAAAATAAATTATTTCATCACTAAGTACAGTTTATGTAGATAATATTTGGTATTTCAAAGATTAAAATTGTACTTTTGGTTTTGAAGTTATGGCGAAATTAAAGCGTCACCAAGGCGGGGGCGCGCGTGCGGGAGGGGAGTTAAATCCATGTTATATATACGATGATGAATTAAGAATTCGATCTTTGTTCAAATATTCATTTAGTACATGGAAGAGTTTGTTCGTTTGTTTAAACGGGCTAATCTCTATCTGCGTTTCAGATTGTAAAATTATTTTTGTTTATTCTGAAGGCTAGACTCAAGAGTGAAATATATTATTTAATATCAATTTATACCCATCAGCTTGAAATAAATATATATTTTTAATGTTAATGTACTGAAATGTCATACAATGTTTAACAAAAATGTAGACCTTTAGTACACGGGCCGGGACGGAAAATATTGCTGAGCACACTATATGTGCCTTTACACATTTTGTATGAAATTCTGTCTTTAAAATTAGAAGGGTACCTAAGAGGTTTTCACGCGGACGAAGTCGCGGGCGACTGCTAGTTGGATTATATTGAAATAGAAAAACGGATAAACTCACACAAATAATGACAAGTATAATATATATGTATAAAATAAAAATAATATATATAAAAATATGATATAGAGACACCTCATTCCAATACTCGCTGGCCACCTTATAGGGTAAATTTTAATGATGATGTTCGATGTTAAGTCACTAACTTCCCAACGCGTGGCAGATAATTTCATGAAAGAAACTCTAATATCCAAGACTTAATGAATCGAAGTCACAGCTTACCAATGGACCAGCAAAGCAGTTCCGTGGCATTAGACATGAGCTTGTTCTAGAAAGCAAAATGTTTGGTTCCGGTAACTCTGAAAATAATCGTTTTATAATTCGATAGAGCCGGCTGCACGCACGAAAAAACATGATTCATGCAGCGTTACCTCGCTTTGAAGCGTTCCATGTAAGGCTTGAAGTGCAAACGAGAGCGCGGAACGAGCGACAAAAAAGCACAATCGGCCTTTGCGTTCGGCAGCGTTCGACATCCGTCTATTAAATATAATTATTAAACATATTAATTTAAAATTAAAAATTAATATATTTATTATAAATTTAAAATATAAATTTATAAAATCAAAATCAATTATTTTATTAATTTAAATTAATATTTATAAAAATATACTTAAATTAAAAATTTTAATACCCATTTAAATGCTACCATTCCATCAGTATTTTCTTAAGACGTTGTCACGTTCAACTATCGTCAGTAAAACGACTTTACAGACAACCAATTTTTTTGCAAGACTTTACATTTGCAAAAATATTGCTTGTATGCATTTATGTTTTTTCAATATACTTATAACACACAGGCCACATTTTATCTCGAAATTCCCACAGGAAAGAGAACTACGCGGGTGAAACCGCGGGCGTCCTCTAGTCATATATATTATCAAAACATTCAGGTTGTTTGAATTCTATAACGTCTTTAGATTCGTCTCAGCTCTAAAAGAGTATAATATTATTGCATGGTTCTTTAATAATATGCAAAAGTAGTAAGCTGAACACGAGGCATATGCAAGTACATTATACAAATAGATTTTAATTACAAAAGTTACCAGCGCTGCCATGACCTCGCGCAGTTTAGCGTATTGCAACTTTAGAGGAGACTTGATGTTACGAACTATACTACCTAGTGATGGGTTCTTTACGTAACCCGGTTTGTGAATTATTTTTGTGCATGCACGTCTGATATTTTATTATCACAATCACTTGTTAAAATGGCTATTCTCCAGATAAGAGTGACCGCTGCTGGCGGAGATCCGTTCAGTCACATGTCATTTGTATTTTTAAAACATATTGTTCAAATACTTTATTAATTCCTAATATATTTATATATTACATTAGTTTAAATTTAGTTAGTGATTTATAAAACAGCAGAATGTTATAAAAATATCTCTCGTTTTTGAAACTACAACAATTAGTTTACTACTTACAAAACAACAAGAGACTTTTATAAAATGATAACAAAATAAAATATTCATTTATATCGGTATCGTATTAATAATGTGTCGAAATGTTTAGGAATTACTAAAATAGTGACATAGATTTTTGTGTGCATAGATAAAGTCAAATACATATGTTACACGTACTGGTAGATAATAATTTTTAAACTGGTGCAACACTGAATTGTAAATGCATTTTATATTTTAGTTAGCTATGCCCAGATTTTTTCCACCGACGACCTGAAATAATGTAAGATATCGTTGCCTGTGATCCCTGTAGACCCCCCTCCGAGAGTATTCCAAAATCCCTTTTTACTGATCGTCTACATCTCGAAATGGGTGGGTAACTAACTGTGTTAAATTATAAGACACTCTAGTGATATATTGATTAGTCTCAGTCTCAGTCAGTCGATTAGTTTTTCCCAAATAAAACATTTGAAATTGTTTTGACTTAACCGCGCGGCAATATAAAAGAGTTCAGCCATTTCTGAGTACCTACTGTGTTCCGAGACTTGGTCGCCTCATAAGAAGACTCATGGTCACTCCGCAAGCGATGGAGAAAGCAATGTTGGAGTGTCTCTCCGTGTTCGAATTTGAAATAATGTCTGCAGATGAACTAAAGTAACCGACATAGCTGAACGAGTCTCAAAGAAGAAGTGGCAATCGGCACGGCACATAGTACGTAGACTGACTGACGGCTAACTGTCGTTGGCCACAGGCGGTTCAGGAATTCAGGATCGTTGTTTTTAAGTCCCTGAAAATGCCTATGTCTAGCAGTCGACTTACATTAGCTGATGTGAAGAGTACTGCGTTCCGCGTTCTTTGATAATAAACAATTTGGGCCTTTATAACACCGCGCAGATATCAGGCGATTTATACTCGGTCAGTGTATCTACAAAAGAATGTCAGTTTAACGTTTTTCTGTCGGCGCGAGCGTTAATAAATTTTTCTGAAAACAAATGTTTGTCGTAGGACGTGTTGGTGCTATTAGACCTGCTGGGTACCCCAGACCCGGTGTTCTACAGCTACTTTAAATCCACGGAGCCGTGGTACGTGCGGCTGGCGAGCGCCGAGCAGCGCCTGGCCGAGCTGGGGCAGCTCGCCGCCTACTCGCCAGGCAAGGCCGAGCAGACCTATTTCCGCCTCGAGAGCAGCCACGCCGTCATCGAGGACGACCATGTTCCCTTCATGAGGAGAGGTAACAGTTCATCTTCTATCTACTCAAATACCTATACAAAAATGATTTTGTGTTCGTGAATCAAATTAAAACGATTCGACAAAAAAAATATTTTGTTTGCTCTGATAAAGTTCTCAAAACGGTAAAAGATAGGGAAGTACTTGTAAACTTAAGTGACTATTTTATAGAGCCTATGTCATTCCACAACAAAGCCGAGTTTAAAAACATTTCGTAATATATGTTGAAATTCGTCGGATTATGTTGTGGATCGTGCTAAATAATAGATATATTGTCCCTGTATTGTTTTTTCTCAGCAGAACTTTACAGACGGCGGTAGAGTAGCTACAAATATTCAATCCTGACTTTTCAAAAGTGGTTGTAAACTAAGCTTACTTGAAACTAATTTGAATTGGGATACATAAATATGCTCAGGAACCTTGGTCTCCTGCGGGGATATATTCTACCTAACTTTAAACGCAATTATAGCTTTTCTTTTCTTTTTTTCCGGGGCGTCGCTTCTGGCCTCCTTCCTCCCACTGAACCAAAAAATCACAACATTGGTAAATAGTTATTCGGAATTTATTCAAAAAATTACTTCAATTACAAAAATCCGTTCGCATTCGCATGTGATTGACAGCGTTATCACTGAGGCTTATCGTGAAGTATCAGATAGCTACTAAACCCTTTCACATTTTATCTGCTCATCTACTTCAATAGAGATTTCGGTGAATTGTTTCCTAATTTAGTTTGTACACGGCTTTGCTTGACTATACTTTTTAAATACTTGTCAATCTTACTGACGTGTGTAGACTGCCTTATTGGTTCAATGTGGCACCAGTTTATGAGGGCCTGGGATCGAGTCCTGGATCGGCCGTATGACATATACTAGCAGAGCCCGTGACTCGGTCCGCGTGAAATTCTGGTTTGTGATAGTTCGACAAAAAGTATCTATTCAGTTAATATCTAAAGTCTATGTTCTTTCTCAGGCTCTAGAGTTCTAGACTATTTCATTTAAATCGGTTCAAGGGTTTAGGCGTTATTGAGTAACAAACAGACAGAGATACTTTCGCTTTTATAATATAAGTATAGTTTGTGCTTACCTCCATATCCCTTGCAAATAAGGAAAATGCCTGGCTCTTTACCTAAAGCCGTTAAAAGATTGACAATCTATATTAATAATTTCGTCAAGGGGTATGGTAGACTTGATCAAAACCTTAGATGAATATCAAAACATAAAAAAAATATTGATTTTGAGTCGACGACATATGTCCGTAAAATTCTGATTAAGGAGAATTACGGTAATTTATAATGACACTGAAACACAAATCGTAGATAGCAACTACAATGTGTTTGTCAGTGTTATTATATTTTCAAAACTTTTCATATAGCTATATGTCGTAGGCGAGCGCTAAAAAACGTTATTTCTAAAGCTCACCTCCTTAAGGGGTCGAACGGGAGTTCAAGTCTACACCAAGTTTCACGCGGACGAAGTCGCGGGCGTCCGCTAGTTATTTCATAACTAGAGGACGCCCGCGGTTTCACCCGCGTAGTTCTCGTTCCCGTGGGAATTTCGGTATAAAATGTAGCCTATGTGTTATTCTGATATGTAACCTATATTATTGTGAAGTTTCATCAAAATCCATTCAGTAGTTTTTGCGTGAAAAAGTAACAAACATCCATACATCCATACAAACTTTCCCCTTTATAATATTATAAGTAAGGATAAAGTGACAACCCTATTATATATCGGTTTCTCATTTAATGGCTGCAGACATACCTGGCCTACATTTGACGTAAAACTGAAATGTCTGATTTTTGCTTACGTCAAAACGTAGGCTGTAAACGATTTGCATACTCCTACATAGTCAATGTCGCAGCAAACGAGATTTACATATGAAAAGTGTTTTTATTTATCAGTGAACCGACGAACAGCTGTTCAAACAATGTCTTCTACTTAAACCTATATGTATACATAGTTTTTATTGTAATAATTGATATGATACAGTTAAATTATAATTTTGTTGTAAAATTTATTAGGACGATAATGCTTTATAAGAACAAAATATAAAGCGTAGATATTTCCTACTTCCTGACCGTTGTTAGACCACCCGCTTAGCGCTGTCGAGCCCAGAGCTAAGACCTCTTTATGTTATTGAGGTAATAAATATAAATTATAGTAATGTTTGTTATACCCGCAGGGTGGTAATACTTACTAAGGAAATAAATTATATGAGTTTAAAACTTATCCTTATTGTGTTTCCTAACACTAAATCACCACCAATTTAAATGAAAGATACACAGATAGGTACTATGTTGTCTGAGAAAGGACATAGGGTACCCGCTACCCTAGACTAGCCGCGGGCAAAGAAATATCTACCCTACGTTTGTCCTCGCCTGCAGCACCATAAAGTGTTTAGGATTTTATATAGATATAGTGATCCTTGTTTTTCTCTTATCAGTTCATTTCTTTTCAGTTCATTTCATTTCAGTCGGGTTTTTTGCTTTAATAATATAATGGCCTGTCGTAAGCTGAACGAACACTAGTGAGGGCGGGGGAGTCAAAAACAAACGCGACTAGATTTTAACTGCACAGATTTCACAATAAAGGCGAATAGACGAAAGAATTAAAAAATCGCGTAACTCGAAATATGCGCAAGGGGTATTACTGTTGTTAATTAATTTACTTAATCATTAATTCATTTCAGATGTCGACGTCCTCCACATCATTCCAAATCCATTTCCCAAAGTGTGGCACACAGCGAAAGATGACATTACGGCGTTAGACTTTAACACCATAGACAATCTAAACAAGATCTTCCGCGTGTTTGTGGCCGAGTACCTGCATCTAACCCCCTAGCGGCGATGGCGGCTCGAGATGATAGCTGTCATATAACGCGACGGACTATTCAGGCGTCTGTTTGGACTATTCAAATTATTAAATGGCGGACATGCAAGTGTAGTGGCGATACTCAATATTTAATGTGATATGTGTGTTAATACAATTGTTCGATTACATATATAGGTATAGTTAATATAAATATTGTCTGAGTAACGATTCGTTCGCTTATTATGAAACTATTATATAAAAATACAATTAAATATATAGAAAATCAGCTTTAAGTCTGGTGCGTAGCTAAAACTCAGAATCAAAGAAAAAAGCAGTGCTATTTTTTTTTACATTTTAAATTGTAGGCACTTTTGTGGCATGATTTTTTTATTTTATATTTACAACAGATGAGTAGTAGGGATATTTACAGAAATTATTCTGTACATTATTGCTGAGCTCTGTGGCACAGTGGATTTATTCGACGGATGTTCTAGGTTCGATTCCCGGCTGGGCAAATTAATAGTTTCTAAAATGATCAATGGCAGGCTACGGTTAGCTAGTTACTATCATAATGACAAAGATACCGTCAAGCGGTTTAGCGTTCCGGTACGATGTGTGTGTGTAGTAATCTGAAAGGGGTGTAGATTTCATCCTACTCCTAACAAGTTAGCCGGTTCATGCTTTGACTGTATCATCACTTACCATCAGGTGTGATTGCAGTCAAGGGCTAATTTGTAAAGGAAAACTGGTTTCATATTCTCATAGACAGAGATTATATTATATAAGGTTTGTAGGTTTCGTGTACTAACTGAAACAGACTCGCTGCAACAGCCAGCTGTACTTCAAACAATATATTACCTATTTATTGAATGCTTTATGAAAGGATTAATGCTTGTATGAAAGGATTAATGAGAGTGGAAGAAGCTAAGGAGGTATGCAAGGACCGTGGCAAATGGAGGGATGTGGTCTCTGCCTACCCCTGTGGGAACAAGGCGTGATGTTTATGTATGTATTTAAACTCTTGTAAACGGCTTGGCCGATCCCCAATATAATGACATACGAGTATCGTTATAGGAAAAAGTTCTTGGCTACTACCGCTTTATAGGTAGCTAAGCTAAATGGGTGTAAATTGCGAAAAACACTAACAATGCATATTTTTGATGGTATTGTTGAAACGAAAATGTTTCCAGATATAAAATTGTTTAGAATATGCACTTCCGGTTAAAATTTTCAAACCGAAAGAAGAAAAAACCAAGTAAACTATAACATTGAGTTCAATATCCCCGACCGATCTCCGGTTCTCCGATCCGAGCTTATTATAATTATTTTTAGTTTTAGATTCTTACACTCTGACAGAAATTACATTAGGTATATGATGATGGTTCACTTTGTTTACTTAGGCCTGTATGCACCAAGATTTCGGTTATCATAACCAACGGTTAACATAAGCTAAACTTAAAATTTACTGTTCACGACAACCCATACGCCGGTTAAGAACGTAAGCTCGGTTAATATAACCGCTCGGTTTACGTCCTTAACCGGAGTACGGGTTGTCGTGAACAATAAATTTATAGTAAAGTTATGATAACCGAAATCTTGGTGCACACAGACCTAAGTAATTTACTGCTGGAATATAATTACTTACTAATTTTTATAATATATCATGACTCATTACTTTTTTCGTGTCACGAATAATAAAGGTTGTTATGTGGGAGGGAAAAATTCATCAGCATTATTGCATTCCCTTGATATCGAGACAGTGATGTTGCTTGCTGACAAAAATAACTATAGTTAGTAGGTAGTTAATTCTTCGCTGGATAGTCACAAAGACCTGTTCTATTTTGAATAGTTCAGCAGTATTGCACAATTTCGTTCCTACGAGTAACTGTGGTTGTTATTTATATGATTCTTTTTTTTACAATCCTCATTTTTCTATTTCTTTTATGATTTATATATGTACTAACTAATTAAGTATAGTATTTTAATGAAAATGTACTTATCAAATGTATTTACCTAGCTATGTTCAAGTGTAAATTAATGTATAATTATTATTATGATATGGAGTAAATTATATTGGACTATATCACTATAGTATTAAGTTATAGTGTGTGATGTGCCTAATCAAATAATATATTTATTTGGACTATTGAGTTATTAAATATTATATTTAATAGTCCAGTTACATAAATTGAATAAGTTATCACGAAATCATTATGGTGAATTATTTTATAATCAGAATATACTTTATTGAATGTAGTAAATATAATGTTCTTAGTCTTGCCTAATTTGTTAAAAAATATTTATTTTTATCATTGGCATAATACTTTAATAGTCTATAAAAAAATAATTTTAATTATTTTTAAATATTGTTCAATATATGTAATTTAATGTTTCTAATATGAATTATCTTACATGTGAAAATGTGTACCTATTATACATTCCTGGATACTGATGCTTTACTACAGCAACATATTCTAATAACTATAGGTAATTATATTAATGTTGCAATGAAGTTTTATTTTATTTCCGTATCCTTTTCTTTATTTGTAAGTCAAAATATTTTTAAAGTCCTAACTCCCGGAACGGAGCGCTATTTTCAACGTCTAATTAAAATTATAAATAATGGAGATAGAGTTCCGGGAATTAGGACTTTTTTATTGGAAATTTCCTCCTCTTTAACGAGATTTTTTCAAAATAGCTTAAATGTTAATATTTTTGAGTTATTAACAAAAAACGAAATTTCATTTTTTTTTTCATCTTATTTTGTATTAACAATTCCAATTTTTAACCTGCACCAAAATCCTTCAAAAACATTTTTCTAGAGGTGATTCCAAATCGACTGAGCCATCGTTCATATTTTTAGGACCTTTATCTCTATATTTCACGTTTTTGAACTTGTTGACTAGATAAAGGGTCTAGATGATTTGGCACATGGATAGATTATGGTCTGGTATCTATATTAATAATTTCGTCAAGAGGTACGGTAGACTCGATTGAAACCTTAGATGAATAACAAAACATAAAAAAATATTGATTTCGAGTCGACAACATAATTATATCTGTAAAATTCGGATTAAGGAGAATTTCGGTAAATTATAATGACACGGACAAAGAAATCGTAGTTGCTATCCAAACAAACCACGCCCTTAAAAAGTTTTCATATAGCTATAATGAAGTAGGCGAGCGCTAAAAACGTTTTCTCTAAAGCTCACCTAAAGGGGTCAAACGAGAGTTCAAGTCTACACCAAGTTTCACGCGGACGAAGTCGCAGGCGTCCGCTAGTAGCACAATATTCTCACAGAAACGGGATATACGCGAGTAAAACAGCGAGGCTGCGCTAGTTGAAGTGATAACTTCTTATTTAACTTTATTAACGCTGTACGGTGCCAGTCTGTCTCCTACCCTACGCTAGCCGTATTTACCTACCGTCCCGAGACTAGTTTTTTAAATAAAATGGCAGAAATTTGAAATAAAAATAAATTGTTAAAAATAGTTTTTTTATTATGAAACAATTACATCATTACATTAATTTTGGACACAAGAATGAGTTCTAGTTGACATTTTTGTGTCCGTAAAGAAAAAATAGACTAAATATTTATAAAAAAAAATATTTACACATGCTTGAAGTACAACAAAAAAAGTTAAAGATGAATTCTCTCACCAAATAATAGTACTTTAAGAATTACAAATATTCATTTAAAACAATATGGGCCCAGGCTGTAATGTACATATTTAGAATTAGGTCCTTTTAGGTTAGCATATGAAATTGGCGTTTTGTCGTACTGGCCACTTACATCTCAAATATATTCTTTTGATTTATTACTGAACGTGATCCGATCCGAAACGGATCGCAAAGCGAACCGTCTGTTAGTGCTATAATACACATAGTCCAGTCATTATAGTAAGTTCACCTCGGAATTCGAGATACCCAACTGTAAGTCTGTAATTACTCGTATATTGACACCCTAAAAGTTGTCTCAAAAGACTTACAGCTGGGTATCTTGAATTCCGAGATTCTTACCTTATTTAGGCTTAAATTACTGCACTAACACTCTTTCTATACTAAAGCCAAACTCGATTGAGAAGGCTTGTCAACAAACAAATTAAAAATGGAGGTAGAAATCGCTAGTCATTTTACACCTGTTTTATTTAAATAACTTGTTAATGACGAATTCGTGACAATAAATTAGATTAGTAAGCGTAAAACTAATTAATATATTCAATATCTTTTAAATAAGAGTTTATAAAAAAACAAAACATAATTTTAAATTTATTAGACATAAAATGTGTTGCATTTTCTACCTTCATTTTAAATTTGTTTGTTGACAAGCATTCTCAATCGAGTTTGGCTTTAGTATAGGTACTTATAGCTTATGTGTAAACGTTATGCTTCGCATTTGCGACAGGAGGCGATGGCTTTTATATGGTCGGCGAAATCGGGAATATAGCACTCAGTTTCGCCCCAACGCAACCAAAGAGATAGCGATATTTTTGATTACACGCTATTGGGCGACGCTTCGACCAAATAACCAATAGATGGGACACGTTTGTTGTTCGTTATCTATTACAAGAGTTCAGGCGCATCATAGCCCTGCTGGTTCAGTTAAGAGTAATAATCTGAATTACACAATAGTACTGTCTTAGTAGCCAAGTGACTAAATACGATGATTACCTATTAATTGTAACATAAGATACGTATTTATGTTGTACATGTACAAAAAAGTCTAGGTACATAATTAAATGAAAAAAATATGCGCTTTGTTTAAAGCCTTAATTTGAGACTTTTTATTAAAATTATACATTTATATACATGGTATATACAAATACAGAAGACACTGTTCACATTAATTACAAGTTTATAACTATTATGTAGGCAGGAAAGCACTCATAATAATTTCTGGGGCGACAGGTATGATTTCAAATATCAAGGTTTAAGTACTAATTAAAAATAAATAAAAAACATATTAAAGACCTACATGCTTGCCATGCTTCTAAAGTCAAAGAATTCAAGACATGTCTAAGATACCCCGCAAGACATATATAAGGTGAGTTTGAATTATCAGCCAGCGCTGAAACCGGAGTAAGTGCGGCCAAAATCTCCCACTAGACCGGCTCCCGGCTGTCAGAAATCGAACACGGAACCTTCGAAGGACTAAGTAGGTAGATATGTCCACATATGTACACTTAAGAACTTGTAAAAAATAAATTAAATAAGCACTTAGAACTAAATCAGCCGATATCAGTACCAAGTTCAATAAACTTTCCTGTTAAATTACCTACTGTAAAACGCGGGCGGCAAGTGTTTAAATGTGCGTGTTTGTCGGCGTCCGCGGCAGCGATCAGAAAAGCGCCGCGGTAACGTTGTCGGGCTTTTAAAAGGCCGACAATCGCCGCGCCTGTTTGTACGCTCGCCGCCGGCATTTCAAACAAAGTTTCAACCTATTAATGGTAAGTTCATTGACTTTGGTAGTCGATCAGCTGTTACGTTTGTTATTTTGATCAATTCTATTGTGTACGTAGGTACCTAACTGCCTTGGGGTCAATGGCTGGCAGGCATTGGGGTTAATTTATGGATGTATTGGATGGTGTTACGCGTACTGTCATAAGTGAATAAATATTTTGTAATGTTTTTTTATTGGTTCTGGGAACAACTTTTTTTTCTATTGTAATATATATGCATAAGACTTGCTCCAGTTTCGACGCTGGCTGATAATTCAAACTCACCTTATATTGTGTATAGAAAAAAAATCGCATTGTACAGCGTTGGGGCGAAAGAAAGAGCAATATTTTATTTTCTACGCAAGCTATGTCTAGCCACGCACCTTAGACCTACTTGTATGTGGTCTGATTTTTAAATCTCTTTAATCTGGATATATGTAGCTATCGCCAACGAAATCATACCTCAAACTGCGCTAGAAATCATCTAGATTACCTTAGAAAAGACTATCAAGCAGAGAACCTTTGAACTTCTCAAGCGCTCTCTCTTCTATTAAAGATATCTTAATATCTAAATCTTTGTCACTTTCATCAGACTTTTTTGCATTAACAACATTTAAATGTTCCTCTATTTTTATGTCACTATCCGGTTCTATTTTTATTTTAATCGAGTCTTGTTCATCACTATTTTGGTTACTGGATGACTCTTTCGTTACATCAACATTCTCATCGTCCTGATCGAGACCTAATGACTCAATCAATTGTTTTTGTAGCATTTTTCTATTTTGATCAACACTTAGTTCTTTATTTATTTCAGCTTGTTTAACATCTGGACTGAGACCTAATGATTCTATCAATTGTTTTTGTAGTATTTTATTATTTTCCTCACCATCGTTACTTTGTTCAACCGCAACATCCTCATCGAGGCCAAATGACTGCACTTCTTTAATGTGGTCATCAGTAACTTCTTTTTTTATTCCAGCTTGAACATCATCTGGAACGAGACGTAATGACTCAATAAGTTGTTCTTCTATCAAGCTTTTATCATAGGTTAATTCTTTCTTTATTTCAACTTTCTCATTTTCATGATCGAAACCTAATGATTCAAGCAAGTTCTTCTCTAAAATATTTTTATTTTGTAAAGCATTGGTTATATCAATTTTACCGGCACTACCCAAACTCAAAGTCTCCGTAGATTCTTCATTCATTATGTTATTGTCGAAATTTATTGTTTTCTCTGGTTTAACAACAGAATTATCATTGTCCAATAAACACTCACTGTTAAAACCTAAGGATTCAATCAACTCTTTTCTTAAATGTTTGATTTCATTTAAATTAATATTAGCTGGGTTTTCAAGACCTGATGAATCTGTTGATTCTTCCTTAACATTCAAAGCAATTTTAGAATTATGAAAATTTAAGGGCTCAATTAGTTTTCCATGTAAAAATTCTTTACTGTCCAGAGTAATTTCACTTAAATTTTGATTAGAATGTTTATCCATGCCTAAGAATTCCGTAAAATTAACATCACATTGAGTGATTGGTTTTTGATTACGAATAAAACTTTCGACATCTAATTTAGGAGGAACATTTTCGGAATGAAAACTATCATTTTTACCAATTATGTCGGATTTATGATCGTTTATTTTATAACATGTATATTTTTTTCTGTATATTTTAAAATCATCACCGCTTTCTAAGTCAGAATCATCATTAATAATAATTGGTGAGTAACGAGGATTATTTTTACGAGGTTTACTTGCATCAACGTCATCTATTAAAATTACATTTTCATCGGAACTATTAGTAACATTTGAAGAATAATTCATATCGCTTACGTGTTTTTTTTCTATATTAATTGTATTAACGTTAATGTTCGGTTTAATTGCATCAACGTCATCTATTAAAATTACATTTTGATTGGAACTATTAGTAATATTTGGAGGACTATTAACATTCGGTTTATATGAAAATAAATCGTCATTTATATAAATTATATTTTGATTAAAACTATCAGTAACATTTTGAGAGACACGAGAACTACTAATATCACTTGCATATTCTTTGTGCATATTAATTGAGTTACAGTTAATGTTTGGTTTACTTTCATCAACGTCATCTATTAAAATTATATTTTGATTTGCACTATTAGTAACATTTAGAGGACTATCCCTTGTTCGTTCTTTTTTTACGTTACTTGTATTAATATTATGTTTATTTTCATCAACATCATCTATTAAAATTATATTTTGATTAGAAGTAATAATATCATTTCGAGAGTCATAAGGACTATCGCTTGTGTGTTCTTTTTCCATATTAATTGCGTTACAGTTAATGTTCGGTTTACTTTCGTCAATGTCATCTATTAAAATTATGTTTTGATTGGAACTATTAATAATTTTCAGAGGATTATCGCTTTCTCGTTCATTTTTCTCCTTAAATGTGTTAATATTCGGTTTATTTTCATCACAATTATCTATTAAAATAATATTTTGATTTAAACTATTAGTATCAACTGAAGAGCCAGAAAGATTATCGCTTGTGTGTTCTTTTTTTACATTATTTGTGTTAATAGTTGGTTTATTTTCTTTAACGTCATTTATTAGAATTATATCTTGATGGGAAATATTCGAAACATTTGGAGACTCGACAACAATATTTTTATTGCATACGGATTCTTTTTCTTTATTGTTTATGTGATAATTAACACCCGGGTTATCTTCATCAATATCATTTATTAAAATGATATTTTGATCTGTTTCTTCAATTATATCATTTACACATATGACGCTTTCATTTGTATTTATACCTTTTTTGGAAATATTAATATTTGGAGAATCAAGACTTTTCCCATTGCTCACACCTTTTTTTACATAAACTTTGTGATAGTTAATGTTAAGTTTATTTTTATCTTCGTTACGTGTCCTATTTTGTTTGGCACTTACATTTCTTTCTAAATTACAAGTAACATTTGAAGAACCACGAAGACTATTCCTATGTTCTTGTTTCTTATTTATAGTGTTACAGTTAACATTTGGTTTACTTTCTACAGCTTTTACCAAAATGTAATTTTTGACATTTTTCCTGTTTCGATTGGAATTATTTGAAACCATTGTAGAAACACAAGGATTACTTATGTCGTAATCTTTACTTATAATAGTTGTGCGATTGTTGTTATTTAGTAAAATTTCATCGATGTCAGTTATTAAAATGCCGTTATCGTTTGAGGGTTTGTTAATTATATCATTATTTAATAAAACTACATTACCGTTCAACATATTACGTTCATTCATTAAAATAGTGTATCGATTAGATGGTATATTTACTGTTTGGTTATTTTTTACCATACCAGCATCACCTGATATTTTATTTGCTAACAGATCATTTAATAAATTTGTTTTTTGATTATTACATCCTGTCTCGTTGTTTTTTAAAATAATATTTTGATCCTTGCTCGTGGTTACTACTACATCATCAGTGACTCTTCGCAATCTTTTAATTTTGGTTCCAGTGACATCTTTATTGGGCCTTTTTCTGCAATCTTCTGCTCCTGCAGTCTTTTGTAGTTCTGTTACATTATCAGCTGTCTATCAATAAAAAAAAGAAAAATGTTTATTACATATTCAAAACTTATGTCTTTGCACCTTGATCAGAAATAAATAAAATACCAAGGTATAAAAAAATTGCGTCGTAGTGAAAAGTACGCCGCGAGACAGAAAGAGGATTGACTTGATTGTTAAGGCTAAATTACACTTATTGCTACTATGATGCGATATGATGAAATTCCCGTTGTATCCATAATATTCATTTTGATGATTTCTCTGTCCCTCGTAAAGTATATGTGATTGCACCTACAAAAGCCCATGTCGAGTAGTGGTTGTCTACAGGCTGATATGATGAATCATTTACGTATGGTATTTAGATCTCTCTTTCATAGCACCTAAATAAATAAAATTCCAAAGGCTGGGGATCGAACCCAAGACCTTTTAAAATTTTGGCGTTCAAGTTACTTGTTTGTTTTTTTAGATTAGTAGCATTCTTAATTATTTTAAATTTATTTATAATATGAATTAAGTTTTAAAACAAACCTTGGATGTCTGGAATGGCACTAAGTTAATGTAACGTCTAATTGCAAAGTCTTCTAATAAAAAATCTAGTTGTACTGACTTTTTGAATCTTTCTTTAGGGCACTGGTCTTTGGCGACAAAATCGTTAATATTTACCTTCCGTTTTGGATAGAGCCATGTATTGACACTGGTTAGAAGAGAGAGGTCTTTCTGAAAACAAAAGTTTCTTACCATTATACAGTTATATAGACTGCCTCGTTGGTCTAGTGGTTAGCCTATCTGGCTTCGGTCCTGGGTTCAAATTCTGGGTCGGGTCACGGAATAATTCGGAGTTTTCATTTTTCTATGAAATTCTCAATACATTCCAAGCCCAGAGTCGGGAAGTTGATGGTGTTACACCCCCGTGCCTCGGAGAGCACGTCAAGCCATCGATCCCAGTCACTGTCATTAACATCTGATAGTGATCGTTGATAAATGAAACATTCATTACTATCCTAAGCCCGTCAATGGAGCAGCGTGGTCGGTCTACGTTCCATATCCCATCTCTTAGGAGGGAGGCCTGGTACTGTATTGGGCCGTTAATAGACTGATAATGTTGATGATGAAGATACAGTTATTTGATTTGAAATCATATAATCATAATTAAAAGATTTTGGACAGTTTTAAAAAATATTTTGCCATCAAACATTTGAATAAAACTAACAACAATAACAATACCTCTGTTGTACAGTGGTACGCGTAGTGGATTTATAAGACAGAGGTCCTGCGTTCGATTCCCGGCGGAGCTGATTGAGATTTTCTTCATTGGTCCTGGTTTGGCTGGTGGGAGGCTTTGGCCGTGGCTAATTACCACCCTGCGCGCAAAGGCGTACCGCCAAGCGATTAAACGTTCCGATACGATGTCGTGAAGAAACCGTAAGGGGTATGTATTTTCACCCAACTCCTAACAAGTTAGTTTGCTTCCATCATATAAAATTATCGACCAATCACATGCTTACCTACCATCTATATTGCATTATCATTTACCATCAGGTGTGATTACAGTCAAGGGTTAACAATAAATGAAATGAACAAAAAAAGAATATACCTATATGAAAAATAAGTAATTAAATTGATCCTATGACAAATTTAATATAGCTGCAGCAATACAATATAGATCTAAATTTTATCAAGGTCACCTTCTTCTTGCAATCTCACTTGGTGGTAAGTGATGTTACAGCCTAAGTTTTTTTTTTAATCGACTACAAGTTGGCCTTTAACTGCTATCACACCTGATGTTAAGTGATAATGCAATTTAAAATGGAAGCGGGCTTACTTGTTAGGAGTTGGATGAAATCCACACCCCTTTCGGTTTCTACACATCGTACCGAAACGCTAAATCGCTTGGCGGTACGTCTTTGTCGGTAGGGTGGTAACTAGCCACGGCGAAAGCCTCCCACCAGCCAGACCAAGGCAAATTAAGAAAAATCTCAATCTGCCCCGCGGGGGATCGAACCCAGGACCTCCATTTTATAAATTCACCGCGCATACCACTGTGCCACGGAGGTCGTCAAAGTAGATCAGAGACAGTGATAGTTTAAGTAGAGGCAGAGTCATACTGTCAACTACTTAATTTGTCAAGGATTGGAACAAAATCAAATAAACAAATAAAAATTACCTTTAAATCAGTGGAGGTTATAAATATCTTAAAGTGAGCTAGAGTCGGATGTTTTAACATGTTGCTATCGTGCTTTATAATAACAACACTCCATTGTCGCCGCAGGTGAGACTGCAAGTGCGTAGGTGTTTGTAGGAACACTTTTTTTTCTTTAGTGAAGGGGTTTGCGCTTTCCACAGCAATTTCACCTACAAAAAATAAATTTTATCAGAATAACTGCAAATATATGTGTTAAATTAATTCATTTGCTTTTATATTTAAATCTTTGCACATCATATGACAAACTAAATTTATATTTGTTATATTATGAGCGAATGAATTCAATTTACCTTCATCATATGAAGACCATTTCCTTAGAATCAGTTGCCAATACTCAATTTCATTGACATCTTTACAAATAATTAAGACAGGGTCCCTTATTGTACTGGACACTGCACTCAAGAATACAGCCACTGCGGCCGACTTGCCACAAGAAGATGGAAAATTAACCACCGCACCTGGGGATTTCTGGAAAACAAAATTTTAATATTTATATTGGTACTAACTGATACCCGACTGCCTCTTGGTTTAATGGTTAGTAATCCGGCTTCGATTATGAGGTCCTGGCTTCGAATCCTGGGTCAGATCACAGAATAATTCTGATTTTTCATTTTTCGATGAAATTCTCGTAAAAATTCCAAGCCCAGAGTCGGGAAGTTGGTGGTGATATACCCCCGTGCCTTGGAGAGCAGGTTAAGCTGTTGGTCCCTGTCACTGTCATCAACATCTGATAGTGATTGTTAATAAATGAAACATTATCACCCTAAGCCCGCCAATCTGCATTGGAGCAGTGTGGTGGGTGTACGCTCCATATCCCCTCTCCTATAAGGGCTTGGCCCTGTAGTGGGCCGCTAATGGGCTGATAATGATGATGATGTATATGAATACACTTCACAGTTATGTGAAGATTTAAAATTTATTACCTAGGGGTATAAAAACAGCCTATGACCTATTCTTAGACCTGCAAACATGTTCAAAAATAGAGAAAATAGATAACAAACACTGTGACATGAGGTGTTTTGAATATTTACTTTAATTCATGGAAGTGCAGAAAAAAGTTTTATCGCCTGAGATCTTTCAAAGAAAATGCTAGATATTGGATTTTATAATTAGATTTTTGTTGTAATCTGCTCGTACCATCACTTGACACACTACGAGCAGATGTGTTGTAGGAAGATTTGATGATTAGAAACATCATCCTCATAGATAAATGTTTTTTTTCTTCTTGGTAGGTTATACATTATTTTTCCAGTTGTCAAAGTCAGATGTCCGCTAGTTACTATTAATATTTTTAATCTATAATTACCTTCTTATATTGATCAAAAAGGAACCTGAGGGCCTCAATCTGGTGCTGTTCCAAAAGGAAGTTATTTACGGAAACAGCTTTGTCATCCTGCACGTCCAGATATATTTGATCATCATCTATGCCATGAATAAGGTTACCATTGTCGTATAGATTCATTTTTCGTTAACTGAAAACAAGTAATAGATATTGTTATAGCATTATAAGCCCATTTGCTGGTTTAGTATAGGGTCAGATTTCCTTTTATCATCTCTGTTGTGGATATGCTTGCTGAATATATAAGGACCTCACTCATATGTACGATTATGCTTAATTAAATGCGTTTAGCTTACGAAACTGTGCTTAAACAATAATCAAAATGCTTAAAGAATAAAAAGATGGCTAAAAGATGATTTTATGCAGTTGCTAAAAGCAATTTTTAAGTCCTAATTGCATTTTTTGATAATCAAAATGTTATGTTCAATTCTAGCAAAAGGAAGATTAAAATATCAGAAGAATGTTTTTTTGGTTTTGGTGATCAAATCCTTGGTGAATGATCTCGACCAGGGAAGTCCTAGTGCCTTATGTTATGAAGCAGAATTGCGGTATCCTGATCTGACAGTAGACCACGATTTACATGCAAATTAAACTTAACACCTATGCCTTAGGTTGACTGCGAAAAGCAGTACCAATTTGGACATGTTCATAGTATATGCTGCAGTATTGATAGTAGATGGCTTTTCATGTAACATCAGGTGGGTTTGATATGTCAACTAGTACTATTACAATAGAATTGTATAAAAAAATACAAAAACATGAACATAAATAAATAATAATAATGTAATAAATAAAAGATTCAGGCACATGTTGAAAGAGCAGTGGTTAAATACCTAAATGAGAGAACCATGGATGGCTAAATAGATTCAAGAATTTATATTGTGAGCAAATCATGCAAAATTAATAGTTAAACAAAAGGAAATTTTGAAACCAGAAGTAGTCAAAATAGAGAACCAACCGAACGAAATTACTTACTTATTTAATACCTCAGGAAGTTAATTGATTCAATCTATTCAATATAGACAGGGTCATGAGCAAGACATACAGCATCTCCAGATAAAAAAGTGCAACAAATACCGATACACTAGTCTTATGCACTTCTATATCTTCAAATTCTTGCATAATATGCCTGTGTCTATACAAATTCTCGAAGAACATTGTCCTTTCAAGCGTCCAAAGTAACTCCTATTCCACTAATATTTTTCACGATTTCACTTAATTATAGTACGACTTAAGTTGTTATTTGTAAGTCTTTGTAAGTATTTTATATTCATTTTATTAAAGAAAACAGCAGACCGAATGTGCTCAAGAAGTAAATACTTACTCGTTGTTTGGTTGTACAAAAAGTAGGTATTTTAATACTTTGGCTAAAACTTATATATACAGTGTAAAGGTATTAATATGAAAACTGTTATACTTTACTTTACGTGTATCTTTACTTATATTACCAAGCGAAAGGGCTTAGTATTTATTACTCCACTTGAAATAAAAATAAAAATATTTACGTCATGTTATATATTTTTATTTCACATAAATAGTGTTCTGTAATCTGTGCAGAAGTTCTGCACAGATTATTAATTTGTTAGGTGTTCTGTGTTCATGTGTTGACCAAAACCACAGACGACTAAAAATATACCAAAACAATAAACCAAAAGAGTAACCCCTGGGGGCCTGACAGTTGACAACTGCTGTCAGTGCCAGTTACGGGCGTAGTGCCCTCCCGCTCGCGCGCTGTTTCCTATTTCGGTCTGATACGTTACTCTACAAAAAATTAATAAATAATCTTCTTTTAAGCCATATTTTGCCATTCTGTAAAATGTAATGACTTGATTGATATATTTCCTAACTTTTATCTATCAAAATGTTGATATAATCAAAGCTTTATATATTTATTTTACGGGTACAACATTTTGGAACTATGTTGTGCGTTGGATTACGAAAAATAAATGAAAATACAAACAAAGTCTAAAGAACTGGTGTCTATGCTATCTATTTATTGTAAACAACATAACAAAAACAATTGGTATGATCACCATAAAAACACTTGAAACACGATCCACCCGACACTTCGAAATATAAAAACAGCTAGGGATGTGTTCTTTTACTTTTGGTAATTTTATCGACAGTTATCCTTTTTGTAAGGTATTATTATATAATGTAAATAAAAATAAAATGATTCTAATTTTTATTAATTTTTACTTTAAACTACCTAAAGTACTTTCGAAATGTTAGTGTAGAACTCATTTCTCTTGTTATTTAATTTTACATTTTTTTAATACACCGTCATGACGGAGCAGGTCTTCGTCGGCGCTAATCTCAGCCTCATCGTCATAAATGAGGATGAGGATATCGGCCGGCGGGTTTTTGTCCTCTCCCCAGTTTTCTGCCATACTGTAAAATAAATAAATGAAAAGTTATTGTCATCATGTGAGCACACGGATCTTTTGATTTTTTTTTTGTTAAAAAAACTCTAAACATAAATTTTCAAGTAGCTTGTATTTGCTTTTTATAATTAATTTATACAAAATACAAATATAAATTGAACCAAATTTATCGACATCTTTTACACACGGCGATGTATCGATACATCATTATGTCCTACTTTACAAACAAACGGATTCTTATTGGTTACCGGTAAACCGTCCTTAGCGCTTCACAAATAAAGACCAAAATAGCTCGTTTTACCAATACCAAACGAAACTGTTTTGTTTGGTATTGACAGACCAAAACGGTCGCTTTGAACTCAAGAAACGTCAAATTTTAGTTGCACAATAATAAATAATTTTCTAATATTTTACAATAATATGTTAGTAAATACTTATGTAAACTACTTCCAAGTAAATTTTATACATTTTTAGTAATATTTACTATCATTCACATGCGTAAATAAGTCGTAATTCGGGAAGATACGTATCAGATGTTTTCATGATTTATTTAAAATTTTCGATGTATTTCTTAAAACAAATAACGTGAAAACAATCACTGTATGCAAAATAATGAGTTTTGTAATAAAAATTGTACTTATATTCAATAAATTTGCACAAATCACGAAAAAACACTCTTATAATTTCACTTTCGAGCACTGTCCAATAAGTTTAAATATAAACACAGAATAATACCAATTTCAATGTCAATGTCTTGGAAATTTATCACAGAATATGAAACAATTCTTTTTTTAAACTAAAACTTAGTTTTTAGCGCCTAATAAAATTAAACCTTCGTTGAGGCCCGCGGCAGCCCGCGGCTACCCGGGTAGCGACGGAGCTATAATGACAGCTGTCATTATTTGCCTGACGGTTGCCAGGGGACCCCTCGGGGCTGTGAAACTGTAAAGTATGCAAAACTAACGAGTACTCCACCAATATTCCTAAAATTAGAAACGTCGCTCTTGTGTTCGTAAAGAAAAATTGGATTTACAATTTCCACTTCTATTTTTTCTTTACGAACACAAAAATGACAACTAGAATTCTTTTGTAAGAAAAAAAAATGACTTGTAACTGATCTAAGTTTTTTAAACGACTTCAAAAAAATAATAGTTAAAAAAAACTAAAAACACGCTTTTTATAGAAACCCAAACTAAAAAATAGAAAATAAATTTTAATAAATTTAAATTAAGAATAGTGTTAAAAATTTCATTAACTATAAATTAATAATAGTGTAAATAAAAAAAAATTATTTTATTTTAAAAAAAGCATGGGGTGCATGGTGTCAATATAGTTATAAATATTTTATGGACACATATGAGTAGAGTGATTATCATTTTGATAATAACTTAAAAAGCACCCCACGCTTTTATTCGAAAATTTGTCAATATTAGAGAAATCGGCTAAAGATAATTATTGGAAATTAAAATTAACATCAAGTCCTGTCTTATCGACTGTAGAGAAAAATTATGAAAAATTGAAATTAAGTTTCTACCTTATCGACTGCAGAGAAATATTATAAAAAATTGAAATTAAGTTTCTACCTTATCGACTATAGAGAAAAATTATAAAAATTGAAATTAAGTTTCTACCTTATCGACTATAGATGAAAATTATATAAATTAACAAAAATCATATTTTGTAAATTGAAAAATGGAATAATTTTATCAAATAAGTGTATTGTCATCGGTCCTCGATAAATCCACAAAGTTTAAACGAAATCTGGCCGTTTAAAGTTGGTCAAAATCGCGCCCAAAAAGTCGGTTACAAACATACAAATATACAAACATACATACAAGTGAAGCTAATAAAAAGCGTGTAAAAAAATTAAAACTTTAATAACTTTTTAATTATTATTTTTATTGAATTATTAATTAATTAAATAATTATTTTTATGAAATCATTAAATTATTAATTAAATTATTATTTTTATTAAATTAAATTTTCAGTAAGTAATTTATTTATTTTTTTTGGAACTTACGCATCAGCCTATTTTGGCCTAGACACGTGGGATTATTGAATCCCTCCTTATTTTGACTATTTACACTCTCATTACCTCTATAGCGGCTGTGGCCGACTTACAATCTGTACCCGCATTTGCCTGTGCCCCACCCTTAGCACAGTGACCAAGGAAACCACAGAAACCTGGCCAGAGTACAGTCGGCACGGGAGCGAGCCTTGGAAGTTGCAGAAAAACTGCGACTGCCAGGGCTCGAACCCACGCCTGAGCGACTGTTGTACGGGCAGTTTAGCACTTAATCCGCTCGGCCACACAGTCGCTAGTAATTTATTTATTAGTGAGAATAAAATAATTATTTATAAATATTATAAATACGGGGAATCAGAGCTCAATTTCGGAGAGAGAGCCTGAGAAACGGCTACCAGAACCAAGGAAGGCCGCAGGCGCGCAGATTACCCACGGAGAGTTACATACTGACAAACTGACATACAAGTGAAGCTAATAAAAAGCGTGTATCTAATAAAAAGAAGGTTCTCAATTCGAATGGTACTTATGGTTTAGTATGAGTAAGTTTTACGTATGTTCGTTGTCTATAAATCACTAAAAAATATGAAATGAATTTTTTTAATAAAAAACAAAACTTAGCAACTTGACTTAACTTAGAAACTTACTAAAACGTAAATTTCATAGAAATAGTTATTAAGTAAATTGAAGTAAGTTAATAACTAAATGACGCAATTATTGTTTACTTTTTAAATTTTGTTTGAAGTCGTTTTTATAGATGGCCTCAATCATAGATCATACACGTCTAGCAGTTAAAATTGGTGATATTGGATCAAGATATTCTGGTTTGCAGTTTGTTGGTTGAGTTATGTAATATTGAGGTTTCTTCCTTTTAAATTTTAGATGAAAGAAAATCTCCGGGCTTCTAGTAGGAACCCGGAGTTTAGCCACCTCATGCCTCGAAGAGCACTGTAAAACTGTCGAACCGGTTATATCATCAACATCCTGGCCCTAACTTAACCCACATCACATTTAATTTAAAAAATATATTGAAGGAGTCACTTAGTTCAGTTTACTCACTATATTTTTGCTACAAATACCTAATTATATACTTAGACGCAATACTCCTAGATCAAATATACATAGGAATAACCCAAACTGTAAAAATAAATATTCCCACTAAAAGCCTGCACGCAAAGCTTATACTGTAAACAGGTCGGCTAGTCATATCTTATCGAGAACAAAATTTATAAATTTTCACGCTTTTACTTAACATTTTAAACCTTCGCAGCGTATACCAATATTCACCCGTCGCGTGCGCCCGTCTCAGTTAGCGCTGCTAGTATAATTTTATTCAATAAAATCAACAAATATTTATTTGACCGTAGCATCTAGCGGCGCTTGACTGATTTGTAGAAACAAACCCGCTCGCGTGTGCCCGTCGCGGGCGCCCGCGCCGTGTACCCGCAGCCCGCCGCGCGGTTGCGAATCCGCCACCCGCGCCCGCGCTCCGTCGCGATGTCCATACTATTTTTCATTATACACCCGCGAGCGGGCAACCGCGCGAGTTTTAGCGTTAGCCCTTAAACTCTTCTACGAGTCCTACATTTATGTGAAAATATCCGGCTTGGGAGAGGTGAAGGAAAAGTAAAACACCCTTTTATGAAAATAATGTTTGTTTAAGGCAGTATATAAAAATGTAAGTTTAATAACAAGTTCTATAAAAATGATTAACAAATAAAGGACATAAATATTGCATTTTCCCTTAAACCTCAGTATTACTTAATATTACTGTAAAAATTTTCAAGTCCGAATGTTTCTATACTCTATAAAGTGCGAACTAGTCGGCCAAGCCTTCAATATTATGAGAAAGGGGATTGCATTTCAGTTCCTTAGTGCCATTTACAATGAGGCATCAGAGTGCCTAATGTGAGTTAGTTACCGAAAATTTATGTGGAATTGAAGCAGCGCCATCTAGTTATAGCGTGAGGAGACGCTCTTTTTCTATATAATTTGACATTATAAGTGGTAACATTTTTACACAGTCGCTCTGTCAAAAACTCAAGCTTGTTCTCAGGGGGCAAGTGTGAGTTTTAGACTGACTGCAGCTAATTCAAAAAAATGTAGTGTTTGCAATTACTTAATCTGATAATGATTATGATAATTATAAATGTTTTATTCAGTCTCAAAGATGCGGGCCAACTAGTTGCGTCTATGGCGTGGAATCAGATTATATGTTTAGTTGTTCTTGAAGGTAGGTGCTCTCTTTTCGATAAATGCTGCCATTCCCTCTTTTTGATCCTCCTGTAAAACAAAAAAGAAACAACTCAAAATTACGTCACTGTTGGCAGAGTGCCTAGGGGAGTTTCACTCAGGAAACTGACACTAAATATGAAATGAAAACATTTGTTATATTTTAAAGCTACATGAGTATTATTCGAGTAATAAAACTGGTACTTACAGTAGCAAAAGTGCCATAGAATGCAGACTTTTCATATAGGAGACCAGACTGGAGGGTAGTTTCATATGCCTGGTTGACAGACTGCTTGGCCAGTTTCACGATAAGAGGTGAATGTGTTCCGATCCTCTCAGCCAGCTTGATGGTCTCTTCTAGAAGCTTCTCTACGGGGAACACGCGGCTAACTAGACCTGTTTAATTGAATACAATTTGGTAATTTATTATGCATAATGAATTTAATTAATTTACTGTTCTTCAAAAATAATCGACTACCCAAACACAATAAAGATTATTTATGGATGTTTACTGCTGCTAGGTCTGTGGGGACCTTACCTGTTAATTAGCGCTATCGTTATTTTTAGGTCTGACATTGTACTAGTTTGCTGAGGATAACTCCAACCAATTCTTAACAACTCTATTCTAAACGAACTTGGCTTTAACATTCCTCTAGGATCAAATACCAATCTTCTCCGCCTTATTGGTGTCGACAATGTTGCCAGTGAGAACGATATCTATGGCCTTGCTCAAGCTCACTTAGCGCGGCAGAAGCTTGGTATCGATTTTTATCACTAACTGACAGAACTAGGCCTAAGTTTCCTTTAGGACTACATATAGTACATACCCATCTTCTCCGCCTCGTTGGCGTCGACGAAGTTGCCGGTTAGAACGATCTCCATGGCCTTGCTCTTGCCCACGTAGCGGGGCAGACGCTGGGTGCCGCCCGCGCCGGGAATAGTGCCGATGTTGATCTCCGGTTGACCAAACTTGGCCTTCTCGCCCGCGTAGATGATGTCACACATCATGGCTAATTCGCAGCCTCCTCCTAACTGTCCAAGACAAAATGTAACCATGTTATATATTATAGAAGTAAATAAAGAAAAAAAAGGTCATTTTAAAATTGGATAACACATCGTTTAAGACTATTGCAGTGTCTAGACCACTTGGGAAAATCTAAAGCAATCACCACTTTAGTTATGTTAGTAATTTGTGTATTAAATGTTGAAGCAACCTGCATTGAAGCAGAGTAGTGGTTTGCGCTCCATATCCCTTCTCCCACAAGGAAATAGGCCAAGACATGTAGTAAGGTGTTAACAAGCTGATAAGTGATAATGATGATTATGATGATATGATGATAATGATGATACATGCAAAGAAATGATTTAAAGAATGAATTAAGAATGCACTAACAGCAAAACCATTGACTGCTGCAATGACAGGTTTCCCACAGTTGGAGACAGAATCCCAGTCCTTCAGGAAGCCCTGTCTGGTGTTGCTGCTGTAGGTATTGCCTTGCATTTCCTTGATGTCAGCACCGGCAGCGAAGGCCTTCTCATTACCTGGTTTTAGAAATTTTAAATAAATAATGAAATCACAAACTAATATTGATAATGCTAAGATGTATTCTTTGAAATTTAAAAATGATCATTTTCCATAATTATTGAAAAATTAAAAGTAATAGTAAAGTTTTAATATTTGTATTTATTTATTATCAATGCTAATAACAAAGCATTGCTTATGCAGCATGATTGAAAAGGCTCTATTCCAATATTATACTAATTGCAACTACAGGCACTTTTTTTTTGACTACAAGTTGACCCTTGACTGTTATCACACCTGATGTTAAATGATGATGCAATCTAAGATGGAAGCGGGTTAACTTGTTAGGAGTAAGATGAAATCCACTCCCCTTTCGGTTTCTACACGACATCGTACCGGAACGCTCAATCGCTTGGCGGTACGTCTTTGACGGTAGGGTGGTAACTAGCCACGGCGAAAGCCTCCCACCAGCCAAACCAAGACAAATTAAGAAAAATCTCAATCTGTCCCGCCGGGAATCGAACCTAGCACCCCCGTCTTATAAATCCACTGCGCATACCACTGCGCCATGGAGGCCGTCAAGTGTAGTGACTACAAATCTGTTTGTAGTGACTCTGACACCAACTCAAAAAGCAGTTTTGTTCAGAAACCTTGTGGGAAGAGTAATGACAAGTATTGTTCTGTAGACACTAGGCAATACTAATAGGCTTTCTACTTAATATTAGGCATAACATCTGTGTGTTCCTTCAACTAATACTATATAAAAAATATGATACCAGTAATAATAATGGCAGAAATCTTCTCATCTTTATCAAATTGCTCCACCGCTTGTCCAAGTTCCATGAACAGAGCATTGCACAGTGCATTCAGAGCCTTGGGCCGGTTCAACTGGATGAGGCCTACATTCTTCTTGCTGCCCACTACATCTATCTTGATGTTCTCGTACTGTGGAGCTAAAACAATAATATTTTTAATTTAATTAAATTAAATTATACTAATTACCAACTGATGGAAGAAAATGGATGATATATAAGTCAGAGACTTACTATACTAAAGCCAAACTCGATTGAGAATGCTTGTCAACAAACAAATTAAAAATGAAGGTACAAATCACAAGTCATTTTACACCCAATTGTTTTAATCAACTTGTTAATGACAAATTCATTACAATAAATTATATTAGTAAGCTTAAAACTAATTAATATATTCAATATCTTTTAAATAAGATTAAAAAAACCATAATTTTAAATTTATTAGGCATAAAATGTGTTGCATTTTCTACCTTTATTTTAAATTTGTTTGTTGACAAGCATTCTCAATCGAGTTTGGCTTTAGTATAGGTAGTTAGTTTATATGCAGTAGAACTTGGTGGGAAGATATACCAGCAAAATCAGCTTAAAGACCTGACTAGAAGTGCAGCAAAAAAGACAGAAGTTGGTTAGTGTTAACACATCACAAAAGAGCCAAACCTTCCCATGCTATTAGTCTATAACTTGACACAGTCATGACCATGAGACAAGGTATTGATGAAATACTAAGATATTTGCATCTATGATTTTCAGAGGGCTCAAGAGTCCCTCATAGGACAATAGAGTACTATGCTCAGATTATTTCTAATCAAAGAGCAGATCTACAGAAAAACCAAAATTACCAACATAACTCAAACAAGTCTCAAAACTGATGGGACAATGGCCAGAGCACATCTTTCAAAGAGTCAATGACATATAGATTGGTACTGATAATACTGAGAGTTGGTCTGTTGAGTTCTTAAAAAAATAATCTTTATATTTTGTAATCTAAGAGTCAAATCATGAGGTCTTTACACAAAAAAAATACTGAACTTACTACTACATTTATTGCTTTAAAACCTTAGTATCATAATGAGTTTTACATACAATAACATATAACCATTGTTTGAATAGTACAGTTAAAAGAACTGGAATTATAAAACACAAGAAAATTTACTTATTACAAATATAAGATAAGATAAAAGAATACTCAAACTACCACTATTATATAATCAAGAGAGATAAGAGCACACTAAATGAGATACAGATGTATGTCAACATATGAAAAGATAAAATTGAGATGGTTGTAGTACAATAAGTCTTGATATTAATATATTTTTTTCTCATCACACAAAATTCCAGATGTGGGAATTGAACCCACAGCCTAGGACACAGAAGCAGGATCACTACCCACTGTGCCACTCGGCCGTCAATAATGACCTGACATCAACAAAAATCTATTAATTTGGAAACAATGCCCAAAATTCAAAATTACAATTGCATCTGTTGAAACCCCATACTACTACTACTAACTACTATCACTAACCCCAACAGAAGATGTACTGTCATATCTTTGACAAATCTATTTAAACAAGCATAAATATTAACCCAAATCAATATGCAAGGAAAGTAACATAAAATAAACACTCTAATATGAATTGGGTAAATCACTAGATTTTGCTCCAAACAAGTCTTTATACATATCACATATACATAAAATTCAGCTGAATGTATTATGATAGATTGCAGAATTAAGGAGGGCCTAAAATAATGACCACAATGATATGAATATCTTAGCATTCCATGGATTCACCATGTGGGTGCCAGGTCCATCTTGTGGCAGAGAGAATAATCGTGAATGAGAAAAATGAGTTGAGAAAAATGAGGCTTATGGGTACTTTTTTGTGACTGGTAAATTCTTGACTTCTGAGCTCATATTATCCTCCCTCCCCACCCAAATCTGTAAGGATCCAGCTAGATTCTAATAAAGACATTGTATAGACAATGTAGAAAAAAAAAGACAGATTATGGTTGCTCAATAGTAAATAACACTCTGGTTTGGACAACTGTCCTATCCAGTTGTAGCACACAGGGTTTCATTTGAAATCATGACTACTGGTCATATCTATGATCTAAATTCATTTCAAGATCTTTTTAAGGCTTACAGCTGTATTAATTTGGTACTTCGCCCATCACTTTAAATATAACCTTAAAATATTACTAAAATACTTTTGTTCTGAATATCTAGTAGAAAATAAAAAACAGAATTAAGAAATTTGTATGGACATCATAAATATTCATTTAAAATTAGGTATGAGGCGTTTTGGTATATATAATGGCAAATTTGTGATCTATTTATATATAGAAATTACTTATGATCTTCTCGCATGAACAAGGTTTATGCCCGCTTGATACAATAAATAAGACACAGGATATGATGGAATTCTAATAAGAAACAAAACTGTTTAAAGTCCAAGAAAATAAATATGATTTCTATAAGGTCTAATCTTTCTATTTTAAGCTACAAATATATAAATTTTACTTACCGGTGCTGTAAAACTTTATAAAACCGGTATTCGCGGTTGCGACTCGCCCGGTATTTAGAACTCCTTTTCCTAACAATAAGCGAGTCACAGATGCAACTGATGCCATTTTTGTTACTGCTGCAGGGCTAAAAATATGGTAAGATAATAAAATTAAGAAATTGATAAACGTAGAGTATAGTTTTATAATATAAAAATTAAAAAGTGAACTTTGAGTCCACTTTTGATAAGAAAGTTCACGATTGTGTTGCCATGTACTCACGTTCAGTTGTAAAATTAGATATGCAATAATATATTGCCTAAAATAAAAATCTTTTACAATTATTTAGGAAAGAAAAATAAATAATAGGAACAGGCTTGAGAAAAATACTTTAAAATTCAGTAGATATTGAATTTTATTTAATTACTTCAGTTAAAGCACATGATTATTTTTCAATAAAATTAGAGAGAAATAGAGTTTGCGTTGCTTTTGGCCGGATCAGCAGAATTTGAGTCAAAAGTATGGAGAGTAGATGTAAGGAGGACAATCTTATATGGGAGAAAAGTTGAAAAAGTGTCCAGTTGTATGCGTTAAATAACAGTTCAAAAATACTCCACAATGGCGCTGGTGGATGCACAGGGTATGGTATGAATGTAGCAATCGTAGATGAATTGAAGTATGCCGGGTTAAAAAATTTAATGTCATTATCGACTAAAGTAGTTAATTATTGAGAACTTCAACAACTTACGTTGTACAAAATATTGTGGTAAATATAACCTTACAGAATTATAACCAATATCAAAAAAAAATATTTCAAAAGTTTTATTTTGTATTTGGCGCTTCTTTTGAAAGTTACTTTGATGCAACTGTGGCGCCATCCTAATTTAATACACCACGGACGGACGGACACTTTTTATATACAGAGATTGTCCTCCTTACCTCTACTCTCCATAGTCAAAAGTGATCAAAACATGTCATTGTCTAAGTGATTATGTCAATTTTAAACGTTTCCTTTTCCAAATTTTAAAAATGAATTGAATTTATTTTATATTTTATTTTACACATTGCAAGAAAAAAAATAACAGCAATAAGAATGGCGAATAAATTAAATTATTTTATACTTACCGGCGAGCCTGGTTAGGTTATAAATTTTTACAAGTTTAGCAGCTAACAGCTTATGCTTTTAATATATTATTATAAGTATTGTAATACCTGATACCAAATCAAAAGGAAATAAAATTTTTCCCAGGTGTAGGCAAAACTACATTAACTAAAAAGATATGCTCATTATTAAACGCGAAAGGAATTAAAACTATTGGATTTTTCACGGAAGAAGTGAGACGCAATCGAGTAAGGGAAGGATTTGATGTGGTGTCTTTGAATGGAGAACGCGGCAGGTTAGCTAGAGAACAGAGCTTGCTGTCTACACCTGTACGGTGTACTGTTGGCAAATATGGTGTCCTAGTACAAGAATTTGAAAATGTTGCATTAAAGTCTATGAAAATGGTATTTTTCCAGAAAACTACTTATGTACTTAAATTGCTATTAAAAAACTATTTTATACTAATGATTATTTATATTAAATTATTTTTTAGCCTGGTGTAAATGAGCCATGTATACTAGTTATAGATGAAATAGGAAAAATGGAATTTTTCAGTGCAATCTTCAAGTCTACAATAAAAGAGATCTTTAGTGATTCAAAGAACATTGTATTAGCAACAATACCTATAAGAAAAAGTGATCCTTTAATTGAGTCTATAAGAAACAATACTATGAGCAAAGTATATACTGTAAGTAAAATGAGGGTCTTATAATTATATAAAATTCATTATTTTATAATTATGGATTAAAAAGTAAAAAAAACAATGTTGTAATTACTAAGCAGTAATTACTTTGTTTTTTTAGCAGTAATTTATAAATTTTTTTTGTTGGATGATCAAATATGATGTAGGTAAATAATTTATTAAAATCTTGTCAAATGAGAATGCCAATTTTGTATGAAAGTTCACCTTAATCATTGCACATCGAATAAACTCATGACAATAGATGGAAAACATGTCCTCAGGGATATGGATAATGATATTCCGATTATAATTTGTTCTATACATTTTAGAGATTATCTTTTACTATAAATGACCTTTCCACTATGCTTTGACCAAAATATAGGGTTTCTGTGTTATGGAATGCCACAGTACTTTCGATTTAAGTAACTTTATATCCCTTATTTGCAATGGACTAAAATGAATTTGTTCTAAAGTATTATTCATTATTCAACACAAAAATTTTAACATTAAATTGGTTGACTTGCATAATGGGTGATTTCAGCATTCTCCTTTCAATCTTAATATTACAGCTACATTTTTGGCAACCTTTGGCAGCCATTATTTTTAACAATATTCATTGTTTTAGGTGACAAGGGAAAACCGAAACTTAATTCAGGAACAAATAGAAAAAGAAATATATGTGGCAATGAACATATTATAAATAACACATACTTAGTTAATGTTTTTGCATTCTTAGAGGAAGACACTGAAATTGATTATAAAAAAATGTATTGTTAAATTGTACTTTAATTTCCTATTTAAGTATAGTAGAAAAAAATGTAAAAACAAAAATACATAATATGTAAAAGAAGTTTTTTAAATACAATGTTTCCGACCATTGTAATTATTACCTTCTGATTTTTTATTGTTTTTATATGGTGTAATTATAGCTTTCTGAACTTTACAAATTCTGTTTTCATAAAAAGAACTTACTAGCTCATATTTAATTATTTATGTTCGTACAAGGTTTAAACTAGACACAGAGGTAACTGTATTAGGCAAGTTTGGAACTTAGATCTAAGTAACATATTAACAATTCAAAATAACATATTTTGACTTTTTTATGGGCCCAGTGGTGAACCTATGTGGCTTCGAATCACAAGGTCTTGGTTTTGAATCCTAATGATCAATGATTGATGACAAGCATTTTCAAATCAATTACTGAAATTAAGAACCATTAGTATGAGAAAATGCAGTAAGTCTAAAATCTGTAAAACTGTTCAGAAACCAAAAAAGGCTATTAAACAAATATTTGCTTTTCTGATAAATTCTGACTCAGCTGTTATCATCAGAATAATCATCAAATTGTCCGTCTGATTCATACAGTTCTTTTGGGTAGTAAATATCTTTATATCTTAATTGATCAATAGGTACAGTTTGGGCATTTGTAGGATCTTCTTCAGTTTTTCTAACATAGTCTGCACAAGATGGGGATGTTTTGAATTCAGACTTGTATGTGGACTTGTATTGACGTTGTACAAACATGTTGATGGGTTGAGGTATCCAGCAATCATCAGAGTCCCATACTTCAGAAGAGCTACATCTGACTAGATCTGAAAATATGTGAAAATAAAGTTAAAAAAAATCTCCTGTCAGCTATTTTAGCTGAAAATAATCACAATAGAAAAATATTGATTATTGGATCCTAACCATAAATTGCTAATAGCCCATAGAACATATTTAGCTTTCAAAAAAAAAGAAACTTCTATACAGGTCTATTTGTATACATATAGGAGATACTTTTCATTAACCTCTCTTTGTTAAAAAATTGTGTTCTTAACAGTAAAATTGTATCAGTAAAGTTAAGAACATACCTTTATCTACATTTAATAAACACCCAAGATTTCAACCATGTATTTCTTGTTCCTATGGAAATTTTGGTCTAAAATATTATTCTGATATAAGCCATATTATTGTGAATTTTCATCAAAATCCATTCAATAGGTTTTGCGTGAAGTAACAAATATCCCTCCGTCCATACACACAAACTTTTGTCTTTATAATATTAGTAAGGATGTAGATATCCATACAATCAGCACATTACCTCAAGCAGTTAGTATTTTTTGAAGAGATAAGCACATGTTCCCTACACCGATATATATATAGTCACTGTCCACATTTGAATATGTCATATGTGGACAGTGACTGTCTATAGACAATTTAATTTACTTAAGCATATCTATGAAGTTGGTGCCAGCCAAGTTTAAGGAACCTTTCTTTTACGTAGTAAAGCATTTTGTGGGTTCTAAGTAAAACCTGGGCTGGCACCGACTCCTAAATATGCTTAAGTAAATTAAAGCAACTAAATGACACGGTTATTTTTTACTTTTTAGTGCGTTTTGAGTCGGTTATATTTTTATTTAAAAATTTTTATTTCTTATTTTTTAGTGATTTATCGCCACGTATCGTACTCGTACTATACTTTCGTAGTATATTATATGGCACTAGTAGCCAAAAAGCTACCGATACCGAGACAAAAATCGAAATCGCTGTAAGCGTGCCACCAAAATTTGAAGAGTTCCTTCAATTTCCCCAGGATATTCTCATCAGATGCTAACATGATGACAATGGCTAACAGTATGCCCTTTCTAATAAAAAAAGAATTATCAAAATCGGACAACTCTGTAAAAAGTTATGAGTGGTCATACATAAAAAACAAAATAAAAAAAATATATATGTGTCGAATTGAGAACCTCCTCCGTTTTTTTTCGTCGGTTAAATGTATTCAAAGTGAATAAATACTATGACCTTACTAATGAGTTAACCAAAAATGGCTATGTGGTTAGTTTATACGCGGTAGAAGTGGGTGCGAGGGGTATACCAGCGAAGTCTCTCTACAACCTGCTAAAAGACCTTGGCCTTACTAGAAGCGCAGTAAGCTCCATATTGGAACGAGTGTCCAAAGCTGCACTAGTAGGGTCCTTCCGAATATGGTTGGGCAGGGAGAATAACTTGAACAGAGGAGGTGAGTGTTGATGCGCGTCACAAAGGGTACCCTTAAACCTACACCCGAGTCACAAGTCTCGGTTCTCTCAGCCACGCGATGGACCCGGCACCCGCACGGTGAATCCATGGAATGCTAAGATATTCGTCTCTGGACGTTAAGTAACAAGAAAGTGCTGATCTGGTGTTGTGTAGGGGTCAAAGAATAGCTCTATAGACCCTAAATTATGATAAACCATACACAAACCTTGATTATTACGTTTTGAGATTTGCGAAAAATCATCACCTGTATGACTTTCGGAGATTTCACTTTCACTATGGGATATTTCTTCTTTTCTGTAATAGAAACAAAAAAAAATTAATAGGCTGGCTTTAAAGTCACAGTGAGCACAGGTGCTGGCAGGTCAGTTAGTCAGTGTTAAGACTTTTTAACGTAGAGCTGATTGCTGCAGAGTTCAGTTCGACATGACACACTAACGACTTCAGCTCAGCTCAACATTTGAAAGCTCACAGCACAGTGAAGGCAGAGAGACCCTATGGTGATTAATGCATATGGCTATTTATAGTGTATGTTCAAGCTATGCTTATAAAGTTCATACATTTCAAAGGTCAGTGCTAATGGTCATGATGATATTTACCTGCCATCACATCTATAATCATAACTTGCCCTGATTTTTTTTCTTTTCTCCAGATATTCCTCATCATTAGGTTCATCAAAACAGTTTTGAGCTAAATCAACCTCTGATAAATTTTCCAATCCATCTGGCACTTCATACAAATAGTTATCATATGCATCTATCCTCTTGATGTTTGGTAAGTGACATATATTACTGGGAAGTGCATACAAATCATTATAATCTACAGAAAGACTTGTTAACTTGCGAAGCTCACAAAAGTTTGCAGGCAGACTGTATAAACAATTGTATGATAAAATACATATCTCTAAGTTTTCCAAAAGGCAAAACTCTTCAGGTAAACAATCTAACTTATTATATGAAAGATTGAGTTCTTTCAGTTTCTTGTATATTTGTATGCTTGAGTTTACACTCAAAATATTAGTGTTACATAAGTTTAAGAATTCTATATCACAGCATTTATTTATTCCATTGCAAGGCACCTCTATTAGATCGTTCATACTATAGGAGCTTAAATTTGTTGTACCTAAAACACAGGATTTAGCTTTTGGGAAAGTGCTAAGTAGGTCTACATGGTCCCTTAATTTACAGTTGTAAATCATTATATTGGTAACTAGGGTTTTGTGTTCAAGTAGTTGTGTATAATAATCTAAATTTTGTAAAGCTTTAGTTATATTTACATTGCTACTTAAATTCACTTCAACTAAACTTGTAGGAGCTTCTGACCATACCCAGTTTGGTGGGCCATTCAAGTCGTTATTAGCTATGTTAAGGTATTGGATTGTGTGGCAAAATTTTGGTTTGATGTCAAAATATTTGATGCAATTGTGTGAGAGGTCCAAGACTTTTAAGTTTTCCAGATTTGACACTGAAAAGGGCACTTCAATTAGTTTGTTATTTGAAAGGTTAAGTTTTGTTAGATTTATGGGTAGTTTCACATTTTCAACGATATTTTCGTATTTTCTGTTGCTCAAATCGAGTATTTGAAGGTGTTCCGGTGTAAATTTTGCTGAAGATAATTTTTTCTCAATCTTCTCTTTGTCTTCTTCCATTTTAATGAAACGAGAACAATATAAAGTGCATAGTTTAAATAAAGCGGTTTTCAATATTGGGAAAATAAATGTAAAGATTATACTTTGAATTGAAATTTGAATTAAATGACAGCTGATGAGCTGAGGTTGACAGTCTTGACACATGAAAGATTTTATTTTTAGTAAATATCTTCACGGTTGTGGTTACTGGTCTTTTTGAGTCAATGACTATGGCCTGTGTGCACCAAGATTTCGGTTATCATAAGCAACGGTTAACATAAGCTAACTATAAAGGAGATGGTTCAAAATTGTCTGGAGCACAGACTCACTTTCTGTACTTCATCATCATCATCATCACGTCCACTGTTGGACATAGGCCTTTTTTAGGGACTTCCAAACAACGATCCCGAGCCGCCTGTTGCCAGCGGCTCCCTGCGACACGTTTGATGTCGTCAGTCCACTTGGTTGGGGGTCAACCAACGCTGCGCTTTTCGGTGCGGGGTCGCCAATCTACCACCTTGGGCCCCCAACTCCATCAGCTGTTCGAACTACGTGCCCCGCCCATTGCCACTTCAGTTCTACGACTCGCTGAGCTATGTCAGTTACATTGGTTCTTCTGCGGATCTCCTCATTTCTGATACGATCACGCAGAGATACTCCGAGCATTGCTCTTTCCATCGCCCGCTGAGTGACTCTGAGCCTTCTTATGAAGCCCGCAGTCAGCGACCAAGATTCGGATCCGTAGGTCATCACTGGCAACACGCACTGTTCGAAGACTCTCGTCTTCAGGCACTGAGGAATTTTGGACAAAAAGATGTCACGGAGTTTCCCGAACGCTGCCCAGCCGAGTTGGATTCGGCGGTTCACCTCTTTCTCGAAATTGGACCTAACTGGACCATATTCCCTGGGTATATATATACTCGTCTACAATTTCGAGTGCAGAATTTTCAACAATTACTGGGTGGAGTGGAACGTGTGCATTACACATGATCTTTGTCTTGCTCATGTTCATTTTAAGGCCCACCTGTTGAGAAACCGAGGTCATTGAGCATAATGCTAAGGTCATTTAGAGATTCTGCCATGATCACTACATCGTCGGCAAACCGCAGTTCAGTGAGGTACTCGCCACTGATGTTGATGCCAAGTCCGTTCCAGTCCAAGAGCTTAAAGACGTCTTCCAATGCAGCGGTAAATAGCTTTGGGGAAATAACATCTCTCTGTCGCACTCCTCGCTGCAATTGGATTGGCCTCGTAGTCTCATCCTGTATACGGACTGATATGGTGGCGTTTTCGTACAGGCAGGTTTTTACTTTTTAGTGCGTTTTGAGTCGGTTCTATTTTTTGTTAAAATTTTTTTATGTATATATGGATGAATGTTACTCTTTCACGCAAAAACTAGATACTAAATAGATTTGATGAAACTTCACAAAATTATCGCTCACATTTTAGAATACATTACACATAAGCCACATTTTATCCCGAAATTCCCTCCCCCGAGAACAAGAACTACGCGGGTGAAACCGCGGGCGTCCTCTAGTTTCTTAATATTTCAAAATATGTTTATAAGCATGTGAACAGCAAACTTTGGTGACGCAACATTTTCTTTGGTCTCAAATCAAGCTACACCTATACCTACCTTAATTACCTACAGTTAATGAAAATGTTTTCTAAACTTCCTTCCCAAAACTTTCAATCGATTTCTTTCTATTGGGCGAATATCACGTGAAAGTAATTTGTAATAGTAAAATGATTTTATATAATTATATAGGTCAGATTTTCATTATTACAGTTTTAACAGAGAGTGTAATATGTGGAAAGGCATCGGACGAATATAATAAACCGGATATAGCTAGAGTGGGGAAAACTAAACGAGAGAAAATGCGTATGTATTTAGAGTAAACTTTATAGTAGTTATGTCGCAGGCAGATTCTGCATTTTCGTCACTAAGCAGATTTAGTCTGCCGATTATTATCGTTCATTGTTGGAATTATTAGGCCACTTATTAGCACTTTAGAACATTAAACGCGATCAAAGCCTTGGGCTAAACCTAGTTAAAAAAAAGATGAAGTATTCTTGTAAATGTCATTTTAATTTTCATTTGTGCAACAGGACAAAAGACAGCTGTGGGTACTTTCGCGAATGTAATAACTCAAATTCAAAATCTACCCAACATGAACCTCGGGAGGAAGTTTAGGACACCTTGCAAGACCGGTAACAAGTGCGGGAAGGTAAAATTAAAATTTATTACCATTAGTCTGTATTCATCGACAGTTGGACAGAAGCCTTCCCGAGAGAGTTTCGCCACACTCGATCCTCCTTCACTACCCAGTCACTTCCCACTTCCTTAAGTTTATCATCAGATAGAGGACGCTCTATGCTGCATATGCTACATGGTCTTTATTCTGCAATCGGTTTGCACGAGTGGCCATCTGCTCTGCAATCCGACCAATAGGACCTGCAGTTTGGTACCTATACTAAAGCCAAACTCGATTGAGAATGCTCGTCAACAAACAAATTTAAAATGAAGGTAGAAAAGGCAACATATATTATGCCTAATAAATTTAAAATTATTATTTAATATTAGTTTGGCTTTAGTATAGTTCTAGTTTTTTAAGAATTTTTTTAAATATAATACCGTTTTTCTTTCAAAATTGATACCAATAAGTAGTTTACCTTTAGTCTTCATGTTATAGGTTACCTAGTGTAAAGCTGTAACGTGGAGCCGTACAAGATTTCCTAAAGGTTATTTGTTTAAATAATCATAATAATATTCATTATATTTTAATTCAAAAATTCGAATGAGCAGATTTTTGCGCTGCGACCCGACCCCTTGCGGCCCAACATAGTATGCTCGTACCTACCTTAAAACACATCTCATTTGATTAATAAGTACAAATAGGTAGTTTTCAATAAAATTGTAGTATCTACGAGTACGACTTAATTGTTTAAGTAATCTTAATTAAAATAGAATAGTTAGAGCAATTACGACATCCTGAGGAATAGGTAATAACAATTCGCAGAAAGGCTGACTAGGAATGTTTTATTAATTGATTTTTAAGGTAATAAAAAGGTTGATGGTGCCTAAATTAGCTCAGCTAGAGAACACAATAATGGGTATAATGAAAGAATTGTCGAAACTTCCACCCGGCTCTCGGCTTCCAGACAAGTATACCAAAACGGAACCTATCAAACTGTTGCTTGACCAGAATTACAAGTAAGACAATTTTATTTAGAACTTTAACTTGTTTTTATCCTCTACAAGTTAGTCCTTGACTGCAATCGCAATTGGTGGTGATGATACAATCGAAGATGGAAGTGGGCTAGCTTATTATTATTTATTATTAGTATGGTGAGGCACTTCGACCCCTATGGATCTTTTGTACTCGCCCCGCCCTCACCTCCCCTATATAAGTTCAAACACCCACTCTAAGTTTGATGGTTGCTCTTAGGTTGGAGGCACAGTAATCTTCTGGTAGTAGATAGGCTACCCCCTGGAGATCCATTCGCTTTCTAGCCAATCCGTCACATTCACACAAAATGTGTTCCATGGACTCTGTGTCTTCATTACAAGCCCTGCAGATAGGATCCTCAGAAATACCCATTTTGCAGAGCATAGACCTGGTGCTATAATGGCCTGTGTACGCTGCTATGGCATACCTTAGCTGTTTCCTGCTCAGTTCACTTACCTTCGCTAGAAAACCTGCCTTTATATTACTCATGAACTTTTTTGAGTGCCTTAGACCTTCTACTTTGTCCCATTCTGCCTTTGCCATCTTCTCAGCATATGATGTCAGTGCAAGTGCGACACATGGCTCCGGGCCGATGAAAGGTGACTCCGAGCCCCTACGAGCTAGCTCATTGCCTTGTATGCCTACATGTCCAGGTACCCATATTGTAGTGGGCTAGCTTGTTGGCAGTAAGATGAAATTCCTTTTGGTTTCTACATGACATCGTCCCGAAACGCTAAATCTCTAAGCAGTACGTTTTTGTCGGTATCCAAAGACGATGCCTTTCACCAGCCACATATAGACTAATGAAGACCAGGAATTCTCCAGGAAAGTTAAATCTACCGCGCATATCACTGCACCATGGTGGCCGTTAAACCTAACTTAATTATTTTTAACGCGTATTAATGGGTGAGCGGGTCGTTCTCCCCTCCTTAGCATATGATGAAATTAAAAATTGTGGATCTTGTATATATATATTATTGAGATATTTTTGAGTACTATATTCGAGAATATTTTCGAGTTTCAGTCATGAAAACGGTAAAAAACAGACTGAGACAAGTTTTGAGCTGCCCCGCCAGTTAATAAAAAAATTGGTTGTCTGTAAAGTCGGTTTACTGACGATAGTTGAACGTGACAATGTCTTAAGAAAATACTGATGGAATGGTAGCATTTAATTGGTTATTAAAATTTTGAATTTAAGTATATTTTCATAAATATTAATTTAAATTAATAAAATAATTGATTTTGATTTTATAAATTTATATTTTAAATTTATAATAAATATATTAATTTTTAATTTAAAATTAATATATTTAATAATTATATTTAATAGACGGATGTCGAACGTTGCCGAACGCAAAAGGCCGATTATGCTTCTTTGTCGCTCGTTCCGCGCTCTCGCTTGCACTTCAAGCCTTACATGGAACGCCTCAAAGCGAGGTAAAGACGCATGACGTCATGTTTTTTCGTGTGTGCAGCCGGCTCTATCGAATTATAAGACGTAGTCACGTCAAAAAGGAACCACGGTTACACCTCTCTTGTTGTGTCTTTGTCCCAATATTACTGTTATACTGTTTCAGAGAAGACGTCTGCTTGGATAAGCTAGAGTCCTGCCTCAAGGAAGACAAACGTCGGAAGCGTATTCTTAAAAAGCTGTTCTTCAAAAAGTACAACTCTATGCGACAAGAACTCATCGGCTACGGAGGGCGAAGGCTTTGGGGCGGAGAGGGGAATCTTTTCTATTAATTTGTTACTTTCCGTATAAATATACACTTTAACACAAATTGTTTTTGATTTTAGGGTTCCTTACTTAAAATAAATTTTTAAAAACACTAAACAGCAAAAATTAACATTAACAACTATTTACTAATTGGTTTGAAGGTGGCACAAATGAATTACAAAATAAAACTAAAGTCTATGTTTCAGTTATATTCTAAATTCTAAATCAATTTTTTTTGTGAGGGATATCTTGGTTCGCTTCCCAAATCCTATTGTTGGTTGGTTGGTTGGTTGATGATGGAATAGTAATCTTTGATTCTTCAACGAATACTATGACGCCCGCCTCTGTCATAATTGACGTTTCGTTACATAGTTAAACACTAACTATGATTGTCAATATCTGCCCTTTTAACGGCCCACTCCATGGCCTCTTTGAAGAAAAGCGGATATGGAGCGTGGACCCTACTGCCCCGTGATAATGTTCAATTCATTAATAAACATAATTGATAGATGAAATTTGAAATTGATGATAGTGGCCGGGACCTTAAGCTTAACGTGCTCTCAGAGGCACGCGGGTGTACCCACACCACTTACTCGAGTAGTAAGTGGTGTGGGTTCGGGCTAAGAATTTTCTAAAAATTTCTTAGAAGAAAGAAACTCAGAATGATTCCACAACCCGCCCCTATGATATGAGAGTGAATCGTTGCTCCAATGCAATTGTTGATCATGATCTACTACTACTACTACTACCGCTACTACTTCTGCTACTACTATTACTGCTATTACTACTGCTACTACTTCTACTACTACTACTGCTGCTGCTAATACTACTACTGCTGCTACTACTACTACTGCCACTACTACTACTACTGCTACTACTGCTACTGCTGCTGTTACTAGTACTACTACTACTATACTACTACTACTACTATACTACTGCTACTACTAGTCCTTCTGTGGGTCGTTAATAGGCCTAGGAGGATGATGATGTGTCAATTAAGATTACAAACTATTTGTATAACAAATTCCATCGAACTTTGTTAAACTATTTTTGAGAAAGTAATTAAGTAACACGTGAGGTTATGATTGGCACGTGATGTGGGTATAAACAAATTGTTAATAGTTATTTTGAGTTGCGTGTATGGTTTAATTAACTTTTACAACAATGGTGGAGTTTGAATCAACATCTGATGTTTTCTAAACTAACTGAGTAAGGTAGTTTTCAGGTTTACCTGATTTACAAATCTAAAATTGCTAACTCTTGAAAAATCAAAGACGTGGAAGTAATGTATAGGTAGTTATAAAAATTTAAAAAGAAATTTTAATAAGTAAATTTGAATTTTTTAATACTTATTGATTTATGTAATAGCAAAATGTGTGAGAAACAATTAAAACTTCAAATTGTGCTGATAGTTTTATGTGTAGTTTTTAAGGGACTTCATTGTGTGGATGATAGTAAGTATTAATTTACACAAACTATAGCATGGAAATATAGCGCTAAACTATCTTAAACAACAATGAAGCTAAATAGAACAGAAAATTTAATACATAGTTAGGTTTATTTATTTTCTCTTCTCTCGACATAGAACAGAGGTGTTACAAGTTTAACGTGCCTGTCTATAGATGTGGTCGTTTGCTGAGCTGACGTGATCGAAATCAATGACTTAATCTAGCTGTTGCTGCAATTATTATTGTTTACAGTTTATTTAATATTTTCTAGGCCTTTTGTTTACTGTGACGCGAGCTCCGCGCTATTTTGGCATTTTACAAGATCACAGAGGACAACCGCTGTCTGTGGAAATTTCCGAAGAGTATATGGACCAGGATTATATCGCTACTAACAGGTTAAACTTTTTAACAACTTATTTACAATCGATGTATTCACACGTAAGTAGGTAAGTGATGATGCAGCCTGTCTTGGAATGCTTCGATGGTACATCTTTATCATGACGAGACCACTCTGGTGGTAGAGTAGTTTCGGGTATTATGGCCTAGTCGGCCAATATGGCCTATCTTATTTTCTCCGAAATTAACGACCTCTAGCGGCGTTCGTATCTGCCATATTGTAGCGGTCCTTCCTTCGACCCCCTCAGTTGATCCCTGCGTGGCAGCGAGTACGCGTATGTCCAGAGTGTCCGACGACAAAAAATTATCGAATTTGATGTTATTTTTTGGTAAGTTTTATTCATTATATTTCTTCAAACAAACTTTGTTTTTGTATGTATGGTGTACAATATTATAGGTTAACTATTAGGTTATAGTTTGGTGATATTTTATAAGCATACTATTCACTACTTTTTAGGTTAAAATTGTTTTTATCAAAAATGTGCCTGCGGCCATTATGGCTCACTGGGTAGATAGCCAATATGGACTAGTAGGCCATATTAGCCGCCTGCAACAAAATATTTTTACAAGTTGTTTTTTTTCTTTTTAGAGAAATTGGTCCACGTAAAACAAATTCGCAAAGACAACGCCAAACTTGGTGTAAGGAGCCAGCCATTGAAGATGTGCGTAATAGGAAAATGGGCTCACTTAAACAGTACAAAGTACCCCCAACAACATTAAGACGTTTGGCAGCTAAAATTGATGTGTCTGCATAACTTCTTTCTTTCTGCCACTTGTGCGAAATTGGGTAGAAAATCAATATTGAAATAAATTTGAGCAACAATTAGTCAAAAGGGGAAACTAAAAATTGGTTATTTAACACCAGCTGAGAGGGGGTATTTAATAACTTGCGTTGTAATTATTAATGCTGGAGGTTCATTTGTTCATGATTACATTCTCGAGAAAAAGAAGTCAGCCGCTTTTAATGTACGGTGCGCCTCCTGGTGCTATACATGAATATCACCCTTCAGGTTGGATTCAAACCAACTTCTTTACAAAGTGGTGTCAACATTTTATTCCGAACGTGGAGCCTACAGAAGAATGTCCAGTATTTTTTATTTTAAATGGCCATATACTAGTCATACCAGAAACGTTGAATTCATAGATCTCGCAAGAAAAAATCATGTCTTTGTTATGCTGGACAATATGACTCACTTCTAATGTGGCCAATATGGCCCTAGGCCATATTGCCCTACCATGCTTTAATTTTAATAATTTCTTAAGTTTAAAGAAAATGTTTATTTAAGTTATGTTTCGTTGTTATTAATCTTTAAATTATAATTTTTAATTACTATTGAGTTCTGAGAACTGATTTAACCAATGAAGACTGTTTGATCTCATATATCTTGTAATTTATTTTCATAAAACCTTATGATGTGCCATATTACCCGAAATTACTCTATGTATTAAAATTATGGTTTTCAATAGAGTTCCTATACTAAAGCCAAACTCGATTGAGAATGCTTGTCAACAAACAAATTTAGAATGAAGGTAGAAAATGCAACACATTTTATGCCTAATAAATTCAAAATTCTGTTTTTTTTTTTTATAAAATCTTATTTAAAAGATATTTAATATATAAATTAGTTTTAAGCTTACTAATCTAATTTATTGTCATGAATTCGTCATTAACTAGTTAATTGCAAAAAATAGATATAAAATGACAAGTGATTTGTACCTTCATTTTTAATTTGTTTGTTGACAAGCATTCTCAATCGAGTTTGGCTTTAGTATAGGTTCGAATTGTAGCTCGGGTCAGTTTTGGAATTTATGTAATTTACCAGTTTCCCTGAGCGCATTTTCTATATTAATTTGTAGAATCGACAGACACACTTTACAGACTTTGTATTTTAATATTTGTACAGTTACAGCATGTAATTAAACTTTGATATTTTCTTTCAGAAAGAGGCATAAAATAAATTGGAATAAGTAAGTAGCCAAGAGACAAAATAATTGTTGCTTTCTTAAATATTAAGTCAAATCAGATGTTCTAGAATACAAAAAATTAAATATTTTATGAATTTTGATTTAGAATTAAGGTTGTGAATTTATATTACAGAAATCCATTGGATATGGATGACTTTGACGACGATGAAACGGATGAAATATTTGACGAAAAAGACAAAGACATTAAGCTACCTAATAAATTCAATTTGCAAACGGGTCCGGTGTAAATTACTTTTTATAAATAAATAAATTTAGATATAGATATAAATCATTGTTTTATTTTTCTAATAAGAATTATTAAATTTAATTATTTAATAATACCTAAGGATGGCCAGAGAGATTATTATCAATCAGACTCTGCAATTGTCTGAACATTTATAATAAAATAACCAAAAATATATGCTGGGACGACAGAACACAAAACAAAAAAAATTCAAAAATTTCATGTCTGAACTACATAACAAATTTTCATATGGTTTCCACGAGCAGACCCTGGAGCGATATAAATATGTTTCACGGACAGTAGAACTAAAAAAATATTATTATAAAAACAAAAACCCAACTGCTTAGAAGTTATGAACTGAAAAGAGAAAAACAAGGATCACTATATCTATATAAAATTATAAATACTTTATGGTGCTGCAGGTGTGGACAAAATAGTTTACTACCTGGGAAAGAAAGACCTACCAAAACTACGTTTGTCCCCGCCTGCAGTACCATAAAGTATTCAGAATTTTATATAGATATAGTGATCCTTGTTTTTCTCTTTTCAGTTCCCATTATATACCCTAGGATAAAAGAAAAAAATGCACACGTCAATTTTCAAAATGCGGGAAAAAAGGGGTTTTCCCGCATTTACAGCCGCCATTTTGAAAATTCATATAGCCTATGTCACTTTCACAATTTAGCCGAATTCAACGACATCACCTAACATGTCAAAATCCGTTAAGCCGTTTAGGCTGTAGCGCGTGCCGAAGAAATGGGCATACATACATACATACATACAAACATACATACATACGCTCGAAAAACATTACCCTCCTGACGGAGTCGGGTAAAAACCTGGTAAACACCTTTAACAATGACTCAATCCTAAATGACGTCGAATCATACGTAGACAGTGGCGGATTTATAGATTTGCCGCCCGTAGGCTATTCAATTTTTGCCGCCTCTAAATTTTGATATCTTAGTCCACAATCATATCAATTTTCTATCAATAAAATTCCAACTTTATAATTTGTGCCCCATCATCCTCGTTACTTCAACTTTTCCATTATAGTTATTATTATTGAGAACTATGGTACCGTGTTAGATCCTTGATTATTTTTACAGCAAAGAATTATTAAAAAATATTATTTTAAGGAAATATATCTCAATCGCATACCACTTTTAAAGTAAGGTAAGGTATGTCTTAATACTATACAATACTTACAAAATATGAATTAAGCTTACGTAAAAAAAATACATTTGGCGAACATTGATTAACATTTATTATTACATTCACAGTTTAAAAACAATACAATAAATATATCTTTTCTTTATTATTTGTTAGCATTATGATAAAGCGTTTAGGAATTGTTCATGCGGAGATGTTGAAATATTTATTAATTAGCACTGTATATGAGAATATTTCGATTTTTGTTAAATATTTCAATTTCTCTCCAATTTTCGAAATTCGTATTATGTGTGTGTATAATAATTTTTTTTTAAATTTGTAAACTGAAATAATAAATTTATGAAATAAATTTGCCGCCCTAGGCTCCAGCCTACTCAGCCTGCTGGTAAATCCGCCACTGTACGTAGATATTATAAAAAGGGCACTTTAAAGATCGTTAGTAAATAAGTTAATGACTTCATTTATTGCAAACATATACAAAGTAAAAAAGTAACAAAGTATTACAAAAATAAAGCTATTTATCTGAATCGTACATATCCTCTAAGTGATCTTCTAATTCCTTCTTCGCAGGGTCTACAACATTGATTGGCATTTTAGCCATTTCTAAGGACTCCTCGGAATAATCTGTGGTTTCATCTGAGTACATATCTTGTATGTGGTCTTGGTAAATCTTCTCGCATTCGCTTGGGTGCTCACTCTTTATAGTACTTGGATGGTAACCTATCGCTTCTATAGGGCCTAAGGTTAGGTATGGGACTTGAGTCGTCACTTGGAAATGTTTATCTGTGGACAGAAATTAATAATTTAATTATACTAATAATATATACTCGTTCTACAACTGATTTGTCTTTAAGTTTTTGTCTTTTTCACTGTTTACTTTTTAATCATTACAATCAAATTTTGATGAAGAGCAATGAATGTGGGAAGTATATACCTACCTGCTGCATATAAATATTATTTAATATTTACACCTCTTTATAAACACTTCTTATCAGAAGAGATAAGCAGTACACAAAAACTAATTTTTATTTAAACTACTGGGCGAATCCTTTTACAGTTTTAAAAATTTAATTTAAGATGGTCACAATTCAATTGTGTATTGAATTGTATAGTGAGTGTTATTTAGCAAAAAATCACTCACAATCAATATGATCCGGTATAATAACAGTAGCAACAGTCTTAGCGACTCTATCGTCGTAGTAGTCTCCGTGTAAGTCGACCTTGTAGCCCTCATACACTTGACGCGGCGGAGGCCTTTGACTGCACTCGTCTTCAAAATGGCGTCGGCCAGACCGGGAGTGTGGTAGGCGGGGTGGCGGTACCTCTGTCAGTGGTACGAATCTGCTGCCCAAGTGGGCGCCGACTGGTTTCACGTTTGTTAATCTACAAAGATTAATCACAATACATTTATTTATACGTTGCAATTCAGTAAACGGCACTTGCTTGCTGCTGCTGCTTGCTTACTCAAACTATCACGCCCTCTAAACAAAATACTTACTTTTCAGCGTACATTTACATTAAGTGATATATTGTAGAGCATTTTGAAACGATATCGAACATGTAGACCAAATGAAAATTGTCAAATTTTATTATGATCGCCCCAAATTAAATCCTGTGTTCCTGACCAATAATTCCTTCAAGAAATTCCCGTGCAGGTACACTATTAGGTGGAGTGTCTTTTAAAATTAAGTGGATTTCACAAATTAAGTCTACATACATTAAGTTCATTTCTCAAGTAACGATAATATCTAAGAACAATTAACCACAGAATTTAATGAGTCAAAATCCGTATTAAAGAATTTGAGAATGCTAACAAACAAGTCTTATAGGTATTTATGATTATGAAAGATACCACCATGATTTGCGGATTGCCGGGCGAAGAATGGCTGTTACCTCATTGCAGGAGATGTGAAGTCTAATCAACTTACGATAGATAATTATTTTTAATAATAAAGAACACTACGCACAACGCATTTAAAGTACCTACTCCGCAACAGCTATATTATTTTCCCACTAAGCGACTGGCTAATCACAGACATCATACGTCGAACAATCCCTACGTGATAGGAAATCTAGCACGAATGTTCACAGTGACATTAGGTGAAGTATCTTTTAAAATTAAGTGGATTTCACAAGTCTACATACATTAAATTAATTAAATAAATAAATAAATATTATAGGACAATTACACACATCGCTATATAGCCCATCATAATAGCTTGTGTTATGGGTGCTATGTTACCGAACTTTCAATATCACCAAACATTTTCAAATTTATTACGCCTAGAAGCAGAAGCAACTACCCACTGGCCGGCCTGACAATCATTTGAAATAAGGTGATTTTAACGCGGAACAGAGCTTGCGGATACTGAAATTATGTATATGAATAATTTAAATAACGCAGTAAACTTACATGTTCATCATGACGCTTCCTCTTATTTCTGATGAGACACGCCTACAAAATAAAATTAACGGAATAAAATATACAACGCACTTCATTTTAACTTTTCCTGTATTACGCAAACATTTTACGAATTATACCAGAGCTAACTATGATCTGACAGATCCTCCTGAAACTGAACGCTTTATATTTTCGATCATATCATAATCAGTGCTTGGAAATGCATTGTTTCCTTACAATACAACAGGTGTGCAGCGCTTTTTCATTGTTTTTCACGTGATACTGAGGTTGTTACATAAATTAGTGCAAGTTGGAATACCTAATAGGTTTACGACTTGTTACAGATAGAGAATGGGACTAAACTGATAGTTTTTAAAGTACCTGAACGCCAGTGGCGTGCACAAGTTTAAACTAGGGAAGGCACTGTAGGTACCTACTAACTACACGAAATGGAACATTCCTTCCCTAATACTTTACGTAGTGTCCTTAGGGTAGGCAGTGCACTTCATGCAAATGCATAACATTTGCATGAAGTGCATGCATTTCATAAATGCATTGCCTGAATCAACAAGTGTGACCAATGTGGCTACGAATCGGATTTACTGGTTTCAGTGTACTTTAAAAAAAATGTTTAGTCCAAAAATTAGTTGGATGAAACAACAAACACAAAAAATCAAAATCATTTATTTCAAGTAGGCTGTTTTACTAGCACTATTGAAACGTCCATTCTGCCAGCAAGTACGTAGTGACTCTGCCACCAACCGGTGGTTGTCACGGTCAAGTCACGGAAGGCAAATTTTCTGAAAACAGTTAAGCCGTTGTTTCAGGTCATAATCGTAAAGATAATTTGATAGTTTTCGATAGTGCTACCGAATCCAAACCGCATTGCAGCAGGGTGGTACGGCTGAGCTCAGCATCCACCTTTTTAAAAGGCTTCGAAAGGCTTCGCTTCGCTACAATCATGCATGACGTAAAGCACTGATTAGGTCTAAGTTGGAGCAGGCTAACATAGCTTCCCTAATAGTAGTTGCCATTCACTCTTGTCTCTTACAAAGAAAAGCGTCTGATCCTGGGTTGGGCTCTTACAAATATGTTGATAATGATGAAAGGGTACATTAAAAAACAAATCAAAGTTTATTGTCAATAGTATTTGTTTTTCCTCTTCTTGTAGAGCACGGGGTCGAGATGCCAGGTCTGGTTGCCGCCGCAGGAGATGAGCGTGAAGCAGCCTCCGTACACTATGGGCGGGTCGGTGTCCGGCACGCAGATGTTGTCCTGACAGAATGTCGCTGTACCTATGAAATATACAGAAATCTCAATATTGCACAAATCTGAAAGCGAAAGTTACTGAGGATGTGTGTTTCAATAAGCTAAAATTGAATATGATAGATTTGACACATACTACTATTTATCTCTGACTCGTTGGTCTAGTGGTTAGCCTATCTGGCTTCCATCACGAGGTCCTGGGTTCAAATCCTGGGTTGGGTCATGGAGTAATTCTGAGTTTTTCATTCTTCTATGAAATTCTCAGTACATACCAAGCTCGGAGTCGGGAGTTGGTGGTGTTACACCCCCGTGCCTCGGAGAACACGTTAAGTCGTCGGTCCTGGTCACTGTCGTCAACATCTGATAGTAATCGTTAATAAATAAAACATTATCACCCTAAGCCCGCCAACCCGCATTGGAGCAGCGTGGTGGGTGTACGCTTCATATCCCCTCTCCTATAAGGAGGGAGGCCTGGCCCTGTAGTGGGCCGCTAATAGGCTGATAACGATGATGGTGACTATAAATTTAAAACTTATCGCAGAAATAAATTTTAATTTTACTCTAATGATATTAACACCTACCAGAGAAACGTACGAGGTTTTTAACTAGAATAAACACCTAAAATATACTAAGCGTTACGAAAAAGATATAAAGAAATATTTTTGGAGAAGTGCTCATGAAAACCATTGGGTTGGCAGTGTATTTACGTATTTGGGCTGTATGCCACTGATTAATACGTACTGACTGACTTACTATTAATTTTTTTATTGGAACAAAGTTTCTTATTGCCCGTTGTGAAAGTGGGCTAGACGGAAAAAATTCTTACGAAAAGTTGTAAAGACACTTTTTTACTATAGTAAGCTATTGTATCGCTTGGAAATAAAGGAATCGTTGCGCTGCTGCTCTGTGCTGTCGTCGTCTCAACAGCACTCCAAAACACACACCAAGACAAGCAACAAACACGTACGTCTCCCCGAACACGACCAAAATATATAACAACTTTGTTCCATCTGGGTGTACCTTGACAGATCTCAACATTTTTAGTATTAGCAGGCTTTTAATGACAGAGCTTGTCCGCGGAAGTACGACTGACGTACTCATTTCGACCATTAAGCATTACTGCTGTCTTACTTGTAACTGTAGATTTTTTTTGTATTATTTTTCTTTCCTAGAATCGTAATTTATACAAGGCAAACTTACCAACATAACCGGTAGGGCGCGCTTGCCTCTTATTCTTCACGTAGTCAACCACAGCCTTAGATAAAGCGTAGAAGTGCTTGCTCGCTTTGTATCGCATCTTGGCAAGTGCTGCATCGCAGTCGCTCTTATCCGCACGGCAGTGGTACGCCAAGTTGCGAGTGTTCGCTTTTATCATTTCTTCTCTTAGGACTTTGTATTTGGTATCTGACTGAAGCATTTGCGCGAAACGGACATTTACTGGGAATCATCAAGAAAAAGAATGAATCAAAGCTACTAACTACTACTACTTAGTTAGAACAGCTTAGTAGCTTTACTACCTAAGTAGTAGTAATTTTAAAATTTTTATGGAACTTTCTTTGCACTTGGACGTTATTGTATTTATTATATTTTTTATGAAATTGCACAATCAATTTCGATCGTTGATGATCTACAGCTAATCCCTAGGAAAGTAACCATCATTATCAATTACCCACTACAGAGTAGGCCACCCCTTATAGGAGTCAAGATTTGGTATTTAGAACCTGTATCTTGCTCCAAAGCTGGTTGACAAGCTACAGTAGAGTAGAGTAGTACAGTTTAAGCACTTACAACCAGCGCCAACAAGATATGCTTCACTATACCAAGCATGATGAAAAATATTTACAAGAAAATAGCACAAAGCCACTTTCCACATGGTGTATCGCAAAGAGCAGACTGCATATCGGAAGCAATTAAAATACTAACAATTTCGGTATTAAAATTTAATTTTAACGACCAATTTTCGTTTGCCAAATATAGTTAAAATACTTCACGTCAATGCTCTTGGCTCGCATCGTTACAATTACATATTTTATTGAAAGAGTAAAAACTTTTTGAACTGCAATCTCACCTGATAAGTAATATTAGCTAACATCAGCACACCTCCAAAAGGTTACAAAAGAAACGCTTAATTTCAGTAAGGTGGTAACAAGCCACGACTGAAGCCTACCCCTAATCCAACAAAATTAGATTTACAGTCCTAAGTTAACACAAGCTGGAAATCGACATCTACGTTGTATGCAAAGGCATTACAAGCAGTGCCTGGGGAGAACGTCAACACGATAAAGAAAAGGAGGAATTAAATCGACAAACTATGCAAAGACTAAATGCAAGCTTTTAACCTAAGTTAGTATTTATTATTATTTTATTATATTATATTAGTATTATAATTAATATTAGATGACGGCCGAGTGGCGCAGTGGGTAGTGACCCTGCTTCTGCGTCCTAAGCCGTGGGTTCGATTCCCACATCTGGAAAATATTTGTATGATGAGCATGAATGTTTTCCAGTGTCTGGGTGTTTATTTATATATTACAAGTATTTATGTATAATATATATATAAAAATATTCATCAGTTATCATAGCACCCATAACACAAGCAACTTACGAGTACGCTTACTTTGGGGCTATATAGCGATGTGTGTAATTGTCCTATTATATTTATTTATAATATTTATTTATTTATTCTTTATTTGTACACCTAAAACATACAGAAACAATATTATAGAGGAAGTAGAGGTACAAAAGGCGGCCTTATCGCTTAATAGCGATTTCTTCCAGGTAACCTTAGGTCTTAGGAATAGGAAAATATCAGTACTAAGCTGCAGGTGGTGTAATTTAATAAGATATTACTTAAGCACATCTATGAAGTTGGTGCCAGCCAAGTTTAAATAACATTTATTTCACGTAGTAAAGCAGTTTGTGGGTTCTAGGTAACGTCCTTAAAGTAGAAACCTTGGCTGGCACCGACTCCTATATATGCTTAGTAAATTAAAGCAACTAAATGACACAGTTATTTCTTACTTTTTAGTGATTTATCGCCACGTAACGTACTCATACTTTACTGTCATAGTATATTATACGGCACTAGTAGCCAAAAAGCTACCGATACCACAAAAACCGAAATCGCTGTAAGCGTACCTCCAAAATTTGAAGAGTTCCTTCAATTTCCACCGGATATCATCATTACATCCTAACAAGATGACAATGGGACCACTTTGGAAGTATGCCCTTTCTAATGAAAAAAGAATTATGAAAATCGGACAACTCTGTAAAAAGTTATGCGTGGTCATACATAAAAAAAATATACGTGTCGAATTGAGCACCTCCTCCGTTTTTTTCGTCGGTTAAAAATCAAAAGAAGTCACATTCTTCCCATTTAAGTTTGTATTGGTGATCTTTATAATTTAACATTTAGCCGAGATAATAAGGCGATGCAGATAGCAATTAACAATAGGAGCCATTTGTGGTACTTCCGACAATGTAAGTCCTGAATGAATGAGTGAATTCATGAATGAACGAATAAATGAATAACTGTAAAATGGAAAAAAACCATATTCAGCTCATGAATATAAGCCGACGTTCGGACTGGACTACTCTACGTCTATCGGGTTAGCTAGTTTGCAATAATTGATGAATCATTTAAAGTCATTCAAAGGGGTACGTCACATAGGTAGTTTGATTACACATCATATATAAATATAACACATAAGTATGTTTTTATACGTTATGGTCGCATATACAATTTTGGCCGTGTTACTATAATTATCAAAGCGCTATGGTCTATGGTTAACCTAAATGCGAGCTTTTATCGTAATTCCGCATGTTAACATTTAGCCGAGACAATACAGTGAAGGCGATCCCGATACCAATTAACAATAGCGACCATTTGCGGCCATTTTGCGGCTCGCACTTCAGACAATGAAATTCCTTAATTACCTCGCGGCGACAGCGCTCGAGACATCACCCAGTAATGATAATTAAATTTCACGCATTTATTGCAACACCTTTTAATATTTTACACATTTATTTAGTATCAGTTGTTGTTTATTTATTTTCATGATATGATACTTCAATTACGAATTTAAACAATAATAAGCACACGCGATAAAATAACTTATTTACATTAGACGTAATGAAGCTACCGTTAGCAGAATTTCTGTCTTACGGGGTTTTCTGCGTAAGCGACAAACGCAACAAGATGCGACACGACGCTAAGCGACGCGACATAGGTGTCTCGCCACATACTTTTAAATAGGACGCAAGTAGCAAATGCCATTGTTTTGATCGCATTCGTCGCGTTGGCAATTATGCAGGGCACCCCCTTAGAATTATGAATTAATAATAATTGAAAAGAGCAACTGTTTCTTGCTTGTTGAAAAAGAACCTATCTCCCGAGCAATGGTAGTGACTCTACAAATGACGTTTCAGATGTGCTTGTAAAGCCTACTTGAATTTAGAATTTTTAAATGCGATCCTTCTAGACAAGGTTTTATGCAGTTGGGATTAAAATTGACAAGCAGACAGGAAAATCGGTGCGCTTAAGCGATTTATCGTAACGTGCGTTGGTACTTTGATCTAAGCGCATTAACTGTATGTCATTGAAAACGTTATGTTGAATGAAAAGTGTAACGGCTTAATGTTAAATAGCTGTTAGGTAAGTGGTCAAGGTTCTGACTGATTTGAAAATATTTTACATTAATTAATTCTCTACCTCAGTAAATCTTTATTTGTTTTTATTAATAAGTAGATGAGTAGGTTTAAGGAACGACCTTTGAAGTTTTGAAAAATGGTGGAAAAATATTAGTAGATTCGATAATGCCCGTGTCTCAAGTGATGATGGAATCTAAAATAAAATTGGACTTATAGGAGCAGAATAAAATCCACACCCCTTTCGGTTTCTATACGACATCGTGCCGAAATGCTAAATCACTTAGTGGCACGTCCTTGTCGATTCGGTGATAACTAACTGGTTAATAGCCACCGCCGAAGTTTTCCTCCAGCCAGACCTTGACCAATTTAAAAAATCAGCCCTACCGGGAATCGAATCTTACTGCGCCACGGATGTCGTCAGAAGGTAGTTCGATAGTTTTTCTTGTAGTAAATTCAATGTCATTAAGACGAGATTGTCGATATGATCTTGCGTTGTCCCTCTCTATATTCAATGATATAGATATAGAGATAGTTTGATAATTTTACCCTCCCAGTAGTATCCCTTCCCGTGGGAGTATCAAGATATCGGTTCTTAGTGAGCGTCTACATTGCGAAATGAGTAACTATGCTGAATAAGTCAATCTTGTGTATCATCATCATCACCATCACTAACTCTTTTGCAGCAGTGGCATTTAACAGTGGCCTGCACAAGGTACTACGGTAACTAGGGAAGGCATTATAGGTGCTATCTACAGCAAATGGAAAATTATTCCTCCAATACAAGTTTGCAAGATGCCTTTAAGGTAAGTAAAAATGCATTGACTTTGCATTTATATAGTGCATTCAAATGGTATTTAGCTAATATTAACTAGATATAATCGATTGCGCCAAGTTAGATATAGAATTTCCTTAGTTATATACCTATGTTTTATGACCAGACGTTAATGGTAGTGACTGGAAGCCACAGCATGACGTGTATGAGTTACGGAGGATAGATAAAGACCAAATTGGGAGCCGACGTTCCATAAAAGCCAGTTCGGAAATCCATACAGCCGTATATCCTCACAGTGGTATCGGCGCACTAATTGTACGACAAAATAATACATCAACGGCTTATCTCGGCATTGTCGGCTGATACAGTGGCGCCAATTACAAATAACTGGCCGTTTTCAACTTTATTGTGCTACGCTGCCATAACGACAACCGTTTTATGGGGTGACATTGCGGCTATCATTTTATGGTTGTACAATTTATGTCTATTGTTTATGGTGCTGTGTTTATTTGTATTGTCATGCTGCTTTAATGATTTACCTTTGAAAGGTAGGGCTACGTAAAACTGTAAAATAATGTAATTAAAATATTAGCTAGAATATCTTTAAACAGGTTATATTTATTCAATAATTTAGTGCTTTAAATACTAAATTTTTAATATAACGATACTTATTAAATACTAGTTACATTCAGACAATTCCAGTTACATTCAGAGAATGTAACATTCAGACAATTGTCACTAGCTATGTTACTGTTGTTAATTTGCAGGCTCTTTTCTGTTAAACACTATAGTACTTGTGCTATTACGAGTATGTGTATTCTGTGCCTTAGTTTCCAGGGTACCGCGATCAGTGGGGGCCCCCTAGTTCTTGCCAGATATCCAACCGATAAGCGATCTTTGATATCTATTTCGAGAAGAAAGGTGTTTTTCAGAATCACAGAAGCCCCATTTCTTTATTCTGTTGTGCCCAGAGTTTCCATTAGGTTAAAGCTGACTTTAGTCCTGAATTTTTATCTTTTAGCATAATCATAAGAAATATAAAATACAATCAAAAATATCAAACCGGTCATCCAGATACTGTGTATTTAATTCATAGTTAGTCGCTTTTCGGTTTATTTTTATCTCAACGATCAATTACACGAAATGGTTTCCCGCGCAATATTTGCATTACAGACAATAGCGATCCGATGCATAAATAGCAATTTATCAAACATGTAATTCCGAGTATAAGTTGCGACTAATTTATTATTTATATAACAAAATCGGTTCGGCAATAAATCGCAGCGCCTCGTGCCTCTCTAATGGGGTGAGACGGTTATCGACGCCATTGTTGCGGCTATTGGCCGATGCGGGGATTAGGGGCATCTTATAACAGCATTGTTTTGGTCGACCACGCGCGAGATTAGACGAGATGCAGTGGAATACCAAGTTCTAGGAGATGTTGCTAAATGTAAAGCGGCTGTTATAGTACCTACTAAGTACATGGAATCTTTTTCCTCAGATTTGTCCATCCTTAGTTAATTAACCTTAGTTAATAAACGCATCATCTTAAAATTTAAAAAAAGACTTTCTACCATCTGCTATAAGAGAATCCTGGAGTACTTCGGACATATTGCCAGGAATCACGGAAATAATCTCGAGAAACAAATAGTTACTGGCAAAGTGAAAGGAAAAAAGCCGCGTGGCCGTAGCCCCGTTGGTCTAATCAGATCCGCACCACACTCGACACCACGGTCTACGGTCTCCATGCTCTCCGGATAGCAGAATACAGAGCAAAGTAGAGTCTTATTTCAAATCAAATCAAAGATGGAGGTGGTGACGACGATCATAAATGTGGTAATCTAATAAAGGAGAAACGCTAGTTATTTTTTAAATGCTTTTGATCATGAGGTTTTTCCCTTCTACCTCTAGAGCCTTCAGAAAAACCGGCTACTCAATATTCCAGCCGACCACGATCCAACCCAACATGGTCTTGTATTGGCATGGGCTTCATCTCTTGCTGAAAATTTTATATTTAATTTTATGTAAAGAAAGAATTACCATATAGATCTAGATTGTATTCCTAGTAGGTACTGTACTAAACTGATTCATGTAATTTTCACAGTAGATCATCTTTAAGCATGAAGCAAACTGTAGGCTTTGCTTCCTTAAGATCTGCTAATTTCAACGAGGGATTGAAACATAAAAAGTTAAAATTCTGACAACCTAACAACTAAAGTGTTGAATACACTTCTTTCTGACACCTAACATTTTGACGACCTCCGTGGCGCAGTGGTATGCGCGGTGGATTTATAAGACGGAGGTCCTGGGTTCGATTCCCGGCGGGGCAGATTGAGATTTTTCTTAATTTGTCTTAGTCTGGCTGGTGGGAGGCTTTCGCCGTGGCTAGTTACCACCCTACCGACAAAGACGTATCGCCAAGCGATTTTAGCGTTCCGGTACGATGTCGTGTAGAAACCGAAAGGGGTGTGGATTTTCGTCCCACTCCTAACAAGTTAGCCCGCTTCCATCTTAGACTGCATCATCACTTAACATCAGGTGTGATAGTAGCCTTGACTACTATCACACCTGATGTTAAGTGATGTAACCAACTTGTAGTCGATAAAAAAAAAAAAAGAAACACCTTTAAAGTAGAATGTCTTCATCGCTTACTGTAGTTAAAAGCAATTCGATTTACCATAAACTTATTCCGATCCTTTAATGTGATTTTCTTCTTAGCATAATAGTAGTTGCAAAGTAGAGTAAAAACATTAAATATGCACGGATTTATCTAGTATGATTTAATGAAAATCGCTTACGCCGTTGACATTTTGAGCTGCAATACACGCAGCGCGGGGATACATATCGCCGCTATAATATCCACCAATTTGAATGGCTTACATCGATAGCAATCAGCACTTAAACGTTTATATTTGATTTATGGAGATTTATGTCCGGGAACCTCGCCCTATGACTCCAATCGATATAGTTTGGCCAACTGATAACGTTCTGCGTTACAAGTTTCTGTGTTACTTTGCAATCTCTTACGCAAAATAATAACTGCCGCGCTGATCCAGTAGTTAGTTGTGTGAATGTGGATTGTTAGATGCTAGGTTCAAATTCTGAGTCGGTGTCTCAAATAGTTTAGGGGTTTTTTCTTAAATATATAGATTATTAAAAATTATAGATTCCCTTACACATCGCCGATAATATAGTTAGCTCCTTATTAATCAACTAGTTTGACTAAATATCATTAAGTTACAGACTTGATTTTTGGAGGTTTTAAACCTCAAATGCACACCAAAAGAGCAATATTGCTTGATGGCAGTAACAAGTTAGCCCGCCTCCATTTTGATTGCATTATCACTTATAATCAGGTGACAGCAGTCAAGGGCCAACTTATAACAGATAAAACAATAAGGATGGTGTTTCCCTCGGAGAGCTCTGTTACAAGTAGCTGTACTACTATTAAAATTCTAAGTTAATATTTAAAATAACCCAATTTTATACAAGAAGCTCTCAGTAGCAGCTTTGAGTTAGAAAATTAGTGGGGTAGGACCGCGTGTGCCAGAGAAGCGTCGTGGTTCTGACTCCACATCCTAAGCCCAGCCATAATAATGTATTTAAATATCATTACTAGCGCACGCCCGCGACTGCGTCAGCGAGAAAGTCCGTTTTGTGCTGGTTCGTATAAAAGGCTATTTACGATATTTCTCAGGCTTTCTCAAACTATCTATGTACCAAATTTAATTAAAATCGGTTCAATTGTTTAGACGTTATTGAGTAACACACATAAATAGTTACTTTCGCATTTATAATATTCGTATAGACATATGGCGATTAGGCCCTATACATAAGATTACATATTTAGATAGCGCCTGGCTGTCGTAAGCGATATGATTGATATAATTCGATGTCGGTGCTAAATGCTACTTTATTAAACTGCATCGTCACTCAATTATATCTACGACATCGTGTAAAGATAGTTTTGACAGGTAATACATACATTTATTACAAAGTAATCAAAGAAACCGATTGCCAAGGACAGAACAAAATAGAAAGTTTTGGAGGAGGCCTTTGTTCAAGGACAAGCTGTACGAAGGAGAACCGATTTGCAAAAAACAAATAAGAGAAAAAAAAATAAAATTTTAATATTAAACTTTAATTAAATTGTAACAATATTGTATGTAAAAAAATTATGTGTGTGTACAGTAATAAAGGCTTAATTTATTTTTATTTTATCGACGAAAATATACGTGCTTTTTTACAGATTGCGCCAGAAAAGGGTAATTATTTTCGACCTTTTCGACTATACTGTATGTATGTAAGCAATTCAGGATGTATCTAGGTTTAGATGCGCTTTTTTTGGTATCGGGGGGGAAATTTCTTCGGAGATGCCTGCCATCTAGGGGGAGAAGACGGGTTATGAGGAACTTTGGAATTTAACCATTAAAACCCCCTCGGTGGCCGACCTCAGTACAAATAGAAAGACCGGGATCTCATTGAACTCGTCGGTACCTTCACTGCACTCGAGCACAGTACTTGTCTACATTGTTGTGCGTATCATTCCTCAATTTATTAACAACTTGTGTCACTACAAGCTGTTAGCTACCTGGGGTCGCAGGTGATTGGTTTTAAGCAACCAGAACCACCATTCTGACCGCTTGCGACTCCCAAATCTTCTTAGTTGTCTGAATGCATCGAAATTATAATAAATATCAAAATTTTGAAAGCGTGTAAACTATAAATATCTATTGTCCATTTAAATAATAAAATAATCGCATGGTGGCGGTTGATGGTAGGTTACAACGCCGCCAATGGTCAATTTATACAAATACATGCGACTGAGAGAGAATATATTAATTAATGAATAATGATGTAGAGTAATAACAATTTATGATGTATGCTCATTAAACTTAGTTAATTGTAAATGAGACACGAAGCACGTAGTCAATCGAATATAGTCATCATTATCAGACTATAGAGCCTACAATAAACGCTTCCCTTCCTCTGTATGGGAATGGGGATATAGAGCTCAGACACACCACGCTGCTTTAATGCGGGTGCGCCACGCTATTTTTTTCCGACAATATTTAATTAGATGTCTACTTTTTGCTTTGATACTTTTAGGTATCCTATGTTTTTACCCGACTGCGTCAGAAGGAGGGTTATGTTTTTCGAGCGTATGTATGTATGTATGTATGTATGTATGTATGTATGTATGTATGTATGTATGTATGTATGTCCATTTCTTCGGCACGCGCTACAGCCTAAACGGCTGAAAGGATTTTGACATGTGAGGTGTCGTTGAGTTTGCCAAAATTGTGGTAGTGGCATAGGCTATATAAATTTTCAAAATGGCGCCTGTAAATGGGGGAAAAAAGGGGGGAAGTGTGTATTTTTTTCTTTTATTATAGCAATATGGATACCAATTGAAAGGTCTTAAAAAGACCATTTCAAAAATATAAATATCATAATTATCATGTTCATATTACTTTTTTAACAAAAAATGGCAAAAAGTGTACTAAGTGTACCGTCTCATTTCTATTCCATAAACTAAAACTAAAAAGTCTCAAATAAAATTATTATTATAAAAACAAAAAACCCGACTACTTAGAACCAAAATATAAATACAAAATACTTTAACCTGCGGGGTAAGAAAGATCAAATTTCGTATTTTTATTTTATATTTGATCCTTGTTTTTCTCTTTTCAGTTCATAACTTCTAAGCAGTCGGGTTTTTTGTTTCTATAATAATAATTTTATTATATTAAAAGAATCTTACATCTGTCAATCTGCTTACATTGCAGAAGATCCTTACGAGCTGTGGATTCTATAAATATCTCTTAAAGTGCAGTAACTTCATGATTGCTGACTGTTGCCATCCGCAAGCCTATCCAAACTAAAAAAAATTACTTCCAAGCAATATTTTGTGTGCTAATGCAGTTGAATAAATAAATGCAATTCAATTGACATTGATTTACCTTCAGTGTCAATGTTAAAGTTAAAAAGAAGTCTGTTAAAGGATTTTTTAATATATATTTTCAAATATATAGGGTATGTAGGTATTATTATTTCCGACATCGATATGTCAAATTTAGATCTCCTTTCTTTCTTTAACATCATTAACATCCAAAGGTGGGCAAGAGTAAATATCTCAATTTCGTCTTAGGTCGGAATGTGTTGTACCGCATGGCAATAAGCCGCGGGTTGAAACTTTCGACATTCTTACGATAAAAGCATTTATGTGATCGATTAATTGCATTCGATAAAATCACATTCTATATGTCTTTCTTGCGTTTACATCAAAAAGCGAGTAGGAACATTATGAACGTTCCTCGAGAGCGGCAGAAGGGTAATATCTCAATCTCGTCTCATATCGGAATGTGTCGTACCGCATCGCTTAACCCGCGGGTTGAGACGACAACATCGCTACATTTAAATTCCCCGGCGGCTGAATGTAAACAGCTGATATCTGATTAAGGATCGAGGTCGATATTGGTGTTGTAGCGCTACCAATGTATCTCGATTATAATTATAAAAGTTTTATAAATCACCAAACAGGGAGTCTTTTATTTAAATAGGTATTGTTGTGCTGTGATTGTTCCTCGATATTATTCTTTTAACAAATAGAGTTTGTTGTAATTGTAATATTACTTGTATAGATTAGCAATCTGTCCCATTTGCTCAACAAATACAAAGCACAAATAAACATATATTAGTGCGTCAAGTCATACTCGTTATAGTGCGGTAATTTAGTCGCGAGTAGTTTTAAAGAAAATTAAAAATTATAAAAGAGAATAACATTATCTAATTGGAATCACCGGTAGTTTCTGAGCTAATTACGTTCAGATAGACTGTTCTGGTGTAAGAACTTTGTTAGTAAATTAAAATTATTATTTTACCTCTGTTATTGGCGCCAAATCCCAACTCTGAACATGGTTTGACGTCGTAAACAACGATCTTACAGCATGTATGCTATTCAAATAATTGCACCAGATTAATATAGTAAAAATTAGGATAAATTAAGCCGAAGACTGGATAACGTTTATTCGAAAAAGAAGAAGAGTGATGATATTAATATGAAAATGTGAATGTAGCAGTGACCAAAAACACGTAGTAGTGGCTCCTGGAGCAACCTGCACTATCTCATCTGCCCGCGGCCGCATTTGTTTATTCAACCGCATTATGTTGCAAATATACTATTTATAGACGATTGTCTATGCATCGCAGCTGCTTAGGAACTAAGCACACAGAATATTGTAACGGAAGACCCTGTGTATTTCTTTTTCTTTTAAATTTCAATATGTTTGCGTTTGGTTACAATCAAGCCTTTTGGAAAGCAGTGATCAGGTGTGGAGTGCGCTTGTTTGAAAGATTCCTATTATCTGAATTATTAACCTACAAAATTACCTTAATTATGTATGTCTACGCATGGTTTACAAACCCAGCAAATGGAGATTTTTTTTAAGATTGTGTATTTACTGTAGATTCCATAAGAAGGATAAAGGTTGAGTGAGTGTAGAAATACTTCTACAGCGGTAGCGAGGAGGTCCATTCGAATCTAGATTGTGAGAATCCCGAGGAACTATCGGCCTGATAGCGTGTGACGAGTGTATTAGTCCTGCTACCTAAGTAACAATTAAAATTCAGATATGACATAAGAAATCGGGAATCTTCAATTACATAATATAGTGTGGTCAAAGCCTACCGCCCAGCCGGTCGGTTGAGCTCGGATACAAATCTAGTAGGAATTGTGCTATCGCGCTACCAATAGAATTGTACTTCCGCAATTAGGGGCGAAACACATTGGCACTTCACTGATTGATACTACTGGAACTGGTACTTGGATATTGAGGTATCTACAGACAGACGGGACTCATATGTTATGATGACATCGAAAAAATCTACAAAAAATCTTTTTTCCTTTAATAGTTATTTGAAAATTCTTAATCATGAACTTGCTCATTTATATTGGCATGATCCAATTACTTTTTTTAATCGTTTATGTATTATAGTTACATTCTAAAACCTAAAAAAGATAACTAAATTGGACTTAGCTATATATTAACCCTGGATACATAAAGACTATTCTATTTATTGAATATTTATGGCTTTATCTTGAAAGTCTAAATAAACAGTCAATGCAGACTAGTTTATCCATTCATACTTTTTTGACAGGTAAAAATAACTATATTAAGCATTGACTTCCTCCTCCTCCTTGAGTAGTATTCCTTTTATTTCCGGATCGTGACCATCTCTATTTAAGACCTTTTTCCTCACGATGTTAAGCCATCTATTCCTGTTACCGGCATTCATACTCTTATGACAGGTAAAAATATTAAAACTTGGCGTCTGTGCTACTTAAATTATGTTATACGCACAAATTTTTTTCATTAAGAAGGAATACAATAGGAAACTTAAGCTAACTTATTCTAATAACTATATTGAGCATTGACTTCCTCCTCCTCCATGAGTCATATTTCTTTTATTACCGGATCGTGACCATCTCTATTAAAGACCTTTTTCCTCATGATGTTAAGCCATCTATTCCTATTACCGGCATTCATACTCTTATGACAGGTAAAAATATTAAAACTTGGCGTACGTGCTACTTAAATTATGTTATAGGCACTAATTTTTTTCATTAACAAGGAATACAATAGGAAACTCAAGCTAACTTATCCTAATAACTATATTAAGCATTGACTTCCTCCTCCTCCGTGAGTCGTATTCCTTTTATTTCCGGATCGTGACCATCTCTATTTAAGACCTTTTTCCTCACGATGTTAAGCCATCTATTCCTGTTACCGGCTATTTGGAGAGTATTGTGGACCAAACACATCGGCCTGCGCACCCGCGGCTATTTTTCTTACACTTTTCCAGTTACTACTTGTTTCTCTATATTATCTCCGTCTTTCCTAGCAATGTACTCTAATATATGCTTGTTGTAGATGGTAGCCTTGTTTTAATCGTGAGCTTGGCAAGTATGAATGGGTTAGCCTGAAAAGCGGTTCATTGGACCCGGAGCATTTTCCTCCAGCACCATATCATCTACTTGTTTGCGATCGGCAGATTTTAAGGTCCATGTTTCAGCCCCATATAGAAAAATGGAGAAGACGAGTACGAGTTCGATCTTCGTCTTTGATGAGGTGTTGCAGTCTCTCCAAGTTTTATGTAGCTGAGACATAGCACTTTTGACCATACCAATCCTTCTTCGGATATCTGGTTCAAAATATTTACATAGGTAACTACGTCGATTCAAATCAAAGAAGTACTTTTTTCTCGATAGTCGAAGTCGAATTGGGATTTACGGATCGTCAAACCCAATCTGTCGAAAGCAAATAATAATAATAATAGTTTTTATTAAAAGGCAAAATACCCAGTACATGAGACACGTAAAGTGAAAAAAAAGAAACACTAAATACACAATAATTGTTAAAAAACGTTAAAAAAATAATTAATAAATAAATAAAATCTTACGTGCTAACCGAGAAGGTTATAAAAACTCTTCTCAGGCGTCAATATACTACATCTATTTTCTATTTTTATGATGATGCACAGACAGCCAATACGTAAATATAGGACTGGGCATTCCGTCAGATACTGTTTTTAAAATTTCATTGTTACTTATACGAAGTCTCTGCCAGAAGGAAGCCACGCGTGTTCTGATAACGGCATAAAAGTCAGACACTCTCGATTCGGCGAACATGCCAGAGGCACTGCAATATCTAGGCAAACCCATCAAGATGCGAAAGGCATCATTATACTGCACGCGCATTGTCGTGTAGGACTTTCTAGTAAAATTTATCCAGAATTGACAGGTGTAAAAACACTGACAATTCGCGTTGAATAATGTTTTCTTGACGGATTTGCTACATTTGCCAAATCTACAGGCTAGCATGTTGCAACGAATCGAGAGTGCTCTCCTTTCCCTTTTGATATCACAGTCGTCTCTCAGGAATTCATTCAGTATATGCCCTAAATATTTAAACTTTCTCACAACCCGAACTGCTGTTCCATTCAAAATTACTTCCGGTATCCTCTCCGGACCTTTGCCTGCGTGGAACACCATCATTTCTGATTTATTGACGTTGTATTTCAGCCCATGTGCATTAGCATAATGTTCACAGACTAAAACTAATTTCCTTAGGCCGTTGATAGATCAACGGCCTAATCATCAGCATAACTAAGACTGTAAAAACAAGTGCTTCCTATGTGACATCCGACTTTCGTAGCCCTCAACTCCTCTATCAACTTGTTAATATAAATGTTAAATAGATCCGGAGAGGTAATACCGCCCTGACGAACACCGCATTCTAATTTGTAACAATTAGAAGTCGCGTCGCCCCATTTCACGCAATTAATTTGGTTTCCATACCAGTATCTCGACATACCCACTAACTCAGCAGGGACACGAGATTGATACAGCTTCGCCCAGAGAATTTCATAATTCACAAGGTCGAATGCCTTACTTAAGTCCAGAAAACACGCGTATACCGATGTTTGACGGCTGGTATAGTAGGTCACAGCGTGTTTTAAGGCAATAATAGCCGAGTCCGTTGAGAGACCGGGACGGAAACCAAACTGTGCGTCGTCAATAACTACATTCTTCAGCAGTTCGGGCTGTATCAAACGTTCTAAGATTTTCCCGGTGATAGTACCCAGCGAAATTGGACGATAATTATCTGCCGAACCTAAATCACCAGTTTTATTTTTAGTAATTGGGACAACTATCGTCTTCATGAAGTTGTGCGGGAGATAAGAGAACCTTATGCATAAATTATACAGGCTACACAATTTACTGTGTAATATTTCACCTGCGTATAGAATGTGTTCTATACTAAGGTCATCGTGACCCGGAGATTTACCACGTTTCATCTCACGTCACACGTTTCATCTGCCCCACACATTCCACATGTTTCAAATGCCCCACCAGCTGATGCTAAGCGGAAAAAAGATCAACTGTTTATTTGTTCACCATAATCTCATAAAATTCCAAGTGCTCCATCTAAACATGGAACCCTTCTATCAAATAACTGAATGTCCAGTTTAGCGGTAAATTGTTGTTTGTATTAATTAAAAAAATATGTGGACAAAAAGCTATCAGAATAAAAAAGGAAATTCCACGTAGACGTTGTCGCGGGCATCTGCTAGTACATAATAAAATCTATAAAAAGTTTTACTACCGAACAAGTCTACGTGGTTAGGTGCAGAATATTTAAACACGCAGTCTAAAAGCAAATGACAATAAAGTAACACCATAAATGTTAAAGTACGGTCCTACAGCCATAATAATAATGTAGAACAATATCTATCTGATAGAGATATCTGGGCATTCGCGCAATCTGTGCTGCGTGTGTACCAGATTGTATCCAGATACTCTAGGAGACCACATTCGTTAAATACTTATGTAGTGGAAATGTAGTCCTTTCACATCTGACGAAATTTGCGTTGCACACTATCGGCCTCGTTAGAGAAATGTCTATAGAAAATTCAATCCTCCTCACTGGCCGATGACACGTGTGCGTCGAACACACAATTTGCGTGACCATTGACACGCTCGACGTATCTTCCGTCAGATGTAAAAAGACCCAGATGCAATTAGATTTACGAGTATCTTAACAAAAAAGATAAAAAAAAATATTTAAATAATAAAATTCTGTATTTTTCGGATAACATTGTCATTCTTATATGCGATCTTTATAAATTAATGTTGCTTAAAACTATATTTTATTTATCTATGAAAAATTTACGAAAATGAAAATGAATGAGAAATTTTGACAGGAACAGATAAACAGAACTATAACAATTTAAAAACTTACATTTACGACTAGATTACATTTCCTTTCTTACTTTCCTTGCCTTTCCTCCTCCTCCAAAGCCGTCTTTTGTATTTTTCTCTACGTACAAGTATCTAACTCATATGTTATGGTTGAGTTTAGTCTATCTGTAAAAATTTAGTTATAATCCGTTCAATCTCTGAACGGACGTGATGTTACTTTTACTTTGTTTTAAGTCTTTTCATTTTTTGTTTGTGAGGAAACTGGGATATTTATAAATATAGTTCAATGCGTGGGTTCGCAGCCTACAAAGGTCTCGCGGATCAAGATTCCAGAGTCCCACACTAACAAGATTTGAAATGTTCTGTTATTTGCATAAACATTGCACTGTAGTTTTTTCCCTATAGATACGTAATACGTATAACGTACATTGAATAATATGATTTTCGATTAGGTGATGTATTCCGACATTTTTATAATAATTTAAAACTACATCTTTTAATTATCATCCAATTAATCGAAACATGAAAAATCTAAATTCATTTAATTATTACGAAATTTGAAAAACATAATCGTTTAAAGTTTTTTACATAATGTGAGCTAGATTCGTGAAAAGCACAGAGACATGCCAGATTTTATTGCCCCCTTAAAATACACTATAGAGGAACAATTGTGGTCAGTGATGATGTCCTCCTTGACGTGTCCGCCAACGTAGTCCACCTTACAACAGTCTGCACGACTCGTAAATAAATCGTATTGGCAGAAGTAAAGCAGGAAGAGTTAGCTCTGGGGTCCTTAGCATAAAGTTGGTGTTGTGGTCCTTTGACAGATGACTGGATACGGGCTAAGTTGCAATTTGTATGCGGCACATAATGAACGCGCCAACCAAACTGCCGCGCATCGCGACCGACTTTTAGAACAGCAGTATCATAGGAGCTGTCAGTTAAATAAAACCTTTTAGTATTTTACTAGTTAGGTGATACCTGCACCTTTGTCTGCGTTAATTTAGAATTTTCACTATTTCGGTTGAACTTAAAAGTTATAACCTAGTCCTATATATTAATATAAAATATAACCTGTACAGGCACTCCAAATGCGGCGGCAAGGAGTACAACATATACAAAAAATCTTACAAGCGCGTACACTAGCTTTTGCTTATAATATTAGGGTGATAAAATATATTACTCCAAATTTTATAATTGAAAACTCTATACTCGAAATTGTAGACGAATACATATACTACTAGCCCACGCCCGCGGGGTCACCTGCGTAGTTCCCGTTTCCGTGAGAATTTCGGGATATAAATAATCTAGACTATAATCTATCTTCCTTCCAAATATCAGCCAGGTCGGTCAGCAGGTCTATAGTTGCGGTTTGTAAAAGTAACAAACATACACAGTATACACACTCCTCGTCCTCACAAATATCATCGCTTTTGCTTTTATAATATTAATGTAATTCAGGTCATATGATCCCGTTAGGCCCAATATAAGGAAAGACTCTGAATCCATCTCGTGTGAGCAGCGTTTGAGAAAATTTATGACATACTAGCAGTCGCCCGCGACTTCGTCCGCGTGAAAACCTCTTAGGTATCCTTCTAATTTTAAAGGCAGACTTTCATACAAAGTGTGCTCATTCCCCGCTCCCCCTCTCAATTTCATTTTTTTATAGTTTCTCGTGAAGCAATATCCTCCGTCCCGTCCCGTGTACTAAAGATCTACATTTTTGTTAAACATTGTACGACATTTCAGTATGTTAACATTAACAATATATATTTTTGGCAAGCTGATGGGTAGAAATTGATATTAAATAGTATATTTCACTCTTGAGTCTAGCCTTCAGAATAAACAAAAATAATTTTACATTCCGACACGCAGATCTAGAGATTAGCCCGTTTAAACAAACGTACAAACTCTTCCGTGTACTACATGTATGTACGATATTTGAACAAAGATCGAATTCTAAATCCATAATCGTATTAACGTTTCGATCATGAAAGCATATCAGTACCAAAATGCTGACGTCTATTTAGTACGTATAATATAACACGAAGGAGGTTAGAAGAACTAATTTTAGACGCCATAGCGGCATTTTCGCGATTTTCAGAAATTTTGTAATATCTCCGAAAATATATAACTAATTAACTGAGCAGAGAACAACGAGTAGCAGTCAAACAATGTATCACGCGCCGGCGCCATCTGCTTAAAATATTGGTTTGTAGTACATGCTATGTATCAGAGATGGAGTGAAAAAACATTTTCCCGCTTTTCTCTTAAAATTTTTCCTGAATTTTCTTTGCTATAAACCTCACGGAGCCCGAGACCTTTCCAACGAATGCAAAACCGTGAAAATCGGTTCGTGCGTTCTGGAGTTATAGCGTCAGGAAGGAAAACCCGACTTAATTTTATATAATTTTTCGTCGGTAATTCTCAGTGCCTTCGAGCAATGTATATTGCTTGTGATGACTTACGGATCCATTTGGCTACTTACAAGGGGCGTTATCGACTACCTTGAATACTTAAAATACTGTAAAAAGTAACGAATTCGAATTTATAAAGAATTTACTTAGGAAAATCCTTTCTTAGCGGACGTCTACATCATTATAGTTCGTATTGTTACCTATTTAAAGGTATCCCCTGAAAACCAGCGCTGCAGCTTGCTGTAGCACTATGCTGATTGGGAAACCTTTAGTTGGTCAGTCTTTGTTTTATTTTATTACTTTTATTGTTTAATATAATTTAGTATAAGTTTGATCAAATAAAAATATTTTTCTTTCTTTCTTTAATAGCTATATGTGAACCTTTGACCGCAATACGTTCAATAGTTTGAGCTATTAATCAGTCAGTCAGTAACAGTTGCTTTTGTATATTAGAAAGGAAACAGAACATTAACTCCACGGCTCTGTGCCGCGATGACATCGGCGGCGTGAAGTGGGTACGTCCGAACTATCGGCACTTCGTTAGCCCGACACGTTGTATCTCCCTCGTTACACTAAAGGCCACTATCCCTTAAACCCAAATCCCATTTCCTTTACCCTTTATCACGCGAACTTGACCTTTGCTGGGTGGTTTGATTTATCGAACTGTTTCGCGGTTAATTGTGTAAATAATTAAATACTAAGCTTCCCTTCACATAATCAATTTTATAGTCAATGTTATTTTATAACGGTATTTTTTGGAAACCTTACCATATGCATTGTCAATAATAATTGTGTTGATTCTACAATGATTGTTCCTATAGTCGTTTCAGTCAACGGCCTTATAGCGAAAAGCTTTGAGGAACATCTTAAAAAGCTTTCGCTTAATTGTTGGATCAAGGGTCGGATACAGAAGGCAGTAATTCTTGAAACGGCGCGTATTGTGAGGACCCGCCCCGCAGCAGGCGGAATGGATTTTTTTATAAATTTTTAATAGTGTTTTTTATAATTATATAAGCATTGTTAAAAATTTTAAAAATAATTGTAAATAAATAAATGAGTGATTTAAAATGCACTAAATATAATTGCGCTTGAACAAGCTAATTAATAGATAAAACAGGCACCTAGTGAAATTCAACAATTGTCAAGTTAACGTAAAACATAGATATTTCTTTAAGAGTCACTTGTGCTCCCTCCTTTTGGATGGTAGAAGGGATGTGATATTTGACCCATGATGATCTGAAGTGAGTTGGCGATTTTTTTTGGATAGTAATGATCATGTTAATGGTAATGCCCATCATTTTAACATTTTCGAGACAGGCGTGTAGCACCACCAACGTCCCAAGTCAAAGAAGAAAAGAAAAGCTCAATATTTCATAGAACAAACCAGGACTCGAATCTTCAAAAATTCGAAGCTACATTGACTAACCTCTGGACAAACGAGGCAGTGTTTTAATTATAAAATTCCATGAGCAAGGAAGTAAATGAGAAAACTACCTGTGATTTCTCGATAGAAATCAACGATCTGGAAGTTGGAACCATTAGACAGTCACGACTGGACCATAACAAATGTGGTAGGTTTATAAGGCAAATATGTACAAGATAACGTAGTCATTATCGATTAGTTTCGTTCTCCGGAATGGGCGACAGGGCGATAAACCACTCCTCTTATTCGTATCATATTATTTCCAAAAGCTTACTATTAAATACCTATAAGTCCTACAACCAATTCTTTGTACGTCTAATTCTGGACACGGAGGATCTGTAGTAGGTATGACAGAAGTAATGAATACAATTAAATTCGGATTATTTATGTGCTGCGATCAGTCATATAAACTTGTAAATTTGTATGATAGACATAATTTACAAGTCAATAACACACAATTACAATCGCATTAGATACGGTGTAACATTTATAATTTAAGAAACTAGTAAAGTAATTAATCATAAATAATTTTCATTTACTTAATAGATTTTAGATTTTGACTGTAAAATTATTTTAACGGAGGCATTTTTTCACGTTATTGTATGTATGTACCTAATCGTATAATCAATCAGAGAGGTCTAGGTTTCAAAGGCCGCTCTCGAATAACTCGAATTGTAGGTATTGTTGAATTATAAAAGAAAGTCTCCCGTCGCATCTGTCAAACTCGACAACTCGACAACTCGAAGACTATTTCAGCGGAACGGATTTTCAGGCGGTTTTCAGCAGTAGCTCTATCTATTGATTCCTTAACAAGGTTTAAATGTATATAGTTTAAATATATATATTAGAATATTTTTTGAAAATTTGCGCTCTCCGGTAGCTTTAATAACGTTGCCTTAACCCTTTGAAACAACAAAACAATGTATTGAAGTGTTTTCCCCATTTACTACAAATATCTTTTAAGGAATGTTTCTTGCTATACCGATTCTTTCTTTTTAAAAAATGAGTTCGCGTTAAAATTCTTTTTTGGTGTTTTTAGAAGGTTACATACACGCGGGTGAATACGCGGGTGTTTGCGTTTTAGGCTGCAACCCATTTTTGGATCTATTCATTCATTCAATTACCACTATCACTAAATTATTAACAGTAAAGAATTCTCATAATCATATCATATGTTGCTGAAATACATATAGTATAATTACCATGTGTTAAAAATAACTATCCAATAACATTATAAGATGCTAGAAATGGTCTTTAGAATGGTAGTTCGAAATATACGAGGGATTCCTAGATATAAAATGAAGAACATTACTAGCTCACTGTGAGTTGTTATGTATAAAACTTTATTTCTACGTTTACGCAAGGAATTTAAGGAGCGATCATAAAGTACATCTGTGTTGTTTTCAATAGCTAATGAAATTTTCATGTTAAAAGTTCGTAATGGTAACAGAGTGGTGTAATTATAATGCGGTTTAATTGCTTGGGTTAGGGCGACAAAGAGCGTTTTGTAATTAGCGGAATAGATATGTGTTCGAACTTGTAATTTGTATCAATAAACACTTTCAAAGCTCTACTTTCAAGACTATTTTTAGTTTACAGGTACCATCCTTACTTCCTTAATCTATATTAATAATTTCGTAACGGGCTACGGTAGACTAGATCGAAACCTTAGCCTTAGATGAATAACAAAACATAAAAAAATATTAATTTTGAGTCGACAACATATATGCGTAAAATTCGGATTAAGGAGAATTTCGTTAAATTTTAATGCCACTGACAAACAAATACCCAAACAAACCGCTGTCGCCATTATAGATATGTCTCGCGTGCGTCGCGCTAAAAAAGTTTCCATATAGCAATATCGAATGACGTAGGCGAGCGCTAAGAAACGTTTTTTCTATGCTCACCTCCTAAAGGGGTCAAATAAGAATTCAAGTCTACACCAAGTTTCACGCGGACGAAGTCGCAGGCGTCCGCTAGTAATATAATAAATGCGAAAGGTTTTAAGAATATATGGATGTTTGTTAGTCTTTCACGCATAAAAGCTTCTGAATGATGATAAATGTTTATGAATTTTAGCATATTTTTTTTTAATTTTTACAAAATATTACATCATGTAATATTTAAATAAGTTTTCTAATTCTAATATTTTTCCTTGAATTTCGTCGTTAGAATATGGAAATTTGATTTTTGAGTACTCTATTTTTCTATGTTTTACGACTCCGTCAGAATTTATCTGATGAGTAATTTTAAAACACGTTTTTATTGGTTGCGTTTCTCCTGCCATCTCACTATTACATTCAAATCTATATCATCGAAGCCTCGTAGATTGATTTAAAACAAATGATACAATAATCAACAATCCCAGTGCTCTATGAAAGATTGGGACATAATTCTGCGAGACACTTAAAATATTTCTCTCCGGTAACGATTTTATATTATCCTTCACGTTAGGTATATTGTCTGTGGTGTCGCCCGCGGCTACCACAGACTTACTACCTCAGTAATGAGTTATACGGGCATGGTGCAGCATCACTTGATTCTAATTCATAGCCAGTTTGATTAACCGACGGATCGTAAATAGCTGCGTTGGTCGTAAATTGCTGGTATAGTGGTAAACTGTGCGTGGATAAGACAGTATTAGAGCGGTCCGTAGATCTTTATGAATGGTTTGCTTGGATTCGTTTGAAGAAAGTCCTAGTATAATTGTGCACTTTGATAGTGTACCGGTTTTTGCTGACGGCATCTTCGTGTTTATGTTCTGTGTGTAATTTATGTATCACACGCAGTGGAGTAACGGGAGTTGTTATGGTTTCTTTATTATTACGCTAATTTTCAATGGCTCAATAGTTAAAAGGTTGATGTAAATAGGACATAATACTTGTATGGAGTATTTACCATCATCTTCAATTTATTTCTAAATAGCTTCCTGCACGAATAGGCCTCTCTACTTATAGGAGGAAATTTGGAGCTTAAACCCAACATGGTACTCCAATATGGATTGGCATATTTATAATGCTTGACTCCGGAACGATCGCTATCAGATCTTAACGGTTAGAGATACCTGAAGCGAGGGAGTGTGACACCACCAAATTCCCTATTCTAGCCTGCGTCTGGAAAAAAATACTCAATATGTTGAAGACCAATCCACGACTCAAAACTGCATAATCCGATGTCACAAAAGCTTACCAATAGACAAACAAAGTTATTTTGCTATTTTTGGTGCTAAACGTAATACTAATCTTAGCACTCCCTTCTTTGCAATAGTGGTAATCATAAGATGGTAGGAACAGAACAGCGGCCAAATGGGTCTTGTCGTGCCTGATAATAGTAATATCGGCTTTTCTCCACGTTTATTGAAATCCGAACGATAGGCATTTCTCAGACTGTAAGAGCCGCCATATTAGGTGGTTATGGGGCGGCGGTCTTTGAGCTTCGGTATTATTTAATTGTATTCCCTGTGCTGTAAACAAACTTATCTAGCATCTTTAAATCACTACTAATATCAATAGATTGTGAGGCGTGTTTGTACATTTGTTGTCGGGGAATTTATTTTATTATTGCTGTGGATACGATACGGCCTATTTAAGGTCTAGGTGGGTAAGTGTGCTAAACAAAAAGATTATGGCTGAAGATAAATTTAAGGTGCATTAGTATTGTTTATTCCCTAAATATATACTTTAAGGGTTTCATTGTTCAAATATTTTTTTTTTAATTTTTGATTTTTGGCTGCCATCCGACGGATCATAATAATTTTGATCAATTCATCATGGCCCTAGTCTGGGGTTGGGCTGTGTAGTGCTGAGCTTATTTATTGTAAGAAATCTTTAACAGCCGTTGGGAAATTGGGAAGTTTTTGATAGTGTTTCTTACACAGTCAAATATTATTATCATAAGCTTGTCAAACTAAAGCGTAAACTAAAGACTAAAGCGGGTCAATCATATATGCTGATGATAAGTATCAAAATACTCAGACCTTGATTACACTATTACCGCCATGTGGAATGTTAGTCGACAATTATTGATCCTATAGTCGTAAATGGTGTTATAGCGAAAAGCTTCGACCAACATCTTAAGAAGCTTTCGCTTAGTTGGACCAAGGGCCGGATACAGAAGGCAGTAATTCTTCTACTACTATTAGGTTCCTCACTCTGAAGCCCTGACCACCGGTTGCTTGGGCTCCCGAGCCCTGCAGTAGGCGAATTAGATTTTTTTTTATAAATTTTTGTAAGCATTGTTGAAAATTTAAAAAAAATTGCAAATGAATAAATAATAGATTAAAAAATATGCGGTCGTGCATTGTATATATTTTTGAATAAAAATAACTGCAGACCTCAAAAAAGAGGGTGGGCCGCAGATGGCGTGCACACGATTGTCGCCTGCCTCCCTTACGAGGAGCTTGGGATTGAGGAACCCATCACCTGTAGAGACTTATTCTCGGTTCGGGGGGCCCACCACATGATCCTGGTGCGCCCCAGACGAATTTTAGGAAATTCATCAATTCGTCAGTAGAGGGTTTGCCTCGGTGGACGCCGCTCGCTGGGTTGCGGATGATTCACGTTGCTCGCAAGACGACGCGATGGAACATCGCTGGGTTTTCAGTGGGGCAGCTTTGGCCGCCCTGTTTTCGGAGGGATACGTAAACGCATTACCCAGCAATAAAAGACCTCAAAACAGAAACGCTGGTAGTTGTATTTAGCGCGCCTGTGCAGCGTTGAGCGTTGACAGACAGCTGCGTATGCCGGCACGCGCACTGGAAGGCGGGCCACTTCTATCAATCACTGAAGAGAGGTGTCATAATATCCGTAAGGATCTATTTGTAAGTCATAAAAGTAGTTTAAGTGCTGTTTATATAGGTTTTACATTTTTCGTGACGCTAATTATAGTCGAATACTTAAATGACATGATAGATAGCATTTAAAAAAAAACGGCTAAACCTATATTAATATTATAAATGCGAAAATAACACTGTCTGTTTGTTACTCAATCACACTTAAACTACTATACCGATTTACCTACCTATAAAATAATTAATTATAAAATTAATGAAATGAAATTTAAACAGAGCACAGAGATAGCTTAGAGCTTGAGAAAGTATATAGGCTATTTTTACGAACTACTTGTCACAAAGCAGAATTTTTTGCGGATGGTGTTACGGGAGTTCGCTAGTAAATTATAAAATGATCAATATTTTGTCTTTTCTATAACGTGTCACTTGTACATAATATAATATTTGTGAACACGGCAATAACGTATCAATATGGCATGTTAAATTAGCTGGACTAGTCTATGAAAGTTTCGGGTAGGTAACGGAAGCATTCTCTAATTAACGAATAATTTTATTTATAATATAAACAGTAAAAATAATATTTTGACATCAGATTCATTCTGTAACTTGTTTCTAATATAATGTTTGTGAACACGGCAATAACGCAACTCGTAACAGTCAGAGCAGCTTCATTCTATGGCATGTTAAATAAGCCGGCCTATTCTATGAAGGCGTCAGGTGAGTAACGGGAGCAGTTTCTAAGTAGCGAATAATTTGCGTGGACACTTTAAGCCAGCATGTGCTTTCGATCAATCATGGCTGAGTGTGGGCATTCGCTTAACGAGACTTAGTCGCAAGTTATGAGCGAAAGCGAGTTCTTATTTTGAATATTTCGTTATAACGTTAAAATATTAGGACTACCCACAGACAAAGTGGCGCCATTTGTTAAATGGATGTAATGCGGTATATTTTCCTTTCTTTTTCTGAACTGCATTTTGCTTTTTTGAGTATTTTTATCCATAATATTCGAACTTTAAGTTTTAAGTTAAAGAACTGCTAACTAATTAAATGAATCTTTTATTGTATTGTACAATATTTTTAAGTTTTTGAGTGTGTAAGTCTTGTATTGTTACAAGGTAGCTTGCTAGGAGCATCTGAATTTTTTGCTAATTAGCTACAACAGAGCGACGCCAACGCAACGTCAACCTGAGGCATAGATATTTATTTTCTTCTTCTTAAGTCTTTAAATACACTGGCAACTTTACTGTAGTTCTTCCCTAAACAACTTAAATATGATTGGATCTAGTCTGTTGGTAGAATTCGGCAGTGGCTATGTACCTACTACTCTACCAGTCGTAGCGCTAAGCTCATCTGGCTAGTCTTATTTCTATTCGTCTTAAGCCAAATGATCTGAAAGTGGCATAGAAACTAATACAACTCCTGCACATTAGCTTTCTAGTATCTTCGACTGCATCGACACTTACCATCAGTTGAAATAAAAATCAAAGAATAGTTATTACATATTACATTATATAACAAGTTTCTTAAGATGCACTTCATAAAACCACACCGCTTATTACTTGCAATGGAACAAGAAATCCTCGGAGCACGCTAGTGTTGTTTCTCTTATCGAATATCGATAATATATTAATTCGATTTCGCAATTGCGATTGGGATCGTGATGAATTACTCAATGAATTAAATTGATAGCGATAAATGGTGGTCATTATATCTATTTAGTTTAGCACTTTATCTTCTAAATGTAAGCCTGGATTTAATATCTAGGTTTTAAAATCTGGTGCAACATGCTTATGGCAGTGTTTGTATATTGATATAGACTTTATTAATGTAATAAACGAGGAAAACATTTATTTAAGGATTAATATTTTAGTTTAATCATTATTATTTTTGATCGAGTATTAAACTTAGTAGATAAAATTTAACCTGAAAGGCTAATGCCAAATAAATTCAATACGTTACTTTTAAACATGCTTATATGTAAATATAAATAAATAAATATTATAAGACAATACGCACATCGCTGTCTATGGCTAAAGTAAGCGTAGCTTGTGTTAGTATTCTATATATACATATATAGAATACTAAGAATTTTTTGATTTTTAAGTCACGCGTGAGTTTGTAGCCATAATTTTTAAATATATCGAAACCCCACAACAGCGAATCACTATTAACCCGTGCATAAATGCCAGTGTACGCACGTCGTAGGTTTACAAATATAAGTAGCGTTGTTTATTTTAATCTCCCTAAGTATTTGAATGGTAGAAATAAAAAAATCTCTTTAGCCTGTAGATTTTACAAACATTATGAAATGAAGTATTGTTTTTATTAACGGATTTTCATTGACTGATGATTTATGTTAGCCCGCACACACTCAAAATGTAGGCAATTTGATTTCAATCATAATATGTAGAGCTGGGCTTTCATACTTCAACGTAAGTACACTAATACCATGGAAATATGATATGACAGTATTATTGCATTTCTGCGGAATGCTTTAAATTCTTGTTTTATAATAGATTTGAAATAAATATACTGGAATAACGTTGATTGTTGTCGGAAAATATCACAATATTATATTTGTGACGTAAATCAATTTATATCCATTACTAAATTAAACGAAAAAGATTTCCCCGAGCAAATCTCAGCGAAACGCTGGTTAAGTAAATTATACGCTCTATATAATAGCATAGATAACATAAGCCAATAATCACGCCTATAAACATCAAACTCCAACGTAAATAAGTATAATATACGATACTCTGTAGGTATATATTGCAAACATATACTTACTTATTTCAGTGCAACTACCGTATATCTGTCAAGCCTTTTGCACCTACTTTGTCATCTTTAAATGCTAAAAATACGCCACTGTATGCCTTCACTGAGTACCGTTAACAGATAATATATTTCTTTAGTTGAGTAATAAATAAAGATCGGATTTATTGCGATAGATCATTATTGCTAATTGTAAGCAAATGCTATATATACTATACACGATAAATTGTAGGTAAAGTGTCTTCCTTGTCAGAAAAATCTTCTTACCGTAGTGTAAAACATAGGTTCCCATTGCCTGTACGCTTAGATCATTTAAACTACGCATTTTTGACAAGTACGCGGTTTTCAGCAATTGATACAATGACTCAAGAGAAGATTTATATAATTATATAGTTTGATAAAAATGTTATGGTACAGGTTTTCCCGCGAACGGGTGACCGCTTGTTTTAAAGTATAAAACAAAGACGAGTTAGTTACATCATATAATAGCTCGGGTATAGATGAAATTTGGCATAGAGTGCCCATACTACCACATGAAAAAGAATTTAGGTATACATATTATTAGTCTAACAATAGTCTCTACATATTTTGACTACGGCTGTTATTCACATTTTGAGATAATTATCTAAATCTGTATGTCGATTCTTGAAAAAAGCATCACTATAGAAGCTGATGTACAACGGTTGCAAAGGGGATGAAGGGGGGGGGGGAAGGGGGAATTTTCCAATGAAATTTTGTCGTATTGGATTGACAGTCGAACTGAAGGTGCGATCATCGACGAGATGTTCTAAAAAATTTCGTACGATACATTTTTTTCAAGAATGGACAAAGAGGAGTCACTTTTTCATTTTCATAACCCGATAGGATCATATTAATAAATAAATAAATTAGAACTTATAATGTGATCGTGACGGATTATTGCTAAGTTTATGGCTAGTCCCAATGATTTTGAAATTATTCACAAGCTCATTTTTACGTCGCCATAAAACCTCAAAAGAGCCCTGGATGGATTCGAAACTAGTTGGACATACACCGATATAATTACGTGAGCTTATCCGTGGATTTATTTCATTACACCAGAAGTGCTTACAGAAGCCCGTATATTAGATACCGAAGCTGGGCCATTGTAGCGAGCGTGCTAACATAAATATGACAATATGGTCAGTCGTGATCCGGCGCCGGCCGTTCGCTGGACCACCGGAGTGGCGGTGATATACGCCGATCTGAATGCTCCGACTGTGTATGACAATTTCATATAGACTGGGATTATATTCCAGTTATCAGTCCCAGATTTAGAGGGGTCGACCGAGGCAGCTGCTCCGGATGATTTGATAGAGCAATGTTCATACACTACGACTGCATATATGACAATTTCATATTGACATTTCAATTTTTCAGCCACGTATATAGAGGAGGCAAACCGAGACAACTGTCCCGGCTGGCAAGATGAAGCGATATACTAATAATACTACCGCGTGTGACAATTTTGATATAGAGTGGGCTCGACCACGTCTATTTATTTATCCCCAGATTTAGAGGCCGGCAATATACATACGAGTATATAATAAAATCTCAGAGAGAATATCTTTTTAATTATCAACCTATTTTATCTTTTTCAGTATCAGTCGGCCATCCCTGACGGGAAAAGGAACTCGGCGTTCCCGAAGTTGAATCATATTCTTGGCTAGGTTGGGGTTAAAGAGGCCAATGGTTGACTATTACTTTTGAATATGGAGCTCAGCTCGACGACCTCCGTGGTGCAGTGGTACGCGTGGTGGATTTATAAGACGCAGGTTCTGGGTTCGATTCCCGGAGGGGCAGATTGAGATTTTTCTTAATTTGTCTTGGTCTGGCTGGTGGGAGGCTTTCGGCGTGGCTAGTTTCCACTCTACCGACAAAGACGTACCGCCAAGTGATTTAGCGTTTCAGTACGTTGTCGTGTAGAAACCGAAAGGTGTGTGAATTTCATCCAACTCCTAACAAGTTAGCCCGCTTCCATCGTAGATTGCATCATCATTTAACATCAGGTGTAATAGCAGTCAAGAGCCAACTTGTAGTCAATATAAAAAAAAATAGCTCCCCAAAGCTGCTACTAGGCTGGGTTGACGGGCTAAAGAGGCAATGGTTGAATATTACACATGTAAATGATATTAACCGGGACCGACGTGCTTTTCGAGGCAAGAGGTGTAATTCCGAGCTGAGAATCTTAACTAAGCTTCTTTAAAGACAATTCTGTCTTTCCTCAATATTTGAAAGCCCGACCCAAGATTAAGACCTGTCGATCTGCAACTACACATGCTATCATTATAGGATTTTCCAAAAAAACTGAGCAATATGCGAGTAAAATATGGAGATCATTTATTTTTTTAAATAAAATGAATTCAACACTTGTAAAGGTGCAGAACTTCTCTAATATGTTATATAGATAAATCTATTTTTGACTACGTCTACTTTATAGCCTAGGGCAAAAGATATTTAGTTTCGGATAAGAAAATAAGTATCTTACCATGATCAGTTCACAGTTAGTGCGAATATTCCACAGCGGGAGTCCGGCGGGTGATGGAATGTATCAATATTCTCTGATAACTGTATCGAGCTCGGGTATCGATGGTGTTTTTCATTCTATTAATGTAAGTCTAGATGCTTTATTTTGCATAGTTTTCGATATTCAATTAAATAGACACCGAAAATTATAATTAAGGTAATAGGACCCCTACTTGTCCCGTACATGTGTCCGTTTTGATCCCATTCCAGTGGGAATGTTCTATACCGGAATATAATCTGAATGAAATGTCATCTAGATCGGTTTATCCTGAGAGATTTAATTATGTAGGAGACATTCAAAGTGCAGAGCAGCAAACAATCAATTTTCTTAATTTTTCGTTCCGTATGAACTTTCTATATAGTATCTAAGAGAAAAATAAAAAGATGAATGAAACCAGTTAAGTACTTCTCAAATTTTTTATTGAAGCTTGCTGCTTGTTTATTTCTATCAACCTATTTTATTGGCACTTTACAGGGCCAAGCGTTCCTTTCCTCATTTAAAAGCCCGATTCAAACCCAGCACTTTGCTATCCTAACCACTGCACCATCGAGGCAGTTGTGCAGTATCCATTCCCACGTTACATTCCGCCGTATCAATCATAACTGTGCCTTCGCGTTCTAGACCTCGGCCGAGATCTTAGGGCGAGATAAAAATACTTTCACTGCTCTAACAGGATGCTAACGCAGTATGTGATTGATTGTTGTGTTATTTTGTTGCAAATCACCCATTCTTATAGTTTTATTGTCCTGGGTTCAAGTCCTGGACGGGCTTTTTTATCTGACTTTTAAAGAAATTGTCAGCAGCAGTTTGAAGTAACGAAGTGATAGTACGATTGACGCAAGTTCTTCAAAGACAACATTGTTGCTTTCTTGGCATTACCACCCTGCCGGACGACGACGACGTAGCATTACAATAAGATGTCGTGTAGAAACCGAATGCAATGAAAATTTCACCCTACTATTAAGAAGTGCCCTCTTCCATCTTGAGTTGCATCATCACCTGTTGTAAATGAAAGAAATGAGAGGGAATATGGAGCTCCTAGGTTTACAAAGGGAGACCAGTGGAAAGCATCATTAAAACGGTACGCGGTGATGACTTAAGTAGGTACTTATCTCATAAATCAAATGCAATATATGGCGTATTTATTTTATTCATTAAGAACAGTAACATTCATTTGGAATCGTCTGATAAAATGTAAAAAATAATGGTGCAACAAATACTTTACTAGATAAACTATATCGTAATAGTAATTGCAACAAGTCTTTAATTATTATATCTCGGATCGCATTGTACTGATTGACATCGTAATCAATTAATGGTGATCCTAAATCAATCATTGTCAACAAGCTATCAACAGCCCACTTTAGCAGACAGGTTATCGTGGTAGAGTTATTATATGATGGTCATTTTCAACAAGTACGTTGCACTTTCTTGTAATGTCGTGTATTTCGTTATTTTTTCCCAGACAAAATCATCCGCTTTAGTTTCAGTTTTTACTAGACATATTTAAAAAAATCTTTTAAAAACTTTTAGTATTTACCGATACGTAACCTACTCGTATCATACTGTACACTGACACTTGTAGCCAAAAAGCTACTGACACTTAACAAATACCAAAATCGCTGCAAGTGTGCCTATAAAATTTTAAGAGTTTCTTCGATTTAATCAGGATCTCATCATCAGATCTTAACATGATGCTATATTGTTACGATATTTCATCAAAATCCATTCAGTAGTTTCTGCATGAAAGAGTAACATACAAACTTTTGCCTGTATTTTTTTTTATCGACTACCTTACTAAGTTGACCCTTGACTGCTAACACACCTGGTGTTAAGTGATGATGCAGTCTAAGATGGAAGCGGGCTAACTTGTTGGGAGTGGGACGAAAATCCATCTATTGTCTATTTCTACACGACATCGTACCGGAACGATACGTCTTTGTCGGTAGGGTTGTAACTAGCCACGGCGAAAGCCTTCCACCAGCCAGACCAAGACAAATTATGAAAATTATCAATCTGCCCCGCCGGGAATCGAACCCAGGACCTCCGTCTTATAAATCCACCACGCATACCACTGCGCCACGGAGGTCGTCAAATACAAGTAAGAATGTAATCATGTTAATAAATATTTAGGTATTAAGAAATCAGTTCAAAAAGTGTCTTTATTGTTAAAACAAATGATTGATGGAGCATAAAGAAGGTTTACGTTATGTCAAGAAGCAACCTAAGCTTCACCAGGTGTCTAAGGGCCCTATCCCACCAGCGTTTTGCGAACGTCAGCGTTCCTTCCAAGTCTGCGCAGCGGCAACTTTTGTGTTTCCGCGTAAAATCAGAGATAAAATAGACTCCGACAAGAACCTTTAAAAATTGATTTAAAATGTCATACAATATTTAGATACTAATCTCAGAGTTTCAGTGTCACCAGAAGAAAGGCTTGTTATAACTTTGAGGTAAGATAAAGAAGATATTTAAGATTGTACTTGTTGTCAATAAAGACAACACGCGTAGACGTTGAAGGAACGCTGACACTCGCAAAACGCTGGTGGGGTAGGGGCCTAATAGAAACATTACGTACAAGTCACGCATTTTACGAATATGCCTTGCGCATGTCAACTTAAGGCATAGGTGTTCAGCCCCATGTGCATGTAATTACACTAGGCACCGATTCCTAGATATGCTTAAGTAAATTAAAGCAACTAAATGATACAGTTATTTTTTACTTTTTAGTGCGTTTTGGGTCGGTTCTATTTTTTTTTTAATTTTTATTTCTTACTTTTTTGTGATTTATCGCCACGTAACGTACTCGTACTATACTCTCATATTATGCGACACTAGTAGCCAAAAAACTACTGATCCTTACACAAAAACCGAAATCGCTACAAGTGTGCCTATAAAATTTGAAGAGTTCCTTAAATTTTCCTAGGATATCGTCATCAGATCCTAACATGATGACTATAGGACGATTTTGGAAGTGTGTCCTTTCTAATAAAAAAAGAATTATCAAAATCGGACAACTCCGTAAAAAGTTATGCGTGGTCATACACAAAAAAATATATACGTCTCGAATGGAGAACCTCCTCCGTTTTTTTCGTCGGTTAAAAATACGAAGAAAGTTTTTCTCCAACTATTTTTCCAATCATGGTTAAAACACATACATTTTTGCATATCTTTTTAGAGAAATATGTTAGAATGTGATGTGATTTTTTGCATGAATTTTATTCTTATACATAAAAATTTTATTTAAATATTAATCATTGAACTCGGTCAAAGTCAACGGTAAATATCACTTGTAGAGCTACTAGAGGTTGCTCAGTTTCCGTTCCTGTAAACATATAGGAATAAAAAGGAGCCATTGTATAATATTCTAATGTATAAGCTGTATTACTGTGAAGTTTGATCAAAATCCATTCAGTAGTTTTAGCGTGAAAGGTAACAAACATCCATTCATCCGTTCATACTTACAAACTCGCGTTTATAATATGAATAGGAATAAAAGTCAATAACTTTCTTTTTATTTCTTTATTTTATTGCTTATTCATGGCAATCGATAAAATTGTTGTGTCACAAAAAGATTATATAAAACATGTAGTGGTACTGTAACATAAAGTGCCTCCGAGAAACTTTGTTGCCAGAAACACCTGCAAACAATTTCTAAAAACCAGACTCGCTAAAAACCTTTCATAGGGTAAAATGTTTTTGCCGAGGCCTCAAGAATTCGGTTTAAATTTTTAATTACAGCAATTTGAAAAGAGGCATGTGTTTACGTGATTAAAGAGTACAAAACATCGTGTTATCGCTGAATATGTAGTGTACATAAAAGAGGTTTGTCTGTACATTTAAACGATTTCATTACACCTTACTAAAATTAAAATTACCTTACTAAAACGTTGACTTACGAGTGCAGACTTTTTATGAAATTTGGTTCTTTTCGTTTTGTAATTATTTGAGTGGTGGTGGTGGGGTTACATTATATCTTTCTTTTAAACGGTGGTAAATCAACAACACCTAATTGACAGACTTGATTTATCAAAAGTTATTGATAAGATAATCCTATTTATTGTATAAGCTTGATGTTAGATTTTTGTAAGAACGTTGTATACAGACAAAGTAGTGAACTAATCTTAGTTTGACAACCAAGGCCTCTCTTTTGTTATTGAAGTTAGCGCTTTTAATTGATGTAACTCATCATAATTGGCACAGTCAAGTCGCCGATGAATGTATGCTATTTTGAAAATGTAATAACGTAAAATTATAACTTTTTGCAACAATTCGGCAGGATACCATTTTCATGTCTGACAGTGTGAATGACAGTGCAATTACTAAATATTTTGTTATTTATGCAAAAAATATCCTTGTCAGTCTAGTGGCTAATATAATTCTGTGGCTTTGAATCATGAGGTCTTAGGTTCGAATCCTGAGTCGGGTTATAAAATATTGAGATTTTTTTGCTTCTAAAAAAAGCCTAAAATTCCCAATTTGTTTTGTTGTTAATAAAAAACACGGTGACCGACGGCTTAGCGTACTCTCTAATGCTAAGCTAATGGGGTGTAAAATATAACCCTTTGTTGGCAGTCGGACAAAAATAACGATCCATTAAAGTCAGAATACGCTGCAGTACCATCAACTTTCAAACTATCGGCAATGTTTCTTCGCTTCAAAAATAGTAAAAATTCATTAGACGGTCGAGTGGCGCAGTGGTTAGTGATCCTGCTTCTGCGTCCTAGGCTGTGGGTTCGATTCCCACATCTGGAAAATGTTTGTGTGATGAGCATGGATGTCTTCTGGTGTCTGGGTGTTTATATATATATAAACATTATTAATAAACAATATTATACATATTATAAGTATTTATGTATAATATATATAAAAATATTCATCTGTTATCATAGCGCCCATAACACAAGCTACTTACGAGTATGCTTACTTTAGGGCTATACAGCGATGTGTCTAATTGTCCTATAATATTTATTTATTTATTTATAGTACTCAGTCACACTTTAGATTAACGTCTAGAAAATGATAGCTATCCTTTATTTTTGCCATCAAAGCAGCAACACAATGTTAAGTTGTAAAATACGAGTACATACTATGATAAAATAGTCACTTCAGAATATGGATCATTACTTTTTTATAATATTAGTTTATATCACAAGTCATGATGATATTAGTATATCACGCGTGTTCGAAACATGCTGTACAATGCATTGGTATACAGATCAATCAGCTGAACAGGTGTTAAATATAATCCCATCGGCAACCAACTAAAATAAGGTAATGCTTGACGCTACGAATAGACGAGTGGGTAGTATTTTTTTCAGATATAATACAAGTTTTGGATTTTTTCCTCACCACTAGGATTGAATTTTCTTCAACAATTCCAGTGTAAGCATGTAAAACTGGCCTTTAGGTTGTTATTAATGTCAACGACCTTAAAAAATAATTCACTTATATGGGAACTTTCTCTCTATTTTTGCGGCTTTTTACGGGATCGCGATTCCAGCAACTTGGAATTCCAACGGCTTTTCGCACTATTTGCCCATTGACACCATATGAGCTTTGTCACTCGCTGGGCTACGGCGATATTATTTGGACTCTTCTCCTAATTTGATCATGGAGTCTGATTCCTGATATAATCACGCAAAATTACTTCAACCATAGCTCGCACCATCACCTGAGTGTCTGAGCTTTCCTTGAGGCTCGTAGTTAGCAACCAGGAATAGGTCTCATACAACAGTAAATATTAACTAGGTAAAATGTATAGTTCCGCGAAAGGGAACTAATTCGATTCGAAGAGATACTTTTGTTTTGTGTTTTTTATCAGTAGTTCTCTGTTTGTCTCTTGTCTCCAACTGCCAGTCCCCAGTGAAAACACATCTTTCAATATTATCCAAAATTTCTATAATTAGATTTTATAGCTTTTTTGTTAAAACCTGCATATTTTAAAGACTGTGGCCGCTTCTATACCTGTTTAGGTACTGAGTGCTCAAGGTATGTATAGTTTTTATTTATTTAGAACATATACACTTTTGAGAAACCACAACTCAATTAATCTAATTAACACAATTGTTTGCGATGGAAACATCTGTCGTGAACTATTAAACATCACCTTTTTGCTGGAAATTCCGTGTTAAGTGGTCTTAAATAGAACATCAAGCAAAAAGGTGATTTTGTTCTTAATTCATAATTGTTGCACATAGCCAAAAGTTTGGAGTCTAAGTCAGTAGCTTTTTTAAAACGTACGCCATGCCATGACAGCCATGTTGTTTATATTTTTTAACAGTCACATCTGCGTTTACAAGTAATTTATGAGCATAGCTATAACTTGCAAAGAAATGCTTCAAGTTCACGGGAACTGTTGACTTATTAACTGCGTAATAATTGTAGTAGGCAAGACTTCAATCACTACTAAAAAATAAATGATAGAAGTGACTATGTTGTAAATGTATTTTCATGAGAATGTATTTTTAACGCAAAAATAATTTTTTAATAGTAGTTTTTTTAAGATAAAAAATACCTTTGTCCTTTTGATGGTACCCCTAACATCGTGGATGATGATTTTAAACTTTGAACCAGGGAAACTGACATGCTTAAATATACACAAATTTCATCCAAATCGTCCAATCCGATTTTGACAATCTCCGTGGCGCAGTAGTATGCGCAGTGGGTTCGATTTCCGGCGGGGCAGATTGAGATTTTTCTTAATTTGTCTTGGTCTGGCTAGTGGGAGGCTTTCGTCGTGGCTAGTTACGACCCTACCGATAAAGGCATACCGCCTGGCGATTAAGCGTTTCGCTACGATGTCGTGTAGAAACCGAAAGGGGTGTGGATTTCATCCTACTCTTAACAAGTTCGTCCGCTTTCATTTTAGACTGCATCATCACTTAACATCAAGTGTGATAGCAGTCAAGGGCCAACTTGTAATCGATAAAAAAAATCTTTTAGGAAGAGCTAAAATACACTATTTGTAAAAATATTTTTATGATAATAATTGGTGGACCAAGTAGATTTCCTGTTTGATTGTAAGTGGAACATTATATCCTATATAGTATAGGCTGCAAACGAAATTCGTTTGCAAAATTTGCGGACCGGAAATTTGTTTTTTTAATATGTATTCTACGGACCTTTAGCTACATAAAAATGCTAACTAACTTACCGCGCAACGCTGCTACTGCGCCGAGTTCGCGTCAGTCGCTGCATAACATCGCTGAATTACTTTGTTATCCGACTACATCAGAAGAAGGGTACTGTTTTTCGAGCGTGTGTATGTATATATGTATGTCCATTTCTTTGGTACGCGCTACAGCCCAAACAACTAGACGGATTTTAACATATAAGGTGTCGTTGTATTTGTCAGAATTGTGGTAGTGACATAAGCTATATACATTCTATAAATAGAGGAAAAAGGGATGTCCATTTTTTTCTTATCTTAGCAATATGGGTATCAAATGAAAGGTCGTAAAAAGACCATTTCAAAAATATATATATATATATATATATATATATATATATATATATATATATATATATATATATATATATATATATATACACATATATATATATCATATCATATGTAACAATACTTTGCTACCCGTGGGCAAAGAAAGACCTACCAAAACTATGTTTGTTCCCTGCTTGCGGCACCATAAAGTATTTAGAATTTAATATAGACGTGATCCTTGTTTTTCTCTTTTAAGCAGCACTAAGCAGTCGGGTTTTTTGTTTTTATAATAATAATTTTTTTATGTTTGTTAAGTTTTCAGTAGGTACTCGTACGTACATGTCGCGTGTCGCGCTTTTTAGAAATTTTGAACTATCTCCTAAAATATGTAACTAATTAACATACTGCAAAAGGCAAATCTTATCTCTATAAATATCCTTGTGATTACTAAATAATTTATTTTGATAAGGATTTAAGTTTAGTTGTATAAATAATGACGTAAACGTAATATGAATTAAATGATTTTTTAAAACACAAAAGTTCTATATCCGCCAAAATATAAAAGATAGATATATGCTATCGCGGACTTCTTTGTAGAACTTTTAAAGATATATAAAATTTTCATACAATATTTTCAATTATATCCAATAACTAAGGTAGCGCACGTGCATAAAGCCGATTTAATAAATTTCACGGGCTGACACGCGCGACAAAAACTGCGATAACTCGGCTAATATATATATTACAAATATAAAATATACCCTATGACGCTTACCGAAAATGTAGCATTCTACTGGTGAAAGAATTTTTTTAATCATCGCGAGATAAGCTATGATAACGCGTATGGGAACAATCTTTGGCAAACGGACCCAATAACACATATCAGAAGTCAGAATGCGGTCCGCAAATTTGGCAAACGAAACTCCAATGAGAAATTGGTCTAATATACAGAACAGCACTTCGTAGAGCGGCGTGCAATGATCACAGACTAAAAAGTACTGCACTAGGTATATCCATCAACCTGAGGCGTAGTTGTCAAACCTCATGTGCCTTTAATTACATCAAAAACCATGCCTTTTAGAATTGCTCTTTGATGGCTGAAGTAAATATATTACAAATATATATTGGTCTTAAATATTCTCCCTTTTATTTGAACTAATCGAAAAGGCTCTGGTAAAGGTGAGACAAATAGTTCTAAAGACGGAATGGAAAAAGGTTGTCTAGAAAAACAAATGTGTTCTATGTCCTGTTAGAGACAGCAAGAAGCGAGTAAACAGCTAACATTTTTATTGTCTAACTCGAAGGGTTGGTGGTGGAACAACAATTCTCTTTCATGGAATTGTTTTTTTTTTCAGTTTTGACACGTCATGTTTCAATGTACACACACCGGCATGTTTAACGGAATAAAAAAAGGTTTGATAATATTTCGAAATTAAGAAAACAAGTGAACATCACATTTTATGCAATTGTTTTAATTTTATTCAAATACACCTTATCTGGAGCGAATTTCGAGTATTTCTTCCTTCTGAGTTTGATTTAAAATTTCATTGAAATACTGTTTTTTGTTAGTTTTTTTTCATCGCGTATCTTTCTGGAGTTGAGGACTGAATTATGCCTGACTTAGCCCCAACGGAGATTGCTAGGGCACTCGATATGCGAAGAAATGGTCAAACCTACAGAGTGATACCAGAGATCTTCGTCATTTAACTAAATTTAAACAAATAAATAAATTAATAAATAAATTTATAAAAATTTTAGTAAATTTAACATTTGTCAACAAGTTGTTAAAGTACTATATGTGCATCGTGTATTTTTCATTATCACCATAAAGATGCCAACCCGTAGTGGTATAGTGTGATGGATATAAGCGCTCTCCTTCTAGGAAAATAGAGACACTGAAGTGAGTCCTTGGAATTAGGCTACAAATAAGATTATTGATGACGGTTTACGTGACGAACAAATAATAATATTTCAATCTTTTATTGATCACTATTAAATATAAGTGACAATGACCGGAACTGACGGCTAAATGTGGTCCTCAAAGGTGTAATACTCGGTCCCAATTTGTGAGTGTTACTGAGAATTTCAGAGCGAATCGAGACCTCGTAATCTAAAGCAAACACTGGTCAAGTTAGGTAGTTTAGTGAGACTAACCTTAGATCAACAATAGTACTACTATTACTATTACTTTCTATCATTTATTTATTTATATATTTTTTTTAATTTTTAACAATGTCATACAAAAACATATAAAAACACTATTAAAAATTTGTAAAAAAAATTTGCTCCTCCACTTGCGGGGCCTTTGAGAGCCCAAGCAACCAGTGGTCAGGACTCCAGAGTGAGGAACCTCCTCACAATACGCGCCGCTCAAGAATCACTGCCTTCTGTATCCGACCCTTGATCCAACAGTCAAGCGAAAGCTTTTTAAGATGTTGGTCGAAGCTTTTCGCAATAAGGCCATTGACTGAAACGACTATAGGAACAATAATCGTCGACTCAACATTCCACATGGCGGTAATCTGCAAGGTCCAAGTATTTTGATACTTTTCCTTTTCGGCTTTCATCAGATTACTATTATTATTACTACTGTTGATCGAAGAAACTAACAATCAGAATTATTTTTATATCAACGTGTATCACGGTTAAGAAATGTATTGTGTTTAGTGATACAATTTAAACAGCTTTTTACATAGCACAACATTCTTAAATTAGCATTTTAAAATATTTTTACGCCTCTATAGGTATCTGTTGGAAGTTTTTTGTGATTTGTTACCGACCAAAAATGTTTTAACGATAGTTTTGAACGTCGATAAAAAGTTGTAATACAAATGTCATGCAAATGACGCTCTAAGCGTGATCTAATTTTAGATGGACACCTATATACTTTGCAAAATGAAATCTTTAAGCATTTTAAATAATTTAGAACCTGTGTAGACTGAAATAGATCTGCGTTATAAGTTCTGCGTTTTGCGTTTCGCATTCTCCTTTGTGTATGTAATTTGTAAAAAACATGCCGGCTAAATTAGTTGGCAACACGGTCTGAACGCCTGTGATTTACTTGATGGTATTCTGTGGGAGAGGAAGATGATTCTCGAAATTTTAATGTTTGGACGTTAACTTGGAAAAACATTTGTATGATGTGAGAAATCAGGGACCCCGACGTGACCGGCAAAGATACTGTTTACTGGTTGGAGTATGTTGTTGTAAGAATTTAAATCTCATCGAAAGACTGATTAGGGTTGAATGTATAAAATAAAGCTCCATCAAATAGATGGTTAGAGTAATTTTTCTACAGTTTTGAGCAATTGTTACGAGATTGATATCTCTATACTAGACATTCTTTCGACACGGTATTTTTGCTTGGTGTAAACCCGCCTTTACATACTTAAGAAGCGCGTGCGTTTCGGTTAATGACACCATCAGAATGTTTAGCAAAAAGTTTTCAATGTGTCTCTTAGATAGAGACGTACTGATATCGATCTTTCATAAAATAATATTATAATCGATTAATTGCACCATCTCAATTTGTACGCTCGACAATAGCCTCTTTAATCGAACTTAAGAAGCACCTTCAATTTTTTGAATAAAATCGATTTTATACATCTATACTAAAGCCAAACTCGATTGAGAATGCTTGTCAACAAACAAATTTGAAATGATGGTAGAAAATGCAACACATTTTATGCCTATTAAATTTAAAATGATGTTTTGTTATTTTAGAAAAATCTTATTTAAAAGATATTGAATATATTAATTAGTTTTAAACTTACTAATCAAATTTATTGCCATGAATTCATCATTAACTAGTTAATTTAAAAAAATAGGTGTAAAATGACTAGTGATTTCTACCTTCATTTTTAATTTGTTTGTTGACAAGCATTCTCAATCGAGTTTGGCTTTAGTATAGTCAACGTGGATAACATTGTGTTACTGTGAAGCTACGAGTATGGTATGCAATCAAAAATTATAAATCTTTTTCAAATAAAATAAAATTTCATTTTTTGTGGACTTTGTGTTATATAAAATACGAGTACATTGACGCATTTTAAATATAAGAATCATATTTTTTTTCCTAGAGGATAGGCCACGATCGGTGACTATAAAGTCTTGGTAATATCTTAAATCACAAAAGAATGGAAGGATTATCAGACAGGCATCTCATGTCCGTGTCACAAGTACGAGCATGCATCAAGCGATGGACCAACTTTTTTTGTATTCCTAGACAAAATCCTGACAAATGATGCAGGTCTAGCACAGTTTACGCGTGAATTTTTTTATTTACTGTTGTATTATAAAGTATTTTTGAACAGTAAGTGGAACCTTATTAACCGTAGCAACTAACTATTGTTGTCGTTGACAAATGCTAGAATACAACAATACAATTTGATAAACGCAAATGTTGGTGATTGTGCACATTATAAGGAACAGCTTTTCATGCAAAAAATCACAGAGTATAAACAACATGGCGGTCAAGCCGTTTAGGACATTAATGAAATCGCAATACGATAGCAGTAAAAACAAGAAAAGATATGCAATCGGAGTATGCGTCTCGGAAGCTAACAATGCCGAACAATTTATTTTAATAGGCTTTTATTAAGTTCCTTCTATATTATCTATGGCCGCAGCGGGTGGCATAGATTATCTGTGTCATGCGCGGGCGATACGATCGGGATTATTCGGGTTTATTCGGATCCTATCGACCAATGAACCTCACGCTCCCGTCCGAGCTCTTATTATTTCAGTTTTAAGGTCTATATTTTAATAATCCATTTTAAATATTCCCATTGTCGATTGTACGTTGAATGGTATCACGTTCGGTCGTATACTGCAGTTATCGTCTTCATAGCTTTTGCGAGAACAGAAAATGTATTCAATAGATGATTTTTATCGTTCCATGAAAGTATGATTTGCTGTGTTGTTACAAGGCTGCAACAATACTTTGCGCAGATTTTATAAGGCATTGCGTCATTAGTTTAAATGGAACTTGTACCTAATTCTAAATTCATTTTTGTTATATATAATAATTGGCTGATAAATATTTAATGCGGCAACATTGACGTTTAAAAATATCTTCATATATTTTTGAGATCACCAATATTTTTTTTAAATGCAACGGTTTTTGTACTATGTGGGAATTTGAAGACAAGAAGCTGCTTTAGGACAAAAATTTGCACAGAGACACATTATAGTTTAGAACATTTTACCCCAATACTATCTCAGAAATCGAATTTATGTGGAAAAAGCCTTGGAGCACAGCTATTTTATAACATTTGTTACATTAAAAACACAAGCACCATAACTTCATAAGCGAAATGTTTATGCCTATCCCCACGAGCTATTGGCATACATTTCTTAACAAGAGCTTGTTGAATACACTGCAGAACTTTATAGCATTAAATAAGTTAGTGGCAGCAGGCGGCTGGTACTGCTGAAGGCATAAAGATCTTGTATCAAGGAGACTTTACTGTTGTGCCAAGGGCGTTTAGTGTTGCAATACACGCAACCTATACTATTCTGTAACTATGTTTTCGTAACTCGACAGCGTGTATCTCTCTCTCTGCCATGATGCTATAGATAGAGATAGAGACGATTTCGAAACTCATTTTGTCGAGTTATAGTTGTTGATGTCTACACTTGTGCGGTTTTATCTAAATCTTCTCTCATGAAGTGTTCAACGTAAAGATGTTAAAAATAAATGTAAATTTGCACAGACTTGTTCTAATTACTGGGATGCCATGCTAAGAAACCTCGCAGTGTGCCCGAGTACTGTGGATCCCAGACAAGTTCAGACCAGCAACGTTCAGTATGGTGTACTTCGGTTACATTGGCTAATAATAATTTACGATAACTAAGGGTGTGATTAGACTTCGTGTCTGAAAGTTTTTAGCTCATTCAGTGGAGAAAACAAGGGAATGTCCTAGAGGGTAGGGTTGGATGCAGGCAATGCTGACCGCCTCTAGAGAGGTGCAAAGCCCGGCCAGTTGTAGTCAACTGACAGGTGGGAGTAGATGACTAGCTTTAGCGATTATGTGCGTAAATTTAACACACATGATTTGTGTATCTTGAAGACAAGAATGAATCTTGCAAGACAAGAATGAATAGGTACGCAAGCGTGATGCAACCGAGACCTCACCATTGCTTCCCACAAGGTATGATTGTAATCAATCGCAAGCCTATTTAGTATTAAAAAAAGATCGCTAAGTGGAAGGAGGGTGTTTTAAAAAGCCTGTTATGGATATTTTATTGATTTTTTTAAAACATAGATTTGATCAGGAAGAAAAATAGTTTTACTGCACATATTACACCTGCATAATTTTCATAATATATTCCGATCTGTTAAACCAAATCAGTTGGTGGCTAGTCGAAACTGCTGTTATAGCTCCCAGCGTTCAGCCGATACAATAAAACATGCACTTAATTATTGTGCAGCGATAGATCGCCTTTATACCCACTTACTCAATTCGTATCGTGTTTTCAGAATGGCATTTTATAATGCCAGCAACTCGCCCGAAGCATCAATCTGATTATTGTAAGGGAATGTTAAGCGGTGCAATGGTTAATTCGGTTTAATAACCTTCTATGTGCATGTAAAATGTTCTTCTTTGTTTAGGTTATTTTTTCGATTTTCATTCAAAATTAGGTGAAAAAATAAATATTTCAAATCAAATAATTTATAGCGTATTTGGGACATAAAAAGGTAGGTTTTCACCAAATTTCGTGAAAATAAAAAAATATTTGGAAAAGATAAAAATAAAAAAGCAGGTTTTTTGAATTTTTTACATAAATTTTGATGTAATGTGAAAAAAGTGTAAAAACAAAAGCTTTAGATCTTAATATTACCTACAACTTGGCCACATAACTCTTTTCCATGGGACTTTTAGTTTTGCCTGAAATCGAGAAAATCCGTTTTTTACCCCTAAACCCTCACCCTCTACCCATTCCCTCAGATCGCCCGTAATTTATTTTTCCTTTCATTTTTATGATATTCTATTCCTTTTGCAATAGGTTTCATTCTACTGCGACTTTTTTTGGTTTCAAAAATTATCGGCACTGGTCTAGACAGCCCAAAGATGGAAACAAATGGTTCTGCTTTCTTTTGCACTGACATTCTTGAATTTTTCAAAAATTGTTTGTATTTCAAGACACTTTTTAAATAACTGAATTTGAATTTAAAATGAAGAGAAATTGCACACTTAGACCGCAAGTTAATTGATTAGATTTATTTTATAAAACTAATTTCCGGAATAAATAAGTGACCCACCTGAAATTAAGTGATTATCCCTGAATATAGTTATGTGCGATGGTTTTCCACTTACCATGAAGTTTGTTATCTACATGGTTAACTGCAAATACTTATAAAAGATACCTAACCTATTAAAAACATTCCATACAACGTAACAAAGTGATTTCATTACTTTCAAAATTAAAATCCATTGCTGATTTCGCAAATGTAACATTTACGAGCAAGTGAAACGAACAAGATAATATATATAGAGCGGGTGAAGTTTAGAAAAACCTCGATGTACATAATTATTTCTTCTTATAATGTTGCCTTTAATCAAAAACAAACACACTCTGTGTTGGTATGTGTGGAATGTGTAATAACTGTACGTTGTAGTACTATGTCTAGCAACCCTACTTGTTTACTTCCTCCGACTGAAAAGACCACCGCAGATGTTTTTTACTCTTGCATTCCGATCTAAGGAACTAAATAATACAACTGTTAGTCCGTTACTGCACTTAAGTAGGTACAAGTGTCCTCCGTTTTTTGCATACTTCTAATACACAAGACAAGTATTTATGTTAAGGCTCTTCCTAATGTTAACAACCTTTAACAATGATTCAGTTACATGTATAGGGACAAGGGTTGTTGATTGCGAGTTTTTCATACAGGGTTCTGAATTACAACTGTTGCTGTACTCAAGAAGTTACAACTGCGGTTATTTGCATAGGTTAGTACCAACTTCTATTACAAAACAAGATTTATTTAGAATAGTTTCTAAGGCTGTTTCTAATGCTAACAACCTTGGACAATGATAGGGAAGATGACTGATATAAAAATACTGGTGTTTTATTCATTTTTAACCGACTTCAAAAAAGGAAGTTATCAATTCGACCCCTTATGTATGTAATATATCCAGAACTGCCCAGTTTTATCATGTATCATGACAGCCACTCGGCCAAGTTCGGTGGTGGCGGGGATGACTCGGGCTCTGTTTGAAGTTATTCTCTCGGCCACGTTCGGAGTTATTCTCTGTGTTTCTCAATTTGAATATGATTCCAGTCTTTGTACCTGCGTCGAAAAGATGCGCCGCCTTCCTACATATATGTTAGTCTATCGTCTGAACAAATGTGCGAAATTTCATAAGTTTATGTTGTTCCGTACTGTGACGATCATAATCGTACATACTAACATATCTAATAACACTAAAAATAATTAAAATATGTATAAATATATATACATGTGAAATATATAAAAGTGTGTATTAAAGAATAGTAAAACGATGAACAACAGTGTTTTATATTAAACGAGCAATTAGAAGTATCTACAAATTTAACGCACAATCGTGAAGCGCTCCTCATTCAAATTTGTATACATATTGTATGTCAAATACGCCCCGAGGGCTGCCGGAGACGAAAAGTGACTTTCGAACGAATGCTAGATCAAAGGATCTGCTCGGTGTTTGAGTGGTGGAGCGTGACGCCGCTCGTCACTAATGTGAGGATGCAGTGCTCCGAGTCTGTGTATGTGTCTATGAGGATGCAGTGCTCCGAGTCTGTGTATGTGTCTATGAGGATGCAGTGCTCCGAGTCTGTGTATGTGTCTATGAGGAGGCAGTGCTCCGAGTCTGTGTATGTGTCTATGAGTATTCGGTGTTCCGACAGTGGCGCGGATTCATTGCTACTCTATTTTCATCGAGCGATGAATATAATACAAAGAGGTCGGTTATAAATAGTGTGAGAAGGCATATATGGAAAGAGATTTATAAGCAATAATTAATCAAGTAAGGCTATGCGCCCTTAACAAATATAGAATTTAATAAAATAAATTGTGAATTATGTGATAGCAAGACAGACACATTACTATATAAATATATTAACAAATTTTCATATAACTCACTACATATCACCCGAGGAGATATGTAGTGGCCAATATTCTGAGGATCTTGGCACTACAACGACTCCACATGTATCTTTCTCGAAAGCTATCGACCTTGCTCCTGAACAGTTAGCTAAGGTTATTAAAGCTTTCGTAGGATTGGGTGTACTCTTCTACAACAAGATGCCCAATTCAGTTTTAGATCTGCCATTGCATAAGTTTAAACAATGTATTAAAACTTACTTACTGAGTCAGGGTTATTATACTATCGATGAATTTTTAAATGACAAAGATGTTCAAAGGCAATTGGATAGGCTTTCAACTTCACACAGGAAGTAAAATAAATAACTTTATGTAACAACACACTTAATATTGTAAAATTGATAATATTATAAAAAGAGCAACTGTTGAGTTTCTTGCCGGCTCTTCTCAACAGGGCCTGCCTTCCGAGCCGGTGGTAGAGTCACTACAAATAGTCCAATTTGACGTTTCAAAAGTGCTTGTAATATGCCTACTTAAAATAAACGATTTTGAATTTGAATTTGAAAAAGGAATTAAACGAGGGAAATCCCCGGGACATGACGGACTTAGTATAGAGCATATAAGCTATGGCAGTGAGGAAATTTACCGTGTATTATCCATTATTTTTGAGCTATGTGTTAAACATTGTTATTTACCTGGCAATATGATTAAAACCCTGGTAATCCCTATAGTTAAGAATAGAACTGGCGACCTGTCTAGCCTATCTAATTACAGGCCAATATCACTTGGTACTATAGTTGGTAAAATTTTTGAGAAACTCTTGCAACCCGAATTGACTAGGAATTTTGATATTGATGATGCTCAGTTTGGTTTTCGTAGCAAACTCTCGACAGATTCTGCCATTTTAAGTCTTAAATATACTGTTAACTATTATGTGAATAGAGAAACCTCAGTATACGCGTGTTTTTTAGACCTGACTCGGGCGTTTGACCTTGTAAACTACAGAATTCTATGGCATAAACTCGCCAGATATGCAACGCCAGAGTTGGTGAACGTATGGAGATTTTGGTACGAAAATCAAACTAACTACGTAAAATGGGGTGACACACGCTCTAGTGAATATAGACTAGAGTGTGGTGTTCGCCAAGGCGGGTTGACTTCTCCGGATCTATTCAATCTTTATATAAATGGCCTTATTGGAGAGCTGAGAGCATCCGGAATCGGTTGTCATGTTGGTAACGTATGCGTTAACAACATGAGCTATGCGGATGATATGGTGCTTCTCAGTCCTTCAATTAATGGACTTAGAAAAATGCTCAATATTTGTGAACAATTTTCCAAAGAACATGGTCTCAAATATAATGTGGCTAAAACTGAATTGCTCGTCTTTAGAGCTGGTAAAGGTCCGGAGTTGGTTCCACCAGTTTTCCTGAATGGTTCGTCAATTCGGGTTGTTAAGAGTTTCAAATACTTAGGACATATATTGTCAGAAGATCTAAAAGACGACAGAGACATGGAAAGAGAGCGCAGGTCCCTCGCAGTGAGAGCAAATATGATTGCGCGCAGATTCGCCCGTTGTTCCGAAGCCGTAAAAGTAACCTTGTTCAGAGCATTTCGTCAAAATTTTTATACTTGCCAGCTCTGGACAAGGTTTACAAAACGAAGCTACAATGCGCTTAGGATTCAATATAACAATGCCTTTCGCATTCTAATGAGACAACCGCGATTCTGCAGCGCGAAATCTATGTTTGCCTCGGCGGGTGTTCCTGACTTCTTCGCCATAATGAGAGCAAGGACAGCCTCTTTCTGGGATAGACTAAGACACAGTACCAATACAATTTTGGAAAATATTAATGACGATTTCACGAATCCTTTCGTAAAATATTGGTCTAGCTTGCACCAGAGCGGGAACAATAAGCACTTGTAGTTTAATTTAATTAATTAATATTTTATATAATTTAATTTCTTTTTGTTATTTTGTCACTTTTTGTTAAAATATCTCTTTGTAACACATCTTTTTGTAACGAATATATTTTTTTTTGTTTGTAATGTATGGGATTATTGCCTGAAATAAAGAAATTTATTATTATTATTATAAATATGCCTTGACAGCCTGGGCATTTACACAATAAAATACGACTGTTGTATTTTATATCTATGTTAAGCTTTTTGAGCGCATAACACCTCGTAACGAGGTATACTCATCTGATTGGTTAATGAGTGAGATACTGGCGCTTACATTTGGTTCAGCTCTGAATCTACATCTGACGAGATGTTTGAAACGGATGTCTGAGCTCTATGTTGACTTCCTGAGTGCCTTATTCTCTTTTAACTTCTCACAATTAGAATTCAATATAAAGAGGAACACACCTCTATAAAATGTGCTGTTTTCGAACGCCCTACACCTCGGTATCGAGGTATGACATTAAAGAGGAACACACCTCTATAACTTGTGCCGTATACATTTCTCTCACAAAGAAATGATTTGAGGGGGGGGGGGGGCTCCGGTTTCTCTAATAAGAGATTCGATTATTAGATTCTTTCCACAGAATCGTGCCCGTTCTTTGAACGGTTCGGTGAGCTGTGCGACGCGGTCAGCGCAAAATGTTCTAGTAACTAGCGAAGTTTATAGAGACGTTAACGGAGGCTGCATTCACGAAGTGTGGCTATCATATTATAATTATTAAGTTAGACGTTTTGCGGTAGCCCTCACTCGGCCCGGGCATCATAGAACTAGCATTTCCGGTAGCGGGCCACCGTTATATGCGGGATGGAGCATATGACCATCTTTCAATAGAAAGATGCCATCGATCTAAAGTTTGTCTGAGGACTTACTCGGATCGCTCTGTGTGCGTATCTGTATTACCACTCTAATATTGATGTGGAGCATAATATGACAACCTTTCAATAGAAAGATGCCATCGATCTAAAGTTTGTCTGAGGACTTACTCGGATCGCTCTGTGTGCGTATCTGTATTACCACTCTAATATTGATGTCGAGCATAATATGACCATCTTTCAATAGAAAGGTGCCATCGATCTAAAGTTTGTCTGAGGACTTACTCGGATCGCTCTGCTCGGGTATCTGTGATACCACTCTAATATTGATTGGAATTTTAAGTTCTTAAGAGAATTTGATTCTAATCACATTTGTGATATTATACAATACATGAAGAGGTCACATAAATGGGAAACACTTCGTGTATTGAAAAATATAAAGCAATTAATTTATAAAACACGAAAGGGGCCACATATATGAGAATGAGTTCATGCAATAGAGTGGGAAAGTGTGAATTTAGGGATAGTCAAGATTGGTTTATGGTTGCATGAATTTTATCTTCCGAAACTCTAAAAGTACTTGAGTTACTTATGGACATAACATTGATAATAGGGTTCTAATCGAAAGACGATCACGTGCCAATCTAATACTTTTAAATCAAAAGTATAATTAATAACCTTTAGAAAGATCTAAAACATGATGTAAATTGTGTTTATATTTATATGTGACGAATGTTTACCTTTGTATAGGACTTCGAAACAGTTACAGTACTGGAAACTCAATGTTATATTTTTAAATAAAGAGGTAATGCAACCTAAAGGGAAGATTTGGTTAGATTGGTCCTCGTGATTGGGATAAACACCAGGCACCTACTTATGATGGTTTTTGATTGGTCAATTCGCGTGGTATTGTGTAACGTCATTACGCCCGGAATGGCTAATCATTCAGTCTACACATCGGGACTTGTACGGTTGCATTCATAACCCCTTTTGTACAATTATATCAAATTAACTGTGCATCATATCAAGTTAATTGTGCTTTAGTGAGAACATTGTGAATATATTAGAAAATTATATAGAAGACCAGCGAAAGTCGGGCCCGACCAGACGATCCGCGCATCCCAGGAACTAAAGGTAGGTGCCGAATTGGAGAACTATTGTATCCCTATGGAACATATGTATGTATGTATATGTTATAAAATAAATGCGTCATTTAGTTACTTAACCATATCTATGAAGTCGGTGCCAGCTGTAAGCTTTCTACTTTAAAGATGACACCTAATTCACACAAAGTGCTTTGCTGCTTTGTTGAATAAACTTTCCTTAAACTTAGATGGTACCGAGGTTATAGATATGGTTCAGTTAGTTAAAGTAACGAAATGACGCATTTATTTTATACTTTTCAGTGGGTTTTGATTTAAAATGATGAAATAACAAAAAGTTGTAAGATTTTAAATATTATTAATTAGAAAGATGACTACAGACATACACTGCGATGTACGAGTATGTATGTATTCTTGTAAAGCCATGATCAGAACAAATTTTAATTCTGCAAGAAAGGGACACAAGACCCCTACTCCATAATTTAAGTGCTATTTTGGATATCTTTTAGTTTTATTGATTACTTTTATCCTACTTTATTATCAAGTTATAAAAATGCTGAGTAATTTTCTCCGTTTGCCTATGTCGGGACGGGAAACATTGATTTCGAATTTCTCTACTTACCATGTAAGTCATTCAACTTATTCAGACTAAATTAAACTAAAGGGTTGACTTTTTAAGCTTTAATGGACTTATTTCAAAATTGTTATATGCAAACATATATATTTTTGGTCGTGAAAGCTGAAAAGGAAAAGTTTCAAAATACTTGGACCTTGCTCACTAGATTACCGCCATGTGGAATGTTGAGTAAACTATTATTGTTCCGATAGTCATTTCAGTCAATGGTCTTTGTGCGAAAATCTTCTTCACCATCACCTTAACAAGCTTAATTGTTGGATCAAGGGTCGGATACAGAAGGCATTAGTCCTTAAAACGGTATTGTGAGGAGGTCACTCTGGAGCCCTGACCACCGGTTGCTTGTTACCGCAAAGGCCCCACAACTGGAGGAGCAGATTTCTTTTTTTTATAAATTTTTAATAGTGTTTTTATATATTTTTGTATTATATATAACGTTGTTAAAATTTTTAAAAAATTTTTAAATAAAAACAAATGAGAGTTATGAAAAATTAGATTTTGGTGCCTAAAAGTTAAGGTATTTTCGCGATTTGACTTTAGAAATCCCCTTAAGAAGGTCCTTCTGTTTTTCTCCTACTTCAAATGCATAATACAAGTAGGTACGTGTTATAAATAGTTGCTGATACTAGCAATAAACTTAACATTATTCCAACGTAAAAACAACTCATACCTATGCATATGATTTTTTAGAAACTAACGTACCTATTGCCTGCCTTGTTGGTCTAATAGTTAGCCTATGTGGATTCGATCACGAGTCGAGGTCCTGGGTTCGAATCCTAGGTCGGGTCACGGAATAATTCTGACTTTTTCATTCTTCTATGAAATTTTCAGGAAATTAAGCCGTTAAGCCGTCGATCTCAGTCACATCGTCAACATCTGATAGTGATCGTTAATAAATGAAACATCATCACCCTAAGCCCGCCAACCCGCATTGGAGCAGCGTGGTGGGTCTATGATCCATATCCCCTCTCCTATAAGGAGGCAGGCCTGGCCATGTTAATAGGCTGATAATGATGATGATGATGATGAACGTACCTATTTCCTACAAAGTTTAAATAACGATACTGTAGAACAAGCATATTACAGACATTAGCTCATTCTTTTGCGGAAAATAAGTTTCATGTTTCAAGACCCGGGTAAGACCAAAAGTATTTTTCAAGACACCTCTGGATACGAATTCGGTGCTTTTGATAGTAGTAAGGATTTTGTAAAACTGTCTTTGGTTTGACCTCTTGGGTCTGATTTCTGAAATGCGAAAACTGTGATTAACAATTATTGTTATTGTTTTATTGCAATGGTTCATATCTCTCAAATCCTACGTCGGGGCAAATCTATACTAATATTATAAAGAGGTAAAGTTTGTAAGATTGTATGTTTGTAAGTTTGTATATAAAGTTCTGTCGAGGCTAATCTTCGGAACTACTGATCCGATTTAAAAAAATCTTTCACCAGTAGAATGCTACGTTATCGATGAGTGTCATAGGCTATATTTTATATTTGTATTGTATATATTAACCGAGTTATCACAGGTTTTGTCACTCAAGTCGGATCGCTTTCGGATCGGTTATATCGGCTTTATGCGCATACGCTGCCTTAACTATTGAGAATAATTGAAAGCAATGGGGACTTTATGTATCTCAAAAAGTTCTACAAAAAAGTCCGCGACAGTATATATCTGTCTTTTATATTTTTACAGATATATAACTTTTTGTGTTTGAAAAAATCATTTAATTCATATGCTTACGTTTACGCCATCATTTATACAACTAAAATAAAATCCTTATCAAAACAAATTATTTAGTAATCACAAAGATATTATAGAGATAAGTTTTACCTTTTATTTAATAATCTTAAGGATATTATTGGGATAAGATTTGTCTTTTGCAGTATGTTCATTATTTTCGGAGAAATTTCAAAATTTCTAAAAAGCGCGAATATGCCGCTATGAATAGGGGTCAGCATTTTGGTACTGATATGCTTTCATGATCGAAACGTTAATACGGTGATGGATTTAGAATTCGATCTTTGTTTAAATATCTATATAGTACACGGAAGAGTTTGTTTGTTTGTTTAAACGGGCTAATCTCTAGATCTGCGTGTCGGATTGTAAAATTATTTTTGTTTATTCTGAAGGTAAAATATACTATTTAATATCAATAACCGTAATAGTAATACCTGTAATGTCGTACAATGTTTAACAAAAATAAAGATCTTTAGTACACGGGACGGGAAGGAGGATATTGCTTCACGGGAAACTATAAAAAAAATTAAATTGAGAGGGGGAGCGGGGAATGAGCACACTTTGTATGAAAGTCTGTCTTTAAAATAAGAAGGGTACCTAAGAGGTTTTCACGCGGACGAAGTCGCGGGCGACTACTAGTATAAATATAAATTTATAGACTCCCATATGTAAGGCTATAAATCTAATAAATCAAAAGAAACAGGCCTGTTTCTAATGTTTTTATCCATTTACACTCATTGCAATTTAAGTATAGAAACTTGAAGGGAACAAACGTTTCTTTCCATTTATACCGGGCCCTATCGATTTACTAAGGTATCCAGTATCAATTCTTCTAAAGAGCTAATGAGTGTGAAATGTACTACAATAATACCAAACGTGGAAACATAAACAATCCAAATAACATAACATGTAGCAATTTGCAATCGTTCTCCGCTACCCGCTGCGGGACTGCGCCGGCGGCGGGTCTTGTCTCAGACAGTGATTACATACCGAGAGGGAGCGATTTCTTACTCACAATCAAACGCTTTGCACTAGATACAACCGTTTTCTGCTACACGCTGCGGGACTGCGTCGAAGGCGGGTCTTATCTCAAACAGTGATAACATACCAAGAGGGAGTGATTTCTTCCTCTTGATCAAACGCCTCGCACTCAATACAATCGTTCTCCGCTACCCGCTGCGGGACAGCGCCGTCAGCAGGAGTTGTTCCAGTTGGTGATTACATACCGAGAGGGAGCGATTTATTCCTCTTGATCAAACGCCTTGCACTCAATACAATCGTTCTCCGCTACCCGCTGCGGGACTGCGCCGTCAGCGGGAGTTGTTCCAGTTGGTGATTACATACCGAGAGGGAGCGATTTATTCCTCTTGATGAAACGCCTTGCACTCAATACAATCGTTCTCCGCTACCCGCTGCGGGACTGCGCCGTCAGCGGGAGTTGTTCCAGTTGGTGATTACATACCGAGAGGGAGCGATTTCTTCCTCGTGATCAAACGCCTTGCACTCAATACAATCGTTCTCCGCTATCCGCTGCGGGACTGCGCCGTCAGCGGGAGTTGTTCCAGTTGGTGATTACATACCGAGAGGGAGCGATTTCTTCCTCTTGATCAAACGCCTCGCACTCAATACAATCGTTCTCCGCTACCCGCTGCGGGACTGCGCCGTCGGCGGAAGTTGTTCCAGTTGGTGATTACATACCGAGAGGGAGCGATTTCTTTCTCTCGATCAAACGCCTTGCACTCAATACAATCGTTCTCCGCTACCCGCTGCGGGACTGCGCCGTCAGCGGGAGTTGTTCCAGTTGGTGATTACATACCGAGAGGGAGCGATTTCTTCCTCTCGATCAAACGCCTCGCACTCCATACAATCGTTCTCCGCTATCCGCTGCGGGACTTGCCGCTTGATCAAACGCCTCGCACTTGATACAACCGTTCTCCGCTACCCGCTGCGGGATTGCGCCGTTGGCGGGACTTACATCTTAAACTTTTTTATGTCTCTTAATTTAATTTTGTTACAAAATATATTAATATCAAGTTTTCGTTGAATGGCGGACGTCCACTGCAGGAGATATGATTTTTGAAAAACTTCCAAACACCATGGTCCTGAGTCCGGTACATATATCGAGTCGCTTGATGACGTCATTCCTTTATTAAATATCTACCGAGGGGTAGCTTCCACCCATCCTTCTTCCTTCCTACATGATACAAAAACTTTTTCAAAAATTTCGCCTGTTGTAAACATTTAATAAGATTTGTAGCAGCTAATTAAAAAAACCAAAAACTAATCTATAACGAAAAATATTTTTCTCATGAATTTCTGCAGCTTTTTCAATTATTCAAGAACTCTTCTTGCATAACTAAAGTCAACAATCCAGACAGAGCAATGTCTGTCGGATCCACTAGTAATTAATTTTATATATCATCATGGCATATTGAACCAATTACACATACAATCATCACCTTATAGGCTGAGGCACGTAGACTGTAGACATTTATTTTTTTAATAGAGTTATTAAAACATACTTATATAGTTGTATTACCATACATATTGTGTATAGAATATCAATATATTTTACTTAATTTTACAATTTACTAGTGGACGACATTTTCCGCGAGGATATCTAATTGAGTGTGTCGAATAAAGCAGTGCTCTAAACCACCATTTGGATTTGGGGAGTTTTGTTCGGGCGGTAACAAGTTGTCTAATTTAAGATCACCTTTTTTTAAGGAATTCGCACTGGTATTTTATTGGGCGATCAATAAAAGACTGATAATGATTATTATGATGATGTTTATCATCATCATCATCACATCATTGATAGTTAAAAAATGAGTCATTTTATTAACAGAGACAAAACTGATTTAGTTTTAATTGGTCACATTTATTAAACAACCGAAGACATTTAGTAAAAATAAAAAAGGAAGGCATAAAATACGATTCCTTGACTTTCGTACTCGTCGTTGAATTGTATTGATTTTTTAGACCTAGCAACAAATCAAATCTAGATTTCTTGGACGCACACCAAAAATATTCGTTTAAGACAGGTTTTTAAAAATCCGCTACGCTTCACCAATGTCGACTTGACGCAAAAGATTGCCGAGCTCACCACCTTATTACGCCGGAATTGTCGATCAACACTTGACGATTTGCCGTCGTTCGTATCTGTGAATTGTGGTTACACGCCATCGGATAGTGGTTCTGAATTGCACTTGTTCTGTAATAATTATAGCGTGTTCATTTCTATTGCGTTTCGAGAAAAAAGATTACGAGAATACCTTGAATTGATGCAACATTTTGATACGATGTTGTGCTGTTATATTTTTCTTTCGTGACTTTTGACAACTAATTTTAGCGACCTCAGCATTATAACTTCGTAGTGGATGTATGTATACATCCCAAAACCCGAACAAGAGACGAAGACAACATATTTTTAGTAGGTACTTAATACTATATATTGGAACTGCCATCAACGTCTGATAGTGATCGTCAATAAATTTGATCGGGTTAATATGATCATCATCATCATTATCAGCATATTTAACAATTATTATTACATGATAATGACCATGGCCGACGGTTTAAAGTGCTTTTCTGGGCACAAGGCCTTCGGGATTTACTTAGAATTCCTTGTAATAAAGGTAAATTTAATATTTCAAAACCCGATTGAGGACTCAAACCTCCTGACCCCAGACATGTTAGCCACTGAGTGAACGAAGTATCTAACCATACAGACGATAAGAATTAGTACGTCAAATGTTGCCAAGAGTGGAAGGGATTATTATGTTGTCTGAAACATTGTCATTGCTACAAAAGGCCAAGATGACACAATGCTATCGTGCCAGCGAGCCATCAGACATGGTTCAACAATACCTGGTACATTGCTCATGATGTAGAGCCATTACTGTACGAAATCATATCCATCGTTATAAAGTCTAACATCAGAAGTTCGCAGTAGCCCCGCGGCCAAACGCTGATTTACGACACGGCCGCGTCTGCTCTTTATATTTTACTCATTGTTTCGAAATACATGTTGTATAGCATCAATTGCTATTTTTACAAGTTAATAAACTTGCAAGTTTAAAGGGAAGAATAAGCATAAGCCTGAATAGCTCTCTTCGATTAAGGATTCAGATTTAACGTTAACAAGTTTAATAATATTTTATATTAATAAGAAGCCTTGATAGGTCGAAGGTTAAAAAGCCGGACTCTAAACTGAGTTTTCAGGATCAATCCTCGCCGAACTACAATTATCAAGGCGTTTTTTTTAGTCGAAGGGGGAATAAGACTATTGGTCATATTGAAATCATATGGTATAATATTCTTTTGTAAAAAGTTTTAGGAAAAATCCATTACATTCCATTAGATACTGTGTGGGTTCTCGGTTCAAACATTATTACATTTTTTTTTAAGATCTTTATAAGGTACTCGTAGTTTTCCAATAAACCGAGTGTAAGACAACGAAGTAAGCAATTGACAGCGTCGTTAGACTAACTGGTAGTTAAGTCTCGTACAACTTGGAATTAATTCAGCAATTCTTCTCAATCGCTGCGCGCACTAATGGCTGCGTCAATGGTTCAGTGGTTACCCTGTTAATTATCAAACCCTGGTTTATTGATTATGATTCCAATCCTTTTCTTAGGAGATGTACAATATCTTATATTAATTAACTAATAATTTTTTCCCATTAAAACTATTGGATGCCTTATATATCTAGTGGTCTCCCTTCCTTAGGATAAGGCCAATAAAATTGTTTTAGAGCTTTTTTATGTATTGTATAACTTATAAGCGAACATACAACATTTGTTGTAGACTGTACATATGTAGATAAGATGTCTATCAATCTCGGCCCCTAATTGGGAAGTTAACGGTGCTAATATACCTTTATACTTTGAAAAGCAAGCATAGGATAACCACAAATAGTTTTCCAGCCGGAACACAAATGCGTTGAATAAGCGTGGCTGTAGAGTACAACTGCCACGCCTATTCAACGCAGCTAAGTATAGCTGGATCAACTCTGGCACAAAAAGTTCAACGAGTCAAAGTCAATGTTTAAGGGGCAATGTGCTGAGTTTACAAAACCGAAAGACGTTGGGGTCCCAAGTTGATAAAATAGCGACTCCATACCACTACCTAATACTAATTGTTGCTTAACATCAGGTGTGATAGCTGTCAAGGGCCAAGTTGTAGTCGATAAAAAAAAACCTCTGGATTAAGGTGAGTTGCCTTCATAAAACTTACAAGAATACGAAGAAGAAGACTATGTACGGCAGTGTACTCGTACGTCCGTCAGTTGGTAATGATGAGGCGGAGTAATGTATTAAATAGTCGTAGTATTTTTGTGTCGATTGTAACAGTACTTTAATCATAAATCCCCGGTGGTCCTCTATCGGGTATCGGCGCGTGTTAATGAAGTCCGTTCAGTCTAATGGGCTATCCGTGTTGCGATACCGGCCGGCAGATGGCCGCAATCTGCGCCTCATGCTGAGGCCCTTTTCAGTACGCTTTTACCAATATTTTCTAAAACTGATTAACGTTTAGATAGTGGGTGAGTTAGCTATACGGCCTTAGAAACACTGTAGCGTTATTCTGTACCTAACTATGTTATTGTAACTCAACAGTGTGAGTTTAGAATTTGTCTTTACCTGTTTCTGTTAAGTATGATGATAGACACAAGAGATAGAGATGAATTCAAAACTCACTGTTTATTTATAGATATAATGTTGTTGAATAGTTTTACTGTACTATCTAGATACCTATCTTTCAGTAACATGCTGAAGTTGGAAACTCTGTTGATATTACACCCCTGTACTTCTGACAGTACGTCAATTCACCATTTCGGCCATTATCATTGACATTTGATAGTAATCATCACAGAGTCAAATAACACACAAAGTCCGCCATCCCTTAGGCATTTACAGCACTGTTCTAGGCACCTTATCCCTTCCCTATAAGGGGGAAGGCATTAAAAATAGACTAACAGTAACAGAGTTATAAAGGGATGAGTCCGAGCGCTAAGTTATAATTTACGACATTTAATTAGGATCCTTACTTCAGAAAAAGAGGGGAGAAGGAATCTGAAGATTGATAATAACACAGCAGTAATTATTAGTAATGGTACTTCTGGTACTATTTGTTAAGTACCAGAATAAAAGAATGGAAGAAAATAAAAGCACCGAATCTTAGTTTAATAAAGTATCGCTAAACGTAACTTTATCAGTCTATGCTCCGAACATTGGTCTTACGAAAAGATAAACTATTTTGAGGGACCTTTAATCGCTGCTTTGCCACATTTCTGATATAATTTAGTTATGAATATACATCCAAAGGTTGTAAGAAGCCGCCGGGCACACCCGGCCTACAACCGTAGTGGTAGAATTTCTAAAATGAGACTGTAAGCCCCGATATGTAAGTATATCAGTCGAGTTGATGCCGAGATTAAGCCATTTTGGCAAAAAATTACAGCTATTAAAAATAATAAAAAATAGAATATTGAAATGTTAACTTTATAATTATATTCCATTAGTCTATATTCTGATTGTTAATCATAATTTAGCATTGGATAGCTATTATATTTATAATTATATCTGTTAGCGCACGCACAACAATTAAATTATCATGGAGATGGTACCGCACGCGATGGATTGTCGCGTCGCTGTTGCCAGAAGTGATATAAGTGGAAAATTATGAATTATTATCTGCAAAAAGTCAAGAACTTCGCCAGCTCAAGGTTCAATATGGACCCTTCTGGGTCAATTTTATAAAAATGAGAAATATGTGAATTAATAAAGTGAGTCCTTTACAAAGCTTTAAAAATATGTGGTGAAATATAATAGTAAGTTTTCACCAAAGTTTTGCTTTAACTTATGCTGTATATTTTTAATCTCCCGAAAATTCTCATTGAGGGGAAATGCCGTTGGCTACCCCTTTGGTTAGTACAGAATATAATATGTGTTTTTGCATACATAACTAACGAATTCAAACCAGATCTATTAATTTAGAATGGGCTTGGCAGTCGAACCTAGGACCTCCTGGTTATACAGAGGTTTGTGCTAGATAATTTATGCCGCAATAAAATGAGTTATACCACTTTAGTTACAGCACCCCGCACTGGGTGGCTAACGTCAATTATAAGAGTTATTGCAGGGACAGATCGTGCTGTACACATGTCAACACAGCATCTTCCCGTGACTCTTATTCTACCAGCAATAGGTATCAAAATGCTGTAAAGACAATAGCACAAATTCGCCGATGATTGTACCCGGAGCATGTAAGGTGCGCCGCATCGATTCAAATGTATGGAATATTGGTACTGAAGTTCCGAGTCAAAAATAAATTGGCATTTATTGTCTATGTATCAAATATGCGGTCGGCGAGATGATAAATCGTATCGGATGATGGAAACAGGAGTCGTTAAATTAAATGGATATTTTATTTTAATACCTTTTAGGGTTCCCTTAGTATAAGAATATGATTATTAATTTCACACGTAAGGCATCTATTATTAAAAAAACACATAAAAAGTTGATTGAGAGGCGATCGAGTCCAAGGTAAGGAATATTAAATAATGAGATATTCTTTCTTACAAGAAATTAGGGGCAAAAACTTACATTACATATCAAAGAGTAAAAAGACTCAGCCCTACGGGCTTTTGAAAAATTGGTGTGTGTTCATCACGGTGCCTCAACGAACTCGTTAAGCCGTGGGTTACGGTGATATACCATCTGATCTTTACAAAGAGAAATATTGTCACTCTAAGACCGCCAGCTCGCATTGGTGCAGCCTGTCAAGAATTAACATCTCTCTTATTAAGAGACAGGAGGGCTTCTTCAAACTAGACTTACAATCCTGAAGACGAAACCAACTCGCCAGCAGCATGGTGCTGAACTCCAAACTTTGCTGTATAACATAAAAATTTTTAACAAAAATAGAACCGACTCAAAACGCACTAAAAAGGAAAAAAATAACTGTGTCATTTACTTGCTTTCATTTACTTAAGCATATCTATGAAGTCGGTGCCAGCCAAGTTTAAGGAACATTTATTTTACGTAGTAAAGAAGTTTGTGGGTTCTAGGTAACGTCCTTGAAAGTAGAAACCTTGGCTGGCACCGACTCCTAGATATGCTTAAGTAAATTAAAGCAAGTAAATGACACAGTTATTTTTTACTTTTTAGTGCGTTTTGAGTCGGTTCTATTTTTGTTAAAAATTTTTATTTCTTACTTTTTAGTGATTTATCGCCACGTAACGTACTCGTACTATACTGTCATAGTATATTATATGGCACTAGTAGCCAAAAAGCTACCGATACCGAGCCAAAAACCGAAATCGTTGTAAGCGTGCCTCCAAAATTTGAAGAGTTCCTTCAATTTCCCCAGGATATCATCATCAGATCCTAACATGAGGACAATGGGACCACCTTGGATGTATGCCCTTTCTACGCTGTAAAAAGTTATGCGTTGTCATACAAAAAAAAAAAAATATACGTGTCGAATTGAGAACCTCCTCCGTTTTTTTTCGTCGGTTAAAAAATGAGGAGGTACAAGCATATAAGACTTTAAAATATTATCCTTACGATTATTATAGAGGCGAAGTTTGTATAGATGTGAAAGTTTGTTTCTGATTTTGATGAAACTTCACAATAAACTTACATATGAAAATAATACATAGCCCACCTTTTATCCCGAAATTCCCACGGGAACTAGAACCACGTGGTTCTCCGGGTAAAAAATAATGATGATAACATTTGCAAAGCTGTTACAAATATCATCATCAGCGTATTCTGATATTATTAACTTGGATTCGTCAACAAGCACGTACAGACGTTGGTTTTCCGGTATTACCGCAAGAATGCACAGGGGGTGGAAGAGCGGCTCTCTTTGACCGCCGCTTTAAAAAAACCGAACACTTAATTCGCTGATCGTTTCCTAGCATGATTACCGTGACATGTGACATGTGACGGGAATTCAAAGAGTGTTTATTAGTAAGCACCAAAGCGCGGCGTTTTTTTCTAAAGAGTTCGACGCGACATTGGGCTGTTTATGTTCATGTGACCTTAGACTAAAGCGCTTAGGAGACATAAAATTTGCAAGAAAACTGTTTTTAATTGTAAAAAGTGATCAATTAAAAGTGCGAAAAAGAAAGTTGTTACGTTACATGTGAAATCGAATCGGTTAAGTGTGGTTTAAACTCAAACATCGCAGAGGGTTCCGTCTATGTGTATACGTCATAATGTCAAACAGGGAATACAATAAGTCAGTTATTGTAATTTTTTAGTAGTAATTCAATGTTGTTTAAAATGTTTACTTTTTAATTTATCCCACCCCATCATGTGTTAAATGCTACTTTGAGACAACTATTAAGTATCGTGTAAAAAGAAATCATATATGTACCTCATTGCATTGGAATTATAAAATATAAAAATATACAGATTAAGAAACTTTAACCTGTAATACATATATTTTTAAATTAAAATTGAGATTTTGATGATTTATCGTATAAAGTGCAAGTTACGAATAAAAGAAATAAAAATAATAATGAACAAACGACTCTTAAAATAAGTAGAAAGAAAACATAGTCAGAGACTATGTTTTCTTTCTGACGTTTTACGGAACCCTAAAAACGGCAAAGTTCAGAGTAATCTAAATGCAAAAATACAAGCGACAACTTGCTTACTAAGTACGAATTGTACGGTAATTTGAGCGATGTGGGAAAAGTTAAAAGGAATCCAATTTGCAGTTGACAGAAACAGCGCATATCAATTGTACAGGGCGCGGCGTAAAGCTTTTGAGCTGTTAATGAAATCGAACAAAAAAAAGGGTAAACCGATATCAATTATGGGACTAAGTTTCTATAGGTTTTTTATTATTTTATTATGCGCATGTTCAGTCTTTGCGCTACCTATTTTGATCGCTTTTATATCTTGTTCTCGGAAAACGATTCATAACCGATTTTTGTAGCTCTATAACGTCCTATAACGAAATGGGGAATATTAACCGTCTTATGTCGCTACATTCTTTGATATTATCTTCTGTAATGAATAAAATATACTATGTACCTAGTACAGTTGGTTGGGCGTATTCTTTTAAACTAGGCGCGTTTGGCTTTGTAGCTATAGTTTAAAGCTAACTAATCTATTTGTCTAACAAATAGATTAGTTAGCTTTTGGCTTTTCATTGGATACTTAATGCTGATTTTTTATGCCCAACCTCAGGAAACCAAATTAGTGTTTTTGGTAAGCACTACTCGTATAGTTAATGTATATGTACTTGGTTTTTATTATTTACTAGCGACCCGCCCGGCTTCGCACGGCTGCAATGCTAGTACTAAAGTATATTAAAAAAGCACGCCCTGCGCGACCTCCAACCGCTCGCTGTGTCCCTGCATTTTGAATCTTATATATCTTGGAAAATATTCACTTAAATTACATGATGTAAAGGGCAATTGTGATCTATATTCAATGTGCAAAGTAATTAAGCTACTTGAATAAGGATTAATGCAGTATTGCTTAAAATCGCTTCGTAAATAAACCATTAATTTTGGCTGAAAGTAAAAGATAAAAAATGGTTATTGTGTGTTATCCCTAAGAGATAGACATATGCCATCGCGGACTTTTTTGTTGACCTTTTTAAGGTGTGCAATACTGTAGCACATTATTTTTATATATATCGTAGGGTTTAGCCAGCGTTTGCAATGTAAGCGCAAAAAATGCGGTAATTTACGACATCACATCAGAAACCTCTAAAATTATCAGTGTTTCTCTACTATATTATGCATGTATTAAACACATAAACCTTTCTGTTGAATTACTCTATAAGATAAAAAAAATCTCATGAAAATCGGTTGCGTAGTTTTTAAGATTAATGTATACATCCGGACAAATATAAAAAAGCGACTTTGTTTTATACTATGTAATGATAATTAATCCTGCTTTTCGAGGATAATAATTCGGACGCTACATTTTTTTAATGAATAAATCTTTTTTGAGATTGATTTCTATTTTTTTATTCTGAAGATGAATAAGACTCAACTACCTACCTAGGGTAAATTGAATATAATAGTTTTATTGAATACATTTTATATGGCTATTTTAGGTATATGTTCTGACGAAAACCTAATTTGAATTCAAATAAAAATATAATTACTTAAAATTTCTGACCAGGCCACTCTTTCGACGAAAGAATCCCGACTCGAAGAAAAAATATCTTGCAACGCTGATCCACGTAAAATAAAGTAAATGTTATTATATTGTATATTCTAATCTCCTCATAAAAACTGGGTGTACACACCATTCATACTTTAGGTGACTAATATGAACAGACAGACGAACAAAAACTATACAAACCGTTTATATGTTCTTTTACTGGTGTTATTCATTTCCCTCTCAATTTGGTTATTTCATTCAATGTTTTTTATTTTTCACTTATATTTAGTTCGCCAAAATTTATTACTTCTTACAACACTTTTTACATTTACGTTTTAAAACCGCGGCCCAAGGCGACTTTTATAACCAAGCTAGAGAAATTCTGTGACTTATTCAGTGTGTAAATTTTAATTATAATGTAGATTGTTATTATTTCTTTGTATATTCAAAGACAATGTAGTTCTTGACTTCAATCTGTCTTTATGTTGAGTTACGACTGTGTTTAAGTTAGTTACGAGATAACTAGGATAACTTTTATTATAGAGGTGCCTAATTATTTGCTTGAAGAGTGATGATTAGCCAAGGCATAGACTAGAGATAAGCCAATTTAGAAAACATAAAGGGCAAAATTTTCCAACAAAGGTAAAATTATACTAGCCGATGCAATAATCGAAGTTGATCGGTGTGATAAAAAAATAGAACCGATTACATGCTCTCCAAATCATGAAATCCGAGAAAAAAGTTATGTAGGTAAGTGAAATAAAAATAAAAATTAAGTTCATCAAATGTCTAACAAACTATTACATAACATTAGTAGGATAGAATAAAAAATAAATTGAAAATAATCATCAAAATCAGACATACAAACATGTATAAAATTAGTAAGATAGCTGAGTAATAGGGGCCATTGACCGTTACCATTACGCATAGCTCTAAAATATAGCACGAGTTCCGGGAACCGAATGTGGGGAAAAACTCGCAAAACTCCAAGGCTTGAGGCCAGAACTAATACCGCCGAGTGTTTCCATTGTTACGGAATGTCCGGAATAAGGGTCCGATTACACGTCCCAATTAAACTTTTATAGAGCACTCAAATGTCCTGATTTTAACTGACTCACTTCAATTTTTAACTGACGTACCTGCTCCGTTTGACTTCGCATAAGCTAGAACGGAGAAGTTGGCTATTTGCTATTTAGACAGAAATTGGCTAATAAAAATTCCAAAGTGGTGATTTTATACCAATTTGCAATTATTAATAACTCACTGTTGCTTCATAAAACCTTAAGCCATTTCTATGTTTAAGAGAGACGAACTGCATTTCATATTACTACAAAAGGATTTCTAGACATTGCAGTAACTTGCACCTAACCTTGCTTGTTTATAGGTTGTACCTAACCTAACCTTAGGTAAGTCGGTAGATTGGGACGAGATGCGGCACTATTTCGTGTCTTTTCCTAGGCGGCAGGAATGCTTTTAGGGTTCCGATGCCAAATGACAAAAAAAGGAATTATAATGTTATTACCCGTTTCCTCATGAACGTGTAGAGATATCAAGTTGAAAGTCATAATAAATACTTACTCATATCAAAAACTTTAACCTACAGGTTTTTACGGACTTCTCCTTGCGCGAAGATGTGAAGTAGGCTCGCTTTGGCCGCACCAACCTTATTTGGCCTAAATAACCTACTTGGTAGCAACTTTTTGGTCCCCCGCGAAATCTGTCGAAACGAACTTCTGCCCTTCCACATTACCACTTCTGGTGAAGCCGGATGGAGCGCTGGCTTTAACTGACTATAGGTATGTAATTATTCGGATTTCAATTCGATTCGATTTATTCGAACGCCTGAAAGATCTTCATAAATGCATATACTAAGACTAATATCATTCTACTAGCTGGGACTACTAGCTAGCATAACCACGGCAGGATTGAGAAATCCGTTTTATTTATTGGTCTCTTTCGAGTGGAGATTTGACACACTAAATCTGGCAACACTACTAACAAGTGACAGTAGCAAATGTATACGGCGTGATTGGCGCGCGGCAGACTGGACGCATTGACGTGTAACCGTCACGAATCAAGTGACGGCTCCGCCTCCTGTGTGAATACCCCAGTTATCAAGATGGCAGCCGTTACACATTCAGTCATTTTGTAATTACATATCTAATTAGTCACCCAACCGATTTAAAACTTGTCTAATTATTGTACACGTAAACAATATATTATTTATTTATGCAAGTTGGAAGAACTTAGTGCCTTCTAGAAATTACATTTAATGCGTATTTATTTCTATATAGGCATGTTTGAATGAAATTAGTTTTTTGGCAGAGTTTGGGTACTGAAAGTAGAGACTATTTTTAACCGACGAAAAAAAACGGTGGAGGTTCTCAATTCGACACGTATAATATATACGTGTCGAATTTTATGTATGACCACGCATAACTTTTGACAGAATAGTCCGATTTTGAAAATTCTTTTTTTTATTAGAAAGGGCACACTTCCAACATGGTCATTATGTTAGGATCTGATGATGATATCCTGAAAACATTGAAGGAACTCTTCAAATGTTATAGGCACACCGGCAGCGATTTCGGTTTTTGTTTAAGATTCGGTAGTCGGTGCCAGCAAGTTTAAGGAACATTTATTTAACGTAGTAAAGCAGTTTGTGGGTTCTAGGTAATGTTCTTTGAGTTGAAAAATTATTTTTTACTTTTTAGTGCGTTTTGAGTCGGTTCTATTTTTTGTTAATAAATTTTATTTATTACTTTTTAGTGATTTATCGCCATGTAACGTACTCGTACTATACTGTCATAGTATATTATACGGCACTAGTAGCAAAAAAGTTACTGATACCGAGACGAAAACCGAAATCGCTGTAAGCGTGCCTCCAAAAAGTGTATCATCATCCAATCCTTTCATGATGACAATGGGACCACCTTGGAAGTATGCCCTTTCTAATAAAATAGAATTATCAAAATCGGACAACTCTGTAAAAAGTTATGCGTGGTCATACATAAAAAAAAATATACGTGTCGAATTGAGAACCTCCTCCGTTTTTTTTCGTCGGTTAAAAATTGGAATATTTACATTTTTTGCAATTTGCTCGCCTATACACTCTCGACTTGATAACACATAAATTGTAGTTGATAGGGAAAAGACAAACTGGAAGAGCATTATTTATCTTAGCAGTGTGTATAAGTAACCAGGAAGCAAACCGCTTAGTTCACGTCCAAGGGATATAACTACGTAGCGATTTCAGTCTCTACTTTCACTAGCCGAATTATTTTTTCTTAGTAGCACTTAGGCTATTAGTCTAATGTAACTATATCTATACACTAGATTTACGTATTTATAACTTTCTAGGTAATGGTCGTGATGTCTGCATGAGTTCACAAATTTCTCTTTCCCGCGGGAGCTCTTTACAGGTGGATTTTTTATCCTGATCTATACTTACATACCTACCTGCCAAGTCCTATTTCGGACCCTGCTTCTGCGTCCTAGGCTGTGGGTTCGATTCCGACATCTGGAAAATGTTTGTGTGATGAACATGGATGTTTTCCAGTGTCTGGGTGTTTATCTATATATTATAAGTATTTATGTATAATATATATAAAAATATTCATCCGTTATCATAGGTATCACACAAGCTACCTACGAGTACGCTTACTTTGAGGCTATATAGCGATGTGTGTAATTGTCCTATAATATTTATTTATTTATTTATATAATGGACTAATTGACGATTACTGACTGTTGCTTTGAATTTTCAAGGTCAAACCTATTAACCATTTTTGAGTTTAGGTGAACCGCAAATTAACATAATACTACACAAGGACTTCTAGGCATTGTAGTGACTTGCATGTGACTGAACCTTTACGCGATCTATGTACATCCTAAACTTGTATAAAAATGTTGTGATCCGACTGCACAAATTCCTGAATATTAAAATTTTTATTTCTGTATGTATAATGCAATCTGAAATAGGCGAATCGTAATTGATCGAAGTTTTATTTGCCGGTTCGTTGGCACCACAACATCATCACTCAAGGTGCTATCAGAGCGTAGAAGCAACCCACAGCTTTGCTAACGGCAGAAAAAAAACGATAAAAACCACCATTTCTTATATACATTTTCTTTCTGGAACATGGTGCTCTCTTTCGCCATATAAATAAACGCTGATGGATTTCACTAATTAAATAATACATAAACTATTAAAATCAATTGATATTTACATTACTAATTGAAAATGTATTTTTTTGTAATTACTGCCATTTAACATCGGTTTTTATCGACCGAGTTATATTTCAGGTCTATATTTGTTATGCATACGCATTTCTTTGATTAAACATAGTTAATTAATTAAAGCTCTATTTAACCATGACTGTATGTGAATAAACGTTCTTTTTACTTCACACATAGATACATACATTGAGTACATACCCGAGACCCATTTCTACAACAAATGGTAGGTATATGAAATAAAAAAAAACTATACTAAAGCCAAACTCGATTGGGAATGCTGGTCAACAAACAAATTAAAAATGAATGTAGACATCACTAGTCATTTTACACCTATTATTTTAATTAACTGGTTAATGACGGAATTCATAACAGTAAATTAGATTAGTAAGCTTAAAACTAATTAATATATGTAAACTAAATAAGACTTTTGAATAAGATTTTTTTTAAATAAAAAAACATAATTTTAAATTTATTAGGTATAAAATGTGTTGCATTTTCTACGTTCATTTTAAATTTGCTTGTTGTCAAGCATTCTCAATCGAGTTTGGCTTTAGTATAGGTAAACTATAATAGGATGTTTTTGGAAACAACAGTCTAAACTAAGGTTTTGGTGATTTATAAAAAATAATACTATTTTAAATCATGCAAGAATTCATGCTTTGCATTTAATCACTGAAGTTACGTTTTGGTCACAAAAATGTAACTTGGAGGGTATGAAATGTAAAACGACAATAATTCCCCTTTTCTACAAATTGACTGCAAATACCGTATTATCACTACAAAAAAATATAATAATGTCTTAATGTAAAGTAAAGACTACTAAGTGGATTTTCATGTGGTTTTTACCAATAGAGTGATTACTAAGGAAGGTTTAAGTATATAATTTGTTAATATAAAATGGCTGAAGAATGACGCTAACTGTAAGGGTGTCGCGTGGCCTTAGTATTTTCATTGAAAACTTTACCCAAACTCTTTGAGATATAACAATATAATGAATGGAAGGATTGTTTTTGAATGTCATATTTCTATCTTTTAACAGGATACCTATCTTTTAGCTCGCAATAAACATTATTTCTCTAAAAAATAGCCACTTAAAAACTTACAATTTTTTTTATAATCTGAACTTCAGAAACGACTTTCGTAAAATTTTGTATGCAGGAGGTTTAGAAAGCGATTAATCGACCTAGCTAGCTTTTATTTTTAGAAAACGTATAATGTCCAAAAATAAATACCAACAAGCAAAGCTCGGTCAACCAGGTCCTATTACTTAAATTATTATCGGATTCCCTCACGGGAGAAGTCGCAAGCAAAAGTCAACTCTTAGTAAAGTAAATAAAAGTAAGTGTGCTATCTGTTGTTATAATGTGTTGGCAATTATAATTGCAACACTAAAATCACCGCGGGTGTCGTAATTGCCTTTTGTTACTTGTACTTTTGCTAGAACAATCAAATAAAATGCAACGAGTCACTATGAATATACTCGTAGGTACTAATATATAGGTAGATATGCATCTGTACAGAATATTTTTGATATCTAAAAATAATCAAAATAATTCAAGCAGATGGCCCACCCGATGTTTAACTGAAAACCATTGCTAACTGAGAATACGGTATGTTTGTAATAAGCTTTTTGTGAGAAGGTTTGTCCGGGAAAGTCACCATTACCAGCCTTAGATTTAGCGACTCCAAGGCGAGACAATGTTTGAGTCTGTAATGGTACCTATTATTAATGAATCCACTTACATTATGTAAGTCGATTGATTAATAAGTAGGTAGTAGGTAGTGTAGGTAGGTTTCACCATCGGAAAGTAGAGATTTCAACGAACAAAAAGCACACCAATTTTTTGAAAAAAAGGGTGCATCCCAGTAGTACCCCATACCGTAGTTCTATAGAACTGTTGGGAAATTTTCCGGGATGTCAAATTATATCCCAACAGTTCTATATATTACTGTAGTATAGTTTTTGCTCTTGACTTTACTTATAGCATATAAGTTATAAACTTTATATTATTTTAATTGTTGTGATTTCCTTTTGTTTTTAACAAAAAAATGTCCCTAGCGACAAAAGCTAAGTAGTTAAAACCAAGTAGTAGTCGTGTCTAAAAAATATTCTTTTATTTTAGAAGTTACAGAGGGGAGACATTTTACCACTTTGGAAATATCTTTCACTCAAACTATTCAGTTTAGAAAAAATGATATTAGAAACCTGAATATCATTTTTAAAGAACTATCTATAAATACCCTACACGTATGGGTTTAATGAAAAAAAAATGAGTTCCAGTTCTAAGAAAAAAAACAATAAATTTTGAGGGTTCCCTATTTGGCTACAGAACCCTAAAAAGATAATTCCGAATTCTCCACATCGATCGAATTGTTTTGCTTATGATCTATATCTGTCTTTGACTTCTTGTGCAATGCTATTAGCATGTCGCCAAAAGCTTTTTTGAAAGCTTTTTTTTAATGTTTCGTCATTCCCAAAATAATCTTCAGCAATTAAATAAATAAATTGTTGCTGACGTTTTGTGTAATTTAAGAAAAGCTGTATTCTATATCGAATATGTTTAGATACTTCACCATAATGAATTTCAGTTTGTGTAGACATTTATTATTGCAATCAAAAGAGATTCCATATTATACTAGGTAATTTATATGTAACGTACAAACAAGATGTTGATATCTACATTTCTTTAACTTTGTCCCATTAGTTCTATATAGAACTATTGGAACACTAAACTCTAATATGGTGTGTCAACAGTTCTATAGAACTAAAATTAGGGGGTACTACTGGGATGCATCCGAAAAAAAATGATATATTGACTGCCAATTTCTCGGTTGAAAATTAGGTTATTCATTCAAAATAAGGTGAAAAAATAAATATTTCAAATCAAATAAATTACAGCGTGCTTGGGACATAAGGAGGCAAGTTTTCACCAAATTTTATGAAAATAAAATTTTATTTGTAAAAGATAAAAATAAAAAACGAAAAACTTGGTTTTTGAATTAGTCACACAAATTTTGAGGTTACGTGAAAAAACTGTAGAAACAAAAGTTTTAGATCTTTTTATTACCTACAACTTTGCCATTCAATTCTTTTCCATAGGACTTTTAGTTTTGCCGGAAATCGAGAAAATCCGTTTTTTACCCCTAAACCCTCAACCCCTGCCCCTTCCCCACCTCAGATCGCCCGTAATTTATTTTTTCTTTCATTTTTATGATATTCTCCTCATATTTTGATGGGTTTCATTCTATTGCGATTTTTTTGTACTTTTTGTTAATTTTAAGGCTAATTGCACTGGAGTACTATGAGTATAAGACTATTAGTTTTTACAAGGAATTTTCAGTAGCACGAAACTGAGTGTTCTGTGCCGCGCAGAACAGCCGTCGGTTCCGGTAATTACCCTTAACATCTGATAGTGATAGTTGAAGAATCAAGCAATTTAACCCTTAAGTTTGCGTACCCGCGATGTTCTAGTCTGGTAAATTTAAGACCACTTGAAAGAAGGTCTGGCCTTAGAATGGGTTATCAAAATGAGCTAATGATGATAAATGTAATACTAATAGGCTAACAGATAAAATACATAAAATAAAACAATAGTTAATTATAAAATATATAAAAACAGAACACAATAGACGGCCTTATCGTTTTGTAGAGATCTCTGCTCGGCAATCTTACGATTAGGAAAACATGAGAGAATAATAGACACGCAGCTGGTGTATAATTATGACAAGCACAACGAATTATTACCTAGGAATATAAAAATATGATTATTTTTACTCTACATAGTATAAAACAAAGTCGCTTTCAAACGTCTGTATACATTACAGCACGCTAAGAACTTTAAAACTTTTCAATGGATTATAGTACGGTTTTTATGTAATTCATATATTGAGCTTAATTAATTTTCACGCGGCCGAAGTTACGGGCATGCGCTATTTAAATATATTTAGATTATACGTTACATCATTATACTAAAGAGAGTTGTAGAGAAGTCCGTTAAAAATTTTTTTTAACAAAAATAGAACCGACTCAAAACACACTAAAAAGTATTTTTTACACGGTTATTTTATACTTTTTAGTGCGTTTTGAGTCGGTTCTATTTTTTGTTAAAAATTTTTATTTATTACTTTTTAGTGATTTATCGCCACGTAACGTACTCGTACTCTACTGTCATAGTATATCATACGGCACTAGTAGCCAAAAAGCTACCGATACTTACACAAAAACCGAAATCGCTTCAAGTGTACCTATAAAATTTGAAGTTCCTTGAATTTTCCCAGGATATCATCATCAAATCCTAACACGATGACAATGGGACCTTGGAAGTGTGCCCTTTCTAATAAAAAAAGAATTATCAAAATCGGACAACTCTGTAAAAAGTTAGACGTGGTCATACATAAAAAATATATATATATACGTGTCGAATTGAGAACCTCCTCCGTTTTTTTTCGTCGGTTAAAAAGCAGATTTGTCTTTGTAGTACTCGCAGTTAGAATTAAAGTTAGCTAAAGCAACATCATACTACGGTATTAGAGCTGCGGATCTGCTAGTTGCGTCAACTATAAGTTAGTATAAAATGCTAATTTTCGTCTCATTCGCTATCGGTATCGTAGAATTGGTACTAATGGTAAGTAGAGCGAGCATTTCCCTGTTCAAACGACGGTACACTGTGGTATCGGGGATCTCGCCGCCGGCTCTCGCCCTAAAATTTTATTGTTATAACCGTTTAAGCGCATCGTGGAAACGTTTACATCTTTATTGCGTTTTATGCGCGGTTATCGCGACTTAATACAGTTTCAACACAAAATTCACAACTAAGATACAAAAATAATTGCTATACTTACTTTAATATTTATAATTTGAGCGAAGACATGGTCAAATCTTGTCGAAAGTACAACGTGTTTTGTCTATTTTAAATAAAAATAAATTATTTTTATCAAAATTTGGCGTACGATAACAGTCAACTACCTTAACTATATTTTAATTCTTCTCGTAATTTGATCTAAATGTTGAAAAAACAGAACTTTGTGGAATTTCCAAAATGAATGAAACCCACTATTTGTATGTACCAATTATACGTAGTAGGGCTTTAGTTACGCCTTCAAGATGATTCCGAGTCCATAATTTAACATCGTAAACTAGAAGGTCGGAGACAAAAGAATCCTCTGATCAAATTGATATTGATGTAGTTAAGATTTGGTTTTGCAACACGCTTCAACAATGCTCGGAGAATGTTTTCATCGTTGTGCGTTTACTGATTTTATGATCCGAGACAGTTAAAAAAACTAAATTCGGCTGTGATATAGTTCCGACTTCCATGGCGCAGTTGGTACTGCTCTGGCTTTCAGCAAAGAAAAGGTTCCGGATTCGAACTCCAGCTTGGGTCAGTGAAATTTTCCTAGATTTTGGTTCAGTTTGGTTCGGCAATGATGTACCGACAAATGTTCCCGTATAAAAAAATGCCCGCTATTATCTTAGTAAGTAAACTAAAGGATTAAATTGTTTAATTAAAAAATGGTTGACTGTAAAGTTGGTTTTTTAATAAATAAAAAGTTTGATTTATTTGAAAAGCAACTTCTCCTGGCAAGTATATAGTATAAAAAGATCATTGAATCATGTTAAGTTACTCAAATTTCTTTTGTAGTCTCTTAAAAACATTATATACAACGCTCAGATTATAATCGACATCATAGATAAGCCCTTAACAACGCACTAAGAGTGTGTCGGCGATTGTTTTCGAGATCGCAGCCTCTAAAGAGATCTTCATTGAATCGTCGAGTGCCGCGAGGAGCTGTGGACGGACAACGAAATACGCTCCGCTAATTTATTTGCCTATTGTACACATTTACCATCCCTGGTAATAAACTTCTTATAATAAATAAATAAATAAATATTATAAAACTGTATACGTATCACATCGTAAAGTAAGCGTAGCTTGTTTTATCTGTGTATGGTATTGTTGACTGATGAATATATCTATTATATAATATAAATACTTTATATTTTTTGTATAGTATATCTCCAGGACTACAGGTTCAAATAGGCAAAATTTTTATTCTTGTTGTACTTATAGGCCATATGCGATAGTTAAACGTGAATGAAACCGCAGGGCACAGCTAGCAGGATATTCTCCAGTAATTTCATATTTGAACGAAGTTCCTTATCGCACGTTGGGGCTAGACGGAAAAAATTCGTACGAAAAGTTGTCACGACACTTTTTAAACGGTTTTATTTAGCTCACCCCGTTTGTTTTATTATTTATTCTTGGGTCAAATTTAGTAATTCAAATTTTACCCTCTTCCTGTCAACCGATTAATCTGAAATTTTGTATACACTTTGGATTTTGGTGACAATACAATTATGTTTATTCATTATCATTATAAATTAAAGATGGCCGCCGCTACAAAATGGCGGATAATTTATGTTTTATCAATCCCATCAATATGGGTATCAAATGAAAGGGCTCAACAAGCAGAATACAATATACTATAAAAAATTGAAATCCAAGATGGCGGCCGCTACAAAATGGCGGATAACGTAGGTTTTATCAATCCCATCAATATGGGTATCAAATGAAAGTGCTCAACCAGTAGAATACAATGTACTATATAAAATTAAAATCAAAGATGGCGGCCTCTATAAAATGGCGGATAATTTAGGTTTTATCAATCCCATCAACATGGGTATCAAATGAAAGGTCTCAACAAGTAGAATACAATTTACTATGCAAAATTGAAATCTAAGATGGCCGCCGCTACCAAATGGCTGATAACAATTTTTTATCTATCCCACCAATATGGGTATCAAATAAAAGGGCTTGACAAGAAGAATACAGTGCACTATACAACCTCAATATTTAAGATAGGCGCAGCCACTAAATGGCGTATAACAATAAAATGGCTGATAACAATTTTTTATCAATCCCACCAATATGGGTATCAAATAAAAGGGCTTGACAAGAAGAATACAGTGCACTATACAACCTCAATATTTAAGATAGGCGCAGCCACTAAATGGCGTATAATAATAAGATTTAAATTTAGAAATTGAATCTGTAATTTAGGTATCTGAATAAATTAAACAGAATGCGAAATAAAAACTAAAAACTAGAAAATAAAAATAGGTAAAAAAACTTTTTAAGTTAAACGGTTTTATGTTAAGCATACATTGCAATGTTTAAGATAAATGTACTAAAAACCAAAAAATAATAAAATAGATACAGTCGTGGGAATTATAAACATATGCATAGACTAGACTAAAATAAAACCGTAGGGCACGTCAATTGTTTACAATCGTTGATTAAAATGATTGTTTTGTAATGTTACACTATAATTAGGCAGTTGTTCAACCGACAACGATGGACGTGTGATAAGTAGGGCTAGAACGTGGAAACAAGCTAGCAAGCTCGATTATAAGCGAGTTTTAGGGTTTCATAGTGGTAAGCGAGTAGTACTTTTATCATATGTTTTGTCGATTATAGACGAAACGATTCCTCGCCAGCCAGCAGTGTGAATGTCCAACGATAGACTTGTTGAAACATCTCTTTTATTTACAGGGAGTGTATAACTATTGGAATTTCCATAAGCAAGTAATTTCCTCACCGTCTGCGGGCCAACTGCCTAACACGAATTAAACGATTCTTCAATCGCATAATTTGTAAATCGATAATTTGTAGACAATTGACGTGCCCCACGGTTTTATTTTAGTCTAGTCTATGCATATGTTTATAATTCCCACGACTGTATCTATTTTAGTATTTTTTGGTTTTTAGTACATTTATCTTAAACATTGCAATGTATGCTTAACATAAAACCGTTTAACTTAAAAAGTTTTTTTACCTATTTTTATTGATCAAAGGATCTTGCCGCCGCCTTTGATGTGTGTGCGCGTGAGCGGCGGGGGGCGCCCGCGCTGTATGCTGTCTCGCGCTCTCGTGGCGCCCTCTGGTGTTTCGGTGTACAACAACAAATATTATTATTACTTAAAAAAAATAAAATTTTATTACAATTCCTTCACTAATTAATCGAAAGGAACTTCGTTCCATCCGGGTGTCCCTTGACACCTCTCAACTTTTTTCTTTTTAGGGAACCTTATGTTTAGACGAAGGCTTTATCATTTTATGAATTTATTAAAACAGTTTTCTTCTTATAGTTCAGGTGTATAAAAATAAATATTCCTAATAAAAAACAATTAATATATTTTCTGACAAATTGATGAAGAACATCCAGTGACTCCTTCAATTATATTGCATTGCATTGACCTCATAGAATTGATCGAATGAAAAGGATCGTTTTCGAAATATATTGCATACCTTTTAACCTTGGTATAGTCTATAACAAAATTCCCGGCACAAGTGATTTGTTTACATTTGGAGAAGTTGCGGTGAGATGGAGTAGCAAACACACTTACACAGATATCCACCTTTAGAGTATTAGTGTAAAATGGAAATCGTTTCATTAGACAACACAATATTTGTAGGTTAATACAATGCGGGATCTTAAACTAAACAAGATACAGGAACAGCAGTTATCGAAAGGAGAAGCCATGCTCAGCCTTGTCCAGATACACAGGCATTGCGGAAAATCGATTTCGTTTCGTGTTTCTCTTCACCTTGTCTTCTGGGAGAAAATTCCAGATTATTAAGTCCTCGCCCATGGTCGCCGTTGCTGCAAATGCGAAATTAAATTAAAATAACTGGTATTATGAGTCATATTTTTTTACTCAGACTCTGTTCATTTTAGTTACACGTCTTTCCGACTGAATGCAAATAAGCTTAATACTGTGAGCATAAGATGCTCAACTATGTCGGTTCTAATAAAATTAACTAATATAATACAATAATACTAAAAGTAGTACTAAATTGCCTTGATGAATGGTTACCCTATGTGGCTTTGATTTCGAGGTCTTGGGTTCTGATCCTGGGTTGGATAATTTTCTATGAAATGTTCAGTTATTTCCAAGCCTGGAGTCGGGAAGTTGGTTGATACATATTCATGCATCGGAGAGTACGTTAAGCCGTCGGTCCCGGTCACTGGCATCAACATCAGTGATCGTTAATAAATTAAAGTTAATAAATTAAAATTAAGATTATAAAAAATCCGCCAACTCGTATTGGAGCAGCGTGATGGGTCTACACTCCATATCCCCTCTCCTATAAGAATTGACACGATCTCAGAAAAATTTGTAATAATATTTGGTTTATGATTCCAGGTCATATACGGAACTGGGTTAACGAGGTAAACGAGGTAGTTCAATTAAGATGAAGCTTTACCGAGCTTAGTCTCTACCTGGTTGAAGTCTGCAAGTCCCTCAGCACAGTTAGCTGCAACCATATTTTCTGGTAATAAGACTGCGTGCGAAGCCTTACCGAGCTTGGTCCCGTCGGGGTTGAAGACCATAGTGCGCACTTGGTCGGGCCACTTGACGCCAGCGCCCCACTGGTCCACCACCGTCTGCGAGTCGCTCAGCACAACCAGCTGCGTGTACATGTTATGGTAAATGAAATCAGCTGAAAATAAAATTAATCAAATTTAGTGGCAATTCTTCTTTATTATTAAACTAGGAGACGTTCGCGACTTAGCGTGTAGAGTAAATAGTGTGTTGCAACTTTTCAAAAACACCAAAAAGAAATGTACGTAGCTTGTTTTAGGAAAAACTTTTTAGCACAAAATTGAACCCACTTAAAACGCACTAAAAAGTAAAAAATAACTGTGTCATTTAGTTGCTTTAATTTACTTAATTATTTCATGAAATCGGTGCCAGCCAAGTTTAAGGAACATTTATGTGGATAAAAAAAGTAATTAAAAATGTGCGCGTCTCGGGACGCTGGACAGAAGCTAGAGCGAAATAGGTGCCTGCCTAGCGCTGCCGTATGCTTGAGAGAACAGGAAGGTAGACCGTGCGCCTCACAGCGTCACGTAATGAAGCGATTTATCCTCCCACAAGAAGTTATCAATGTAAAAATGTGGTTGGTCTAATTTGACAGAAAAGATGGGACCATTAATTAATTCGCTCGATGCCTCTTTTATCAGATGTGATAGAAGATTGAGGATAACAAACTCAGCCAGACAGGTCAGATTTATTTTTATTATAATCTCACAGTAAATTTACAAAACATAAAGTCACCCGAGTTCCACAGGCTAGCGACGAGCTCGCCAGTCCTCTCGCTGAACAGCATGGTATCGATGCCGTACTGCGTGGGTCCCAGGTTTGCTACTCGCAGCTCCTTGGTGGGCGCGTTCCACAGGGCCACGCGAGCCACTAAATCAGAGTCCATCGCGCCTATACCCAGTAACGCACTGCGCCACGGGTGCCACGTTATTGCCTGAAAAAGGATTTCTTTTAAATTTACGGCTTCTTATTGGATTTTCAAGGGGCATCCATTTGCTAATAAAAATGATGTATATGTAGATTTTCTTCCTTGGAGCAGTTGGCAATGGTTTGGCTAACAATAGTTAGGTTCCGGGGTTTGATTCCCAGCCCGAGTCAATTTAGGATTTTATATTTTGTCTATTGCTTTGTTTGGTCAGGTGATAGGCTTCGGCTGTTTGTAATTGCTTAAATTTAAAATTAATTATTTTTATAAAAATTTTGTCTGTTTGTTTAAGTTGATCTTCTAAAATATCAGTTGTAAAAATCATTGTTGTATATGTCCTCACGTTTCACCGTGGGTGAAACCGCGGGCGTCGACCAGTTCTAAAATGTTAATGTTACCTTAACGAGACATTCGGATTCTATATTGCTGTAGTAGACGAGGTTAGGCCAGGTGAGCAAGTGGACGGTGGTCGAGTTCACTCCGCTGACGGCCACGTAGCGCGCATCGGGTGACACGCGTGCCAGGAGCACCGGCTGGCGAAGCGCGTGATTGGTCGCTACCACAAGCGCGCTGCGCGCCAGTGCAGTCACGGTGCCGTTCGTACACCCACTGCATCAAGCCAGGAGGCGCCCATTCATTCCGCGAGTATCATGCAAGCACATGTATCACTCATTATTAGCATAATAACGGCTCACTAGAGGGCCAGGCCTCCCTCCTAGGAGTGGGCGATACAAATCATACGCGTTTACTGTACCTATATATTGGTCCAATATCTAATAACTATGTATCAGAAAACACGCTAACTATATATTAGATGTCGACGCGTACGACGCGACGTGGTCCCGCTAAGGAGCGTACTACTCTACTGTTTCAAATTTCAATATCATATCAACTCCCTTGAACCAACGGTACGGGCTGTACATATGATATTGAAAAATCTATGATATTCCTACAACCAAAACCGACGACTCAAACGCCGAGCACATGAGCCGTATTCAAGAGACATAGCGGTACAAGAAAGACAGAAAATGCGATTATCAACGTTATTTCTAAGAGCCTAAAGCTTAATTTGGAAAAAGATATTAACAACTACCTGGGTAAAATAAATAATTTCAAACTATTTTAAATCTTAAGTTGTAAGTTTTAAAATATATTTTTAAATAAAAATAATGGTTGTATTGACCTTCGGCCTTGACTTACTCATATTACCCTAATTTTGAACTTGTGAATTTTAAGCCTGCAATAGTTGAGTGTGGAGTTGTGGACTTATATTTACAAATATTTTTGCTAATATGTTTTTACGTTCAGCAGCATGCCGCACCCAACAGCTTTTTATTAAGGTCTAAGTTACCCAAAAGTAGAAAGATGTAATTCAAACAATGCAATGCTAAGCTAACAATGCAATCGGTTGTCATGTGACGTTGTTGAGTTTTTGTCACGATTTTTTCACTCTGCTGGTCAAGGGTCTGAATTCGACCCGTAAAAAACATTGGGTAGTGTAAAATTTATGGATTGTAGATTTATTTTGTCATTTTGTCCCGATTAAAAGTAGGTATCTTATGACCCTCTATCTTAATATTAAAAATCATCAAAATAGGCTTAGTTATTTACGCTATTCTGATAAGAAAATGTAACAGACATCCAACTGCTAGAGTATGTATTTACGAGTTATTATAGAGTTACTTATATACACGTATTATATACCTACCTTCTAACTTTCTTGAATATTTTCATTACATATGGAATATCAACAATTCAGCCCTGAAAACGTAAAAGATAAGCAAATAAATAAATTCAAGTAATTACACGGCAAACTTTTATCATAAATATGTCTAAAAGACTTACTTTGAAATAGTTCTACACATTCTTACCTTAACTTGGCACTCTATTTTTTATTGCAAGATGCAGGATTAGGCGCAAGTGCGTGAAAGGAATTTCAAGTGTTCTATTTTAAAAAATTAAAACCGATCAACTGTGTGCATGTGCGAAGCAAAGGGTTCCGTAGTTGTACTTCACTAATTTAGAATATTGTTATTAATCTCATTTGACTAATTTTCAAAAAACAATTTGAGCGAACATTTCCTTCTCTAAAAACGTTTTTTTACACGGTTGACTAAAATACTTTTACTTATAAACTAAATTTCACAGCAATACTTTTCCTTTCAATTACATTACATGAACTGTCGCCGTGAATTTGAACCTATCCATAAGCACATTAATTAAGTTGGTAATGTAATGGACACTTTTTTTAAGTCTCTAGTCAACTTTGACTAAGTCATCTATACATCTTAAAGATTATTTTGAATCAATATGTAATTTTTAGATTATTTAAATATAATGGTGATAACTTAAGGTCTTATCCACACCCTTTTTGTACGATAGAATTAATATTGCATTGTTATTTTTACGTAAAATATACATAAAAAGAAGGTAAAAAATTAAGTTTTCAGATTTTTATTTTATTACTTTAGTAGAGTATTTTATTTACTTATTTTATTGGTGTATATTCATACCAAATTACAGTTTTTCACAATTAAAAGTTTATGAGATAAATCGCGAACAAACACATAGATGAACTGACTTGTTGCAATTATAAGAGTTTCTTGTTAACTATGCGAACCCTAAAAAAACACTTAAAAATCCCTTAACGCATTCCCTTAACGCTACGATTTTTAATATATTCAGTTTAGTGTCTCACGCCGCGTAAATTGCACTACTCTGCAATATTCTTGTAGTTTTCCTTACTAAGTAGCTTATATCTTATAATAGTTCTAACGTTCATAGTTTTATTTTTTGTACGAAAAATACTACTAGCGGATTAATTGTAATTTTGATTTTTGTGTAAAATAGTGTAAATATAGGTTCTAATTCCTCAGTGTATAAGTGTATGTAAGTATATTAAGTTGTTTAAGCAGTTACTGTTGTGTATTTGTGTGTGTGTGTGCGTGCGTGCGTGCGCGCGCGTGTGTGTCTGTGTGTGTGTGTGTGTGTTTGTTTGTTAGTTAATAAAACAATGTCTCGTTTACATACTAGCGTAATATGGGATTATTTTGATAAAAATGATAGTATTGAAAAAAAAGCTAGGTGTCGTATTTGTAACGAACTTTATAGCTACAAAGGTTCTACGGGAAATCTTAAGGCTCACTTGAAAAAAAAACACTTAGATGCTTTTACAAAGGTATCTACGGCACAAAAAGACAACAGAATAGTTCTACAATGTCAAAAAGAATCTTTAACATTATGTTCGTTAGAGACGGCAGCAGTAAACGATTCTCCAGCACCCAGTACGTCATTTTCCGTTCCGTCTCAGTCGGCTCCAAGGCAACAACTAATGGAAAAATATAGCACTGCTAAAAAAATATCGCCCGATACAAAAAAAAAATAGATCGCGATTTGTTAGATCTTTTTGTAGATAGTTACCAACCATTTTCGTTGGTCGAGGAGAGAGCATTTAAAAAATTTGCTCGGTGGATACCAGGCTACCAGCTCCCAAGTAGAAAAACAATTTCTTCTGTTATGTTACCAGCTTTATGTAACAAAACGAAAGACGATCTGAAAACTATGTTTGGCCCAGAGTTTAACTATTCGGTATGTCTTACGACAGATTTATGGACATCCAGGTCTAACGAATCTTATATAGCCGTAACTGGTCATTACATGACCACTAATTTTGAAATTAAAACAATATTGTTAGATTGTTTAAATTTCCAAGACTCCCACACTAGTGAAAATATCCAGGAAATGCTAAAAAAAATTGTCGACGATTGGGGCCTTAAAGACAAAATTAATTTTGCAGTGACTGACAATGCCGCTAACATGCAAAAAGCTATCCAAAATATAGGATGGAAACATTTTGGGTGTTACGGCCATAGCCTTAATTTAATTGTACAAGATTCTTTATCAAAAGTACAAAGTACACTAGAAAAAGTAAAAAAAATTGTTCGGCATTTCAAAACCAGTGCCATAGCTTTAGAGAGACTCTTAAAGGCCCAAGTAGATGATAACGCAGACTGCGTACCAAAACGCCTAATCCAAGATCTTCCCACTCGGTGGAACTCAACCTACCACATGGTCGAGAGATTTGTTAGCCTTGAACAGTACCTGCGAGCAACAATAGCGGTACTTAAAAAAGATTTGCCGATCATTACAAATGAGGAATGGCGTGTGCTTTCCGAGCTATCCAAAATATTAGAACCTTTTAACCAAGCCACTGAGACCATAAGTGGCGAAAAATATATGACTGGTAGTTTGGTCATTGTTATGACACGGTGCCTAATGGCCACGTGTGATAAATTTATGATGGAACCATTTCAAGGGGTTACAAAGGAGGTAATTTATAGGCTACGAACAGGTCTAGTAACAAGATTTGGACTCGTAGAACGAAGTAAAACTTTCGGTGTTTGCACATTTTTAGACCCACGCTATAAATTGTCAGCCTTTAGCGATCAAAACGAAGCAAAAAACACTAAAGCTCATGTGCAGGAGATGTTAATATCTATGATTACTCAAGAAACTACACAGCAGTTGTCTACTGCATCTACCTCTACTAGCAGTATGAATGTTGGTGGATTTCGGGCTATGCTAACCGAAATCGTAGGCCAGAAGCAGAGCATAATTGGAACTCCTTTGTCAAAAGCAATAAAAGAAATGGATACCTACATAAATGACGACCCACTACCAGTCTTCCATGGAGACAAATGGAACTGCCCGCTTGAGTGGTGGCGTGGCCACAAATTCACATACCCTCACCTTGCTCAATTAGCCCAAAAGTATGGAAATATTATGGCCACATCTGTTCCATGTGAGCGTATATTTAGTAAAACGGGCCTGATAATTAATGACCGACGCACGCGACTGACATCCCAAAAAGTCAGACAATTAACATTTTTAAACGTAAATTTAGATGAAAACAGATTTAAATAGTTCATTGTAACTATTTAAATGAATTAATGGACTATTTCAGTTTAATAATTTATCAACAACACTACCATTACTATATGTTTACCTTAATTAATTGAATAACCCGATAATTAATGGCCCTACCGAGGAATCGAACCCAGGACTTAATTATCCATGGCCAAAGAAGTTCATTAATAGACTAACGAGATAACTTATATAATAATAGGTAACTATAAATTAAAGCCCTTAGTTGCAAACATCATTCTAAATATTAACAAATCATGTATAATGAAATGAACTTCTAAATACGCCTGCATTATTTATATACAAATTAAGAAACATAACTTTAGTAAAAGCCAATAACTACCAATTGCTTGTTGTAAACATATAAATATTGTTAGCCATTCTAATTCAAACTACCATAATTGCGGTAAATGCAGTCAGTCCTAAGCCTGAACAAAGTATGAAGGAAAGTTCAATTCATTTATTCTAAGTACACCACACTATACATCAATAAAATTAAACAATATTGTAAAATAATAAAATTTATCAAGATCGCTGCCAATATGACTTAGGATAAAATCGTCGATAAAAATCCCACTGCCATAAGTTTATATACCTATACGGCTCCCATAAATTTAAAGACATCAATATTTCAATAACACGTGCCAAGGTCACGCGTGTTCACCCAAAAGATCCCCACAGTTTACCACTTGAGTAGAGACTTACAATACGTCCATTCTCCATAATCAAGTACCTACATAGTTACTTAACTGATGTCCAAAATATTTACTATCAGATGTATCAAACAGTTTTGGAATACCATAGATTCTGGCCAATATATAGATATTAAAATATATAGATTCAATATCGGTTACTCAAATCTGATATATAGATACGATACAATTCAGCGCAACGACGATATTACCCATGCCTACTCCCTCCTTCTATGCCACGGGATATCAAGTAACTCAGACCCAATGCGGGTTGGTGGACTTAGGCCTGTGTGCACCAAGATTTCGGTGATCATAACCAACGGTTATGCAATATGTTTATCTAATTAATCGCATTTAGTTCGGATCTGCCGTGAACAAAGAATGTTTTAGAACAACGACTGCATAGAGTTATTTTGTTGTATAACATTTAAATTATTTAATTACTTAATTTTTGAATAAAAATAATTTAATTATTTTCAATTCAAAATTTTTTATTTTTTTATGTCAACTTTTATTTTTTATGTCATGAATATTAATCAATTAATTAATTACAATGTTATTTTGTTTATAAAAACATAAATACATCCTAGAATGTATAAAATATCTTGCGACACTTTTGACGTAAATTTTGCATTAGACCCGAAGTCCATAGTACTAACACCAATGTTTTTATTTTGCCGGCCGAGTGGCGCAGTGGGTAGTGACCCTGCTACCGCATCCTAGGCTGTGGGTTCGATTCCCACATCTGGAAAAATATTTGTGTGATGAGCACGGATGTTTTCCAGTGTCTGGGTATTTATCTATATATTATAAGTATTTATGTATAATATATATAAAAATATTCATCAGTTATCATAGTATCCACAACACAAGCTACCTACGAGTACGCTTACTTTGGGGCTATATAGCGATGTGTGTAATTGTCGTCTAATATTATTTATTTGTTTATTTATTATTTATTTATCTCCTTTTATAGACACAGCTCGCAAAAATTCAATAGCGTTTGTAGCGCTCTCAGAATAGAGAATACAGAAAACTCCAGTATACGGCGAAAGCACAGCCGTAGTGCGAATAACAGAGAACGCCCAGTACCGCCTCATCCACTCGCTTGTATTAGTCGTTTCAATTCGCTAGTTTTAAGAAGAGTAATATATACATAACGAAAGAGTTGCCGGTGGGACCCCAGTCCACGGCGGCGACAGAGCAAATGTGGGAACTGCAGAGCTCGTTGCATGCCCAGTACCGCCTCATCCACTCGCTTGTATTAGTCGTTTCAATTCGCTAGTTTTAAGAAGAGTAATACATACATAACGAAAGAGTTGCCGGTGGGACTCCAGTCCACGGCGGTGACAGAGCAAATGTGGGAACTGCAGAGCGCGTTGCATGGACAGAGCCCCACATTGACTCGCTTGTTGCGCTCGTTGTTGTGAATCTCCACTCTACGTAAGTGCGTGCCGAGCTGGAATGTTAGGTTATACGTCAGTCAGGTCAAAAGTGAACTTTTGTGAAGGATGGAAGAAGCGAGGACCGATAAAAGGATGCGGACTTCCTACTGGAATAACTCGTGATGCATACCTGTTAAGATACTATAAGTGGGCATGGTTCTTAGACTTTATTAACTTGCGTTTTCTATACAAAAGTTAGTGCATTTGCTAAAAAATTCCAATAATAAATAATTGACATACATAGATCGAAAAGCGCAGGCGACCATGGTCAGGCTATGTTCCAAGTAATTAACATCAATTGGTTATAGTTACGGAGATAGAAAAAAAAATTCTATTAAAATTTTTTATAAAAATCCAGTCCGCCTGCCGCGGGGCCCGGGTGTCCAAGCAAGCGGCAGTCAGGGCTCCAGAATGAGGAACCTCCTCACAATACGCGCCGTTTCAAGAATTACTGCCTTCCTTATCAGACCCTTGATCCAACAATTAAGCGAAAGCTTTTTGAGACGTTGGTCAAAGGTTTTCGCTATAAGACCGTTGAGTGAAACCACTATTGGAACAATCATCGTTGAATCAACATTCCACATGGCGGTAATCTCATGAGCAAGGTCCAAGTATTTTGATACTTTTTCCTTTTCAGCTTTCACCAGATTATCGTCATGAGGAACAGTTATATCAACAATCATTGCACGGCGCGTTGATCGATCAATTATCATTATATCAGGTCTATTGGCTACAATATACCTCGGAGATAGAATATTATTACAATCACCTATTAATCTCCTCTTCTATAAGGGAGGCCTGGTACTGTAGTGTGCCAATAGAAGGCTGATGATGAACTTACTACCAACAGTTCTCCGCGCGGGTCAAACCTGCAGCACTGAATCTCGTAGTGCGTGAAGACACGGCTCACGATGCTCTGGCTGTTGCAGCTCAACTTGTGGTAGTAATTGCCCAGTGCTGCCACCAAGATGTTGTCCTTACTCCAGTCTAGCAGGTCTGGAACTTAAATAGTAAATAATCAAATTACTACCATCGCTACCACTATCACCGATGTAGAAGGATATTTGGTGATGAAACGATAACGCAGGTTAAACTGCAGTCTTTGCAGAACCGTCGCAATGTTGCTTACGAGTATTTATCGATTTTAACCGTATCTACTTTGAGGAGTGTGCGATGGAACTACATGATCTTGTTCGTCCCTCACCTTTCTACCACAGAACACTGGCACCTTTGCGTGGTGGATATCCAAGCAACTATTACCAAACGTTTTGCATCCACGTTCTTAATACGTACGGCAAAAGTAGCGTCAGTATTTCCTACCACCGACAATCTGAACATCTTCCAAGCAAGAATGAATAGGCATCTTCTAGGTAAGCATGTTCCAACTTAGACCTCATTACTGCTTTCCGTGATTGTAGTCAAGCGCAAGCCGATCTACCATAAGCAAATCAATAAATGTTATAAATAAACGTCTCGGTACCGGTAGGGTAGTAGCTAGCCAAAACCAAAGCCTTTCTCTTGATCAGATCTGAATTATTTTAGAAAATACAAAATTCTGAACTGACCTGAATCAATCTCAGGAACTCTCTGGGCCCCAAAGAGACGTCATATATAATAAGAAAGAGAAAAAACTAGGACATTCGCTTATATAGACAGTTTACCACAAAGTTGATAAAAAGCTTTAGACGGTTATCGAGTTTTTACTGTAGTTATCTTACTGACATGTGGAATCGCTATATCTTGGCAAGTCGAGAATGTTGTGTGCGGAAGACAAGAAGCTTTTCTTCCTGGGTACGCAGGGCCACCGCTCAGCCTCGGGTTTGCGATGGGAGACGTAAACAACACCTAATATTTGGTCCAAATGGCTTTTGAATTTATTGTACTTCAGTCTGTCTCGAAGCTGAAAACAAGATGGTGATCATAGAATTCGCACCATACATTATATACATAAAATAAAATACTGAAGGAGTTTTGGTGATTTTTGTATTTGTTTTTGTTTTGTACTCGTTGATTTATATTTTTTTTATTCTACGGAAAGTCGGATAATAAAGAAATGTTAATCTAGTAACGAAAATAAGTATTAGGAAGTATTTAAAAATGAAAAGCCCTAATAAAGAAATAGCCCGCAGGTGCATATGGCATGGTGTTTCTGTTCACATACTGGTAATATGAATTACTAAATTATTTCTTTATCCCAACCGTCTGCGGCGTTAAACATAACGTGACAAACAAGCAAAATATATCACCTTACATAACATACACTAAAACCGTAAAGTATCTAACCAAATTTTTTTTTTCAAATAAAACAAGTAGTGTATATATCTCTTTCAATCTTATGGGTATATTTTTTCCTTAAAAAGCCAAATACAGATCAGTTCAAGGTTCAGTACTACTGAATGGATTTTGATAAATCTTTATAATAATACAGCTTATGCATCAGAATAACACATTGGCTACTTGTTATCCAAAAATTTTTACGGGAACGGGAATTAATCAGGTGAAACCGCGAGCCACCTCTAGTGTAATATCATTAATATATTAGTGTGAACCTTCCCAACTGAAGTCATTAACATTTGGAGTATTCGTTAAAAACTCTCATTCCTGAAGCTTTTTTATGCAGTAAATCAGAAGATTTCACTATAAACGCGGACAAAGTCATAGGGATTAGCTAGTAGCAAACATATTTAAAAGAATTATGGAAAACACTGTGGGAGTGACTATCACAAATTAATAATACCCAGTAGTACGACTAACATCGCAATATAAACAGGGTCTCGAGTGACAAATATTGAATTGCTTCCTGACTTTACTTTACTTACAACTCAATTGATAGTATTTTTTTCACAAGAAGTAATTAAAATGTAGATAGTTAATCGTTATCCTGAGGCGAAAGATTATTCTAATTACAATTGTAACTGGTATTTAAACTCCTTACGTGAGGGTTTGATATAAATTACTGTATGTATAAACCAATTTGCTGGGTATCGCGGTTTTACCAGCCATACAAAAAAATAAAAAGAATTAATGTATAGTATACGTTGCTTTGCGGAAGTTCATTATAAATAGTTGTATCTTTTTGTGGGATATTGCAAAATCGTTGTTCATTTCCTATAGCCCTTACTTTGGACTACTGTCATGGGCATTCTTATTGCTACAAGCCTATTACTACGATGGGAAAAAGACATCCTTTCCCTTCACTATACAAATTTTCATACAGATAATCTAATCTCCGGTCCGCTTTTTTAATTTTGAGAACAGACTTGTGACCCAGTAAGGCAGTTAATCAACACTTTTCATTAACTGCCTCAGGTATTGGGTTTATGATTAACATGTGTGGGTTTGAGGTTTTCTTTTTCCCATGAAATTGTCATTATAGTTCAGGGTACTTGAATGATGCTGATGATGCTGATGACGATGATATTACCGACTGACAAGGCTCCAGAGGGCGCAGGAGTCGCGGTCGCTGACACATCTCGTTGAAATATTCGCGCGGTAGCACGAATCTGTCCACACGGTCTCTCGTATTTTTCTATAAAGAAAAACTTTTAACCTAAAAACCTGCCAATCAATGGGCGTTTTATGTGTTTTAGCTTTAATTTTGTTTAATTAACCAATTACTTATTATTACTATTACTTAAACATAATTTAAAAAGTATGTAAAATATTAACAAAATCAAAATTTTGAAATGTTTTACTTCATGTTATTAGATATATATTTGGTATTGAACAAAGTTTATTTTTAAAATCGTCGGATTAAGCCAACGTTAGTAAAAGGTGATGTTCAGACGAAAAAACCGAGTATCGTACGATGTTTAATAACAACACTCATTTATCAAAACTGAATAGGAAATTATAATTTTTATTCAAATTAAAGTTGTCCCTATACGATTACGTGACTTAATAATATGTGCGAAGTTGCTTTTAATAAAGACTTTTTTCAACACTAAATAACGATGTTTTCGCATGCAAATTAATACCAACTTATTTGTTTTAAGGTAATATATACTTTTTCCTGCGACTTTGGTTGCAATAAATTTTTGTTGGCATGACTGCAAATTATAGCTGTATGGGAATCTGAAGTTGACAGCAAGATACTCAGATTACTTGCAACACCAGGCGCCCAAAAGTTTCTGATGAAATTAGTTTTTGCGATAAGTTACAAACAGAAAAACAAGTACCGACTTTGGAACTATTGCAAATGCAAACAACAATAGAAAGTATAATATAAAATTCTCTTCAGTGGACTCTAAGGATCCAAGCTAAGGATGAAGACATTGTTTTAAAAATGAAATAACTGTCGATATAATTTGGTGGTACTTTTTTGCATGCCACGGCAGTGCAGAGCACATTAAGGTTAATAAGAATATTTGATACATGATGTAAATCAGGCCAAACCAAATCAGTTTCATTTGCGCCGCGTTGCGTGAACTGATGAGTAAGGGTCCCATGGATTCCAAACTAGCAGACAGTACCCAGTTCCAAACTACTCTGACAGTAATAATTACGTGGGTTGTTTACTTCTATTTCTATATTATGATATAATGATGATGATGATCATAATAATGAAGCTCATTTCCTCCATTAAAATGTTCTTTTATTTAAGTTAATATTGATATAACTTCCTTTACTTCCATGCCGCTTTTATATGTTATGGCTGTGGTGAGCATTTGTACAACCTTGCCCTTTAGTACTTAATGTCATAATTTCATAGTTATGACAAGCATTATATTAAGTGTTGATTTATGCAGCAGCCATGATCATTACGCAAAATATCATCGTGTGCGCATAGTAAGTGTGTATGCAACGATGTGAACCTAAAGCTACGTGGTTTAGGTTTAATTCCAACATGTTGACATGGTCTACTTGTTGTTGATGACAGATTTGTAGATTTAGTGTGATCATGTTTTATTTTGTGACGATCACTGTTAGATGTCGATGATGATGACCGGCTTAACGTGTTCTCCGACGCATGGCGGGTGATGTGGTGGTGCATGTTATGTTTAGATAGAAATGTCTATGTATTGGCAAATTTTCGTGTCAGATTGCAACAATTATGAAAGGAAAAGAGAATGGTGAAATTGAATTTATCCAAAAAGATCACTTAAAATATTTTGTTGTTAAATACTTTTAGGCATGAATAATTATTTTTCAAGGAAAATCTAAACGTCTTCAAATTGTTTGAAAAATGCGTGACTTTTATTTAAACAAACTTACAATACTGTCATAATCTAATTTTATTAGGCCAATTTTTCGAAAATATAAATAGTTTCATAAATAATTGTTAAATAATACGAGTATTTATCGAAACCATTTAACAAGGGCAATCTAACGATTGACAAAGTGCAAATAAATCTTGGTACTCACATTTTTCTTGGAAAATATTCCGCAATCCATATTCAATGGAAACAGTCACAATTTTTTTAGTAACACTGTTATTACAAATCTTTTCACCGTATTTTGTGTTAAAGCGTCGTTCGGCAACGGTTTCCATTGACATTGATAGTTAAATGTCAATCAATTGTAAAACTACCTGCAATTTGTATATATAGGTTATGCCGAGAAACGGAAAAGTAAAATATAGTTTTTAAAATATCTTACAATTTACTTTTTAACGTATAAATACAAATAACTATCCGTAAAATAATGTTAAACAATTTATTGCTAGATTAGTGCTATTTTATTCTATTTTTTTTATCTTAAGAGGATAGCGTTATTTTTGAACGATCATCTAATGCTTGTGTCAGAATTTTTCATATTCATTGTTTTATGTATGCCTTTGCCTTTTCCTTCGTTGATCCAGCGATTAGTTCGATCTAGTAGCAGCTCGTGTGTTTGGATGCTAGTGGTATTTTAATCCCTTAACTCGAAAATTAATTTTTGACGTCCTCCGTGGCGCAGTGGTATACTCTGTGGATTTATAAGACGAAGGTTCTGAGTGCGGCATTTAGCCATGATTTAACATTCCGAGCTATTTGTGTTCGCGACTTCGTCAGTGTGAATTTATGATTTTTAACATCTTTTGGTACTACTTTGGTTATGCTATTTCGAAATTGTAATTAATGTAAAGTTGCGCACATAAATGGACAATGATATTCAATGGATCGCAAGCATCAATATCATTTAATAAACATTAGTATATAGATACGTACGATGGATTTTTCCAAGTATGTTCGCAATACATCAGCCTTTATTTATTCACACCGACAAAAAGTAAAACACACCTTATGTTATATGCGATAGAACTTAGTATTACGCTGATGAATTCGTTATATATTTTCCCACGTTGGTAATCTTTTATGTAAACACCTTTCTAACATAGGTGGGGTTATGTTTCGCGCCTCCTACATCCACGCCTATAATTATGGCGTTAATTTAACACAAAGAGTGAATGTTACATTGTTAATTGATAATTGTTTTTGCGTGTTAAATATTTGGAAATGGCGTGCGAATTACGATGAAGCTTATTGTTTAAGTAGGTATTGTTTATCTGTTAAGTACATTATTGCACAAGAACTGTTTATGCGTATTAATTAATATATGCAGTATTCATGAAAGTACTTATAAAAATGACTCGTTAATTGTATACGACATTAGCTTATGCGACTTAGAACGATGGAGTCCTGGGTTCGAATGCTGGCTGACTTGAAAAGGATTAGTTAATTCGTTTTGTAGGTATGTTGGCTAAAGCTAGAAATTGCAAAAATTCCCTAGTTTTTATATTTACTTAGAGTACAACAACAGTAAATACATGACCGGTAAGTAATGTATTCTGTAATACAAAATTAAAAGACTTAAACAAAAAATACATAAGTAAGTAAACTAAGCAAATACAAAATAAAACAGCTATTGTAAAGTTTAATTAGAAGTATGTAATACGTTATACATTAAAATAAAGTCGGCATGCCACCAGAGCTAACGCGGGGCATTGCTCTTATATTTGAAAGTGGCTAAGACAGCTATATGTATAATAATCAAACACATTTACCACATCCTTTAAGTAAAAATGCGTCATTTTAGTTAGTTATAAATATACCTAGTTTGTTAAATTTAAATTTCATGACTGGAGTCGTTATTTATAAAACATAAACCTGTGGTGGTATATATGACAGTTAATTCATTTTAAACATTTATTTTTTGTATATGTTAATATTTTATACTCAAAGAAATGAATTTTATTTTATACGCTAAGAAATTATAACTCAGATGCCTGCTATAGCGCTCGCAGTGGTGGAAGGTTGACTTTTGCTGTTAAGTTAAATAGTGTCTTTTATTGTTTTAAAACATATTGTTGTCATTCCAAAGAGTTAAGGCTTGGCTACATAAAGTTAATTTACAAAGAATGGATTAAATAATTAGAACTATTTAGAGAAGTAATTATTTGTGTCTGAACTTTAAATAAACTTTTTATTCTTAACTTTTTATTTACATGCTTGCGCTAGGCCACAATCTATGTTTTTATTTTCTTTTAACAATAAACTACAGAATCTTTTAGATGGGGATTTCGTTATTGTAGGGCGTTAAAGAGAAGACTTGTGTATAAGAGTCCAAGGCGGTGCATTAAGTTTAAAAAAACGATTACTTATTTTTTTAGATTTGTGACATATTTAGAATTAATCAGGGGTATGCTTTTCCGAGATTCTAAATAATAAAACAAACCTGCATCCGTAATCCGCATAATAGTAACTGTATCGTTACAAACAGCCACTGAAATCATAGTCATGACATAACTTGAGATAAAATAATAACAAAGAACGGACTTTGTGATTGATAACAAACAGACTTAACCACTTCTTGACATAATGGTTACAAGGCTGGAATTCTAACCAAAAGGGTCTAAGGGTTCAATTCCCAATTGCCAAACCCACTCTTAGCACAATAAATTCCGTTTGATTAGCTGTGAAAAAGAGCATATTAGTTATGTTAAAAATACATTATCTACAACATAATCATCATCATCATCATTATCATCATTATTAGAAGGCCTATTTCCAGCAGTTGGTGTTTAATCTACTGCTGGAAATATTCCTCCTTTAAAGGCTTACAAACACCTCGGTTTTAAGCAGCATAAATTCGGCTGTAGCGTGAAAACACCCTCTTCTGTATACCACATATCGTTAAGGTATGGTAGGTACGTAAATTCTTAACAAAATCTGCTTAGCAATTACACCACATAAAGCTAAACATGTCTGAACTAGACACCTGCAATTGATTGATTGCAGTCTTCTGTACAGTAACGGTAACTCTTTACGCATTATTTTGTAGGGTTTCGTAGTACCAAATGAAAAACATTCGATCGGTCAGTAACCTTTTTACTAAAATCTCGGGGAAGTATCAAGCTGGTATGAAGATGTGAGCAAAATATATTTTATGTTTTTTTTAGTAGATCACAATATTGTATTGAAAATTTTAGTTAATTGATGATCCTGATTCTAGGTCTTATTATGTTTTTGTCAGGACTCAGCATTTGAATTTGCATCGAAAGTTCTACTGTTTGCCAAATCACAGCCTTATTATTATTAAGCCATATTATTATTATTAGCCAGTATGTATGGTACATTATATTATAATTGTTATTCTAATGGTCATTTAACGCTATCTCGTATTTAAAAGTTTGTTACAAACTTATGACAGTTTCAAAGAATCAGTTAACACTTTGTAGTTGCAGGCTGTTGCCTGATTATGTATTTTTTTTTAATTCGTACGAAATCCACAAGATGCACTTTCGATTCAGACTTGACCTATTGTTTAATAGTTAAAGTGCTATAACAAATGACAAATGTGTTAATTATCACACCTTATAAGTGACTCAATGAAAGGACAACTCAATGAAAGACTCAATGAAAGTGACTCAATGAAGAACACTGAATAATATTAAAAAGAAGTCAAAATGCTATTTTTGAGCTGTTGTAACAATTATTTCAAGCCCCGTGGACCTCACAGCTGCCGATATTATCTGTGTAATGAATAATTAAAGGTCTAAAACTAATAGTGTACCATATATTTAGCTGCAACAAGATATCTTTACATTGGTACATCGGTACTCGTTTGACAAGTTAACGCTTAAGCTTAATACTTATAGTGGTCTAAGAACCTGATGGCCAGACTTTTGTTATTTTATAAGAATTTAAAATTTACCTTTGTATTTTAAATTTACTTTTATATATATATATATGCCATTTTTTTGCCCACACATAGTCGGACATGGGTTGACAAACTTTTAGCTTTTATAAAATAACTAGTCTTCAGTTAGTCGATTTTGCATCCAAAAATCTAAATTGTCTCACAATGTAGGTACATTGATAAACTGATAAGTTATTTATTTATAAACGTCGAGGAGTGAAGAGGAGGTACCAAATTTATCTTTTGACAAATAGTAAAATTTTTTTTAAAATTTTGGCCCTAACAGAGCAGTAACGATTTTATAGGTTAAAGCTTGCAATGAATACATGGAATAAGTAAACAATATTACATATAGTTATCATTTCGTGGTCAGTAAGCGGTTCACAGGAACTTGCAATAAGCTACTCATTAGCGGTCGCGAAGAATGAGCCGGGGCAGGTGTTCTATGTGTAAAAAAATATTTTTATGTATTTCCTCCCACTTACTCGGAAATATCTCAATTTTTTATAACAAAATAACACTTTGGTCGGCTTTTTTATATAAGCATCGAAGCAACTAGCCTGTAATAAAAATTATGATATCATATTTTTTGTTCTATTACTGTTGACCAAATACGCGTACGTCCACCTGTTGAGTCGTGTATCCATCTCATACAACAGAACATCAGCCTGCGTACACCCGTTAGAAACACGCACATTATTACGGCTTAGTACATATCTGAGTTATTTTTCAAAGATATCAATAGACTATAACATTCAAAATAGATAATTCTACATTACATTTAGATACGTCATAGATCCACTTATTGGTTACCACAAGCGTTAATATATTATAAAAGTAGTAGATTTGGTTAACTTTTAAAAAAATTAACACGTAAAAGGATTTTCAATACTCTGACTTAATTTTTCTGTAAATTTTATTCAACGTACAGTCACTCAATTTCCACCCTTTTATTGTATAGGTACAATATTAGCTAGTTGAGACTTGAACGTGACTTCGAATTAATTGTGATCAATGGTGGCTTAGGTCGGAACAATTAAAAAATATTTTTCAACTAGCTATGGGCTTCAATAATATGTATTTTGTCGCCGACGATTAAATTGTTAACGAGCTAAATGTTATGATGCAAGCTGTCATCGTGTATAATTAACGTAACATTTTAATTCTGTGCGACTTGTTCTGTATAATTATTGTACTGTAAAAGGGCTCACACATCACACAATTTGATGTTGATATTGTGCGAAGTGCACAATTCTAAATTTATTTAATTTACACCGGCCAAACGTGTTGTAAAATTAAGTAAGAAAAATGAATGAATATATTTCGAATGCCATCTTAAGAGTATTTCAAAATGATGACATATTTAGAACGCTGTGTTTAAATATTATATTACGTAAATAAAATATGGGGTTGATTGAGAGTTGAGTTATTGATTTTATTTATATGAGAATAAGATAAGCACTCCAAAGTGATAAATAGATAGATAGATAGATAGAGAGAGAGAGAGAGAGATTTCTGATAAGTTGAAATGGCTTTACACTGTCATAAAAAATACGAAATACATCTTACTTAGTTATTGGTCATCACATAAAAATTAATGCTTTAATAAAAAAAAATATATCTGTGCATTGACTAAAATGACCAAATATTGAGAAGTTATAATAGAAGGTAAATAAAAGAATACTGAAAAACCCATTTTAATATTATTTTTTAAAGACAATAAATAAATAACGGAGGAGGCAGCTTTCTATGTAGTCAAGTCCTGGGCGGCTTCTTTTAATTGTTTTAAAATGACATAAAGATATTTCAAAGTAAAAAAGTAGTATGCGAAACTAATATGTTATAATTAATCAATAAAAGTTAAATGATATTCTATTCAACAAAAAGTTGACCCAAATATGTAGCAAGATTTTAGTGAGCTTATGAAATTATGAGGATCGGTACGAATATTATATCCTCAAAACGTAAATATCGATAAAAATAATCAAATTTTTATACATATGATGATGTAGATTCTACAAGATGGGAGCCTGGCTCTGTAATGGGCTGTTTATAGGCTGATAATGATGATGATAATGAATGTAGATTAGTCCTAGCAAAATTAGATTTATTTTTAGATCGTTATGTTTGCTCCGCATTGCACTCATATATTAGACATCAACGCGCGATCAGTTCATTCAAAAGAGTTCAACGATAATAAATCTTTAAGTCAGTATAAAAATAATTTAATGTAAGAAAAGTAAAGCTCAAAAAGAAGAAATAAGCTGTACAGACATTGCAGTAAATGAATCACGACTTGTGTCTTTTGAAACTTAAACACATAAATGAAATGCAATGAAATTAATTTAATTTATTCTCCACATGATATTAGTTACGAGTAAGAAATACAAATAGTAAAAAGTGTTAGGCTTATAAGACAACATAATAATGTAGGGACTGAAGCTTGCACTGGGTGAAAAGTCTGTGTTGCAAGACACCAGGCCCTATTCCCCGCACCTAATGGGTTAAGAGTAATCCTAACGATAATTGTTCATTTTAAAATCCTAGGTAACCTAATCGAATAATATTTGTAATAATCGTAAGTTACATTAATTTACATAAATTAGAAAATGATTCAGTATTAAAGTGTAACATATTTATTATAATTTTTTTAATTATTAATTAAGGACATAAATTTAAAGCAAAAGTAACAAATAAGTAACATTAAATATTGTTGTTTACGTATTAAATTTAAATAAGTAAAGAGTTAATTTGTGTAATACCTTATTCCGTATTTTTGCTCATATAATCTACTCGTGTTATAATAGGACAAAGTCCGGTCCTTAAATCGCCTTAGGTATCTACTTATCGCTTATCGATAAAACTTCAACCGAAGCCTTCAAGTCCGTAGCGACTAATAGAGTGCAACTATTAGAAAAATTTATTAAATTATACCTTAACTAAATATTTAATATCAGTGTTTTATCGAATGTTCTTGTATAATTAAGATCATTTGTTAGGTACGACAAAATCTTGCAAGCACTCTCGCTACAATATTTTTTGACGTGACAACGTCTTATAATTCGATAGAGCCGGCTGCACGCACGAAAAAACATGACGTCATGCGTCGTTACCTCGCTTTGAGGCGTTCCATGTAAGGCTTGAAGTGCAAGCGAGAGCGCGGAACGAGCGACAAAGAAGCACAATCGGCCTTTGCGTTCGGCAGCGTTCGACATCCGTCTATTAAATATAATTATTAAATATATTAATTTTGAATTAAAAATTAATATATTTATAAATTAATATATTTATTATAAATTTAAAATATAAATTTTTAAAGTCAAAATCAATTATTTTATTAATTTAAATTAATATTTATAAAAATATACTTAAATTAAAAATTTTAATAACCAATTAAATGCTACCATTACATCAGTATTTTCTTAAGACATTGTCACGTTCAACTATCGTCGGTAAACCGACTTTACAGACAACCAATTTTTTTTCTAGAGTTTTAAGGGGTTTATTTCGGTGGCAATCATAACTCTTGAAAGCCGAAAACAGTGTCGACAGTGGCTTATATGAGCTGCCGAAATAAACTTATTCATCGATATTCAGTATTTAGTGTTACATATATCTTATATTGTTTAGCATTTGTGATTTATAATTGAGTTACAATTTTTTGCGTCTAAGTCACATAGTAATATATATACATAAATACATTTATTATAACGTTATAGTTTTATATTTTATAGTAAGGACACTTTGTTCTTGTATTCTTAATGAGATATCACTTATTTAATTAAAATGCCGGTTTTAATCAACACCAAATTGGGTGGTTGGAGGCAACATTCTTGTGTCCTATAATGCGTTAAAGATACCGCTGTCTACACTTGTTGGGACTTTATATCGTCAACCGAGCTCAAAATCAAATGTGACGTATTCACGTGACGTCACCTAATTAATTATCATTAACCCCATGTCCGAACCGATAGCCCCACTTCCTAACGCCCACCGATGCATTAGAAACCCACACTTAAGAAGGATTAGAGGAGAGATGTTTGAAATAGTTCTAAGGCTCCTCATTCGTCGTAGAGACCGCGAGCGGCGCGCGCGCGTTTCAACGAACTACGATTAAAAAACAGTTCATTCAGCCGCCACGGGAGCAACGACCTCGCGGCCATTATTTTTTCAACGAACGTCCTTGTCGCGAACAGCTGATATACGAATCTGTGCTCCAAATGCAAAGTGATTCCTTTACAGAATGGAATAGGCTTTTTTGAATCTTGTAGGTAACGGATTCTGATACATTTTTAAGTAAAAAAATGTAGTGAAACTATCTAAAACTATTTAATCTTTCCACAAATTTATTAGCAAAGTTTACTAAAATTTTGAAAAATTAGTTACCTAACTGATGTATTCACGTTGAAATTAGTAAATTATAAATTATGTAGTGTAGTGTAGTGCGGTAATTTTTTTTAAAATTTGTTTTATTGTGATGTGTTTGTGTAAGTGATTACAATGTTCGACAATCATCCAGGTATGTACTTGAGCAATATTCATTTAGTTCTTATTAGAATTTTTCACTACTTGAAAATCAATCTATGTATGTCTTGGAATTAGGAGGGATACTTTAAAATCCTTAATTACATATTACAATATAGATATTATAATACAATATAGATACATCATTATATATTTTATATATTAAAGGACATATGTATTCGTAGTAAATAAAAATCCTACTGAAGGAGTCGTTTTTCGTTCGTCGTTGCTAAATAGTTTGATCTCACACCTACTTAGAGATATTAAATGGAATTTATACGAGTAAGCAAGCAGGCACTTATTAAGATAATTCTTTAAGATCATCAAGTATAACGTAGACAAGCAAATTACTAGTTTAAAAACCAAACGAATTTTAATTTATAACAAAAATAATTTAGCATTTCATCTTTATTGGAATATAAATCGCTTTATAATTTAACCCGACAAAATCTGAAGAGATTTTAGATACAAGCTGAAATCTGAATACAAGATTTAGGGGCTTTGATATAGTTTATTAGATTATTCTGTGTTAGCCTAAATTCAAATTTGGTGTTATGTAAAAAAAAAATAATTGCAATTTGCTATAATTGCAATGTTCTAAATTACCTTTAACTAACATTTTATTATTAAAAATCTACTTGATCAATTTTTCTTTCTTGGTTTTAACATCCTGAAAAAATTAAATTAAGTTATTTTCAATAACCTATGGCTTTTTTCCTAATTCAATCTATTCTACCTGATTTTCTTTAACAACCTATGTATCCTGTAATTTGAAAGATTACTTAAAATATTTTATGGTATTTGACACCCAAAAACGATGTGAGTCTGAAATAACACATATTTTGTAAGTCCTGACTAAACTAAATTGTAATTTTGAAGTTAATCATAGTTTTTCATGAATCGTTCAACAACAACATAATTATGTTTCATATTATACGTACTATGCTTCCTTGTTCAAACGATGTGCAGTAAAGAGTCCAGAATTAACATTTCATTTTACTTCATTTAATTATTCAGACTATTTAGACGGAGTACTTAGTTTATAGAGACAACATTTATTAAGGAAGGCAGATTCTTTACACGGCGTAGTGAGACATTTTCTCCGGCGGCTAATGGGTTCACGCGGCGGCCTATTAATTGCTTTAAGCCGTTAAACTGTTAAAAGGCAATACATTTTTATTAACCTGTCGATTTCTTTTAAACGATTTTCACTTGCGTTTTTTTTATCAAGACTAAACTTAGTGTATAGCAGGTATATATGTTTATTACAACTTCACGCTGCTTTCTATACTATGCCGATATGACATTTGGAATGGAGATGGATAAATTAAGACATATTTTTATCCCGTAAGACAAAAGAGTTTCCACAGTATACTGAATATTCTAAATTGGAGCCGGCGAAGTTGCGAATATCAGCTTAGTAGGTAGTCTAAAATTTTAAGACTACTTCAATTCCTGTAAATTTTTTTCTAATAAATATGTTAGAGATTGCACTCAAGAATTTTATTGCAAAATATAATACACGTTTTATTGTTTTGTTGCTTCGTTGGACGAGCCTTCGTCTATTTTTTTATGGCCCAATACTGACCCAGTCCTCCATCCTTACAGGAAATGAGAAGCTAAGATCCACCAACCTCCTCCAATGTGGATTGGCTGGCTCTCAGATATTAATGATTATTTATTTATGTGAAAGCAAACTTAATATAATGTTATATATATATATATATATTAGATAAAACGAGGAGATACGCAAGAAAATTAATTGATTCTTGTTAAGTCTAAGTCGGTCTAAATTCCTGAAATTTTTGCGATGTACATAGTACTTATGTTTATTCTATAACTAATTTGAATGGTCCACGCGGGTCTTTAATTGTGATCCTAAGCAAAGGAACAAGTTTAATTTACAGTTGTTCGACTATAAATTGAAACAAAAAGCTTCCTTTCATTTTACAATCGATTGTAATGGCCGGGGGTCACATTACATCTGTCAGATGACATTTTACAAAGTATAATCTTGTCCACTTTAATAACCCGATGGAAAAAATGGTGTGCCCTTTATACGCTAATGCAGTGAAAATGTGATAATATCGCTAACTATCATAATATTATAGAGGATACCAATATATTTAATATCTTTATTGAAACCTTTAGGGCTAAGTAAACATTAGTTCCCTGCGGTTGGTTGAAAAGAACGAATGTAATGAGAATATGATGTGATCGTCGTTAAAGGCGATATCAATTTACCTATTTTATATCTTTAGGGGTATCGATATAATAACTCTATTACATTTAGGAATAAGTGCATATTAATAAGAGATAAGTGATTATTTCCCTGCAGTTGGGTGAAAAGAATGTAATGAAAATATCACCAAATCATCAAAGCGTATAGGTTTATACTTTATATCCTCATTTTTTGGGCTAAGTAAACTTCAACTATCTGCAGTGGGAAAAAATATTGAATACAGTAAGGATATTAAAATATGTACGCGAAAGAGGATATTGATATATTTAATATCTATAGGACTATGTTTTTCTGTAAACAGTGTATTTTTTTCTGTAACGATGTTGCCACGATCGAAAATAATAAAAGAAGTGTTATTTTATTTCTGATGGCATATAAATGATTAAAAATAAATTAGAATTAAAATACAGAAACGGCTACGATAAAAAAATAGGAAAACTAAGGTTATTAACATAACATTTAAAAAACGGCATTTGGGAAAAGCACAAGTGGTTCCATCTGAAAACTATAAATGAAACTATGTACGAATATAGGATTAAAGGAGAAACCCGAAATAAGCCGGGCCTAACGTAACAAAATGAAAAAATCGTACAAAAAATTTGTATATTTTACTAGATTACCCGATTTGAATAATAGCTGAAATGGCAATGGCCAATAAAAATAGCTGATTTCAATGGTATTATAGGTACATTTCCGGCTTTGTAAATAAATGCTTAGAATTGTGTGCGCCAAAATTTCGGTTATCATAACCAACGGTTAACATACGCGTTAGCGTAGACGGTTACGTCGGTTACTATAAATTTACTGTTCACGACAACCCGTACGCCGGTTAAGGACGTAAACCGGGCGGTTATCTTAACCTAGCTTACGTCCTTAACGGGTTCGTGAACCGTACGGGTTGTCGTGAACAGTAAATTTATAGTAACCGACGGTTAGCTTATGTTAACCCTTGGTTATGATAACTGAAATGTTGGTGCACACAGGCCTTATTCCATTGATTTGACGTTTGGACGTCAGTTGTCAATATTGTCAGCGTGCATTTGCAATGACACTTTTAGCGAAAGAAGAGCTTTAGAGTAATCAATTTTGAACTCAAACTAACAGCTATTGGCTATAATATGGCTGGTATATTTACATTAAGCTGAATAAATTTATTTTAAATTAAAGTTAAAATAATCATAATAACTCTTCGCGTGCAAACATCTTAATACAAAATTTTGAGATAAAAAAGCCAATAAGTAACAAATAATGTAACTGATTTGGCTATTGTAGATTTTTTTGAGAATTGCCCTTATGACATCATTCAGCTCGTAACGTCAAGCCCAAGTTTTTATAGAAATCGGTCTTCTTCTTTGCTTAGTTTTTGCCAGTGCCTCTCTTGCCAGCTTATTTTAGCAGAAACACTGCCTTAGAATTTTCAGTGTGTCGTCATGTCTACAATTATACACAATCGACTTGTTTTCTAAACAAAGCTCTTTAAAATAAACCACTTTTCTATTTGAATTAAAAAATATTATTATAGGATAATTAACTTCTAAGCCACTGGAACCTCTGCGCCTCTAGAGATTTACAAAGATATAACTTTACAGCCATTACACAGTCTTAAGAAAATCAATAGACAGTTAGAAGCTTTTATTCAGTTAGTTATCTCTGAACAATCTGTACAACGTCCACCGACTAACGGACTGTACAATACTTTGTGTCCGATGAATAATTAATGGTTGATTTAATACAACGGCCCCAAGATGGAGTTTCTTTTAAACAAGCTGATATAGATAGAATTTAATCGTTTGCTTTTGACGATGACAAATTATTGTACTAAAATTCGAACAAATTAATCTAGTCTGACGTACTTCTGTTCAATCTATTTAAATGAGCAGCTTTAGTATATATCATTATTATTATGTTATAAGCCTTCTTCGTCCTAGGAGAGATGATTTTCTGTTTGGATGTTAAAGATTAGAAGCGACGTTTTGAAGCGGCGTTCTTATATAAATTTACTAGCTGACCCGACAAACGTTGTTTTGCATTAAAAATTTAAAAATAAAATTTAGATGAAAATTAGATAGTAGCCGATTCTCAGACCTACTGAATACGCATACAAAATTTGGTAAAAATCGGTAAAGCCGTTTCGGAGGAGTACGGTAACTAACATTGTGACAGGGAAATTTTATATATTAGATATTAGCCTATTAATGGTCCACTATAGTGTCAGATGTTCCTCTTTATAGGAAGCGGACATGGAACTCAGAACCAGCACACTGCAAGAATGTGGGTTGTTGTGCTTAGCTTAACGTGCTTTCCGGGGCACGGGGTTGTAACACCGCCAATTTCCTGACTCCCGTCATAGAATTCACTGAAAATTTCTTAAAAGAAAGAAAATAACTGGACCTAGAACTCGACCCTAGGACTTCGTGACCAAAGCCGCAACCACTAGCACAACGAGCAGCCGTTCCTATATATAGAGAAAGTTAAAGATGAATTTAGAACTTACACTATTAAGTTATAAAACCACATTTCGATTCGGGGTCGAATGCCGCGTGTTACTACTAATTGTATAGTGTACATGTTGATCAAAATAAAAGGTCATAAAAAAATTACAATATTTATTTAAAAAACCAATTACAATAGCCAAGTGTGTCTGAGTAAAGGACAAACACACTATGATATTCTAATATATAAAAATCTCTTGTCACAATGTCTGCGGTCACTCTCCCTCGTAACGGGTTATCGGCTTTTGTAGTTTAGATAAAGGTTTTAAATTACATTAATTATGGTCCTTATTTTCCATCTCTTTCTATCTATCTACCCGCAATTACGAGTAAAGTGAGTACATACATAAGTATGCGAATGTCGTTATCATTAACATTTCGATTAATCCATTTATTTGTATTCAAACCTTTTTTGTTTTACACATTGTGCACATAACCACACGCAATACTTGTAATTTTGAGATCATTAAAATTATACTTACCGCGACTTGCGGCTTTGTTCGTAGTTATTATCTATTAAAATCGATTTAACTTTATTTGCTTAATCTGTTATATAATTTAACCGTATTTTTATTTACCGGCAGTTTTAATTCCGTAACTTTATTAACTTTTATTATAAGCTCACCCGAAGGAGTACTGCTTTAAGGATCGATGGTGTTGAATGTGGAGAGCAAATAGAAGTTGCTTTTAAATAATTTAGAAGGTATTGTTAGGAAAGAAACGTCTTTAAACTTCGTAGTTGCTTACCGTACGTACCTTTACAGTACGAGCGTGACAACGTTTAGCTTTTATAAAATGACGAAGATCTGGTCTGAATGAAAGACTAAAATATCAGTTAGGGCCAACTTAAAGATTGTGTTTAAGAAAATATTAGGTGGTAAGTCTACCGGCTGAGGTAGTAGTTACATAAATATGGAACGGTGATGTTTGGATGCGCCGCATAGTTCAGACCGCGGCGTCGCATGCCGAGGTACTCTAACAGGACTAGATTGTGATTACTTGCACGCTAACAAACAAATAGTTCAGAGGCACCTACAACTATGACCACCATGATTCACATAGATTATAATAAGAAAAACAGATATTTATATATAACTAAGCAGTTAGCTTGTGGCGGACACTGACATATTTAGTGGAAAATCCAACACCTATAACATAGATCAAAAGTAAATAAAAATTGCAAAGTTTTGACGGCCGATGGCGCAGTGGGTAGTGACCCTGCTTCTGCGTCCTAGGCTGTGGGTTCGATTACCACATCTGGAAAAATGTTTGTATGATGAGCATGGATGATTTCCTGTGTCTGGGTGTTTATCTATATATTATAAGTATTTATGTTTAGTATATATATAAATACTCATCAGTTATCATATAGCACAATAACACAAGCTACTTACGAGTACGCTTACTTTGGGGATATATAGCGACATGTAATTGTCCTATAATATTTATTTTATTTATTTATAAATAACAATAATACTTATATTAATTAACATACCTAATATAATTATAAAAGTCAAGCGTATTTCTGTTTGTGTAGTGATTCTAAAAGTGGTTCAGTTACGTTCCAATAAATAGAATTAACATTAAACTCAATAGATACTCTTTTAAAATAATCATAATGGTAATTAGATAATTAGATTTTTGACGACCTCCGTGGCGCAGTGGTATGTGTAGTGGGCTTATAAAACGGAGATCCTGGATTCGTTCGATTGAGGTTTTCTTAATTTGCCCTGGTCTGATAAGAGGCTTTGATATTGGCTAGTTACCATGCTGCCGGCAAAGACGTACCGCCAAGCGTTTTAGCGTTCCGGTCCGATGTCGTGCAGACACCGAACGGGGTATGTATACTCCTAACGTGTTAGCCCGCTAACATCTTAGATTACAACGTCATATACCAACAGGTGTGACTGCAGTTAAGGGTTAACTTGTGATAAATTAAAAAAATATTCATTGTGTAAACTTATAAGTTTACACAATGAATGTTTACACAATGAATAGTACTCAAGTACATTATTACAGGATATCCTGGAAATTATTATAGGATGGTGAGCCTCAGTTCTAGGCTTAACACGTTGTTTTCATTTTACAACAAATACCATGATAATTAATTTAGGCTCCGTTCACATTGATGGCGAGTAGGAGCAAACCATTTCGCTGCGTTTCAGTGTTAAAACTTTATATTATTGAGTTCTATTTTTATATTTTAACATATAAGTATTGTAAATTTAATTATAAAATTAAAATTGGTATTAGATTGCCTACTAGCTAGGTAGGCATTGTAATTATAGCAACGGCAAACTACGATAGATTCATTCTTTTTCACGCGTCCAACAAACAATGAATAGAGGACCAAACTCACGGTTTATAGTAAATTATAGTAAATTAGTATTATTAAATGTAAATAAATATATACTGACGCCTCGCTTTGTGTCTGCGCCAATGTTAACGAAGCCTGAGAAACCCCAGCTAATCCGTAGCTTGCTGCTTTTACTTCCGTTGGAATCCTCATAACTATAATATACTGTTCAGGAATTTGCTTATCTGCATAAGTTAGTTAGTAAACTGTCTCGTTGATCTGTTCATGTGGCTTGGGACCGTGAGGTTTTGGGTTTGAATCCTCAGTCGTGTTGTGAAATTCTAAGCTTTCCTTATCCTTTGACAAATTCTCTGTAAGGATTCTGAGTCTGAAGTTGGGAAGTTGGTGGTGGTAAACCTTTCTTACCTCAGAGAGTACGTTAGGCCGTCGGTCTCGGTCACTATCATAAGCATAGAGATCGTTAATGAATTAATCATTACCACCCTAAGTCCGCCAACCCGCACTGTAGCAGCGTGGTGAGTGTAAACTCCATATCTCCTTTCTGACAAGGAGAGAAGCCTGGCTCTGTACTAGGCTGATAAATATGATGATGATGAAATCTGTCATCAATACGTTAAAATGAGTTTACCGATGAAAAAAGGTGAAGAAGCTCCTTAAAGCCGGTCGTCCACAGCGGCTAGTGTCTATCGCTTTGCATGTTGTTCATAGCGCAGTCGTACATGGGCATTAAACGGTTATTATTGACAGAGACAGCTGCGTACGCTGGCGCAAATAAGTATAGAAGCACTTTAATAGCACGTACACACTGAATGAAGTAGTTAAACTGTGATTACGTAATTGCATGTTGGAATAAGGTTGTTGAGCCGATATATTAAAATAATAGAAAAAACTGGCCAAGTGCGTGTCATTCCAAGCAAAGACTAGAGTTCCGTAGTTGCACTTCACTCATTTTTATCATCACATTAGTATTATCCACAATATTCTTAAGCGCCCTATCGAACGACACCCAACACACTATAGGAAAATAGAGAAAAAAGATTTACCACAATTTTTTAAGTGGGGTTAAGGGGTAGAGCAGGGTGCACGTGACTTAAAAAAAATAACATTTTTAAGCTTAACTACTTTTCAATACCTGAATCAAAAAATGTTTACACACCTATAATTTTTTTAGATAACGTTATGTAAGATCTATACAACGATACCCTAAATTACAGGATTAACGGCAAAAAAATTATTATCATTGAATATATGGGGAAGTATCCTAACATTTTTATTTCAACATATTATTCTACTTTACTTTAAATAAATGTTCCTTAAAATTGGCTGGCACCGACTCAGACATACCTAATCCTCAAGCATACCTAGATGTTTAAGTAAATTAAAGCAACTAAATGACACAGTTATTTTTTACTTTTTAGTGCGTTTTGAGTCGGTTCTATTTTTTGTTAAAATTTTTGTTTTTTACTTTTTAGTGATTTATAACCACGTAACGTACTCGTACTACACTCTCATAGTATATTATATGGCATTTGTAGCCAAAAAGCTACCGATACTTACGCAAAAACCGAAATCGCTGCAAGTGTGCTTATAAAATTTGAAGAGTTCCTTAAATTTTTCCAGGATATCATAATTAGATCCTCACATGATGACTATCTTGAAAGTGTGCCCTTTCTAATAAAAGAAGAATTATTAAAATCGGACAACTCTGTAAAAAGTTATGTGTGGTCATACATAAAAGAAAAATATATACGTGTCGAATTGAGAACCTCCTTCGTTTTTATTTTATGTATGACCACGCATAACTTTACAGAGTTGTCCGATTTTGATGATTCATTTTTTAGTAGAAAGGGCATAATTCCAAGGTGGTCCTATTGTCATAATGTTCGGATCTGATGATGATATCCTGGGAAAATTGAAGGAACTCTTCCAATTTTATAGGCACACTTGCAGCGATTTCAGTTTAATTATCATAAACAATAATACTTCCATAGCCTTGCTCACGAGATTACCGCCATGTGGAATGTTGAGTCAACTATTATTGTCCCGATTGTCATTTCAGTCAATGGTCTTTTTGCGAAAAGCTTCGACCAACACCTTAAGAAGCTTTCACTTAATTGTTGGATCAAGGGTCGGATATAAAAGGCAGTAGTCCTTGAAACGGCGCGTATTGTGAGGAGGTTCCTCACTCTGGAGCCCTGACCACCGGTTGCTTGCAGGCCAAAGGCCCCGCAAATGGAGAAGCAGTTTTATTTTTATAAATTTTTAATAATGTTTTTTTCTATATTTTTGTTATATATGTATAAAAAAAATGTAAATAAAAATCAACGAGAGGAAAAAAACTTCCATAGACAAAAACACTAGAGACATCTATCATAATATTACAACAATCTACTTTGTGTCTATACTAAGGTCTTACATTAGTTCCTCCGACACATAGATTAAAGACTCCTAGATAGAGCCCATAGCGTGTCCACTCGTGAGACAGCAAATCAGCCTTATTGACATGACATGTCAACATTTAAAGTACATCATAAAACGTTATGTTTTAAAATATCGTAAAATACGAAATATTACTTTATATAATATAGTTTAGTAAACGCATAATACATGAAATTTGCTAAAAAATAACATATCTAAGCTTTAAATCATCAATCAATGAAGTTTATGCCTACTTACGTATGAAACGTAATTCCTTCGATTTTCTGTTCGCTGCGACTGTTGCAGCCGAAAATATTACAACCCACCATAGCACGATAACGTTTAAATTAATATAGTAACCGCAAAGTTATATTATTTATCAGCAAATTTAATAAAAAGCTAATAATTGCTCAGATATGTCCCTTGTCTGTCATAAATTCCACTCTTGACAAATAATAAAAACGAACACGCTGAAAGGGACAAAAAATAATCTTGTATCACTTTCTAATAAAGGCCGAATGAAATAAGTCTGTCACGCTCTTGAACCTACAGCCGCGTTATGACTCCATCTAGTAGTCTTTAATCTATGCTCCGACATATATATCGCACTCTCAATTTAATAAGAGTGCACTAAAGCGCCTGTCAAACGGTTGTTTATACATCTTACAATTACATTCAAAGCCAAAAAATTATATTTTACGAACATATATTTACAAGAATGTAAAAACAATTTATTGGCGTTTCAATCTAAACTTTCAGGTTTTTATTGAATAAATTAATTTAAATATGAATTTGAATAATAATCGATTGTTTGTTTAGAAACGTCCAATTAAATATCCATTAATATTTTACTTACAACTGTTAGTTCAAAAATGAACTTTATAATTGATAATTAACTCAACCTCATGTCTCATTTAATAAAAAAAAAATTCTCATTTAATTTATTTAATAATTGGTTTAATTTAATTACTTCAAGCATTATTTATTTTAATGAACAATAGCAGCACATCAAATAATGATTTGATATTACAGCGATTGCTGGAAATAATTGACTATGCAACATGTGAGAATCGAATTCTATCAATTTGTTTAAGCTGATGATACCTAGAAGGTTAAATAATAAAGGTCTTGCCGTTTTTGACTTTTTTCCATTAAAGAATTTTTTATCGTTACATCCCCATGCCTCGGAGAGCAAGTTGAGCCTTCGACTCCGGTTTAATGATATGAGACGGAAATTCAAAATTAATTAATCTTCACATTATAGTATCTATAAGATCAACTAGATTGTGCTGCAAGAACATGTATTCAAAAAATATATTTTTAAAAGTCCCTCCATTACGCCGGAATTGTGGATCTCACGACAGTTACCAAATCAGAAAAAACCTTGGAATATATTGGAAGTTTTTAATAAAAAGAAAACCATACCTTATACAGTTAGACCAATAAACGTTATTTATCACTCTTAAGTAAAATGTATAATTATCTACATAAGTTAAAACAAAGTATAAGAAATCGATTAAAGTAAATCACATTTATTGATGCAAGTCACAACCGTAACATTAAAACAGAAAAATTGGCGCCATATCAGTCAATGGAATCCCAAAATCCAATTACTGTCAAATTATAAGACCCTCGGGAACAATTATTTTTATTACTTATAGGTAAATCACACATAAATGCAAGTCACATCTGTAAAATTAAAATTTACACAAAATTGGTCCCATATTAGTGAATGGAATCTCAAAATCCAATTAATGTCAAATTATACTTCCCTCAGGAATATTCCTGCCTTGTGCTACATTGTAATTATTGTTAACATTGTAATTATTACAATTAAAGAAATATGTAACTTAATATACATTTTTAATGTCATATGGCCGACGCATCTTCCGTAATTATTGAGAATTATGAAAAAGTATCCTTTCCATTCTTGCGGAGTGTACCTACCAACTTTTTTGAATGACTAATTAGGATAGTGCCAAAATGTTAATGGAAAAATTCATTAAAACGAGCATTCCTCGGTATTGTTCATTTCAAAATAGCTTAGTAAAAACATCTTCGTGACAGAATTTCGGTATCGGCGATACATTTTATCTTGGAAATACATCTCATCTTAAGTTTTTAATTTATGTGTCTAGTTATTTAAGATATTTAGTGCACATGTGTTTGTGCAAACACAGATGTAATTCATTCCAACATTGTCTTAGTTCAACGGGAAAAAATAAACTATTGCTGAAAGATAAATCATTAAAATTAATAATTTCCCTGTTGCTTTGGATATACTCATATTTGTTAGGTGTACAGACAAGCCTTTGATAGGCATGTTGGTATACATGCTGTGTTGACGTTTCTCTACATTACCTATACACACAATTAAGAATAGCGCCGCCAAGTTACTACTGAAGTCAAAAGAACTGCTCCTAATAGATTACTATACCGACGACAAAATGGGTGCCGCCGTCCCAACTCTAGGCCGTTAGTGATTACTCTAAAAACTTATGCTTTTTTTTTATTTTATTTATTTTTATTTTATTTTATTCTTTCAGACCACAAAGTCCATTTAGGGTTAGTAACAATGAAAAACTTATAAACTATGTTAGTACTTAAGAACTAAAAGAGATTTAGTCCTCTGCGTGAGTTTCCACACCAGAGGACTAAAACCCTACATTTTTTTATAATATATGATTAAGATCCAATGATCTCCTACCTCCATGATAATTTATTTTTCTTCAATAATAATATCCTCACCTCACAATATATAATAACCTCACCATGGGGTTTAGTAGTTCCATCAGAATGGAGCTTGGGCTAGACAAGTGTGCGGTCTTGCATGTTGAGAAGGGAAAGGTTACTCATACGGCCGGGATCAACCCCGAGCCAACTAACATCAGGACCCTCTCTGAAACTGAAACATACGGGTATCTGGGCATGTCACAATCCGTAGGGGTAAAGGAGGCGGACATGAAACAGTCAGTTTGCGACATAGATTAAAGACTACTAGATGGAGTCATAACGCGGCTGTAGGTTCAAGAGCGTGACAGACTTATTTCATTCGGCCTTTATTAGAAAGTGACACAAGATTATTTTTTGTCCCTTTCAGCGTGTTCGTTTTTATTGTTTGTCAAGAGTGGAGTTTGTGACAAGCATGGGACATATCTGATCAATTATTAGCTTTTTATTAAATTTGCTGATAAATAATATAACTTTGCGGTTACGATATTAATTTAAAAGTTATCGTGCTATGGTGGGTTCCGTGGGAACTACCGAAAGTACATTCTGAAGGATGGCACTCACGACATTTGTCGAGCCTGTCGCCATCCCGGAGAGTCACTCAGACATGTGCTTTCGGGCTGTTCGGCTCTTGCCTACACTGAGTATATGCACAGACACAACCAAGCAGCCAAAATCCTTCACCAAGAGCTTGCTCTGATGTACGGTCTCTTGGATCAGCGGCTGCCTTATTACCAGTATACACCGGTGCCAGTGCTAGAACGCGACGGAATCCGGCTCTATTGGGACCGGTCTATCATCACGGACAGGACTATTCTAGCGAATAAGCCTGATATCGTGGTGTTAGACCGGGCACAGTCGAGGGTGTTTTTGGTGGACATCACAATTCCATATGATGAGAACCTTGTGAGAGCTGAGACGGAGAAAAAACGAAAGTATCTTGATCTGGCT